>OY728133.1:219892948-221092948 GCA_963277665.1 Viscum album | reverse complement strand
TAATTATCTATTTATAATTTATGCAATTATTTATTTTTTTTATTGTGTTTATTGTGTGAAATTATTCCCAATGAATTACATTTTTATTCAAGGAAACATTTAATCAGCCCTTGGGGATTAGAGTAACCCTTATGGCCTTACCACTTCAAGTTTGGGTGTCCAATTTTGGGGATAACCCAGGCTTGTTTGTGACAAAAACATTTCATAAAACTCAATATTTTTTAGTTGAAAATGTTTCTTAAAGATCTCAACAATACTTATTTGAAAACATAAATTTTCTTCACCATGGAATAGAAATTATCAAAAAGTGATTAAAGATGAATAAAAAAACAAGCTGATGAAAAAAAAAATCTATAACACTACAAAATAACATTAAAAATGTAAAGTCACTTGGATGAAATATACAAGGAGTGATTTTATGAATTAAAATATAAATATGAATTGATTGGTCACATAGGCTGGTAAACCTCACACTATCCTCCCAATTGTTCCAAGACTAACTTCCAAATTATTCACACTAATTACCCATAGATTACCAGTATCATAAAACACAATGTGACTCTAGTTATCTTTCTATTAAAATTAAAAAACTAATAATATATTCCAAAAATAAAATATTATATCATTGATAATAGAAATATCATTTATCATCAGAGAAAAATAATTAATAATAAAGACTTTGGTCCCCAATTTCCCTACTAAATCAAGCCTCATCATGAAGTGGAGGTTATCAAATACCCCCTCATAAACTACCCCTTCTATACTGACATATTCAAAATATCTTGTTTACCCTGGTTTTCCCAAAATAACATAAGTAATTTCAGGGAAATTTTATTTATTTTATTGAATTTTATCCTTAAATACCATTTTTAATGAAGTGACCTGGAGAATCATCTAAACCATTATCTGATCTAATTCCCCACTGACCCAATGTGAGTTCCTGAAACCCATTGGTTAAAAATAGTCACCTGGGTATCCCGAAATAATCTTTGAGAATGATTTATTCCATAATAAAAGATAACAATAATCCTGGGACATTATGAAAACATCAATAGATAAGTAAATAATATATACAACATATGTAAAATGATATTTCACAAAAATTTAATATAATAGATAACTACAAAAAAAATATTCTCTTGTTTTTTCACAACCACCCCCATTTCCTATGTCACCTTCCCAAAACCATCCAAGAATGAACTCATGAAGGATAATGTCAAGAACATGAGAACATGGTATAAGAATTTTAAAGGCATCCAAATCCAGAGTGTGAGATATGGCTCCTCAAATGATTGAAAAAATATTCTATATTGTTACTTAATAAAGTATTACAAATATTCTAAAACTAGAGTGCAATGAAGTGGTTAAAAGGCTTAACATTTTAGGATAGAAGGATAACTCCATCAGAATTAGTTTATAAAAAATATATGGTTTGAAACAAATGTTTAAACTTTTAAAAAACAATTATCAATCCAAATTTTGAAAATATTCTATTTCGTCCATTCAGGTCAAATAATTTTATTGAAAATCATTGAAAACAATTCACAAGAAAAATTGAGATCAATAAATAAAAATTGTAACATTAACCTAAAATGAAATGATATACAAGATTCTACACAATAGTGTCTGCATGTTTCATTTCAATAAAATTGACAATCAATTATATTAATTAATCAATAAAGGTATATCCAGTGCCCCTCAGTGACAATGAACACTATCATGTATTGAGTATCAAGAATATGGATTTCATGGGTACAATAAAGATATTATATTGAGTCCAACATAGTAAATATTATCAATAAATCACCATTATAGATCATCAATCTTACATCTAGTCTCACAGGTCTAAATCAAACTATGTCCACGTAAACAAACTTTCTCTTCAACACATTCATTGACTAAACCTATCATGTTCTCAATAGTTAAAATATTTGAGGTGTGATTTTGGTAGAAAATCATAAATATAAGTTATCACATATGACTAACCATCTTCCCATGACAAGACAAAAAAGAGACGAGATTTATAATCAAATAACATGTATTCCAAAGGAATTACACATCAGTATCAACATGGGATCAATCTGAAAAGACTTTAATCAATACCAGTCCACATATTTCTATAATCATTTTTATATTTCTAGTGAATAATCCATTTTTGAAATTCAATAAATTTTATGTAAATGAATCATGTAAATCATATCATGGGATTACCATAATAGAGGATAATCAAAAAAATAAAATCTGGGCCATCAATCAATAAATATTTCAATTCAAAATCTTTTCCTTGGATAAAAATTCAAAAACTTGTAATTATCATATCTTCCATTCACAAATCATCACAAAATTTACAAAATGTTCTTTTAAACTATGAATTTCATTCAAAATACCCATCAATAAATGAATTTAATTTTCACTATTTTAGAGGCTCAAAGTTATTTCAAAATAAGGGTTTATACCAATTTTCCATGGGAACAAGTTACTCATTTAAAGCCACCTAATAATTACCATCATAAAAAATAAAGATAAAATAATTCAAAGAGGGATATGATCATTTAAAAAATTAAAGAATTTCAAACCCTATAGAAAGAGTTATATATATCTATCAACTAAATTTAAATCAATAAATTTCACATTTGATATAGAAACCATTATTAATACCTCTTTGTCCACAAAACAACCCTGAAATTATATTTGAAAAGAAATAAAAATAAAAATTGAATTAATAATGTTATAAAACCAATATAGGAATCGATATCTTGGTCAATACAATCCATGCCATGTCCAGTTCATAGTTAATTGGTTCAAAGAATCATTCATGAGGAACATCAACATCAACATATAATGAAAAAATATTAACAATATGAAATAAATGGGTATAAATTCTCAAGAAACAATGAATTAAAAGTTTTTTTAATAGAACTTAATAAACAACTCTGAATAAATATAAAAATATATAAAACAATTTGAGACATCTCACTTGTGATGGTGATCCCTAAATAAAGGAAGATAGATTTCTATAGAAGTGATATTATATTTGATACCAACAATTCCACATCATCCATACATTATCCATTGAATAAAATATTCCACCATATCCTAAAAGAAGAACAAATAAAGATAATATTACTAATGAATCATAAGAGACGAGTAACTTACCATAAGAGGATCACTACTTTGGTAAAATGGTTGATGAACCAAAATAAGAGATTTAAAGATACAAAATGTCTCTAGAGAGATCCAAAAATAAAAAGGGTTGTATTAAGTTTGATAGGATTTTTATAAATTAATATAAGGGTTTTCAAAATATTAGACATTATAAATAATAAAAAATATGGTGAACCCTCACCCCACACATTACCACTATGTATAAAATATTAAAAAGTGGCAAGCCATGGAGCAGTGAATGAGGATATTTCACAACCACCCCCAATTTAACATGCTCCTCGATGCATATATTATCCATTTCCAAATCCTATTCTCTAGGTTTAATTCTTGGATGCATACCATACCCCATGCTCTATCCACACTCATATTGATAGAGTCTCCCAAAACATCTCATACACTATATCTCTCCTCCACACCACATCCATGCCCAAATTGCTAGTGGCTCTAGAAATCCTCATGTCTCGGGAGGGTTGTCCTTGAAATAGTAATGCCAAATAAGGAAGAACCACTCTAAGAAACCACACCAAATCCATCTCATTTATTTACTATCTATACACTCCACACCACATCTATTATCATCAATAGTGCAACTCTATGCAAAACACAAGATAAATCCAATTCATTACCCAAAAAACATGTGATCAAGGATAAGGGATAAAAAATACATAAATAATTTTAATGAGGTGTTATATTTCATATAGTTATTTTAAATCATTTCCATAAGTTTACCAATATATCTCAAAAATAATTATAGCATCTCAATAATGGATGGTTTCTTATATTTTATAAATAGCTACATAGGTAACTCATTTTAAAATATATTTTGAACATTTCCCTATATTTAGGGCACAATATACTACGTTCTAGACTTATCATAAATTATACTCATATTCATAACATCGGTACTAGAAAGAAAATATATGGGGGAGATCAGACACTTAATAATGAAAAAAATAATCAAAATAATATCAAAGGATAAAACATAAAAATATAAGAAAACAAGATAATAAGATAAATATCTAATTTAAAATTACATAGAATAGTAATGGTTTTTCATATGCCATGTTATTAAAAAATGTAATATCTTATGAAAAATCATATACGAGGGAATACATACCTTATATACGAATGGGATCATGGTATAATGGAATGATATCATCAGTTCATTGAATCAAAAATATGTAGAAACAATATAAATCAGGACATAATAGGAATATGTCAAGGCTCACTACTATGGAAATATAATATTGTGTTCATGGTTGAACACTTCTGAACCTTATATTGTATCTCATTAGATGAAATCATTACCTAATTCTTGGAGGGATATTTAATTTCGGTCCCATCAGTAACATAATTGAATCATACAAAAGTGCAATACATGATTTCAATCATCATATTATAAATTCCCACATAAATAAAAATGTGTTTCATAACATTTTCCAATGGTATAATGTAAGAAAACATTCCTAATTTCATTGATAATCATACATTAATATATCATGGATATTCAATTTGTAACTAATTATATTATGTAACCTTAATGGTAAAACCCCTTAAATTGTGATGATGAAGAATTTGGTATTTACACTGTATAGATAAAGGTTTTTGGTTTAATTCTATAATTTAACTTGTCAAACAATGTAGGGGTATCTAGGGGATAACACTTATGTTAATGAAGTTAATTTAAGGGATTTCTTAAAGGAATTGGATTGAAAAAAAACCATGTTTATAAATAGTTTATATTTAGTAAAGATAGAATCATGGATTAATAATTTCCCATATAGATATGAAAATAGAAGTGAAATCCTTAGGAGAGTTTTTTAATAAAATATTTACAATGTCATTGAAAATGGGAATGATTTTGGAGTTTTATTTCATTATTTTTACGAATATTAAGATAATAATTAGAAAAATATTGTGTTAATATATATTCTATTAATATGAACGTTAATATAAATAGAAATTTTGTTAAATATTTTAGAGTAGAATATACAATTGTGTGAATAAATTAAAATCCCATTTTATATTTTCAAATAATTTTTCTGAACCACAAATCATTAAAAAGGATAAAAAAAATTCTACTAATAATTTGTAAATTGGAATATGAGGATTATAGGAGATATAAAAATATTACTGAAAAATAGATCAAGGCCAAATTATAAAGAAAATTTAGTCAACAAACCACTTACGAAATTTTTATCATTCTAATTAAAAGTCCATAATTTTAGAACTTGAGATGGATTTTTCGAACCTATATATTTCATGAAATTTATTTCCAAATAAAATAAAAGGGCATTATTAAAATAAAAAAATAGGTGGAGAATAAAAATCATATCTTCATGATGAAAATTTGATATTTGAAAACAATCAACTTTTGTTAGGATTCACACATTTCATGTGCTTAAATTACTAAATAATAATGTTGATTTTATTAAATAATCTATTCATAAATTTATTTATCTATATTTTACATTTTATAAATTTATTAAATACTCTCTTCTGAACTTTATGGATATTTTTTGTTAATATTACATATAAAGTGTAAAATATTTTCTTTTCCTAATATTAATAATGTTATAAATAAAATTTTTATAAAATAAATATATTTTAAATCTGTTGTTTATATAGAGGTAGTAGTCTGTGTATACTCACATATGACAACATTATTTTACATAGAAATGGAGGGGTGAAAATGAGATAATTTATAAATTTAGATACATAATATTTTTATAAATATCTCATTTTTAAATTAAATATTCCTTTTTAACTTTCTTTTTAATGTGTTTATGAATAATAGAACATTCCTTTTATGGACATGCTAGTTCGCACATACGGATGAAAACAACATTATTTTTTGTAATATTTTTTAAGATGAAGGAAAATGGATATTCAATTTCCATAATAATTTTTTTAACATAAATAATATTTATTATGATATAAATTGAGGCATACAATAGATTTTATTTTTTTGAAGAAGAAATTAATTATGAGAGCTCAATTGAGAACATTACCTCTCTATTTGTATGTTATCTCTTATATAACATCTTAATTATCATTAGCATGGACCATGGAATGGAAAATTATTCTATGAATTTATGAGATAGTTTATAATATATTATGGAAGATATTTTTTTGGTATAATTACTCATAATGAGTGGATATGATGGGTGATAAAAGGTAAAATTTATATGTGAAATGAGTGATATTTATATAATATTATAAAAAGTGACGTCACTATTAAAAATTTAAAAGGATCTAATAATTGTAAATAAGGGATATTACATGAGGTAAAGATATGATACCCTCATATAATCATTTAAAGGAATTGTTTTAACATTTTTTATTTGTTTTATCCTTGGATAAACCCTTCTTAACTTCCTTTACACTTTCTACAATAATGAATTTTTACTTAAGTGATTCATTTTATATACATAATAATTTAATGGAACATATTTCCAAATTTGATCCATATGGTTCAAAATATAAACTTAAATTGTTAACAAAATTATAAGGTTTAAATAAATAATTTTAATATTCCCTCACCCAACATGTAAACCCCCATTATGGTTGAAATTGTATTTTTATGCATAAAAAAATAAATTGGATAAAATTTTATATTTTTTCATTTTACAAGACATTAATAACTCTATTCATAATAAATGACGATTATATGAATTTTAAATAAACCAATAAAATATTAATACATTTTGATATACTAATAAATAAAAATATAAAAAAAATAGTTTTTTATTAGAATAAAATATCGCAAATGTTTAAATATTTTAAACATGGTTTTTCAAAAATTAATAGTATTATTTTTAAATCTAAAAAATATGACCTTTAGACTTAATAAATTTTCTAAAATTTATATTATTAATTACATCATTATAAATAACTAAATAATAAAATTATATTAAAATTTGGTTTTCTCTATATTCAACTAAAAAATAAAATATTTTTGAAAAACTATAAAATTCAATCAAAGAAAATTTTGATAAGCTAAATTTTTAAATGGAGTTATATTTTTAAGATATCATTTTAAAACTGATATTAAATAATATTAATATATATAATCATAAACCAAAAGTGTTTTTAAACATAAAATTGTTTTTCATTAATATATATCATTGAGTTTTTCTTCTATTATATGTTAACATAAAATAGAAATTCCTATTTATAATTACATTTTTATATCATTAGAATTTATATATAAATAACCCCTATTTTTATCCACATCAGACCTAAGAATATGATATAATATTGTGGGTGTTGTGGGTGGTGATTCCACTAGTGTGGGCCATATAGAAATTTCCATAATCGTGATCATCTCTCGTATATGATTTCAATAATACCATAATTACAGGAGTTCATCTAGGGATTGGTCTAGGAAAACACTGAGTGATGTTACTTCATTTCCATGCATAAAAAATTAGATACGTATGAAATACTTATTCTTCTTGAATACATTTCATTTAGAGGCCATTTTTTGGTCTCATCTATTTTTTCTTGATTACTAAACATCTATGTTATAATAGTTATATTTAATATATCATAGTTGTATTTTTTGTGGTGTTTTTGGAATCACAAGCTATCAAATACATTATATTTTATTGAAAAATATATAATTTGATATCTTGAGGTGTTATAGGTTTAGTTAGAAAAAATATCTATTTAGTATAAAAAAATTTATGTAAAGGAATTTATTAATGAACTAAAATAGAAAATCCAAATAAAACTAGAGTTTGTATGTTAGTCAATATTGGTTAGTTATATTTTCAGTTTGGATGGTTATTCTTAGGTTTCATCAGTTATTATCAAATCTAGTGTGTATTTATTATGTTTTTATCACCACATATTAGAGTTTGGGTCTTGGTTGTTAAAATAAAGTAGTGAGAGACATTCATATAGTGTTTATATATATAAGATTAGAAAAATTTTGAATCAATAGGGGTTTCCTTAGGATAAACCATAAATTAATAATAACAAGTACATCTTGAGTGAAAAATTTTATGTGATATGTTAAATTTCATATATGTCACTATCTGACCAAGTATAGTAGAATCACCACCTAGGACTGCAACAATTCATTAAATCAACCATTTGTCTTATGTAAAGATCATGGTGGGTTTAGAAATTTTTTTAAAAAGATATAATCAAATATATTTTATCCCAAATAGTAATATATTTGTTATATATTCCATCCACCACATACCTCATCATGGGTTGAAAAGACCTAATATCTCGTATTTTCCCCCAAATAAGAAGAAAGGTTGGATTTTCATCCTCTTCCACCGATTATGGGGTTGGTGGAATATGAGGCATTATAAAATTTTCCACAATAAGTAGTGCCCCATGAATTTGGTGTGGGAAGATGAAGGTTCCCAATGCAATGGTGGTTATTACGATGATGACCCTATGCATGATAGCACAAGATGGGAGATGACATGATACTGTAAATTCCCTAAGATTGAGGATGAGTCCCAATCCATTGTGAGGCTTAATAAGAGAGAAACAGGACCTACCAATTCTATTCAGAGGTCACTAACATACATCATATGAACACTTGCAATTCATGTATGGTGAAAACACATGGATTAGTTCTATTTATTCCTGCAAAAAAGGGAGGACACCCTTTCGTCCTTCAAGATAGTTTCTTGGTTTGTTTTTAGAACAAAAAAATTTCATTGGTCTATTTCAATGTGTAATAAATAGTCATATCCAGAGTTGTATAATCCTAATTGGGTTGTTTTTTGATAAAACTACTAGTTAAATTGGCTATGTACATGTTTTTTGTTTTAATTCCCTCCAACTGATAGTAAAATATAATAAAACTATATTTTGAAAAATATATATTTTTTCATTATTATTTTTTTTAAATACATTGAATATTTTTATAAAATTTTACTAGAAAAAAATATTTCAATTTAATGTAAAATTATTTATTTAATAATACAATATTTTTTAAATTCAATAAATATTTTAAAAATAAACAAAAAAATTTAATTACATATAAATTAATCATTTAATTTCAATAGTTTGATTTTTAAGTAATTTTTTAAACATAACATAATTTTTTAATATATGTAAAATATTCCCTACTATATAATGATTTTAATGAAAGGAATTTATAATATATATAATAAAATTAATGAATATTTATCGAATGGTTATGAAAAGTAAATGGATATGAATAAATTTATATTTATGAATTTTTAATAATTATATTAAAATTATTTTATTCACTTTTATAAATTTAATCCAATGAGATGGAATTCATATTTTTATTCATCAAATAGAAAATATGTAATAATGTAAAGTAGGTTTTTAAAAAAAAGTTTCTGAGATAAAACTAAGTTACTATGTCAATTGTAAAATTATGTTAATGTGCTAAATTAATTTTTAATGTCAAAAATATTCTTTAACCATATTACCATTTTGATTGATTGATGAAATATAAACCATTCTCCACTATTTTCCTTATTTGAATTAAATTTCCATGAAACATTACATTCATTTCACATTAATGAATGGGTGTTTACAAAAAATCTCTTTATAGTAACCTATAATATGAAATATCCTCTACAGGCCACAAAAGATCACATTCCCTTCAGTTTCCACTTAAATACCAACAAAAATTCTATCTATAACATGTATATTAATAAATTATAAACCTTTTTTCTAATGAAGAAGTCACAATACAATCTTTACCAAGAGTCTCTATAAAAGAAAATAGAATTATTAAATATATTTATTAACCTCCCCTCAATCAGTTTTCATTTTATTCATCAGTTGAATATTATTAAATGAAATTTGTAACATTAATAATATGTTTAAAAAAAACTATTTTCCAATAATTGTGGTATTGTATCTATACAGTAACGATTCATTCTTTATTTACTCATTAGGGAAAGATCTTATTTAGGTAGGGTTTACCACATAAATGAATGATGTTATAAAATTTATAACATAAACAATTAAGGAAACATAAATAATTTTATTCTTTAAATAATGATGATTCTAATATGTTTTAAAAATATTTAATTATAATATTTTTATTTTTATTTACTAATAATATAAATTACTTTTATTGAATATAAATTTGAAAATATATATATATTGACTTTATTATGAACCATTACCATAGAATTCATAAAATTAACATTGGACATAAGAAATATTTCAATAATTCCTATATAATCTCCATGAAAATTCTTTAGGTGATTGAAAAATCATTATGGATCTTGTACTAGAACTGTTGAACCGAAGGATGCATGGAATAATAAGGATAATTAACCCTTCAATAATATTTTTATAATGAGTAATTAATAAATATGAAATAATAAATAATAACTGAATGTATTCAAGTATAAAAATTTAAAATTGTTTTGATATATATTAAAAACTATACATAATTTTATTATACAAGGTATTAATACATGTTCGACTAAGAAGGAATCCAAAGAAAAGGATTTTATTGACTCTACCTCTTTTCATTGAACCATAATTTATCATTCTTGATAATTATATTGAATGATTCATATATTCATAAATATTATCCATCATATTGTATTTTTTTTTATTTTTTTATTGTGAAAATAAATTTTTAGGTCAGTGAGATCTTTTTTGACTGATTTTATTCTTCATTAAAATATGACATTATTGAAGATAATTCTCATTATCTCTATTAAATCTTTATCCAAAATGTAAATACTAATTTTTAGAACAATAGTTTTCTATTACTTTAATAAGATATATTATTTATTATATAATATTCCTTTCATATTTAAAAATTATATTTTATCAAAAATGAATTTTATATTTCCTTTATCATGGTTATATTTTTTAAAGTAGTTTAAAACACATAAATGTGTATTTGTTTTAACTACCATATATTTTATATCTCTGACTAAATATTTGTCAAGAATAAACTTTATGTCAATTTTTTATCTATCATTTGATTTATTTAATTGAGGATAAGTTTCAAAAAATTATTATTTTAACAAATTGAAATGGTTTTTTTAAGTGACATAAAACTCCATTTTTACAAGAACATTATATGAATATTAAGAAAATTATTTTATTGACTCTATGTTAATTGTAAACTAAGTCTCCAACATGTATATCTCCTATATATATATTTTCTATGATTCACCCTCTAGATTCTATATTAATTTTCTTCTTTTGGGAGATTTAATTTTTTGTATTGGGTAACACAATTCTAGATTTTATCTTATACGATAACATTTGAAAATGTTGCGTAACTGATCATAATTCCATGTGTTATTTTATGATAATATTAATAATTATTTTAAAATGGAATACATATGTATTGGTTTCATTATGTTGTTAGTGGATCTCAAATATCACTCAAATGTATTGGTGAAGTATTTATATATCTTAATTAAATTATGTAATGTGTGTACATGAGTGTATTTTGATTTGTTTATAAAATTATACATGGTTATGATTATTGTTTTCTATTTTTAAAACTCTATAAACATAGTTGATTACATATTTATATGATCAGTATATTATGTGTAGAAATGATTATAAGTTTATATTTCTAGAGTATTATGATTTTTTATGATTATTTTTATGCCACATACAAATTAAATTCTACATAGCTCATAATTATTAATTATTCTTTCCAAATACTTAAACCATGGTATACTTTACAATTTTAGTATTAATATTTTTGAGGTTATATATATTTATTCAATGATCTATGATATGTTATCATGGATTATCATTACCAGTTATGATTCAATTTCTTTTTAAATTATATATTTCTCACATATTATTTTTTCTAACATGTTTATGATATAAACCATTAAGACTCATTGATATGGTATTCACTTAATGATAATTTGAAATAACACATTATTAAGTTTTCAATATCTCTTCGAGAAAATACACATAAATATTCTATGGAGAGATTCATGTAAGGATTATTTTTTTTATAATGTGTTGAAATAATGTGGATATGTTGTTTATACACCAAAATTTCAAAAGGTACAAAACCTTCAGTTTTTGGGATTAATTTTATTATTTGTAAGAAATTCAGTTTAATTATGTGATGTAATGTAATATCATTAAATTTTGTAAATAATTTATCTAATTTAAATATTGAAACATGTTTTCAACCGTCATTTAAAAAACTGGGTGATGAATTAAAATATTTATAGTATGTTAACCACAAACACATGGTGATTTTCATCACATCAAAAAAAATTCAAAAATAAAATTTTGTGTATCAACACCATGTTGTGTTTTGTAGTTATTTTTTATAAAATTGATATACTTATTAAAATTCCCTAACATTCAAAAACTATTAAATTTATTTTCTTATGTCAATATAGGGTTTCTATGTATTATTCCACATATGATAATATTTATTTAACAAATCCATGTAATTAAAAAAATTGATTCCACATAATTTAAAAATAATTAATGAGGGAATTTGATTTTTTTTAAAAAATTAAAAATATATCTAATTTTAATTTTTGTTTTGATCAATAAATATAAAAAATATTATTTAACTATAATATTCTAAATAAATTAAAATTTTAAAAATATATTTTACAATTGGTAAACAATTTAAAATTTTTAAGTATTGTTTTAAAAATCATGTAAATTTTGAAAAAAATCTATATTCAATTTTTGGAAAAATATATTAGTCAATTATGGTGTTGAAATGAAATAAAATAAAATATTTAAATTTTATATCATAAATTATTGTCAATTATTCATTAAAATATCTTTACTCATAAATTAAAAATGATAATAATGAGTATAATTATCTAACTATTGAATTTATAATGATTATTACAGAATTCTAGTGTAGACCAAAAATAAAAATAATAAAAATAATGATTTTATGATAAAATAATTTTCTATGTCGCATTATAAAGATAGATTTTATATAGATATAACTACTTAATAAATTCTTTTTTTTCCATGGAACATGGTCTAAAAAAATAAAAAAAAATTATTACCATAATATTTTTTCATTTAATTATAGTTTATTTCCAATAATAGATTTCAATCTGTACACTAGATCACTCAATAAATATCTTGATACTTGTGAAAGGAAAAAATATAAAAGAGTATCTATTTATCATGGATATGGGTACCACATCTTCACCACTATCAGAAAATTTCATCTAGGAAAATGAAACATGCTTGATTTCCAATAAAAGACACTATATTTTTAGAAACCCATATGTTTTATATATGATTAATAATGGGATTTATAACTTAAGGAAACTATAAATTCACATTATTATGAAATACAAAGACATTCAAATGATAAAACATGTATAATCAATGACAAAGTATTAGAAATTCCCAAGTGTAAAAAATAATTAAATAAAACCAAAGATATAATAAAATTTTGAGAATCTTAACAAATTAGGAAATGGTATATTCCTTTATGATCAAAAAATATACAATGAAATTAAACACCATTGAAAACTACTCAAAAAATATTTTCAGAGGGACAATAATTTCACTAGTCATGTATAAATCTAAATGTAATAATAAATTCCTAGTAAATTATTCCAAAGAAATAATTTATAGTGAACGAAATAAAAAGTAAAATTATTGATTCCAATGATGTAAATTATATATAAATGTTTTTAAACTGAAACCTGAATAAACCCCAAGGTCTACATTGTGTGGACCAACATCATTCTATTAAAAGGGGTCATCTCAAATTGTAATTGATCATGATCAATATTTTGAAACATTATAATAAAGATAAGTCATTATCACTTAAGTTATTAGAATTCCATATTAATTTATCAATTTCATGAATATACATACTTAAAAAAATTTAGATAAGTTGATTATGATATATTTAATTCATTTGGTCCAATATATTAATCATCTCCTTTTTGTGAAATTATAATAAAAATGAATCTCTCTTGAAATTTACACTCTTATTATCCAATTAACAAGTATCATTATCCAAAAACTAAATCAATAAATAAAAATATATTAAAAATACCATTTAGAGGATATAAAACATCAACATTCATATAGAACAAAAAATTTAATAGAATAAGAAATCACAGTCATCGATGATAGTTCGTAACTCTGGGTATAAAGATCCCTCAGTGATTAAGAATTGATATCATTGTATCCTTCAAAACTAAATCAATCCAATACTAGCCTATTTAATTAATATAAAATAATGTGATATTTTCATACATGTAAAATTATAACAAAAATAGACTCATTAATATATCATCAAGTCATTTTTCATAACCAGAAATAACCACATGATCTTAAACATGTCCGTGAAAAATTATTACCAATAATAAACCATAATATGGAATTAATATATCCCTAATAATTATATCATAGTATCCTTGGAAACCCAAAGGTAATATTACTTCATAAACATTCTCTAACTAAAATGTGTCCCACAAAAATAGTGAGAAATCACAGAGGGGGGTTGAATTGGTGGATTCTAGTACATTTTTTCTTCTACTTCAAAACACATCAACAACTATCCGGAGGAATGAAATAATCATTTTACCAAAAAAAACCATGTCCCAAAAAAACATGTAACATTTATTTTTACATATTTCACTATCAAAAATAAGTATATACTCATTTTTTGATTTGATAAAACCCGTGATTATACATTTCATTACATTAACCATGTGGATTACCAATGAGGAGGGAATGTCCTTGAAATCCTAAAATATAATCAATTTATTGACTTGTTTAATGTTATCCTAAAATATATGTTGAATATAAATTATAAAAAGAGTTAAATTCATGAAAATAAACTCCCATCGTGTTTTCATTGTCATTTCCCATCTTCTTATGCTGCTTCTTTATCATATCCTTCTTATTTATATTATTTTTAAATCTTATTCTATAATTCATAGACCTTAAAAATTAAATAATATTGAGTTTTATTAATTAATTTAATTTATTTCAAATTGAGTATATATTCAAGTTTATATTGTTAGACAATTAATCCTTAACTCATACATAAAAAACCATAAAATACGAAGTGGACACTTCCAAATAGAATCTATTTTTTCCACCATATAATACTTTTAAAAATAAAGAATGATATATTTTATGAAAACGCTTCTCAAAATTCATCTTGACCTCTTCCAATAACATACTCATCATTAAATCCGATAAAAAAATTAAAAATGTGGGATGAGCATAGAAATCTCAATAAGGGATATAATAGGAAAGAAAAAATTAGTCCTTTGATAAACATTAAAACTCATGAAAAGAAATTTCATTTAAAAAATTACACAAAAAGGTAAATATCATTATTTAATAAATATCAATTATTTTTCCTTTTCAAAAAATATTATTTCAATGAAAAATAATTAAAAAAATAGAGAATTTGTGTAGGAATATTGGTACATCATCACATAAAACCCTTAAAGAACCCTTTTATAATTTAATAACCATATTAACAACATCTAATATAATTATCTGGAAAATTTAATCATTAACCAACGCATTGTAGTGTAATATGGGTGCACCCATCGCATAAGATATAATAATATCACCTAGTTCCATATGGGAACTCCCATTATTTATAATTTCCAAGAACCACAACATGAAATAAAACATTTAATCATTTTAAATACACTTTTTACTCATATTAAAATCACTTTCATATATTTAAATACCATTTTTTTAAAACCATTTTCAATACAAAATCCACCTTTCTTGTGAAAACATATATTTAATACAAAAATATTAAAAAATGGAAAGAATTTTTTTCTTTTAATAAATCATGTAATCAATAAAATTAATCTTAAAATAAAATAATGGCCATGGTAGTGGAAAATTCATTGTTTTTATTTACATTAAAAACAAAACATTACAATTTTCTCTTTTTAAAACATTCTATATAAATCATGTAAATATTTATTTTGAACCCATTTAAATTAAATTAAAAATAGACCTAATATTTCCTTTATAACCCTTCTATATCCATATAAGTAAATATGTAAAAAAATATCAAGAGTATTAACATGGAGAAATGTTTTGAAAATTAAATCTTTAAACATTCAAAAAGCACCATGCAACTTTAAACATTTAAATCATAATCCACATGAAAAGAGAACATTTAAAAAACATTATAATAGATATAATATGGATATGTAATGTCATATGAGGTTTTTATATGCCTTATAAAAAAATAAACTATCATATCATCTTGAAATTCCTCAATGAAAAACAATTGAGTTAAAATTCCTTAAATTTAGTGTGACCTGTCTCGTGTGTCTTTAACTTCCTTAATAATAAACATATGTTAATTATTTACTTCATTTGGAACCTTTTTTTAATTTTATAATTAATTTTATTTCACTTATTTTATTTTCAAAAAAATACCATAAATAATTAAATGTTTGTCTTTTGTTTTGACCATATTCAGTTTATGGGTCAAAAATGACTTTGGTAGGTAAATTATGGGCTAAGGGTTCATTGTATAATCATATCCAGAATATTATTAATGAAATAATTTTTATATTTATACATAAATTATAATTTTTTAAAAAATAATTATACATGGTTACCAAAAATGAACCAACATTACAATTATAGAGATGGTAGGTCAGACATATACAAGAATAAAGTTCCCATTTTTCAATGATCATTATGGAAAGAAGGTAAGTAACATTTATCATTAAAAAATAAAATTATATATTAAATAATGTTTTATAATAATATATACATATATATATAATTATGATGATATAAAAGGAATCACATCGTGTCGAGGAGGCTATAGTGCACACCACAACGAACAACGCTATAACTTTTTTAGTGTGAGAATGGGTAATGAAGAATATGATATATCATATTTATAGAAAGTTAATTATGTCATTAATATGATTTTAATGTTATATATGAAGAATTTTTTTTAACAAAACTCATCATTAATACATTCAATGTAATTTGTAAATGTATCACATTGCTTTTAGGAGACAGTTCTCTACACATCCACAGATGAAGTTATCATATTTACATAAAATTTAAATCATGAAGGTATGTGTGTATAAAAATTACAGAATAATGAATAAATTATAAATATAATATATATATATCATATAAAATTATTTTTTCAATCATAATTCCCTGCCATTAGAGGTGTTATAGGAAGAATGAACTACATTGTTATGTGAGACAATAGTTAATCATACAGGAACAATAATTTCGTTTCCCATTTGATATATGTTTGTAGGTGTAGGTATAAAATGTAACATTAAAACAAATCAGTATATTGATTATAATTATATAATAATATAATAATGGAAAAATAATAAATTTAGGGGTGAATAAATAAATAAAACACAAATGCATGTTGAAGAATGTTTCCAATTTTTGGGTAACTCCTTTTGGTTTGCACTAATGGACTTATGGGTTAGATTTATGACCAAGGTGATGACTCTAGGGTGAGGGTAGGTATTTTGGGATCTTATATGGTCCTTTTTTGGACTATCCAAGGTTGTTTTAGTGGTTTTATGAAATGGGGAGTTTTAGTACCTTTTTATAGTGGAGGGGAGTGGAATTATTATAAATATAATAAGGTAAACAATATTGGGAGGTGTTTCTTACATAAAGAGACTCCAATAATATTCCCAAACTATGGAAAATGTGACATTGTTAGATAATAGTCATAAAATGGGTTTTGTAAAATTTTATAGGTCATTTAGTCTCTTAATATTACATTTTAATAACTAACCACATTTTTACCTTAATCTTTATAATTAATTTTAATTTCCTAAAACAATATTTTTGGTTAAAAATTAAGACAACCTTATTAAACATTATAAATTATTACTGTTACAAATATGAAATCTCTTTCTTCAAATTCCAATCACATAATTGTAATAAATTATATTAAAATTAATCCCATAGATGGGATGACAAAGTTGTTTTTGAATATAAAAATGTTTAATATTTTCTCTGTTTTTATACATAAATTCAATGTGAAATTGTTTATAATGGAATAAATTTGTTTAAATGATATTAAATTTATATAATTATAATTTGAAACTAAATAAAATCATTATTTAACAATATAAATAAATTATACAAAAAAATAGTTTGGAACTAAATTTTAGTATTGTTCACTATGTATAAAATTATAAAAGCTCTAAAGAAAATGACAAATATTCGCCCAAAGTAAATTTTGATATTTATCATTTATAAAAGAATTTATTTTTTCATATAAAAGTTAAAAAAATTTCAAAAAATATATATATAATATGTGCGCAATTAAAACATGGTGGAAAAATTATATTAAATAATAATATAAAATGTATATTATTATTTGGTATATAACAGTCTCGCATAAAATGAAGGAAATTGGACAAACTAATTGTTTCATTTAGGGTAATCTAATGGAAATATAATCCCATTTAAGTTAAAATTATTATTTAATTGATAAATATTAACAAATATGAAAAAATGGTTATTTTATCATTACCTAGGATGTCACATCCTTTCCCCCTTTTAGAAATTACATCCTCGCAATTTTATCCACTTATCAAATAAGTGGAGATATTTTCCCTTAATATAATTTTTAGATTCCCATGTTTCCTCCTCAAACATATGGGTTTTTCATAAAACCATAAACTGATCAATCATTATATTCTGCATCACTTTCTATCTGTGGTTAATAAACTGAACTGGTTGTTCCTCAAAAGAAGGATTCTATTTCATCTGAACAACTTCAAGGCTCAAAACATCAGATGAATCTAGTACATACATCCATAATAATGAAACATGAAATATATTGTGTGGCTTAGATAAACCTGGAGGTAAATTTACATGGTTGGGAACTGATCCATATTTCTCAATAATTTCATACAGTCTAATGAACCGTGGACTCAACTTCCCTTTCATACAAAAATTCACCATGCTTTTCCATGAATAAACTATTAAAAACATGATCACCTACCTAAAAATAAATATCATTTCTATGATTATCCCCATAACTCTTCTACCTACTATCATCTTCCCTCATGTTTTACTGAGTCAATGAAACTATCTCTACCATTTCCACTACCAAAACTTGTCCCATCAACATCCTTTCACCTACATCATCCCAAAATGCTGGTTTATGACACTAATTTCTATATAATTCTTAAAATTGTGACATCTTTATATAGGAATTAAAATTTTTATTATAAGAAAACTCTACAAAATAATAATGTTGATCCAAACTACCCTGGTAACCTATTGAGTAAGAAAAAATTATGTCTTCCAAGGTATGAGTCTTCCGTTCAAACTACACATCGAATTCTTGATGAAAAGTTGTATTTCTATTTAATTAGTAACAAAATAATTCTTAATTACTATAAAAAAAGTAGGATGTGAACCTAGGATCATGAACTGATATAACAGAGAGAGGCACTCTATGTAACCTGATAATTTCTTTTTAATACAGTATAGAATGATGCTCTAAATACATTATATCTCTAATGGGAATAAGATGTGTTTATTTAGTTAATCGATCAATAATAAAAAATCCTATTATTACCTTGGAAAGTATATGGAAATCCAACCAAAAAATCAATTAATATATTAACCCATTTCTAGTCTAGAATTAGCAAAGGTTAAAGTAACCCTTTTATAAATTTCATTCTGTTATGACCTACTCAAAAGTCAAACACATCATAGTAAACTCAAAAATATTTTTTTTAATTCCATCTCACTGGTAGTACTCTTGAATGTCCTTGTACCATATAGTATTTCCCTGTTAAATGGAAAAAAGGATAACCATGAGCTTCAATCATTACATCTTTCCTCAACTAGGAATCATAAGGCATGCATAATCTTTTTTCAAATCTCAAAACACCGTTGTCATTAATAATAAAATTATGATTGTTACCTTTCATAATGGATTATAACATTTCTTGCATAGAATGATCCAAATTATAATCCCTCTTAACTCTTTCTAATAAAAATGAATTCACTAAAACCTAAAAAAATAGAGTATGTCCCTACATACACAACTTCGAGGCAAAAATTCATCAAAGAACTAACCAAAGGCTCATGGTCTAAAGGTGAAACGTTTAATTTAGCGTTTTTTACTCAAAGAAACATCCACCTTATTTTATTTTCCAGGATGATCATGAATTATGAAATCAGAATCCTTGATTAGTTTTATACATATTTTATGTCTCATGTTTAATTATTTATTTGTGAATGTATGCATAATAATTTTTTGATGAATATATATTTCACTATTTACTCAATTAGAACGATTCCTAAAAAATTTTAAAGAAAAAATATCAGAAGATAATTCCAATTCATTTTTTGACTAAATAAATTAATGAGGTTTTAACTAATATAAATCATATGAAATTAATTGACAATTATTCATTAGAAAACATCCATGTCCATTAAATGAAGTATCACTATAGATGATGAATTCAACATTTTTTGAATTCATGGAGAAAAATGTATCATTAACCAATACAATTTTTAGTTATTAAAAAATTATCACATTATTTTTTCTAAATGAACTTAACTGTTTTTCAAGTTAATAAGTAATTGGTTTAACCAAATGAGCCAATTTTTTAACAAAAGGCTGGTAGTAGCCTACTAATCCAATAAAACTAATAATATCGATGATATTTTTGGGTTTTTACTATTCTTAAACAACTTATTTTTGGCATGATAAATATTTATGACATATTTAGAAACAATTTGACCATAGAATGAATTTTTTTACACCCAAAGTTCACACTTTCTAAATTTCCCATACAATTTATTTTTTTAATATTTTCAAAAGAACCCTTAAATTCCTTTCCTATTCTTCTTGAGTTTTATAAAATACTATAATTTCATCAATAAATGGAAAAATAATATTTTCCAATAACTCAGGAAAAATTATATTAATAGAATCAGTGAATATAGTAGGGTTGTTATATAACACAAATGGAATAACTAAAAACTCAACATGGCTAAATCTAGTTCATAACACAGTCTTCATAATGTCAGTATCCTTCACTTTTTACTAATGGTACCCCAACCACTGGTCAACCTTCTAAAAATATTATGCTCTATGGAGAAGATCAAAAAATCATCGATATGGGTAAAATAATACATGTTCTTAATAGTGATGTTATTCAAGTATTTACAATCAATTCAATGTCTCATTGATCTATATTTATTTTTAACATACAAGACCAGAGCACATTATGGTGAAGTATAGGTCAGATGAAACCTTTATCTAATCACTCTTACAAGTTTTTGTTCAACTCTAAAAGTTCCACTTGAACCATTTGATCAAGGAGTTAGGCAATATGAATAGCATCGGGTACTAAGTGAATAACAAACTCAAACTGTCGATAAAGGAATAGAACCAAAAAATCATCTATAAAAACATCCATGAATTCATTTACTACTGAAACATCACTAAATTGAGTAGTTTATATATTTTCAACAATATTATCTATGTAACTTTCATTTCCATATCTAATAAATTTCCCATATTTTTGGTAAGATATCATCAACATAAAATCATTGAAGAAAACGTTCATAACAAGTAATTTAATCTAATAACGATAAACTAAAATCTAATCCATACCAACAATGATATCAAAATCTTATATGTCTAGTTCAATGAGACTTATAGGAAATAGAATCCCACCGATGGTAAAATGAATATTCCTATAACTCTTGGTTGTTATAATATATCCACCTAGTGTTTTTACCCAATGCTATATCTCACTTTCATGAGATGTTATTCCAAATTTTCTATATAATTTCTCTGAAATTAAATAATTAGAAGATCCAAAGTCAAATAAGGTATTGTAATAATTCAAATACACAAGTAACATACCTATCACCACATAATTTGTTGACCCAGCAAGATGTGTAATATTAGAAAATGATATCGCTTTACCTTTAGTTTTGGATCATGAATATTTATGTCCCATGAAACAATCCTTGTACATGAATTAGAATAATGGCCCATCTCATTGTAGCCAAAAAATATTATTATTGGATAGATATCAGTTTCCACATTCTTTGATTCGCTAATATTATTTTTCATACATTCATGGGATATGTTTTCAAACATTCAACATTATTAAAAATTCTCTAACTTTATAATATATTCTTCAGGGTTCTTCTTACCAAACTTATTACAAGATTGTAACATCAATTTCTTAACTCCACACTTTTTTATTATTTGTTTTCCCATCACCTTACATCCTTACCACTTCGTAAAATTGGTTTCAATCCTGAGTAAAACTGATTTATTTTTCTATGAGTACCCCACACTAAAATTAGAAAATACCTACACAATCTTATGATGTTTCTTTTATATAATGCAATGAAATATTAATATTTTGACCTCATTTCTTGGAATTTGTTTTCCATTCAGAGTCGAGAAACCTTAGGGAAATATCTTTCAAGGAAAACATCCTTAAATGTTTATCATTTCATGGAATCAAGATCATAATCACCTCTAGTATTCTTACCAAATAACCTATTGGAATCCTCCCATTTTATTTTCCACAAATAATGTAAATCATTTTAATAATTTTAATCATTTTTTAATCTTATAAATCATCATTACATTTGTTTTGTTATGTTTTATTATGATTATATTTAACCTTAATTCATTCTGTAAGTATTACTTCTGAAGAGAGATGGAAGATATTTGACTAAGTATGAGACACCATTTTTGTGATCAAACTGTCTTAGTAGTTAGTCTAAAAAATTGACAGAGTATCATACATTGTGTCCCTGACACTGAAACCATGCTACTAGTTCCATAATATTCATAGGACCTGACACTGTAACCATGCTACCGGTTCTAGAATTCGGAAATGACCAGACTTTGTAACCCTGCTCCCAATTCCAGAAATGGAAATGGAACAAGCACCATAACCACACTATTGGTTCCAGAACTCATGAAGAACATCACCACAAACTATGGGACTTCTTCTGACTCACTATTATTGTATCACCATTCTTATCTCACCACGAACTATGACATTATTACTTACATAAAAAAATTTCTACCTTTTTCAATAAAATTTCATAGTTGATTCTAATATTCATATATGAGTCATTTAATAATACTGACATATTTAATAACTTATTATATACATGAAACATGAAAATATGAGGTTCGAGGTGAAGAGATCATGCTTTTTTCAGGAAAAATATAAACACATGAAGATAAGATAAAGTGTGGTGCATGAGAAAAGATGTTGGAGAAGAACACACATACATGCAAGAACACATAGAATAATACATGAAGAAATCTCATTTCTGATCACTCTATTGATGTGGATCATAAAATAGAACATCCTTGCTGCAACAACACAAATAAAAGTATAAGAGAAACTCGCTAAATGAAAAATCAAAACACTATGCTCCATGAAACATTGTATCTGGTTATGATTTCCAAAGACGACCCAAACATCAAATCAAATACATCCAAATAGTCCATATATGTGTAGAACAACACTCAGAACTTTTATAATACATTATTAATATATTCTACTCTGTTTTTATTGTTTTATTAATCATTAGAGAAGTGTTTGTGTCTATACTAAATATACACACTGTCTCCTGCATTGAACTGGAGGATACATGATATCCTCACAAAAATATATTTTTACACCTTTTATCACCAATGTATAACTATAGAATAGGTCTATGTGACCTAGAAGTTATATTTCGCACATAGAACTATAGTTGAGGTCTTGTTACTTGGATATTCTTGTGTGTTGTTGTGTAAACCCTGATCCATGGTGTGGATCAAATCCTTATATACATTTTTCTGGGTGGCATGTGATCACTATGTTAGTGGAATAGGTCACATCTTGAGACTAAAACACTTTTTAATCCTCTAGGTTTTTCAATATATATTTTATTTATTCTAAATCTATTTTAGAAAACTATGTTTCAATTTGATAGTCAGTCTTGGAATGTATTTATAACTGCTTTTATTTTGTAAATTGGTTTCAAAAGTTATTTTAGTATTTTATGTTGATATAAATGATAAGTAATCAATCTCTTAAGAAATTAATTGAATAGTCAAATAATTATAAATTTACTACTCCGATTAACTATTGGGTTTTTTTAATTAGGGTATTTTCAAATAATTTTTTTAACAGAAACTATTATAAGAAACTCAATTAACCCCCCTTTTGAGTTATCTACTACCCCAACAATTGGTATCAGAGATGTTTTATACAATTTTTTCAAAATTATAAATCCAATTTAAAATCATTTTTAAATTTCATTTTAGTTTTGTTTTAAAGATATCAATATTTTTATTTGTTCTAAATTTATATTTCTTTAAAATCATATTTTTTTTTATCATAGATAATAAAAAGGAAGGTTCTTCTACTAATAAACCTTTCTATTTTAGTGGAATAAATTATGCTCAGTATAAAATTAAAATGAAAATGCACTTAAAAATTATACTATTCGATATTTGGTCAGTAATAGAAGTTAATTTGAAATAACAGAAACTCTAAGAAGAACATGGAGTGAAGCTACAAAATATTCTTACAATAAAAATTGTAAAGATATGAATTCCTTTTTTTTCTTTAGGGGTTGAAGAATTAAATAGAATATATTCTTACAAATCTGCATATGAAATTTTGGATACCTTAACAGTTTCACATTAAAGAACTACTTATGTTAATGAAATTAGACTTAATACATATAAAATTAAATATCATAACATTAATAAGAATATATGTGAGACTATTTCTGATATGTATCTCAGGTGTAATGAAATATTCAATACAATGATATCTCATGGAAATATTTTGGGTGCCAATGAAAAAATCATACGGCTACTCATATATAAACCAGAAAAGGAAGAGAGGAACCTAAGTATCAATTAGATAATATTTTGACAGAATTATGTTTCCAATCATGTATCTGATAGGAAAATTGCAGATTTGTGATGAATGTTAAAAGTGAACAAGGAAGAGGAGGACGAACCAAAGAGAAAGTCAGGGGAATTCAAAACCACTACTTACAAAAAATAAATAAAATGAAATAATAAAATCTAATTCTAAAAGTATAAGTAATGAATATTCACCTTCTAGTAGTGATAAAAAAATATAATAATTATCTAGAAGGTTTAAGTAGTTTTATATAAAGAATAAATTCTGCAGGAAGCCCAACTACAGAGGAAAGTATGTTCAGAAGGGAACATGGAGAAGTAATGGAAAAGAAATGAGAACTGAAATGAAATAGTCTTCTATGAATGTAAGATAAAAGGACATGTAAAGGCCAACATTCCAAAGAAAAATTATAAAAATAAGTATGAGGACGAAGATAAAATGTAAAAAAAGGAAATTAAAGAAACATGGAGTGCTTCTGAGATTAACTCATGTGACTCAAAATCTTCACATGATGAAAAAGATGAAAAATTAAATATGTGTTTCATGAAAAAAACATATAGGGTAACCTTGAGTCTCCTATAAAATGTTATTATTACTTTGGAGATGAAAGTGATTTTGAAAATATGACTAGTGAAGAAATGTTTAAGTACTAAAAAATTCTAGAAGATTCATGAAATGAATTAAAAGATAAATATAAAACATTGAAGAAATAACATTCTCCTATTTCTACTATTAAATCTGATCATACTATATAAAATTAAATGAATGATCAATTACATAAAGAGAACAATGAACATAAATTATCCATTGAGCAATTGTAAATGGACTTATAAATATTTACCAAATGGAAAGAATACCTTTACATAGATTCATGGTAAACAAGTTGATCCTATGTGCACTATTGGTTTTGGATACCAACTTGGACAAAGAATCTCAAATCAGTGAAGCAACTAGTGTAGTCCATCACTGATAGCGACCCCTGAGTCAGGCTCGTAAACTCTGTAGCCCGATCCTACCTCAAAGTCTCTGGGTAGAAATGCTCCAAAAACTTTTCCTGAGAGGTTTTCCATGACATTCCCTCAGCCTGCTCGATTTGGGCCTGAATGTCCCACCAACGCCTACCTTGTACCCACAACATATAAGTGGTCAGCTTTACTCACTTCTCAACAGGGGTCTCTAGATGATCTAGTATCATCTGGACAGACTCAAACCAGAACTCCGCTACCTCTGGCCCACCCTCTCCGGTGAAAGTCAGGATGCTACAGCTGGAACTCCCTGGTCAGCTCAAACATACTCGGTGCAACCCGCCCTGGGTCCCGATCCATCATCTGTATGAGGTAAGTCAATTTCTCTCAGAATTGTTCTTCTCTACCTTCATTAATCCCCACATTTTCTTGCACCTCTACTGGTGGAGTTTTCTCAGAAACATCCTTCCATTGCCTAACTGGTAACCGACGTCATGGTGGAATTTCTCTACAATGACAAGCATGAGATTTAGCACACACACCACATAACTTTCATGACTTCATCTAAATATCTTTACAAGATACAAAAACCCATTTCATAAGATTACCCAAAAATATTTTCCAACTTGTTTCAAACCCTATTACTCCATTAAACATCATTTACCCACTTGTTTTATTTCGTTCTACTCATTATTTCTTGGTTTCATGAAATGCATGATGCCCCGTACTTTCCTGCCTCACACACCCAACCCGTGCATGTGCATAACAGAATGCATTTCACCTATCTCCCTAGGTTCCTACAATGATGCATGAACGAAAATCCTTGTTTCATTAAGGCCATGAGCCAAACTTCATAAAACAATAACATCAAACCACATGTGAATCACCCAACGGTGAAATATCATCAAATGTAACATCACACAACCAAGAACATCATTTCCCACTTAGGGTGACTTAGGTTTCCCCTGTAACTGGGATAGATACTCCCATGTACGAGCTCATTAACAAGACCCAACACATCTTAACCCTTCGCTACCAATCCTAAATAACAAGACCTTAGAGAAGGAGAAGAAATACCTCCTCCAATACCACTTCTTAACATCCCTAACCCGAAATCCACTAAACCGGTGCTCTGAGCATGGTGGTTACATGACCTTAAGCGCGCCTCCCCGTACGCCAAAGGCTGCCGACTAGCAGCGGGGGTCTATGGGGTCAAGTGGGGAGACTATACCCCCTTTTTACTAGAGTAATCCACAATAGAATAACCAAATAGCGGAAACAATAACCAATAAACAAGGAACATATATAACAACCATTTCCAGCAATAAATATGCCATGTCATACTACAAGTGAAAGAGTGAACAAAAGTCCAAAAAAAATACAACCACTAAAATCCCCAAGATGGTCCCAAATCCAAGTATGGATCCTCCACCAAGTGATACCCATGTCCACTAAGCTATCTAGCAAGGACCCTTTCCCTTGTCCTGACCTGCAAACATGAAGTCTACTCGGGTACCCAATGGAGGCCCGAGCATGGTGTGAGTACAACTTAGTAGGCCACCACCAACGGTCTCTAAAACATATCCAGTATAAAAAAGCAGTGCATGTAAAAGGAATATGAATGATAATTTCCAAGTAATTAATTAACGTTCCACTAACCAGTTCAGAACCAAAGTCATTGTCACCTCCATTACCATTCATTTACTACCAATTGTCATCACTAACCATTTCATCACACTTCCATGGGTTAATCACATTCATTATGTTACATGGGTATAAGGCCAACAATCACATGAAATAGGGTAAAAACACCGTTATCCTATCTCACTATGACTAACTCCCTCATAGTAACCATATCCTCACCTCGAAGCCTCACTCCGGGTGGATGCAACCGTTAGGAGAAAGGAGCCTCAGTCCCCATTCCTAACCCGTGCATTTAGGGTGAAGTTCAGAGCATTAGTCTTCACTCGACCCATGGGCGTAGAGCCTCACCCCACTCTACCAAGCCATGTGGACATGCTTATATATATATAAGTAACCATCAACCTTTCATACCATTTCCCCTTGGAAAAAGAATTCACAACACACGGGAGATTCACAGCATGCCTTAACCCATTAACACATTACCATTTCACATCATTTAACCATTCAACCAATTATCATGTGTTATTCCTATCTAACTAAGAATTTAACACTAGACCCATACTTCATCCCATTATGGTCTTTAATCGGTTCACACATTAACCCATTTAACCCATTCATCATTCCCATGAATCAACCAGTTAATCCATTCCAATTAACCCTTAGGTTATTTCCAAGAATAGGTGCATCCCCTAACTTATATTCCAGGTTCAACCAATCATGCCAACATATTCATCAAGGGCTCTACAATTCATTACAACAAGGTCACTTTTTTAATATCAATCCCTAAATCTGAGAAATTTCGTCACATCCCATGGATGGACCCATTTAGGCCAAGTATATCCCAACACATCCCATGGGGATCGTGAGGGTTCCCATTTTCCATTTTAAACCTCATTAAAACCAATAATACAAAGGTTATTCAAAACCTAACCAAGGGAAACAAGAACACAAGTAAACATGCACAAAAAAACCTAAATAACCATGGAATATAACTTGTAGACCACCTACCTTGAAACTGCGGTTAAACGCACCCTTAATCAAGTCCTTAGACCTCAATTCGTTCAACCCTTGGAGCTTCAACATAAATCTCACCCAAAAGATAGGGTTTTAGAGCGTTGGAATAAGAGGGAGAGAAGTTACAAACCCAAAACCTAGAATAGAACCAAGGATGGAATTAGCCTTACCCGGACCTTCGACCCGCAACTAAAGACTCTCTAAACGGACAAGAATCAAAGGAGGGCCACCCTTGGGAAGCTTGGTCCGGCCAAGTTCATCTCTAGGGTTGGGAGAGGAGGAGAGGAAAATCTCTAGTTGGGTTTAAAAATCCCAAAGTGGAAATTTTGTAATTTTTCCATGTTTTAAGTTGCTGCACGGTTTAGCCACACGGTTTGGCAGACCGTGCACAAACCGTGTGCATGCCACTGCTCTGAGGAGGAGGGATCGAACGACTCATCTGCCCAGTTTGGAAAACCGTGCGCAAACCATGTGTATGCTTCTTTATAGAAGAGGTAGAGTCGCACGGCTTAGCCTGGGCATGTCGCACGATTTGGCTGGCCTTGCGCAGGTCGTGCGCCTTGGCCTGTCTATCCCAGTTTTCCTTTCTTCTATGCCCCGAGCCCCTGAAACACCCCCAATGCCTCTCATACATTCATAATACATCCCTTGAATCCAAAAACAAGGTATTTAACCAAAACAAAAACAAAAACATACCTTCCCAAAAGAACGCGATCTTACATCAATATATGAACCAATTTTTGTTTCATATTTGGTTTTGATTCCACATGGGATAAAAAACATGATAATCTAAATAAAAAATTCACTTTCCAGGGGTTTTGATTTATATTTGTTGAATAATAGTATATAATCATCATCAATTTTTTGATCCATGACCTTCATTTATGATGAAGACCCTTGGTAAATCGATCACAATCCTAAATCTGTTTTCATTCACTAAGATGTGCTCCAACAGTTCCTCTCTCAATCCTAGGGTTATACGGAAAACCCTAGGGATTTTTCATAACCGTGTTTATATATAAGATTATTACCATAGAATTTTTAGTAATAAATTAAATTAATATTTTTAATTTATTTAATTATTTAATACACATTTTTACTCAATACAAACACATGATGCCAATAAGGATTATATAACACGTAGTATAAAAGCTTCATTCCCGAATCAACGATTGTCACATGTTTCCCACTGTATTTACTAATCTTGATTTACTCAATTATTTTAGAAAACAATTCATGCATGGGATATAATATATTTAATATTTTCATAATATCATCACAGATCTTCATCAGGGAACATAATCTTGCACTATCTCAGTTCATTTATGTGAAAATAATCCTTAATATATTTCAAAGTCTTACAATGAAAAAACATGGATGATATAAAATATTTATATCAACCATGATATCTATTAATTTATCTTTCATCTAAATAATTCACAATTTCCCTTGATTTTTAGAAACATACTTTTCATCATCAGTAAGAAGAGTTATAAAACATTATTTCATTTGCTGTAAGGAAACATCATTCTCTCTATGAATGAAAACAACACAATATATTGATCATCTTTTATCCATATTTCCATTAAATTTTGTATCTATATATCCTCAGATATATATATTTCCTTTTATTTATATTTTAATTCATTATTCAATATAAATTTTATAAATGTAGGAATTATATTTGTATTTATAAAAACTATTTCTATTATATGTCTTTAAAATATCGTATAATGTGTGAAAACATACACAAGTTCATCAACTAGTAAACCAAGTATATAAACATCCCAACAGGATTTATTATCTCTATTGAATCAATATCCAATATATATTCATCCATTTATAATATGGTTCCGATTCAAATTTTAGTAGAATACATTATTGAAAATTTTATTTTTGATCTTTTCAAAATGCTTTCCAACAAATATCAATTATGAAAGGATTGAATGATGATTTTTATATTAAATTTTATTTCCAAGTAAGTAAGTCATATATTTATGGTTTGATATTTCCAACATGTTCTTCATATCTCATGACATCAATTAAAAACATTATAGACACCAATTACTAATGATACCAATTTATCATCATTGATGTAAAGGATTATGTCCACCCTATCCTTATTGAATTTAGAACTATCGATCATTAATATATCTCTTTGTACCATTCTTAAGGGGATTGATTTATACAATTTTATGAATTTTAAAAAATTCGAATATATCAATATTTTCATTCATAAATTATCAATTGGTTTTTTCAATTTTCACTTTCTCTTTCAATTTTACACTATAGAAGGCTAACTTAACATCAATTATAAATATATTATATAATTTATGTGTCATTTAAAAAAATAAAAAAAAATTCATGGTATAATACAATAACACATTTTCCTCTTAAATCAATTCCTTCTAAATGTGATTAGTATTTTTAAATGAATCTTTTTAGGTTTCTCTTCACCCCCCCCCCTTAAATTAAAACTTTTCTATAATTCCCACTTTATTATAAAAACAATATTATTTGATATCATATATACTAACCACAAATTACCAATATTGTTTATCTAATACACCACCTAATTTAGTATATTGATCTAATATTTATTTCATATATATATTTTAACATAAATTGGTTTAACTAGAGAAGGCAATTGAGTTATGTGTTGTTTAAATAAATGTTCTCAATTGTTGGAATTTTTATAACCTAATATACAATGTATTTTTGGACCTAAATTTACATTCCCATCCATTGATTAGTTTATCAAAAAATTTCTTTATAACTAAAAATATGTAAAACCATCATATTCAACCTATTTTTCTTCTAAATTTCTATCATTTTTCAAAACACAAACATACATCTCAAAAAATTTGGATTCATGATATTTACATTTTTAATATTATTATTAATGTATAACCTTATTAATTTAATGTTTCAGAACCATCACATTGACTCTATCCAAAATAATACATATCTATTTTCTTTATAAATAATATCCACTTACAATTTAATATAAAAACGGATGATATGTTGAACTCAATTTTTTTTGATATCCATAAAAAAATTATTTTCACAGTGATAATACACATATTTTTAAAAATACAAAAATATTTCTAGATAGTAATATTATTGTAATAGATATATCATAGAATCAAATATAATTTGGATTATAAAAAAATAATAGTTTCGAATCTATACTATTATTTTTTTGTCTTGGGAAATGTTTAGAAACATCATACCATACTAATATTTTAGGATCCATTTTGACTAATTTGATACTATTCCTTTCAGAACATCAATTGTTTATGTGTAGTATGGTGTGAAGAATTATTTATTAGTATCTTTAAATACATTATATAAATATATTTTTTTCAATTTTTTATTCAATAACATTGTACTTTTAGAGCTTTAATGATGATAAACCAATCAAATTTTATATATTTATTTTAAAAATAACCAAAACATCATGAACTATGGGTTATTATTTAATTAAATATTATTTAAAATGTTTCTAAATAAATAAAATAATTAATATAATATTTGTCTATGTTAATTTAGTACTTCCCTATATTCCTATAAACAAAAAAATGAATGAGTTTTAGTGGGTGAGATGATTAAATCTTTAATTTCATTATAATAAAATAATATATATTATCTAATTTTCTCCCTCTTCATAATAAAAAATTGTTAACATTATTTAAAATTTTAATTTTTCTCAAATTCCATTTATCAATATGGTCATGTCTTCTATGTCATAATTAAATTTTCCCTTCAGTTTCAAGTATGTTGAATTTTTATCATCACTAGCTAGAATCTTATTGAACTATGTTCAATTTCCTTTTTCTAATACACTTTCATCATTAAAAATATCATTATATAATAAACATTCCAATAATTCCACATCATTTAATTCATTTTAAATATAATACACATTTAATATATTGAGTTTTTTCCCTATAATAATGATCGTATTATTGAACATCATATTATCTTCTTCAATGAATACTAAACCAACTCCTTTTATATTATATGAACCCTTATTCCAAAAATGTCCCATACTTTCATTTTTGAAAATCAAACTGGAGATTCAAATATCATTTAATTTATAAAATGGATTAACTATCCAAGATCAATGTATATTCCTTCTTAGATTCTTTGATTTTCAGGTCATCCAGTGATTCATTATCCTTTATTTTTTATTATTATTATACTAATTTTTAGTATGATGATTAAAAATTCATTAGTAATTTTAAAATAATGAAAAAATATTTTTTGATGTGACATGGCCATTCATGTCATCTATACACTACATCTAAAGATTGAAATCAATCATCAAAATTTAGTCTAAAATTAAAATATTGTTACAAAACTTTTCTTCTTTATGTAGGTTGAATCTCCATTTTTCTCTACCTCCCATGTCATCAAAGATCGTATAAATATTTATTATTTATCTAGAAACACATTTCTTTGTTCCCAAATACTAAATAATACCCAAATATTCAACGAAATTACTATATCAAATTGAATACTACATGATATCAATATATATAGTCATTTTGTTCTTATAAAATATGGCCAAAATCATTAGATGATTTATTTAAAATAAACTTATAATAAACATTCAATAAATTCTTATTCAATTTAATGATTTGAAATCCTACAATATATCAAACATAATATTTTAAAGATATTTTTTAACTTCTTTAACTCATTCTATATTTCCATTAATTTGTATTAAACATTTTAAATCTTTTTCTATATTACATTATCCTGCCAATCCATGTAAACATTCAACTTCATTTCATTAGTGATAAAATATATCTAGTTTTTAATAAAATTCATTAAATTTTTCTTTGTTTTGGCTTATAAGGTAAATTATTTTGATGATTGAAATTCTTTCTTGAGACTCACGACCTCCTTATTTAGTTTGGAAATCATCATCAGAAATTCCTTGAGCTCATGAGTTATCATAAAATCTAGTTTACTTTCTTCCTTTCATATTAAATAACTAATATCCTCACAATTAATTCCATATTTCATTACAATAAAAAAAAGGAAAATCACTTTAAATATCTCCTAATTCTAAAAATTCCATTATTATAAAACATTTTTTACAAGGTATACGTTGAATCTGATAAATAATCTCACAATCCCAATAATGGATGGTTTAGTATATTTGTGGACTAGAAACATATACAACTTATTTTACATCCCTTTTGAAAAAAATTCAATAATTATGCCACAAAATACTCCCCTTTATACTTCCAATGTGTTAGACACCACCTCATAACCTGGGAAAATAGAGACATAAAAAAGGTGTCAACTCAAATTCTTAGTAAAAAAATTAGTGATATTAATTGATTATAAAAAGTGATTATATGATAAACATATGGGTATTATCAAGATACATTTGAAATTTCATACCAAACACAACATAAACAAAAAATTGTGGTGTGCGACCTCTCATAACATAAGACATTAATTAAAAGAGTTTGGAAAAGTTATTAAATAAACATGATACCTAGGATCTGAACATAGTCATGAAAATAAATATAAAACTATGAAACATAATTAAATAATGGAACAAACATTTGTGTAGAGAATATTAAATTCATGAGACACAACATTTTTTCAAGTGATTATGAGAAACTAAAAAGATGCACATCAATAGATTATCTCATGAGAAATAATCATTAATCAAATACGTTTTAGGGTGATATATGATCCCACTCAAAATAATATTCACTTATGAGTTCCACTTGAAATCAATAACTTATCACTTCATAAATAATTCATAGAGATAAAATGGTCATTATAAAATTTTCAAAATTACAATTTTCATTTTTATCAACTAAAGATCCCAAGAAATAATAAAGTATTCAATAAAAACACGTAAATAACACTTAGAAAGAAACTAGATTTATATATACTCACACATGGTAATTAATAATTCCATCAACAGTCATTATATGATAAACCCATGGAAAATAAGATGGTATCTAATGACATCATGTAATATTATATTTTAATTAAAGTCACTCAAGATAATAAATAATAACATATTTACACCATATAAAAAAGGGTATATGTTTAATTCAACAATTTTCCAAAACCATTTTACATATTACATCTTTTCAACCACCCTCATTCAATTATGTTATAAATAGGCTATTCTCAAAGGAGGGGACTTAGGTGAACAGTTAGGGTCATACATAGTGGATGATTATCCTAGGAAAAGTAAGTGATTGGCAATTCATTCAAAAAAGAATATAATTGGATTGTTAATTCATAGAAAGAAGGTTGGTGGTTACATTTGTAACACATCCTCAAGTAATAATACGATATGTCAAAGGTTAATGATATGGATAAAAAAATAAGAGTTTTTGAAATAACAATTTAGAAATAATATATTACCATAATATTTTGAGTTAGTTTTTGAAATTGATATTTTTTATGTCTTTGTGAAAAATATTTTTTATTTTAGAATAATTTAATATTTATATAGAATGCATCATTAAAATTAAAAAGTTAACAGAAAGTGGTGTTCCCACAAAAAAAACATTAAAAATCGAACATTTTTTACAAATTTATGAAAATGACCCATACTATAAATGTTTAAAACTTATTTAAATCGTTTTTAAGTTATCAAAAATGAAAAAAGTAAATTATAAGGACATCTAAAAAATATTATAATGATTTTAGAGAAGGAAAAAAGGGAGTTTCTTTACAAATGTTAATAGAAAGGGTTGGGTTTACATTCAAGAAACACTTCATGTAAAGTATGGGTCAAGGGGAAATAAAAGGTAAAGGGGACATATAAAACACCATGAATATAAATTATAAATTGTGAGAGGTTTTATTAATATTAAATATTCTATTGATATATTATCTTTCAAAAATAATATTAATTTTAAAATAAAATTGGAAAAACCCCCTTTAGGTTTGAGTAACATTTTGATCCAAAACACATTCAAGTTTGTTATCATTTGAATCAGTGGACACTTAAGAAAATTATATGATATGGATATTTGAACCCCATTAATAAGGTAAAAGTAATATAATCTCAAATAATCGCACACTAAAATGTATCTAGGTCCAAATTAATAAAAAATCATCATGAAATTATATTTGAGAGTGATATCACCTTACCTTGTTTTCCCACATAGTCTAACATAATATATGTTTCTATATAATAAAAATATGTATCTTAACAACATAATTTAGATTATTTTTTATATTAATTACCTTACTAAATATTCAATTATAATGATTAAATACATTTATATTTGTTTCTTATTAACTATTATCGATGTCGGGTGTGGGTAATGATGATCATTTTCAAATAGTTTCTTAATAGCTGTGTCTTTATTCATTATTTATTAAAATTTTATCATTTTTTATTAACTAAGGTAACTATAACTAATTTAATATAGATATTTATGTTTCTTAATTTCCTTTAATGATTACTTTAGTCTTTATCATAGAAGATAAAATCAACAATAAATCTTTTTCGATGATTTTTAACCAACGAATGAAGTTTTCTTAACTAATGACTTAAATATTGATGTCTATTTTCTATAACCAAAGACAAGTTATTATATGAATTTTTATATCATATTCTAGAAGTGCTTATGTTTTCATAATCATCAATGATATAATTTGAAATCATTGTTCAAGTTTGGTGGTCAAACCAACCCAAACATGAATATATCATGATTAATGGGTCATTATTAGGTATTATAGATGAAATATAATTACAGAAGAATAGTAAATATATAAAATAATATAATAATTAAAAATTAATTATCTAAATATTTATTAATTATTTTCATATTATATAATATGATATAAGTATTTACTTCTTAGTAAGCTATTTTATAAACGATTGAATTGAACATAATATTTTCTCGATCGTACCATAAATAGATTCTCTACATTATCATGCATGAACATTAATTACATAATAATTATAAAATTTATACAGTAACCCCATTATCATGACCATCCATGCTCAGTGGTGATGAAAAGAGAAATGGATGTCAGTCTTCCTATGAAGGTGGTAGCCTATACGTATGCATTGTTGTCAATTTCATTTTTCAAATAATGGGGAAAATGTATAATATATTTCATCATAATAAAATATAAAATATGTTATACATATAATTATTACTAAATATATTTAATATTAGGACCCTTAGTGTATAGTGGTCACATAAAATGAAACTTGGAATTTCAGGGAGGCTATAGTCCACACACACACAAATGTCAGGTTTGATTTACATAGGGAAAAGGGATATGGTAATTAATGAATATTTCTATAGAATAATAAAATTAAATATATAACCCATAAATTTTTTTTAAATTTTTTTTTTAAATTATAATTTCACATAAAATAGAAATTAAATAAGTTAAGAAAAAAGGGATTATTCACGTTGATCTCTTTGAGATTTCTTTGGAAGATCACATGGAAATGGATGGAATAGGACACTCTCTTGTGAATAAAAGATCAAAATACTAAAATAGGATTATAAAGTAATGGGAAAAGGGGTAGGTTTATAAGAGTAAAAATTTATTGACTGTATTTATTAGGTGGTGACATGCCCCTTTTATATGTTATTTGAATGGCTATATTAGAAGAAAATATAATTTATATAAAGGGAGCACATGTTATGTATTGTGGATATAAAAATTCATAATAATTGATTTTAATTTGATATAATGTTAAAAAAATCTCAAAAAAATTATAATCATGTCAAGAACCTTGTTGGGATTACATCCATCATGACACCCAGCCCAATTCATTACATGGACCGAAGGCCATTCCTGATCTCCATGGGATGTAAACTAGTTCGTGAGTATCATCATTATTATTTGGGAATGATTTCGCCCATTTAGATAAGAAAAATCAACCAAAACCAATACACATCACAATAATAAATAACTATAGACACACGAGGAATAATCATTTTCAGAGTCAATGTTTATAACATTAACTAAAAAATGAAGTGGGATATAAAAATGGAAAAACTCAACAATGCCCAAAACCTCCATGTGACAATAGATTCATCACCCTCAACCTCCACCACTAATACCTGCAATAAGTAGAACTCTAGAATCTGAATAGACCATCCCCATGATATATCATTCCTTTACCTAGGTCATACATAACAATGTATACATACACCTAAAGGTTCATGTTGTTTGTTATCAAAATCCTAGTAGGATGGCAGATAAAATAAAAGGTTCCATGAAATAACATTAGAATAAAAATTAAAATGCACATTTCATTTAAATTTTTTTAAATAATTCTATGAATAATTTTTTGAAGGAAACGATTTTAATGTGAAAACACATCTAAAGAAAAAATCTCAAATAATATTTCTTGAAATAAATGAATACACATGGATTATGATATACTTTGAGAAAAAAACATATCACATAAGCATCATATCACAAGAGAGAACCATGGGAAAATCCCTATACATAACTCTCACAAGAAGGTCCCCAGAAACCTCATACATGAGTGATCAAAATCCTCTACTAAACTACAAACAATCTTCTTATTCATGATATATTAGAGGGGAACATATATCAAGGACTAATGGTCTCCAAAATAGTGTTCTTGTGCACAAGACACAAGAGGGGAACACATCCCAAGGTCTAGTGGTCTCAGATCATATCATATGTTCAGTTAGTGTTTCAATAGTAAATCATGTAAGATGAATTCTGGCTTTATCCACTTCTGAATCAACTAGAATTCTAGTCCTAGTTCACCCACCTAGGTACTAGGGCCTCACTTTGTTCTCAATTTCTATTTCTCATTTCACATAAATCTACTCTTCCATATGCACATTCCACGAATCATGATCACATAAAAAAGCACCACATTCTATAACAAAACCATATGGAATACATTTCACACTACACACACCATATATGAAAATTCATTTGAAATACAAAAAGAGGAATGAATATGAAAGATAATCACTTCCCATGGGAATAGACCCTTTCACTATCATATCCAAATCAAAACCATTTTTACAACATGATTCCTAATTTCAAGACATGTTAATGCTTCACAATAAGGAATCCAATGTTTAACAAAACTCATTTCACATGAAAATCATCCTTAAACACGTTTGAACCATTAAATATTTTTTTAAACCATGTTTCACACCTTCTACACAATGCATAAAACATTTTCAAGAGCCACCAAAACAAGTAATATAAAGAATAAAACCAATATTTTTTTAGAAAACCCATTTTCATCTAATTTTCATTATAAAAACATTCATAAATATTTCTCAAACAACATAAACTATTCATAAATCACATTTAAAAGTTCTAGAAATAATGAAAAACTCATCCAATATTTTAAATGCATTTAACCACCTACCACCCACTAAGAAACTTTTGTAAATTTGTGATAAACAACAACTACACCAACACAAGACCCTAACAAGGAAATATATTACAAAATAAATCAATATTTTCCTCTAAAACCCAATATAAAACCCTACCATGGTTAATAAACCCAATGAAATATAAGAACTCAAGAAAGAGGGAATAATAACTCTAAGAAGTGGGAGAAATCAAGATAAGGATGTCTTAATTTGTGTTTCCTTGAATAACTAAGGTCAAAACCACCCCAAGGAATTATGATCAATGGATACAAGTAATATTGGAGGGAGCTCCAATGTTTACAAATCCTGAATATGGTGGATGGAAGTACAATTAGGGTTAAATCCAAATAGTATAAGATAGTAATTTTCAACTTTTTAATGGTTTGGAAAAGTTTCACAGTTTTCCAAATCATGCAGAAACTATGCACCCTTCTCTGTCAATGAGGAACAAGACACATAGTTAGCCTTTATATATTGACTAACCGTGATCCAACCGTGTGGTTCACCACTATCCAAAAATTCAATTTGTCACATGATTTTCAAGGTAAGGGTGCACAGTTTCTCCTAACATGTGCCAACTGTGTACCACCTGCTATAAATCCTAATTCCTCAATTTTCCACCAAATTTCAAGGGGTACCCCAGGAAAAAATTTCAAACTAAAATTAATATAAGAAATGCCTAAAAAGTAACACATGAATGTGAAATACCCCTCTCCCCATGATAAATGTTTTCCCTATAAATTCATCCAGAATCTTGATCAAAGAATAAAAATGGATACTCCTTCTCAATCAAACACATATGCTCCCAATTCTCATGCACATAATTTCCATGTCAGGATAGTGAAATAGAATTCCCATAAAGAACTTTTTCTTGAGAATACACCATCCATATTGGTCACTTAAACACAGATAAATCAGCCTCTAATTCCAACTCTTATTAATTTAGCACATGAGATAGATTTGGTTTTTACTTTTTTAGTTGAGAAACAGGAAAAACATAATGAATATACATCAACTATGATGGGAAATATAAAAAATATGACACCTTACCAATCCACTTAGTAAAAAAAAAGTCCCAACATACATCGGTGTTATCTTCCCATTCTTACCCAAACAACAATGACCCAATAGGGGTTTCACATTTTGAAACAACCAATATCCCAAATAAAACAACAAATATTAGCACCATTGATCAGTATAATAATTGTTATGAATCTTAGATATCAATAATTTATACTTTATCTACATGACCTTATCAGAAGTCTCTTTGAAAATTCTTGGGCCCAATAATGAGGACTCACCTACCTCATCCCAGCACAAAGGAGACAGACACATCCAACCTTATAGTTTCTTAAAAGGATCCATTTAATTTGAGGATTGGTAACTATTATTATATTAAAACTTGACCAATACTTAATGGTTATCCCAAGACCCTTTTCAATCCAAGTCACATTCAATAGATTGTCTTCCAAAATCTAATTGGACCACTCTGTCTGACCATTCATTTGATGATGGTATGTCATGAGCAACTTGACCTGTGACCCCATTGCCTCTTGATTGCCTTCCCAAAATCCTTGCATAAAATGGGGGTCCCTATCAGACATAATTTTCTATTACACACCATGAAGCCTCACAACCTCCTAAACAAAAAATATACCCAACTATTCTACCTTGGATGAATAACTGATTGGAATGAAATGGGCTGATTTGGTAAGATGATCAATCTCTAATCAAATGGAATTCCTCCATTGGGGTGTACGAGGTACGCCAACAATAATGTCCACGGAAATCTCATCCCACTTCCATGTAGGAATTACTTTCCACTAAAACAAACTAGAGGGCCTTTGGTACTCTACATTTACCTGTTGACATGTATAACAATGCAAAAAATGTTATCTACATCTCACCTCTTACCCGAATATCAAAAAATCCCATGAATATAAAAGCATATCTTTGTAGCACCGAGATGAATGGACCCCTGAGATTGGTGTCTATAATTCATCACCACCTTCTTCAATGAAAATGGAACCATGGAATGAAACATGAATCCCAAAACTCCCTTTGGATAAAATGACTTATTAAAATGTGTCTCCCATCATTTATGCATTCCATATACTGCTCACACAATACATCACTCAGCTTCTTCAGCAGAATAAACTTAAAAATATAAGGTTCTAGATATATGTTGGCTAGGAATGAACCTCCACTATGCTCCTTGGTCAGCATGTGAATTTGAGAAAAAAGTCTCATCAACATCCACTCATCACGGAACATTCTCCATGATTTCCCGGGAACTTGTCTACTCAATACATTTTCCACAACATTACATTTTCCTGGGGTATAAAAAATATCAAAATAGAAACCCTGAATATACTCAAACCAATGATGTTGCTTCAAATTCAGGTCTATTTTGGAGAAAATATATGTTAGGTTCTTTGGATAAAAATAGACTACAAATTTACCCCCAAAAAGATAATGGTGTCACGTCTTAAGGTCATGCATCACTATTACTAACTCTAATCCCCAGGTTGGGTAATTGTTTTTATTGGGTCAGAGATGGTGAGAACCCTAAGCCAGCACATGATCATCTTATATCGTCACACACCCAAGACCCATACCTAATGAATCACAATAGACCCCATATCCCATTCTATATTTTTGAAAAATCAAAATAGGGGTTGTGTTCAACCACACCTAATGCTCTTTAAGGGACACCATACACTATGGGATCTAATAAAAAATTACCCCTTTTCGGGTAACTGCTATCATGGATGAATAATCCCGAGATAAATCCCTAATGAAACATCTGTAATAACCTACCAGAGCGAAAAAAAATTCTGATTTCAAACACATTCTTCTACCATTCCCATTACAGTACGACACTAATGTTCTTAGGGTCCACCCAAACCACTCATTCTGAGATCATAGGTCCCGGAAGCTTCGCCTCCCAAATCTAAATGGTGCACTTGGCCAAAATGGAATGAAGGTATTATTTTTTATTAATTTTTGGATAACCCACTTTAAAGGGATGAGGGGAAACCCTTACAAGGCCCATAGGATTAGAGAATACATTGCATGTATGCATAGAGACATTATAGGACCCATAGGTCTTAAGAAAATCATACATAATATGACTACTTGAAGTTTCCCCTCCCCAGTATATGAATCGTGATCAGCTCTCCACCTTTTCATGGTTATTCGGCTTGCTGTCTTGTACAGAGATGCACATGCCCAATATCAATGTCAATTCCATACTCTCTCATTCTTTCAAATCTATTATCCATGCTCTGATAATGCACCCTTCTCTTGAATCCTCCTCTGGAGGTAGTTCATGGTAGAATCTTTCTACGAATCTTCATATCAGTTGGCCCTGAAGGCCTTGTGGTGTTTTCAAGGCCTTGAGGTGGCCCGAAATGCTTACTAACACAAAGTCTTGGGTGGACCAAAGGCCTTATGGACTCCAATATCAAAACAATGTCCCATGGTGAATAGTTCCAACTACTATAGTACCGAACAATACCTGATATAGTACCCACACAGTACTACTACAATACCCCCACAAATTATGCCTCCACCTGCTTTTAAAGATGTGTATTTTGGATGCACTTAGAGAGACCTCACCAAATGGGCTAAGGCTCATGTTCTAGATGGTGCACTCGGAAAGAACCACATAGATACGATGATCCCAAAGTGTTATGATCATAATACTCAAATGATAATCATGATCCTCCTTAATCCCAGAATATACCTAGATTTCATCCACAAATACCATTATGAAAGAGTTAATATGCTGATGGAAAAACATTTTTATAAGTTCTACAAATACTGCTGGAGTATTTGTCAACCAGAAAGTCATGACCAAGTACTCAAAATGGCCATAACTAATTAGGAAGGTGGTTTTCAGGATATTTTTCTCTCTAAATCTAAATTGGTGATAATCATCACACAAGTAAATCATGGAAAGAAACATTTACCCAATTAATTTGATCGAAAAGATCATCAATTCAAGGAAAATGATACTTGTTATTGATATTCACCTTATTCATCTTCTGGTAATCAATGCATAAATAGATAGATCCATCATCTTTTTTCAAAAATAGAATTGGAGTCTCCCATAGTGAGACACTCAGGAGAATGAATCATTTGGATTCAAAAACATGTTGTTGTTCCTTTATTTCCCTCAACATGGTAGGGGCTATACGGTATGAGGGAAGAGATATTAGCTACATTCTCACCACAAAATTGATGGTGAATTCCACACCCCACATTAGATTCAAACGTAGAAAATAATTAAAAAAATATTCCTAGGAACTCATCCACCACATGAGGTGATCCGTCCATAGGAACACCATCATATTATACCAGCGCGATCAAAGAGAACTAAAAAAACAAGGTTTTTCAAATCTAGAAGTGGAGGTCCAACGTGACCTGACAAAGGATCACATTATCCCTAAAAAACATGGGTACTTATCTCAAGTCTTATAAAACTCACTCACCACCTATAACAATCAATGTGCACCAAAAAACACACCATGAAATCAATACCAAGGATTACATCAAAGAGGTTCATATCCAAAACCAGAAATTCTCATTCCAACTTGATCCCCAACATGGTGAACGCACAAGATAGACACCTAAAACCTTGCTCTTGCTTCTTACCAAGCAGCGTTACAAACTCCATTGCATAAGGATTAAGATCAGTTGTTAACTTTAGCACATCTATAGAGTGGGAAGAAATGAAATAAACTAAACCGCCTTTATCAAATAGAACAACAACTAGGTATGATTCAGTAAGAATGTTACCTCAAACTATCATAGGCCCTACATCTGATTCAACTGGTGGTCCATCCGTTGTATGATGTTTCCTCATCTCAGCCTAAGCTTGAGAATGACCACTAGCCTATATATCTCCCTTGACATAAATCTTCCAAAAATGATCCATTCCCTATACAATGACCTCCAAACCATGAACACACTATCTCGTATGGTTATGGTTGAGATGTTATCTCATTCGAAACCAAAAACCCATCACTAATATAATATGGGTTTACCACTTTGTAGAATCACTATAAGTTACCCATAGTTCTACATTGGTGACATGGTCTAGATGGATATGAGTACTAATGTATCATGTGTAATACCTTCCCAAACTAATGACACACCACTGATCTAGTGTCAGATGTCGTAGATTAAGACTACCAGTAAGGACAACCTTGACTACAACCTACATTCTTTTCCTACTCGCCTCACTTCCTCTTATTCTAAGAAGAACTGCCACTTCCCACTACTGACACTACTACAAAGAAACGAAAATTTCATATATGATAAATTTTGAACATAATAACATTCATTACCACCACATAATACATCTCCAACTTGAACAAGAAAATTTGAGAACATATTTCCATCTGTAACCCCATATCAAATCTATGGGCCTTCTTCTGCTCATTTGAAACAGCCTTGGGTTCATACTAAACTAGCTATACAATGCGGTTATCATATTCCATCATAGACTGATCTCTATACCTAAGATCCAAAAAATCCTAGAATCTAGAAATGGCTAAGATCTTAGGATAATACAAATTATTGAATAAAACCTTGAAATCCATCTAACTCTTCTACTTGTGATTTCATAGTTACACCACTAAGTCCTTCCACTTTCTACCAGGACCTTCCAATAAAAATAAGGCATATTTTACTCTAGCATCCTTAAGAGTATCATAAAAATTGAACATCCTCTCTATCTTCTCAAGACACTCCCCTTGTTCCTGGGTTTCTGTGCTACCTAGAAACAAATAAGGCTTTCTCTTGTGGAACTCTGGAGCCTTTTTCTTTCTAGGAGAAGGTTTAGCATATATAACTTGATTAGGACCAGACACCACTACATTCCAAAAATCATCGAAATCCCAAACCATAACTTCCAATAACATCCAATTGATTAGTGAGGGATAAATATTTTTTGAATCTTCCCATAGCTACAGAAATAATTCTTTGGGGATACATTTACCACAACAAGCAATAATAAATAAAACAATCAATAAAACTATTCTATAAATTTAATCCCTAACAAAAAATCTCAAACAATTCCAGGAATTGGAAAAAACCAAATCCATCACCATAACCATGAAAAAAACCACTCTACCTCCATACTGTGTCCATATATGATTTGAATCCCGTTTGTACCACCTAGAGGAGAAGTCAAATAAAATACCAACATCCAATGGCGACTCGAGTCTTGTCACGATGTTTTCTAGTCAGGAACCATAATTGCAACCAAAACCTCAAGCCCCAACATCCCTTGCTCAATTTTATCCAGACTCATCCAAAATAACTTGTCCCAGAAAGATCATGAACTCCTCTGATATCATTTTTTCATGAACCAATATGGGATTCCATTCAACCCAACACCTGGCCATATTCATGGCATTGAATGAAGGAAATTCTTGATCCCCACGGAAAAGAAACTAGGGCATATGTATCAATAATATTCTTTGGGAATGATTTCACCCATTTAGATAAGCACATAAAACTAACAATAATACATATCGCAAATTTAAATAACCAAATCCAAACAATTCATAATCATTGTTAGATTCAAGGTTTAAAACTTTAAAAAAACATGAGGGATGCAATAAAAAGGGAACAACCCAACTATCCGAAAAACCTCTATATGATAAGAATGTCATCACCCTCGAGCCGCCACCACCACCACCTACAAGAAGTGGAACTCTAGAAATCGGGTCCACCATCACCATGATACATATTTTATTTACATGGGTCTTATATAAAAAAGTCTACATACACCCAAAGATATATATTTTGTGTTAGCCAACGCCCATTAAGATTCCACCCACATGAAAAAGTTTCATGTTATTACATTAAAAGATAAATTAACATTCACATTTCCTTTAAAACAATTGGAACATTTCTAATAATACATTTTGAAGGACCCAATTTAAATGGAAACACATTGAAAGAAAATATTTTTCTCAAATGAGATTGTTTAATAACAAATTATACACAAGGTCTACCATATATCGAATTCTAGCACCATATGACATAAGAATCATATCACAAGAGATAACAGTGGGAAAATTCCTATATTTAACTAGAACTAGAGTGTCACTGGAAACTTCATACCACAGTGGTCAAAATCTTACACTAAACTACAAAAAATTTATTTATGCATGATATATTAGAGGGAAACATTTCCCATGGTCAAATGGTATCAAAAATAGTATTCCTCATGAGCCACAAGATAGGAATGCATCCCAAGGAAAAGCAGTCTCAGATCATATCATATGTTTATTTAGTGTTGTAATAGTAAATACTTCTAGATGAATCCAACCCTTATCTACTTTAGAACCAACTACAATACTAGTTATAGTTCACCCACCTAGGTACCCATGATTCCCTTTCTGATCATGTTCAATTTTACATATCACATAAATAAACACTTTCTTATACACATTCCAATAATCATAAGCACACAAGTAAACCACAAAATTCCATAAAAACCCATTGGAAATACAATTCACAGTACTTTCAACATATATAAAATCTATTTTTGAAATAAAACAAGAGGAATTCATGTGCAATCCAATAACTTTCAATGGGAAATTCCCCTTTCAAGATCATATTCATATCAAAACCATTCTCATAGCATGATTCAAAATTTCAAGTCATATTAAAGATACATAACAAATAATCCAATGTCAAAAAACCATATTTCACTTGAAAATCCTCTTTCAACAAATTTATACCATTAAATATTTTTGAAAACACATTTTACACCTTCTACATATGGCATAAAACATTTTCAAGAACTATGAAAATAAAGAATACAAATGATAAAACCCACTTTTCCTTAGAAAACACATTTTCATCACATGTGCATCATAAAAAACTTCTAAAACATGCTTCAAAAAACATAAAAAATTCATATACCACATTTAACAATTCATACAATTAATATAAACTCATAAAATAATATAAAATTAGGGAATCACCAACCTCTCACTTAGAAACATTTATAAATTTTTGAAAACCCACAATTAAACCACCATAAGAACTTAAAAATGAATGATTTAACAACAAACATCAATATTTTCCCTGAAAACTCATGATCAAAACAAACCTATGTTAAACAACATTCCCAAAAATAGGAACTTAGGAAAGAGGGTAGAACAACCCTCCAAAGACGTAGAAGTCAAGATGATGAGGACTTACATAGTGTTTCTTTGAAGAACTAGTGTCAAAACCACCCAAGGAATGAAGATCAACAAATCTATGGAAGATTAGAGGGAGATATAATGGCTAAAAAACCTGAATGGGATGGATGGTAGTAGTATAATGTTTTAAATCCAAAGAGGGGTAAGATGGTAATTTCATACTTTTTAATGACCTAGACAAGCCACATGGTTTTCCCGCACTGTTTTCAAAACAATGCACCCTTATCTACCTATGAGGAATAAGATGCATGGTAATCTAGTATAGTTTGACTAAACATGATCCAACTGTGTGGTTTTCTACTATTCAAAATTTAAATTCTCTACACTGTTTCTTGGGAAAGGGAACAAATTTTCACTTAACTATGTGCAACATACTTTAAATCCCAAATTCTCTATTTTAAACAAAACTCATGGGGATAAAAGGGAAATAGTCCATACGAAAATTAATAGAACAAATACCAAAAAATGAAAAAGCGAATGTGAGAAACCATGTTTTTAAAATGATTCAATACCTTTACCTAATGAATTATTACATTTTCCACTTATTCCTTTGATGTTGTTAATATATTTTACCTAAAATAACAAAATATTAATGGATAAAATAATTTTTTCATTATTACATAATTTTGAACTAATGATTTTACATTATAGGTCCATTTTTCCATTTTCAATTTTTAAATGTTTTAAAATTGTATTAATAAAATAAATGTTTAATGATTTAAAATAGTTTTTGAAAAACAATTTCTTCATATCTAATATATAAATCATATTACTGACCAATATAATAATACCTTTAAAATTTATAATGCTAGTTATAAAATATATTTTTATCAAAAACATGTGTTTAAAAAATTTAAATTTCATATGTATATACTAGTAGTTAACTAAAATTAGCAGTATTTGTAAAAATGCTATGTTTCACTATTCACTATAAAATAAAAATATTACAAAAATTACAAATCATTATCCTATGTTAATTTTTGAATATTAAATTTTAAAATCATTTTTATTTTACCTATTTCAAAATTTTAAATTTATATATGTATTTTCATAATGAAAATAGAAACTATAAGGACAAACAATTTTTAATAAAAATTGGTGTTGTTAACCATTAATTTTTATTAATATTATTTCATAACAATTTATAATTAGAAATATGATAATATATTAGTTCATATATAATAAAGTTTTAAAACAATTAAATTTGATCTGTTATGATATTATATAAAATACTTAACATATATGTTCTTTGAATAATATAAATATTACTGTTATAATAAAAGAATCTTTATCCATTAAATTTAATTATTTGTATTCTAAAGTAAATGTTACTACACAGTTTAAATTAAAATATTTATTTTAGTTATATATATATCATATAATAATTTAATAATTATATTATTAATATTTATATGAAACAAATAAATCTATATATTCAAAATGTTTTAATATTATATATTTATTTCATTGCGATATATATTTTTAAAATTTAAATTCATAAAAAATGATAATATTATACCAATTGTATATATGTATGACAACCTTATTTTAAAAAAATTTATATGAAATGACCATAATTATAATAGACTGATTTTTATATATATATATATATAATCATTTTTTTCATTCAACTCCATCTTCACAAGGAAAATTACTTATTTTGTATTATCAATTTTCACTATGATATATTAATTCATGGTTATCCTCTTCATTACATTTTTTAGCTATTGTTGATCCAAAATGTTTAAGATGATCTATGTGATTTATTCATTTTGAATATTTTATTCATTATTATATAATATCACATATTGATTTATGAACTTTTAGTGAATTTATTCTATCAATAGTGAGTAATAGTTCTGGTTGTGAAATACTTAGTTTTATGTTCTTTTGTAGTATTGTTCAACAGATGAAGGAGTTAAGTATCATTATTTTGGGTCATATAATATAGAGAGAAATATCTATTTCTGTATAAATAATTTTGAATTAATAGATAAATGTTCAATAAATTTGTTGACATAAATAATAATAACAAAAATATTGGCTCTAAAATACAGGGAAAATGAATTCTCCCCCTTAAATAAATTGTGTCCTTGCAATTTTAATTACTACTAATTAATGAGACCATTATTAACATATCGATCATTCGGGACATAAATTATTATATTAAATCTAATATAGTTTCTATGTCAATATGGACATAATTATATTTCCTCAAAAAACAATGTTCATTCATACAATAATGAGCCCCCATATGTATATGACCCCATGATATATTCTACACAATAAATCTCTCTTTAAACCATTTTAATCTTCAAGACATTAAATCACTGTGAGATTTTATATTCATATAAAAATTAAATCTATTTATACCCTAAACTGCATTAATTACATGTTCATATGGGAAAAAATTACTCAATATATATCAAAATTCAATAAATTAGATAAAAATAAAAAAAAATAACATTTGTTACTTTTTCTTCAAATCTATAATCTATTCCAATGCTATCTAAATTAATTTTATCATAATTAATCACCATTTTATCACCAAAACATTTTGTTTATATTAATATTAAGAGTTTTACATACCTCAATCATGTGTTCTTCAATAGATATATCAAAAAAATAAAATTTTCATAAAATCACTTTTTATGGTCATTGATTCCATTTAATATGTGTTACAAATCATTAAAGTAGAAAAATCATAACATGGTTTGCATAACCATCATGATCTTTAGAACATACCTGAATATCAGCAATAAATATCCCTCTGCAATGAAAATATCCATGATTATCAATAATTAATTTATATTATTATATTAACCTCGCTACAATAGGTTAGGTTAGGAAACTCAAATTTTCTGTTATAAGACGAATATTATATGATTCGAAACCATTTATGTTTTCTCTCTTATTTTGTTATAAGAAATTGTGTTTTTATATACATTTCTTTCTTAGAATAATTTTTATAATCCGATTTTAACTAAATACTAAAACTGAAATAGTTACGATAATATATAAAAGAATAATAGTATATGAATATGAAATCACAATCATAATACATCTTCTACAATCACACTTTTATATCAATATATGATAATATCATTTCAAATTTTCCATAATTGGTCTATTTCATAAATCCATTTGTTCTTTCTATGATGCTTTATGTTTTGTTCAATCGTAATTATTAACCTGATAACAGAATGTAATAAGGAAATAAATCCTTCATAATTATTTATAAAAAAAATCAATTGGGGAATTTAATATACCCCCAATATTTTCTAGAAATTATTGTAATTATGACTCATTATTATGCAATAGGTCATGATTGTGTTAATAAAAAACACAAGATCTTCAGTGTAATTTCCCCTAGATAAAATTATTCAATATAATACATCCAAATTCTACTATACATATGGGTATTATATTCTAGTAAAATCACCAACTCATTACATTAAAAATATTTTATGATAGAATCATATAATTATACTCGTGTCTAGGTATTTCACTATGGTTATCCCATCCCAAACACTAAAATCACTAAATTAGTCTTCAAAAAAAGACTAAACCTCACTCTAATAGAAATTATAGAAAACCATTATTGAAGTTTATTTATTTTTAACATTTTCTATAAAGTAGGAATTACATCTCACTAATAATCACACAATACAACGAATGAATGGTTTATTTTATTTTAGGACTAGTAAAATAATTAACTTATTCTACAACCATTTTGAACTTTTCTCAAGAATTGAGCCAAATAAGATTCCATGATATAATTTTTATACAGTATACCAATATTTATAACTGTATGAAATGGAATAATTAAAAATTGGGTGAGATTTAATACCCAATAAGATAGAAAATAATAATAATAGAGAGTTATAGATAAAAATAAGATAAACATGTTGGTATAAAAATGATATATAATAAATTAGATACCCACAAAAATTTAGATAATAAATCAGGGAATATGATAATGAAAAACATAATACATGACTCATGTGTGTTTGGAAACATGAGTAAACAAACATGATTCATGATATCATAATAAATTCATGAGAGTAAGTGCCAAATTGTGAAAATTATTTTATATTTGGAACAAAAATTAATATAGGGACCATTACATCCATAAGCACTAAAACTAGTGCCCATGCTTATGAGAAATTAAATATTACCATATGAATACATTACCTAAGGAGATATAAACAATAAACTAGTAAATTAGAGGTCGATATAGGAGACAACACATCATTATCTATTTTATGAGTTCTAAATGAAATTAATCACTTATTATAGAATAAAGGACCCATGAAATTAAGATGGGTTTTTTAAAACTATGAAAATAAAAAATATCACTTTCAAGGAATAATGAACCCATTTAAAGAAAATGGGTTTCATTTTCATAATAATAATTTTCCAATGGATGTGAAATGGGTTTCTTATGGATTCAAAAAAGTAAATTAATAATTCCATAAATAGTTATAACATGATGAACCCTCATAAATATATGGTTTTTCGGTTATATAAGTAATTTTCTTGGAAAAAACTATTCAATATTATAATAATGTCATGGTAATTAAATTATATAGTAAAATTGTAAATATTTAAGTAAGTAATTTATCAAAATAATTAGTTTTATCAATTATTATTGAACACACTTCAATCAAATGAATAAAAAATATTTTTTTACTAAAGAAAAGAATTATGAAATGTTAGGATCCCAGATAGCGGATGATATGGAAAGTAAAAGTGGGTGATATATAATTCCACAAAAAATAGAATGGTATTACTTGAGTCATTCATAGAATGAAAATGTTTGGTTACATTTGAAAAAAATATCCAAACAAGAATAATATATGTTGCTGGATAATGACTTAGATGAAAAATAATTTTAATGAGTTTTTGAAAAATCACATTAAAATTAAGAAATTATTTCAATATTTTGAAATCATTTTAAAATTGAATTTTTATAAATAAAGGATATTAATAATTATTCTTTTATAAACCATTAAAATATAATTATAAATTTTCAAATGAAATGAAAATGTTGGCTAAAAGATGTGTTCTCAAAGAAAAGGTTAAAAAGATATCATTTTTATACATTGATGAAAATGGACCATGTAGAATATGTAAAAAACGTCATTAAATATTCTCATGTATTATTAAATAACATAAAAATTATAATTAAATTTCAAAAATAATCATATGAATTGGGATAAGTATAAATAGAGGTTCCCGTCCGAAAATAAGAGACTGGGTCTCTTTAACTTACAACAAACACATCATGTTAAGTATAATTGAAAATGGGATAAAATATAAAGATCATATAAAATACCTTAAATATGAAATGTAAATTATGATAGGTTTTATAAATAAAACAAATTCCCTATAATTATTGTCTTTAAAAACAATATTGATTTCAAAATATGATTGGTAACAAAACTATTATAGTTTGTGTAATATTTTCAACAAAAATACTTTCAAGTTGGGTGTCATTTTAATTGAAGAAAATTTAATGAAATTACTTGATATGGAAATAAAAAAACGTTTGAATATGGTAAAATAAAATAATTAGGATTTAATCACACCATATAATGGTTTCATGGCTCACATCAATAAATGAGTCTCAACAAATTTGATTTGAGAAAAAGAACCCCTTACCTTGTTACCCTACTTATTTAAGCTCACTCTAGCATCCTATATAAAAATAATAAATATATTCATCACCTATTTACCAAAAATATTCATATTTATAAACTTTTATAATCATAATTTATTATTATTCTCTCCATTTATATTAGTTAGTGTTATTTATTTTCAACATCATGTGTAGGTAATTTTAATAACATTAAAGCATTTTTGTAATAGAGGTGTCAATATTCATTCCTCTTCAAAATTTTATCATTAAAATTTCATTTAATTTAGTATAATTTATGAATTATAATTATTTATGGTATAAAAATTTCATATTCATGGTAACTATAGTTTTTATCATAGAAGTTCAAATCGACCACACACAGATTTTTTGGGATTTTTATCCTCTAAAAAGAGGTTTTATAATTACTGTGATAAATATTAATGTATGTTTTATAGGAAAAAAACAATTATATAAATATTTATATAATATTATACAAGTGATTATGTTTTCATAACAATCCATGTTGTCAATTCATAGTATTGTTCAAGTTGGTGGTCAAACCGACCCAAACATAAATGTATCATGATTAATGGATGATTATAAGGTTATTTAGATTCAATGTCATTACAAAAGTATACTAATGATATAATTTAGTTTTAATTGCTGTCATATATATGAATTATATATCAATTGTAAGAATAATTTTTGAATATGAAAATATTACATAATTTGAATTAATGATTTTCTACATAGTATCCATGTTTTTAAATGATTGAATTAATGATATTTGATTAATGATGATACCATTAATATGTTATAATTTTTTTTTGAAATTACATTATTCACATCAAAATAATAATACTTACCCATTAAACCCATTCTCATGAACATCCATGTAAGGTGGTCAGGAAAAGAAACAGGAAAATATTTTATCTTATATTGGTAGTAGTCAACATGTATGCATGGTTGAGGATTTCATTTTCAATAGAATAGTACAAATCTATAATATTAATTATCATTAATGAATAGAAAATATTTTATAAGTATCTTAATTAAATTTTAAATTATACAACATAACCATTAATATAAGGTGTTTAAGGTAAAATATACTTGATGATTTATTGAAGAGGTAGCATGAACACACACACATAAAATGCCCATTTTTCATAGGAAAAAAAGGAAAATGTGATTAATAATTAATTAAAAAAAATTAATTCTATAACAAACATTTATTTCATTAAATTGGTAATGAAAATTATAATTTTATATGAATAATAAAATGGAGTAAATTTAGGTATAGATGATTACTCGTGTTGAGAACCTCGATATTTCTATAGAAAATCCAATAGAAATGGATGAAATAGGTCAATATGGATTGATTAGAATATTAGGAGATTAAAATTGTAACAAATAGGAAGTATAAATGTTTAGGTTGTAGTAAATAATATATTTTTTGAGGATTATAGTGATGATATGGTGGGAGGCCCTTTTTATAAGTGATGATAAATATAATTTTGTAAATATAACAACTTTATATAATGGGAAGACATGTTAAAACTTTCTTGCGGATCCAAAAATGTGGAATAATTTGTTATATGATGAGATATAGTTCACAAAATTCAAAAAACGCATTTATTAAAAAAATTGGCAGATATCAATCACTTTCCCCTTGAAATATATATATTTTTATTTATGTATGTACAGTAGTATCTACTTTTTACCTAAGGTAACTTAATGTTAATTACTACATATAAATTATACATTTTTTTAAAATTTTATCAAATTTATTATTGATTTTAAAATCATTTTTTATTTAATTTATAAATATGTAATAAATTAAATTTAATGTAATTAAAAAATAATGTATTAAAACTACTATTGGGAAAATATTACTTGAGTTTTAACAAATAGGTTTTTAAAATATAATGAATATGTTAAAATATATAATGAAAATTATAATATAAATATTTTATCATGAAACTTGTTTTCTAAGGTTTTTTATTATACATGTATTCCAATAATGGCTTAAACTTCATTGTAGTAGTAAAACTGATATATTTCACTATTCACCTAAAACTCAAATGTTTTATAAAAATTATAATATTTCACACAAAGATAATTTTTAAAATATAAATTCAAAAATGAGGACAATTTCGTCCCATGAAAATTATAAATTTTATATATTTTCCATTAGAATGATAATATAAATTATATGGATAAATTTATTTTATTAAAAATTATGTTTTTTAACATTAAATTTTCTATAATATTATTTCATATCAATTTATAAGTTAAATGTTGTTAATATGATAGTTCATATATAATAAAATTTCAAAAATTAATCAGTATAAAGTATTTTGGTAAAATATAAAATACTTAGAAAAATGTTTCTTTATAAAAATAAATATTTCTTTCATACTAAATACAGTTTATCTATTAAAATAAATTATTTATAATAAAAAATTTGTATTACTACCCCTTTATATTAAAAAAGTTATTTGAAATATATATAATCATAATATCATAATTTAATTATTTTAATATAGATATAATTTACATAAAACATAATTTATATATTCATAATATTTAAATATCATATTTTTACTTCCTTCTGACTTACATTATTTTAATTTTTCATTATCAAATAATTAATTAAACATAACTATTTCATATGACCAAAAAAATATTTTCAATGACCATCTTTTTAATGAACATATTTTATAATGAATAGATTTTATTCTAATATATAGAATTACGAAATCATTCAATCTTTTCACTCTCACTTCACATGGAAAAATTATAATTTCATATTATAGATTTTTCATAATGGATTATCCTTTCATAGGTGTCTCCCCCATTATTTATTTTTTTCCAATTAGTGACCCTAATGGTTAATGATGATCCAAGAGATTTCATGTTTATTTTGATATTATTATTATTTTAGGTATTATTGCAATTTGATTTATAAACTTTTAATGGATGTATTTTATTAATATATAGTAACAGTAAATGGTCTAAAATACATGGTTTTAGGTGATTTTTTATAACATTCCACTTATGAATAAATAAACTATATTTGGATTGTTTCATATCTTATAGGTGACATTTTCTGATCATGATCCAATACTTTTAATAAAATTCTATGAAATTTTCATTAAAATTATAGACATCAATATAATAAGGAAATTAATGATAATAATAATAATAATGGATTCTAAATCACAGGGCTTTAAAATTAAATTACTTCAAATTTGGTCTCAATATCCTCTTATCCCTTGGAACTATTATTAAATTTATATGTAGAGAATAAATTACACTATTTTGTATTGGAATAAATTTTATTATTCACTTTAAAAGAAATCTTGGACATGTATTTTTTTAAATTTCTCTTTATTAAATAATTTCTTGAACTCCCATTTTCATCATCACAATATTCAACTTTTTTAATATAATAAAACATTATATAAAACATATACTAAATCCATAATTTAAACAATTCAATGCTATCATTTTCTAATACATACCTAAGGATTTTCTCACACTTCTTGAAATAAATGAAATAAATATGTCATATTTAATTTCAATAATATATTCTTCATCAAAATATTCTTCTTCTATAATAATGTAATTTCTTAATTTTCCTTTTTTAAATGAATTTATGGATATCACCTTATCATCTTTACCCTTACTCTTGACAACACTTTCTCCCTTCATTTCAATGGAAATAAAAATACTATAAAAGTCATCCATTAGAATGGTACCTATATCAAGATCATACAATGTTGGTAATTTTGTATCAACTATATCTATAAGTTAAAAAATATATTCTTGATTACCATAAAGTCCATAAATATCTCAAAAAAACTATGGGTGTCATTATTTTACTAACTCAAGTGAAGACTTCAACCATAATTTCATCATCATTCATTAGGAGATCTTTATTTATCATCTCACATAAAACTATATTGTACATATTAAGATTAATTTTCCCTTTATAAATATTATAATAATTATAATATATCAAATTTTTTTATTGTTATTCCATTTATAATTAGATGATCCATTTCTTAAAGATGTTGAAAGATAAACTCCCCAAAAAGTCCATTATTTCTAAATTCAAAATCTAAACTGATATCATCACATTATCATCATGACATGGTTCTAGTCTATATTTAATGTCCTATAAAACTTAAAATATGATTTATAAAATTAATTTATAAATATGATGCTTTAAAATATAATCATTATTATAATTGAACATAGAAATCAACCTCAATTTGACCAGTTTGTTGTGTCTATATTTAATATAGAAAATGAGACCTAAATTATTTATTCAGAGAGAAATATAATTTTATTTTGAAAACTAATAGTTATTGTTAATATGTTAATGAGACCTATATTTCTCTGATACTAATTGAAAATGTTTTGAAATGAATATTGTGAATTCATTAAGAGTGGTTGGGGTGGGTGAATTAATGAATTAAATCACATTTTTTTATATCCTTAAAAAATAACAACACTTATTTATATTCATGATAATATTTATATATACACACATAAAACTCAACCATGTATAATCATAATAGATATAAGAGATTTTTAGAAGGATAACTAGTTATAATGAGAGGTTACATTTTTAAAATGATTAGATAAAGGCCATGATTAGGAATTTAGTAAAATTAACCTCTTAGATTATAAACAACCAAGGATCATCCTTAATCCCATGATAAAAATTCTTTACTGACTTATGAACAATTCACATGCACAAAAAAATAAATTGAATAATAATTTTTAAGAAAATTGAATTTTGACCAAGAATGTACTTCCATCATGTCATAGTTATTCTTTACCTTCTTATAAATTTTTATCTTTATATCCTTCAAATTTTATTATTATATCATTATCATCTTTCACAAAAACAATCACTTTTATATTCCCTTCAATTTCTGTACACCTATACCCAAGAATGTTATTCACATATTTATCCCATTACAAATAAATTCTAATATTATTTATATGAATAATGATACTAAAACTATTCCCTATTATTTTATAAATATCAGATCTATTAAATAATTTCAATACAACATTTGATATAATTGAAGTTCCAAAATATTAGACTGGTGTATCCCATATATCATATTATAGGATACATTAACAAAAACTAAAATTTTTTATGTTTATTTTATATGGTGTGAATCTTACTATTATAGTATAATTGATACATTCATAGAAAAATTAATTGCCTCATGACATATAGAATCATTTTTGATCTTTTGGCTCAAAACACACCACTTCAAGAGTGCCACGAAAATATCCTCTAAGACCTAATAAATTGCTCCATCAATTGTTTTAGATAAATGAATTATTATAGACAAATAATTGATGCATGATTCTCAGAAAAATATACTTAAATATAATGAGTTATAATCCTATGAAATACCCCTTAGGGGTGATTACATCGTTGATGAAAATATATATATATATATATATAAATATATAATTTCAGATTTTTACAATATAATCATAGTTGAAACTTACACATGACTTGTTATAGTTTGTTCTTGTCACTCAGGATGCAATTTCTATCAACTCATTCCACTTAATCATTTAATTTGAGTTATCTATATACAAATAAAAATCTATGTGGAATGAATCCCTTGAATCTATAATAAAAAATAGAACCATTTCCTCATGTATTCTATATTATAGTGTGATTTTTTAAATTAAATACAAGTTCAAAACATAATAATATTTATAAAACATCTATTGAATTATCAAATAGGTTGCAACATTATTTATTCTTATGATAACATGTTTTAATTTTATTTATTACGAATTTAATCATATGTTTAATGGAATGAATTTTTACACCATGATTTGTGGTATTTTTTTATGTGCATCCCTATAATGAATCTAAAATCCTATCTTTCCAAGTCCAAAATGCTTTCAATACCTTCTTGGAAGTTTGAAAAAATTCACCTCAACTAAAACATTGTGAATTATTTTATATTAAATATTATTCATATATTGATAAATTCATTCAAAATAAAATCCAACACTATAATCATGATTTGAATTCATTTCATTGTAACCCAAAACCCAATGTAAATTCCTAGATCTGGATTACATTTAATAGTTCCTCGTTCCCAGTTGACCACATGGCCTCAATAACATTTCCCCAAATGCCAGAGGCTGCCAACTAGTAGTGAGGGCCTAGGTGTGATAGTGTGGAACCTATACCCCCATTGGTAGAGTGTTACATACCGTAAAAAATAACAATGAAATAGAGGAAGTACTAATACCACATAGTAGAAGTAAATAGTGGAGGAATGATAATATAAATGACCAGATGTCAAAGAATACAAATATGATGTTTCATGTTACATGTTCTTGTAAAATAGCCAAAATAGGATACACTACAGTAAAAAAATTATAAGTACCAAAAGAAAAAAAAGAAAAAAAATAAACTCAAAATCCTTAAAAGCCTCAGCTTGGTCCCTTTCTCTCTTACTCATAAACAAAATCAAGTACCTATATTAGGGTTTGTAACGTTATCAAAACCTGCAACAACATAATATTTTTGGGCCACACAACATGACCCAAATAGGGTGTGAGAGTAAATCCCAGTAGGCAACCACCCAAGTTATTTTCCAATCTTTCATTGAATATATATATATATATATAATAGTATGTGTACAATAGTGAAAGCAATAGGATAGGAAGTACTCAAAAGTAAACAGTTCCACAAGCACAATCTCCCATTTTTAGTCATTTCATGTTCATTTTCAAATTAATTACATTGTATTATATAAGTATCAGGATCCGACCGAGGCCCAATGATCCTCTTATAAAATTAAGCCCGATAGATATATCAATAAACCATCTAAACAATTATAAGAGATGACTGAATCCAAGCTTATGATTTGCCTTGTTATAGGCATCTCAAGTCATTCATTTTAAATGTTCAATTATGATCTGAGCCTCACTTGACGTTAGTAATCTAGAATTCATGTATTAATCCAAGTATAAAACCACCTCTATCCTACAAGTCTGTCTGTATGATCCTCTCAAGAACTTAGTCTCACTCTAAGTGTGGTGCGAGTATATGTCAACTAACCCATCCTTGTATCCTATAAATAAGACCCATGTATCTCCCAAGACATATAAACTTTTCCAATATAACATGTCCATGGTATCCCTCATTCCATGACTCGTTTGGCCATTAAAAATTGTATCCAGGAGCCTGAACACTACATTTTTTTCTCACTCATGAATTAACATAATAATCCACCCTTTTGTCCATCAATTGCATCCCTCAATGGATCCCTAGGTCACCTGATGTATAAGGTAAAATAGTCACATGAACCCATTCATGAAATTATAATGAGATTCCATGATTCCCCCATTTCTATTTACCCTTTTATCATTCATTATGAAATTCACAATTCATTTGGCATGAAAAGGTCAAAACCAAAGGCATGACCTATAGTCTCAAGAAAGAACCAAGAGTTGATGGCTTGGCCTTTCAATTTCTTACATGGGAGAAATTTTTATAACATGAAACTCATGTAAATTAAACTATTACATGGATTACACATTAATAAAATCACATTGTAAAATTCACATGATAAGAAACATATGTAAATTAAATTACTACCTGGATTTTATCATTTAATCAACTCACATGAGAAATTTTTTTAACAAGCCTTTAATGTAATTACACTATCACAAGGATTAAAAAAATTTATCACATGTTGTAAAATCATTAATTTAGACAATTTCTTTTTAGACAACCCTAGAATGAAATCAAAGGCATGCGTTATAGGCACCCTAGAAAAAACATCCATAAATGGTCATCCAAGGAAGACACACCCATGGGGTGGCCCTTGATCAAGTTAAACAGTACAAAACATTCTAAAAAAACTTTAATCAGTTACCAAAACATCAATAGGAAATATATATATATAACTTTATTCAAGTTGACCCACTAAAAATGTGTGTGCTTCACTCCCTCAAATATATTCAACTTGACAATTTGAAAAAGGAACGAGACCACCTACCATGTTCTACATGACTCTCTTAATCCATCTTTGACCTTTAATTTGACCTAGAATGGATTGGATCTACGAAATAATCATAAACACTAAATGTTAATTAACATGTATGAGATAATAAATGATTAAGAATAGCTCAAAAAGAATCCATATCTTAATGATGGGGTTCCAAAGCATTCAAAAACATTTTAATTAGTGTTTGAATTGACAAATGGGAGAAAAATATTCCCTCGGTGCTACAGTTCGATAACTAGTGGGTGAGCCTCTTTCCAAAAAAGAAAAAATGAGGCTACTACCCATTAAAAAAATACAAATGAAATAACATAGTGTCTTCTTGAGTATACATGCCATATAAATGCCAATTTTTTTCTCCTTTTGTCGACATTCCTTACACGTCATAAAAAGGCATTCCAAAATTATTACACAGTGTGTAAAGGGATTACAAGGCAGGTAACCCCAAGTCACATTGTGTAACAGTCTTGTAGCTTGCAGTCATCCTCTTTTTATTCCTTTTTATGAAGTAAAAATCAGAAATAAATATATTTACCTCAAAGGAAGAACTGGGTTCTTACAAACATCCCCCCTTAAATAAAGTCTTCTCCAAATTTCCCTTAAAATGGTGGTGAAGAAATATCTGAGAGAAACTCTATCCAATGAGCACATTCATCGCCCTCCCTCTCCTAGGAATCATCCTTTTAATAGTCATGATTCCAGGACACCCATACTATAAGAACTAATTGTCCTTAGAGAACCTTCATAATCTGGTCAGTAATACGTATCAGATGCTCCTCAAATGATGCATCAACCTAAAGCTCAAACTCCTCGATATGAAAAATGTGAGATGGGTCTGAGTGATAGCAACACAGATGAGATACATGATATACATTATGCCTGGATCAGTACCTTTAAGGTAACTACAACTAATAAGAAATCATCTCGAACCTCTCTAGAATCTCAAATAGCCTGACATATCTGGGTGAAATCTATCCATGTCTCTGAATCTTCCTGTGTCCCAACCTCGGTGAAACACACAAGAAAACTTGATCCCCAACCTTTATCTCTATTGTTAATCTACGATGATCAACATAAAATTTATAATGATACTATGCAATGGCCATTCTCATATGAATCAGTTGGACCTTCTTAGAAATGTCATGCATGAGAGGTGGTCCTAGTAAATCTGCATAACCTTCATCGAACTAGCACAGGGGAGAACAACATTACCTACAATATAACACCCTATAATGTTCCATCTATATCATTGTGTGATAAATATTATTGTAATTTAATTCAACTATGGAAATTTTTTACTCCTAAGATCACCCAAAATCTAAAATTCATGCTCATTGCATGACCTCTAAAACTTGTACCATAATCTCTAATTGGCCATCAGTTTGAGGGTGGTATGTTGTGCTCAAAATCACATATATACCCATTATCATCAGAAATTTTTTTTATAAATGAGATGTCAAATGGAAATCCCAATCTAAAATGATAGAGTATGGGACCCCATGTATTCATACCACCTCTTGGATATGAAATATTTTGAGATCATCCACCAAAGGTCTCCTTAATAAGCAAGAAATGAGTGACCTTCATAAGCCTGTCAACAACAACCCACACATCATCATTACCTCTAGGTGATAATGGAAAACCAGTCATGAAATCTATTGTGACATCATCCCATTTCCACTCTAAAATAGGTAACTACTCTAAAATCCCAACTGATCATTGATGTTATTCCTTCACTTGCAGACAGGTGGAACACCACAAAACAAAACTCTCTACCTCCCTATTAATACATGACCACCAATACTGATGATATAAATCATGGTATATCTTGTGAAACCGGGATGTACTTACCAAGATGAATCATGAAACTACCACATCAACTCCTCTCGTATATCCACTGGGACCCAAACACATCCGTGGATGCATAGGATCTCATTATCACCTACCGTCCAACTAGGAGTAAGTTACTCACCTTCCACACACTCCCCTAAAACTAGTCCCAATGAATATGATAGCTCCATCATCCTAACTCTATTCATAAGGGTAGAGGTCGCATCTAATGATGAAAGATAAGTCTCCCCCTAATGGTCATGTACCTACAGATGAATCTTAGAAAAAATTCCATAAGCTACCACTCACTACTAGCTTCTTACACCGACTATATCTGAGTCCTCCTGGTTAGAGAATTAGCCACTACAATGCCCTTACCATGTTTATAGGCAAGATCAAAGTCAAAAAATAATAGTTAATCCACCACCTTAATTACCTCAAATTTATATCACGCTATGTAATGATATTCTTGAGGCATTTTCAGTCTGTGAATACCACAAAATGCTCTCCCAATAAATAGTGTCTCGAATATCACAACATGTATACAACCATAGATAACTCTTGATATTTTGTATTGTAATTTCTCTTATGAGGCCTCAACTGTTGAAACCCATATGCCACGACTACATTCCCATACATCAGTACTGTCGTTATCCCAATGCCTGATGTGTCACAGTAAACCGTGTAACTCTTTTCCTATGATGGTAGTATCAGGACTGGTGCTGATGTTAATATCCCTTTTATCTCTAGAAAGGCTATCTCACAGAAATCTAACCAAAATAAATTCACACCCATCTTAGTCAATCCTATCAATGGAATCTCTATGTATGATAATTACTATATAAAATGTATGTAGTTTCCAACTACCCCCAAGAAACTTCATATATCAAAGACATTATTGGGATTTTCCCAATAAACTACCACCCTCGCCCTGTCTAGGTCCAATGATACTCATATGTCCTCGATGATGTGACCCAGGATGTGAATTTGATCCATCCAAAAGTGGAACTTTGTTAGAATAGCATATAACTAGTTCTCTCTCAGTATACTCAAAATGAGCTCAAGATGTGTGGCATGATCATGTCGGTTATGAGAATGGACCAAGATATCATCCATAAAAACCACAAAAAAGGAATCAATATAAGGTTGTAACACTCGGTTCATCAGTTATACAAAGACCACTGGCATGTTCGTGAGACCAATCAATATATAAAGATATTTATACAGATAGTACATTCTCCAAATGCATGTGCGATGTATTTTTGATGGTCAAACATACAACTGATGATAACAGGATCTCAAATCAAATTTCAAAAATCCCTGAGCTCGTTGAATATAGTTGAAGAGATCTTATATCCTTAGTATTTGATACCAGTACTTAATTTTCAGCTGGTTCAACTTCTTATAATCCATACAGTCTAAAGGGATCATCACCCTTTTTCACAAAAAAGGACTCGCGAACCACAAGGATAATTATTAGGTCAGATGAAACCCTTAGCTTCCAAATCCTCTAGTTACTACTTGATCTCTTATAACTCCATTTTATTCATCCTATAATGAGTAATGGATACTGGTGTAGCTCCTAGAACTAGCTCAATAAATAACTCTATCTCTCTTATTGGAGGAAAACTAGAAGATTTGTTCGGGAAGACATCCCTAAAATGATCAACTACTGGAGGGAAATTGATCTGACATGTTCCTTGATCATCCAGATATAAAATTGTAATCTGGGCTATCATCCCACTAAACACACAATTCTTGGGTCTAGGTCATCTTGACTATACATCCCATTCACCTTTATATAGAAACAATCCACCCTATATTGATGTCAAACTCACCCTACAATGATAGCAAACAAAAAAGGCCTGAAAGGGAACCAACTTGTCCATTCTGAGAATTACATCAAATCCTATCATCTTTGAGACATATAGTTACAATACTATGTGACACCCTACAACCTCAAGGGGACACTCCTTTCATTAACAGACATATTCTCTTATAATCCCTAATGATGTGTTTAGCATCATAACATTGTCATATGTAAAAACATATATCCTAAGGCTCTCCATAATGAGAAGAGAGAAAAAACTATGTGAATCCCTTATATAAAAGAGCGAAAAAGATAAAATGGTGGCAAAAAGAATAGTCCCTCTAATAGTAGAGGGTTCAGGATCCTACTCCTGCAAGTTCTATTGTGCTATATAAGTCTGACATGTACCGTTACCATATAACAATATCTCACTACCCTGAGCTGATCCACCCTACTATTGTTGTAAACATAGGGTCTAGAAATTGTGTCCACAGACACCAACTCGATATGAGAGGCCTAAATAATTCCAGTTCCCTGACCGGTGAGAATCTATTGACCATGCTCTTGAATGTGGAGTCGGTGGAGACCCTATCTCACAAGTTTCTAGTGGAAACATCATGAAAAATCGATGCAGATGGCCAATATTACCGCAAGATCATCACTCGAATGGGTCCTACGATCACTATGTAATTATATTCCCTAGTCTACTACATCAGTATCACCTCACTTGGATACTTGAAGATACATTTTGATTGGTAGAATTGTAGTGAGGAATCTCTCGGTGACGATTCCTACTACCAGTCGAAATAGTACCAGATCTATGTGTCGAACCACCCAGGCTCACACCTCTAGATTCCCTTAGGTTTCACTCCCTAATTATCAAATGATTCACTATGGAAGATACATTAATAAACTTTAATACATTTACTTGTGATCATAAATCATACTTAAGACCTTCCTCCAATTTCATGGCCTTTGATAGATCGCAACCCGTCAGAATAGGTGAAAATCACTACAGATCGATAAAGTAGGCAGATTAATCCATAACTGATAGAGATACCTACTCCAAATTCATAAACACTGAGGATTTTTCGTCCCTTAGTGTCTCAGAAAAAATGTAATCAAAGATTACTATTTGAAAATATTCCCAATCCATATCCCAAAGACATTCCTTCTAAGTGGTAACATCCCATCATCTCTTCGCACAATTAGGCAGCATATATGTACTGATCTTGACCCTCTACTCGGGAAACCTCTCCAGATGCTCAAAGGCCGATAACATGGCCTTTAACCATGAAACTTCTTCCTATGATCCCTCATCACCTAAAAATCTGGGTGGATGCTACTACTAGAACACTCACGTCAGAGCATCCATAGACATGGCAGGCTGGGGTACTCTCTGGAAAGTCTACATGAAGTGTGTAAAGTTGTCACGGAACTGTACCACAACACCTAGATCTAGCACAACAATCGGTGCCTCAGCTGTCAAAATTATAGGATCTACTGGTAACTCATGGCCTATATCCTCTGGGGTATTATAATCATCTCTCTCCTATCATACTGTTGGAGGTATTCATGGAGGAATGACTCTACAAGGTCAATTACACACCTCAATTAGAATTATTTACAAAGTTTGTATTTCAAGAGTGTAAGAACTAAATCGGAGATGAATCCACTCAAAGGATATAAAAGATGAGTATATAATGTGTAGATATTATGACGACATGTACCCTCAATCACCTACCTGGGTTTGTATTTCTGCCAGCCTGGGTGTGAAACCACCAAAGATACATGACTTTTCAGACTGGTAAATGACTTGCACTGGAGTGTCCCCTCTTGGCCATGTACTTTTACATGGCTAGAACAACACAGGTTCTATATGAGTAACACTAAATGGAGTATACCTATAGTATACAGTATGCACTAGCTAAAAACCATCATTTTTTGTTCTCCTTCACATAGTTGGACAAATGGTTACTTACCACATGGCGTGTACACATTGTACACAATGTGTACTTAAAAAAAGTTTTTTTCCCAAACAGAAGAACACATGGTGTCTGTTCATAGCATCACACATCGTGTTGTCAAGGTTTCTGGGATGTAAACCTTGAAAACATACTCGGAACCCCCAATTTTTTTAATTTAAGCCAATGGTATACCAAATTCAATTTTGTGAGGGCTTATACTTCCTAAGAATCAAAGTTTGTCATCCACCTACATCTCATTACATCACAATTTAATTTAAATAATCCACATGTGCAGTACCCCCGGTTTGAGTTATGTGGCCTTTTTATGCATTTTTATGTGTTAAATTGTATGGAATGAGTTGGGAAGAGGTTGGGAGAGTTTGGAATGGTTTTGGATGTGTTTGGAGGCTTCTAAAGGGGTTCATGGTTTGAGCACGGTTAGTGGAAACCATGCGGGTTCTCCAGAAAAACGTGCAAGGGAGACAGTAGGCTTCGCATAGCCTATGTATGGTTTGCCAAAACGTGCGAGGTAATATTGCAGACCCTTGCTCCCAAGGTAGTAGAGTGTGCTCGGTTAGTGCACGGTTTTTAAAACCGTGCGGCCACTTAAAATTAGGGTTATAAAACCTGGGCTTACTCAGGATTTCCTCATTTCACTCTAATATTCCTCCCACTCGAGCCTCACTCAGTATTTTTGGTTCTCAAGGGTTATAGGGGCTCTCTCACACGTTTTGGAAGCTATTTGAAGGGGTTTAATGGTGGATTCAAGGTGGTTTCTCCCGAGTAAGTCAATCCTCTTGGTTTCCTTGTGTTTTCTTCTAGATCTACATCCCTCTCTTTCTTGTATTTCTAGATCTACATATGTTGTGTATAGATATAGGGTTGGGGTTTCCTTGGATGTTAATTTTAAGGCTTTTGATGGTTAGGGATGGTGGTCTAGAGAGGTTTCGGTGGTGCGTTCACCGGATTGGAGGTGCGGTTGTCTGTGGGTTGTTTTCTCAGGAACCCTAAAGGTAGGTGGCTTCTCTCTCGACTCCACATAGTTAGAACCATTGATTCCATGTTGAAATTAATTTTTTGTGCTTGAAATTAATTGTGTTTTGATGTGCGAAATTGGTTGAAAATCCCTTGGGTGATGTTTTGGGGATTTTTTGGAAAGTGATGGTTTTGTGGTGAAATGATTTCGTGGTGGATTTTAAAATAGGTATTTTAAATTGGAATTACATGCTTGATTTGAGAAAATGATTGATGGAAATGGTTTTCAATAAAAAGTTTGTTTTATTTAAATAGGGTTTGGCATGGAAAATGGTTTTCAATAAATGGGTGATTTATTGAAGTGGATGGATATGCAATGGAATGGGTTGATTGCAAGATGATGTGACCTTGGTGGGTCATATGCTGGTATTTGGCTTGTTTTGAATGTTGTGTGGAAGTGGTGAGAAGTACCACTATAAAAAGAGGATGGATAGTGGATGAAAGGACCACCATCAATGGTAAGTGAATGAGAAGTTCCGCTTAGTGTGAATGGGTGAACGGGATGGACGGAATCTCCACCATTTGGTTGTTCGATTGTTATGGTTGTTTGTTGTTCATTACTTTCATGTTGTAAATTGTGGTAATAATATGTGGATGGTGAAATGGATTGTGGAATGTTTGGTTGGATTTCCTTTGGTTGCATGGTTTGGGTGTGATGTCTTGGTAAGCGCATGTTTGGATTATGAAAATGTTTTCACTTTTGATTTAATTTATATAAACTATTTTATATAAATGTTCTAACGGTTTTATCCTTGTGTCATGTCTATGAAAGTCATTTGGGGAAATAATACTGAGTTTTAGTACTCACTCCATGCTTTGGCACTCTGGTGTCTTTGCAGATGTTGTGTATCATTAAGTGGGCAAAGGTAAGGCATCTCCCTCCTTTAGTGGTGCATTGTGATGTCTTGGTGGAGCGTGGAGCATGGAGCTTAGTGTGGAGCTGTGGTGGTGTATTGGCTCATAGTGGTTATTGTTTAGTTTTCTTCTTGTACACTGATGTTGTGTGGATATGTCTGGTTGTATTGGTTTTGAGTTGTTTTGTGGAACAACATGGTTGACTTTTGGGAATGCATGTTTGGGTAATTAAATTGACATGCATCATATATTGGATGTTGTGGTTTGTTTGGTTGGTTTTTGTCTTAAGGGAAAATAGTTCCCCAACTTGATCTGGAATCCCTTAGCATTTATTTCCATCCTTTGGCATCTTGGGAACGTCGCTTAAGGCCATGTAGCCCTCACCGCCTCCTCAAGCCAATGGGTTAGGGGTGGGGTGTTATGACATGATTTACTAAATTCCAATCCAAGAGGGCCCATACACCTCAAGGAAAAAATCTTGGCATCCATATGATTCAAACCACAACATGTACCAATACACCTATCACAATATCAAGTGTATCTATCATGGTACCTATCACAACAGTATGCATATATAGCATGATATCTATCACAACATCATGCAATCAGTAATGCTCTCTAAATGGAATGGAAAGAGTGCATGGAATGTGATTTATATCAAGTGATTATATGATGCATGGGATAGAATACCCTCATATCATCAGGTTTAAACAAAATAGGACTATAATAATATCAATAATAACAGCAGAATAAAATTGTGTTTCCCAACTGTGAAATTAAATCAATTTTAATAGCTCAAAATCCAAAAATCACAATTCAATTCAAGGAAATTTGTCTTTTCCTTATATGTGGGGTAGCTACTCCCAGTCACAACTTATTATCCAATCCCATTGAATTACTATTCCTTTCTATCAACACCAAACAAAAATGAAAATAGAAAATAAATCCTCTAATACCACTTTTTTATGTCTAGATCTGGATTCCACTCAATGATTCCATGTATCCAGTTGGCCACATGGCCTCAAGTGCATTTACCCAAATGGTAGAGGCTACCAACTAGCAGCGAGGGCCTAGGTGTGATAGTGGGGAAACTATTCCTTCATTGACAGAGTGTAACAGAATAGAAAAAATAATAATACAATAGAGGATGTAGAAATAACATTAAATAGAAGTAAACAACAAAATACTTATAATATAAATAACTAGGTGTCATATCATACAAATATGATGAATTATGTTACATGTTCTAGGAAAACATCCAAAATAGGATACACTACAGTAATAAAAAGAATATAAGTACAAATAGTAAAAAAGTAATAAAATAAACACAGAAGGATCACAAGCCCCGTCTTATTAACATGTTATCCTTATACAAAATATCAATTAAGTACTTAAAGAAGGGTTCTTAACCTTATCGACACCTAAAAAAACATAAATTGTTTGGGTCCAAAAACAAGATCCAAATAGGGTGTGAGAAAAAACCCCAGTAAGCAACTGCCTAAGGTATGTGTCAATCTGTCAATGAATATATATAAGAGGAAGTGTACAATAGTTAAATCAGTAAGCTAAGAAGAACTCAAAATTTAACAGTCCTATAAGAACTAGTTTCCATTTACAATCATTTTAAGTTCATTAGAAATTCAATTACACTATATTATACAAGTATTAGGATATAGAGTTGGATTGATGATACCTATACAAAAGTAATCCCTACAGATGTCTCAAAAGACCATCTAAACAATTATAAGGGAAGACTGAATCCAAGCTTCTGCTCTGTCTTGGAAGATGTGTCACAAGTCATTCCATTTAATTATTAAATTATGATCTGAATCAGACTTGACATTCTTAATCTAGAATTCAAGTATTACACCATGTCTAAAACCGCCTCCATTATATGAGCTTGTTTGAATGATTCTCTCAGGAACTCGGTCTCACTCTAGGTGTGGAGTGAGTATATTTCAACTGATCTATACTTGGATCCTATAAATAAGACCCAAGTATCTCACAAGAAATATAAACATTTCTAATAGAACGGATCCATGATATCCATAATTCCATGACTCGTTCGGCCTTTAAATGTAGTCTCCATAAGCCCGACCACTACATTCATGGCACGTTCACAACATAACATAATAAACCTCCCTTTATTTCATCCCAAGAATCCCTCAATGGATCCCTAGGTCACTCGGGGAATAAGGTATAATAGACACATAAACCCATTCATGGAATTCTAATAAAAATCCATTATTCACCAATTTCTATTTACCCTTTTTCATTCAATATGAAATTAACATTTCATTAGGTATGAAAAGGTCCAAACCAAAGTAATTCCATATAGTCTTAAGTAAGAACTAACCTCAGAAGTATTGGCCTTTCAATTGCTCGCATGGTCTAAATTCTGATAAAAAGAAACTCATATAAATTAAACTATTACATGTCTTACACATTAAAAAACTCATGTGGTAAAATTCACATGATAAGAAACACATGTAAATTAAACTATTACATGGATTTTAGCATTTAATCAACTCACATGGACAATTTTTTATAAATATCCTACATTATAATTAAACTATCACAAGGCTCAACCAATAACTTATCTAATGTGGTAAATTCATTCATTTGACTAATTTCATTTTAAAGAACCGTAGAAGAGAAACAAAGTAATGCCTTATTGGAATCCAGGTCCAAACATCCATTAATGGTTATCCAAGGGAATCATACCCATGGGGTGGCCCTTGATCACGGTAAAATACCCCAAACATGCTTCAAAATCTTAAATTAATTATCAATTCATCAATAGAAAATATAAGTAGACAAAATTCATTCAAGGTGACACCTTAAAAATGGGTGTGAGGCACTCGATCACATATATTCAACATGAAAATTAGCAAAAGGCATGAAACCACAAACCAAATTCTTTTATAACTCTCCTCATCAAACATTATCCCCTAATTAAAACTAGAATGGAGTATATCAACAAAATGAGAATAAATTCCCAAGGTTATATACCTAGGTTGATAGAAAAAATCATGAAGAATGGATCAAGGGGAATAAATAGATTATTAACGGGGTTCCAAAGAATCCAACGACATTCGATTTGGAGTTTAGATAGGAAACGGGAGAAAAATATTCCCTCAGAATTGCAGTTCACGAACCAAGGGTGAACCTCTGTCTAGAAATGAGAAAACAAGGATACTAAATTTTTTAACAAATAAAAGAACCCAATGTGTTCTTGATAATACACACCATGTATATTTCATTTATTCCTCCTTTTCCTGACATTCAATACACATCATAAAAGGAATGACGATATCATTTCATTTTGTGTAATGGGATTACATGGTGTTTAACCCCCAATCAGACTGTGTAACAGTCCTGCAGCTAGTAGTCAACATATTTTTCCACTATTTTCATAAGTTAAAACCAACAGGAAAAATCTATACCTCAAAGGAAGAGTTGTGTTCTCACACCCCCTATAATAAAAACAACATCAATGTTTAGGTATTCATCTTCCTCAACACTAGAAAACACCACCAACACTATAGTTTCCACATTTTTCTTTTAGCTATCACTCAATACCAATTTCATCTATGGATTCACAAACATCCATTTATCTAAATTTTTCAACTATATAAAATCCCACCACATTTTCTAACATTATAGGACTTCATGATATGGTATAATTAATTTGTGACAACTTATTTTGAAGTTTTATAAATCATTATTACACTTAATATACAATGGTATAATTAACAAAAGTAAGACAGAGTTTTAATGGTTAATAAAAAATCATAATAATAAAATAATAAATAAAAATTATTTTTTAAGAGGTTAGTAATATTTATATTAAAATAGCATTTTTCATTTTAATCCTCCTTCAATTTCCTCAGTATTTTTAAACATCAATGCCTTAGTGGAATCATATTTATATCGAAGTGATTATTTTTATTCAATAAAAAATAAAATGTAGTTGGGCTTAGTAAAAGTATTAGAGAACCTCTTACATGAGTAAAACCAGAAGAATCTCTCAAATGAAAAAAATCATGAGAACTGTATCTGTCACATTTTCTTTCTCACAATGTAATTTAGGTTACAGATCACCTTTATTATATTTATAACATGACTGAAATTCAATATAATATGTTAAATCTATTCTTTTATATTTCCAAATTTTTAGAAATAATGTGCCTCCAATGATTATTTGTAGAATTATATAATATAAAATTGTGTCAAATGAACTAAACAACACTGTAAGGTGAATTAATAATACATAAATTAGGTTAAACTATCAAAAGAGGTACATAAATATCCACTATAGGTAGGCCTATATGATTCTTTTATTTAAAATTCCTTGTAATCTTATTTAATAAGTCATAATTATAATTTAAAATGAACATTTTTAGTTCATAAAACTTATCAATTGTCAATATAAATAAATTATCATTTATATTATATAATAATAATGATTATTTAATTTTATTAAAACATTTTAATCAACAATTTCATGTACATAAAACATAATTACATTTTATGGTTATTGTAAAAAATACATATTATTACAATGACTAATTATATGTTCCTAAAGAATGGAAATTATTATATTCTATATATAGGCACATAGTCCCTCTGTAATTTTGGTAATGAATATAAATCTAATTAAAATTAATAAATTAAGATAAATATCAAGTAACAAAACATACCTATCCAAATTAAAAAAGTCTTGGGTGTGATCAAATTCACAACATGTTCAATAGTAATGTTTCGTTATGTTTGACATTGAGATTAAGCACATAATATTGTAAATTTCTACCCTACAAAACCAAGATCTTTTTCTGAATTCATAAGTAAAAATATATATATAATTAAGAAAACATGGAATTATATTTAATTGACTATGAAATTACTTTGGAATAAATCAATATATGGAAATTGTTGCATAAACATATCATATGTGTTCATATATCTTATATTTTTTAGACAAATACCTCATGTTGATTAGCATAATACCCAATTACTATTTATTATGCATATTTACCAAATAAAAATTAATATTTATCAATGTAAAAAATTTCAAATTTATGTAATTTATTTTACAACATCATGTCAATTGATTCAAAGCTAATATTTAGATGGGCATTACCATTTTCATGGATAATTTTTACCTTAGTAACACCAATTAAATATATATTTATTATAATATATGTTTTTTATTTTATGTTGTTAAATCATGATATAGGTTCCCATAATTTATCCCATGTGTTATTAGTTTTATATCAATACATGTGATCTTACTCTTGTTAATCTTAACAATCATCAAAATACAAAATGTTAACCATTAATTAGGGAAACCAAGTAAAAAATATTTTCTAGAGGGTTATTTTCATATCATCTCCAATGTTTTATGAAAAAATAAAACAAATAATGAATTATTTTGGTTAATATATATTATATGATATAGAATATCCAAAATTAGTAAATAAAAGTTTGAGTTCAATGTAAAAACACTAAAAATCTTCCAATTGAACGAAATCATATCCCCTTGAACCAAATACAATGTTATCGAGTGTAAAAATCATTTTTTATATAATTTGTTTTTTATGGATATCTATAATATTTTTATATATAAGAACTAGATACATATTAGAATCACCTCTATCAATATTCTCCTTAAGGATTTTTAAATGATCATGACTATGTTTTGTTATTTGGTAGGATATGGAATTTATACCTTTTGATAATACCCTATTGTTATCATAATAGATATAAATTATATTGATGATGAATTGGACTGGAATTAGTTTGTTAATGAACATTTTTATCCAAAAAGTGTCTTATGCAACATTAGATATGGTGATATATTCATCTTCTATTGTACAGTCCATAAGATATACTTATTAGTTCTTTTAAGGAGTATTTTTCAATCATTACTTGAAATTAAAATTCCCCATTGTGATATAATATAATATTTTTTCGGTAATTATAATTTTATAGCTCATGAAAATGAGTTTTTCTTCACTATTAAATAATATTAAATCTTCCTTTGTATTTATAAATAACACAATGAATATCATTATGAATGATTAATGAAATTTACTATGATTCGATTAGTATTTACACATCATAATTTTTTTACATGATATATCTTGATTATTACACAATATTGTAAATGTGATTTACCCAATAGTTGAAACAAATAAAATATTACACATTTAATGTTGTTCTATAATTGTTGTATGAAAATTAGTCTATGAAATACATTTCCTATAGAATATTTCTAATGAAATTTTCTGAACTTTACTTGTTAATGAATTTAAAATATCCCAAATATATGTTTTCTTACCATGGTGAATAAATCATTTACATTTATCCTGATGGATCATTAAATATATTATGAATTTTTCTTCCACAAGATCCTTTATCAAGATGAAATGTAAAAAATAATTTTCTAAATATTATAACAAAGGGATGTTATTTCAAATGTGAAATATTTTTTCCACATAAAATACCTGAAATACATATTTTGTTACACAAATGTGTTCATGTACAAATTCATTATCCACATTTTGAAAAAAAAATAGTCTCATTTATAGAATTAATAAAATATATATTTCAACATAAATATAATTTTTTGATGTTATAAATGGTTGATTTTTTAATAATAATATGAGATCTTGGTGAATCATAAAAAACCATATAATATATATATATATATATATATTATGTTATGTAATATAAATTTTATATCTATTTAATAAATATCATAATCCTAATTTGTTACTATGCTAAAATAATTGGAATTGATTTTTTTATATCCATGGAAAAAATGGTTTCTTCAAAACCTACCAGTTTTTTTGGAAATACACCCTAGAATCCATATCATTCCTTTTATAAAATATACACTACCACATGGATGTATTTTTGACACATTATGTGTATGAACAGTGTTCTAATCCTAAATATTATTGATGAATTTCATTTTAAAAGAAATTGTCTCCCATTTTCGTGGAGGGATTCCTTGGTATATTTATAATTGAGTTTGAGACCTTACACAGGAAAAGAAATTTAATTTTTGATAGAACTACTATCTGGAATATAATTAATATCGATGTATCCTTATAGGATGGCCCCTTCTATGGTATGAATGCTATGAATTCAAATTGATGATTTTCTGTATCAAGGATTTATTTGGCCAAGCATGTCTCGTAGGTTTTGTTTGATTATGTATGAGATGATTACCTATGGAAGTAAAAGTACTTATTTCTTACATCTTTTTAATCCGGGGAAATGAAAAACTACTATCTTTTTCCATTGATTGGAAATATATTTGATTAGATAAAGGGAGATAACTAGTTCCCAAAGATCGATTTATAACTATAGTGTCATCATATGTGAGAGAAGGATAGAGATATTATATAGTATTATTTCAGATGTAATTATGGGAATCATGAGTTTATTTTAATTTAGTTCGGAGTTAAAATTATCCATCAATGTTCATGGTACTGATGATATTAGTGTTCCATGAGTTTCTGGGTGAATTATTCATTGTTTTTATTAAATAAATGTTTTGTTTTCTTAGTCTAAGTAACACTATGTAGAGAATTTGTGAGATGTTATAGGGGTTATTCATTATAAAAAATTTATTAACAAGATATATATGAGGGGAATATTATGTATCAACATGGATTATTCATAGATCCTATGAAAGGTTTTAGTAGTTTTTATTGGGTACCCCAAGGAATCAATGTAGATGTGTGTTGTTTCTAGAAAATATTAGTTATTACATGTAGTTTATACCAAAAAATCACATATCACAACTCCTAGGAAATAATTTACTAGTAAGGATCATATTTCTATGTTGGGTGACTAATATAAAACATCTTTCAATTATTTTATTTGGAATATATCCCCTTCAATATTTATTCATTTTTTATTAGGGGGTATTTTGTTTGATGATTGATGTGAATCTTCACATATTGGTTTGTTTTATGAGTTGTTTAAATGGAGAGAGGTTATCTCATAAAAGTTTCACCAATTAATACATATTAAATTTATTATCGTAACCTATGATCTTATGTTTGATGTGGTCATGTTTTCTTTGATGTTGGGGAATTATTTATTCATTGGGGTGCACTATATTATTTTAACAGATCACAAGTGACAATGTTATTTATTTCCCCAATGAGATTAAAATATTTTATAGTGACTGTATATATAATATTTATAAGATTATGAATTATATATATTATATATAGTAGGGAAAGGGATATTTGGGTATGAATCATTGAGTATGAATTTTTGTGGTTGTAATATGCATATAAATCGATATTCTATGATTGTGATTGAAGAGATAGATGTGATATTACGTGATATTGGAAAAATTATTGGTATAGTGTATTATTATCAGGTTACAGTATAATTATCATTTTAATAGAATTTAAAGGATTCTTAGATTTATTATTTTTAGGTGGAGGTTAGTATAGTTCATGTTTTTTGTTTTTATAATCCATTCGTATGGTCTAGGGATGGTAAGCATTGGGTGTTTTTAGGGGAGAATCATTGATCTATCATTGAAGCCCGAGGTGGTAATTAGTGAGTCTCATATATTTCCACTGGAAATAAAACCTATTTGGATAAATATATATTATGTTATACTAGTCTAGTTTTGGTGGTATCTCATGATAAAATTAGTTTCAGGGGTTGTCTCTCAATTTTTGGATTAACGAAGAGTGAAGGTTGAGAATCATTATCCTGGTGGGTTTTTCTAGTGGATTGTTGATCAACAGTGGATGTGGGAGGAAATAATGATAGAAATTATCAATGCTTCTCCCCAAGATTAGGTAGGATATGATGATATATGGGTGATCATGTACCATTTGAAAAATTATTCGCCGTTCATAGAGATTTAGGAGTTAGCCTCAATTGAGGTCTTATCAAAGAAGTGTTGGGGGGAGGTGGTTATGCTTCCTGAGATTATGATGAAAACCATATTTGATCCTGATCTACATTTTATATTCCAATATTGGAGAGGTATATATAATAATTTTGGATATATGTTATGTGTCAGTACTTAATTTCATCTCAGATGGTCCAATAGATAATTCTATCAAGACTCTACAGGAAATGTCTCATGTTTATATTCTATGATTTGGAGGTTCATGGGTGAGGCACCTTCTCGTGGTTTATTTTTCTTGCATCAAAATTTATAAATAATTTACTATTATGAATCCATTGAAAATTTTGTATGGATGACAATTCTGATCATTGTTGGTTTGGACTAATGTCGGTGAGCGTGCAATTTTCATACTAGAGTGGTTCTGAAAATGACATTGAAGTGTAGTTAATCAATGAGAGAATGAATCCAACACAAGATCACCAGAAGTATTATGATATTTAGTGGAAGATGCCTATAGATTTTTACATTAGATAACTTGTTCTTTTAAAGGTATCTCCTCATCATGGGAAGCAATGGTTTGGTCATGTGAGTAATATTTATCCCTAATTTGTTTAATATGTTAGTGTGTGTTTGAGTTTTTATTTATCTATTTTCCCTACCCCGCATAGATGATATGAATTCATGATTACTATTATGTGTTCTTGTTTCATCGGTACCTTATTTACAATTCCCACATTAATTATTTGGGTGATTTTGGCGTTGGGGATGGTATGACCGTTGAAGTGTGGGATTTTGAGATCAATGACCATCAAGGGATATTTTTTGTATGGATTATATTCATTCGGTTCTTATCCATTATTAGTGTTGTGTCATTAAGGTATATATATTATAATGTTCCTCATATATGCATTCTCAATATATAAATTTGTTCAATGTTTGATACATTCTCATTATAGATTCAATGTTTTACTCATACAAGTTTATGAGATAAATGTACAGTTTTTTCTGTTTATATTGTTTATTCCCCCAATGTGTTGGTTCTGCTCCTATTATAGTGATATCCTTTAGTGTTATTTCATGAGGTTTTACTTTTTACACTTTTATTCCTTCACAAAATTAGTTCAAAATTATCAATAATGAGAATTGTATGATGGGTATCAGATATAAGAGCCTATTTTTTTCATGATGCATTTATTTTTTTATTGGATGATTTTAGTAGTATAGTGGGAATATATATCATTAGATTGTGGTTCTGAGCTTATTTCAGTGGGATAAATGTTCTTATTACTTGATATTTGAGTCTATCATGAGGTGAGTCCATGATAAGTACTGTTGTGTTTTGGTTTTTATTATTTTATTGTAGGTTATTTTTCAGGTTGACCATGAAACATATCGTGAACCTTGTGAAATAAAGGATTGAAGTGATGGTTTGGATATATTTTCTCATTTTGGAATAATTACATTGTTCAGGTGATCCTATTTGTTGAGTGTTGGATGGGGGTATTTTAATGGTTCGATCGATATGTAAAGGGTCTATAAAATCTAGGGTGGGATACATTATCATGTCCTAGGGGTTTATATGATGGGTTTGGGGTCTTTTAGCTATGTTGATTTTTATTGTACCATAACCTTACTGTGGGATTATAAAATCTAATGGATAAGAGACATAGAATTATAAAGGATTCTAGAGGGAGTTTACATTCAATAAATTGTTTTATGGACATATTTTTTTTGTCATTTTTTTACATAAAAACTAAGTATTTAGTGTTTTCCATGGGGTTTCAATTTTTTATATTAAATTAATACGAATATAAATATAAGACACCTCTCAAATTATGTTATTTTTCTCATCTCTTATTCATATACTAGGTGACCCAAGGGCCACATTGAAAGCCTTTAGGACTTAATCTCTTTGATTTATCCCTAATACCCAATAGAAAAATATTTTTTTTCAAAGGTGTGTTTTATATCTTCTCTGATGGTTTTTCTCTCTATCATTGTCTATCTATCTCTTGTAAATTGATTATAATGTATTCAGTTTCTATGGGCGGTTTTCTCTAGTTTTTGATGTGTGGTTCTTTAGGGGATGATTTTATTAGGAATATTTATGTTCTCATTGGGGAAATTATTAGAAGTTGGAGTTTAATAAATTTTTCTTTATCATATAATGTTGAATACCATTGTTGAGGTAAGGGATACATTATTTCTTTTTATATGTGATTTTTTTTGAATTTCAATCATTAACTCATCATGGAATTAATAAAAATAAAATATTAGCTGAATTAATGAATTATTTATAATTTTTATTGAGATAAAATGTTTTAATCTATTTTGATGATTCCTCTTTTAATTTTATAGATATTCTTACATATATTTTCTTGGTGTATTATTATTATTGAACATTGTTATTGTGCATGAAATTGGTTAAATAATGTAAACCATATTAAGATGAAATTTTTAATGATAGAGGAATGTAATTGAATACTATTCATCCATGAAGGAAATTTTATATGAATGTTTTACTTGAGTATGTTTAATTGATTATTCATATGTATTGTAATAAAATTATAATAGGTTTACTATAGTCAAAAACTATGTATAATGAATATGTTAATTCATATATAGAAATGATAAGGTTTTATTATTGGAGATAAATGTATTTAGAGTTCTATAATAATATTACTATATAATAATGGATAGTATTTCTAGGTTTTATGGTTATAATTTCCCCTTTCATTTTATAGGATGAAAATAATATTGATTCCATTTATTTGTTCACTAAGATGTTAAAGATGTATTGTTTTTAATGTGTGGTGTCTTATATATCTGGGATAAGTGGTATAATATCAATGGGGCTTTCATGATACACTTTACTATGATGAGGTTTATGATATTGTAGATGGGTAAGGTTTTGAGAATTTACTCACTTTTATTAGGTTTTGTTCTGACATTTTTTTATTCACATTGACAATTAGGATTGCCTAATTTTTAATTTTTGAATTTTTTTCTTGATGATGTTTTTTATAGTTGTTTTTAGGGACACCCAACTAATTATTTAATTTAGTTTTATGCAATGTGATTATATATTCTTTTTTTATCTTACGGTGAGTACTATAATAACTCATTATGGAATGTTAAATTAAATTGAAATTAAACCCATGCGATGGGGTTTTTTTATTGGTGGGAATTATAAGATGAAATTAAATAATGTAACCCATATGATTGTTGGAAAAAACAGTTTGATGAACATGGGATGAAATATGGAACTGGTAATATAAATTATATAAGTGAGTTGGCATGAAATAAATTTATTTCACTAAACATAAGTTTGTAATAGGTCATTAATAAATGAATAAAAACAGAAAATTGTTAAATAAACATGATTAAAGATGTTGTTTCTTGCTACTTTTGAGCTTGTGTGAAATATAGTCTCCTATGATGTATTAATGGTAGATATTTTTCACATGGGAGGATATTTTTAGTTAATTATGAGGCTAGGTAGTTTCCCTTAAAGTGTATTTCATATGATTCACCTCCCAATATGGTTGGTAAATTAACACAAAAAGGTTTTGGGGAGGGGGGATTTTTCTTCAAAATCATGTTCACTAAGTGAATAGAAGGTTGATTTATCCTTCTCCTATAATATCTCTTTGGTGAGTCATTATATGTATGCCAATATGGGATATGTTTCTATGGAGGCTATGATGACTTTTATTTTTTATACATATATGTGTGGTTGTAGAGACTTGAGGTTATAAAACATATATGTATTTGGTCATGGTGGTTATGACTTAATGTTGGAATGCGTGTAAGGGTTATAGTGACTTGAGGCAGAGTTCATGGAATATATGTTGTGATAGATTCCAAGATTACTATATGTATTAGATGATATTGTGATATGTTTTCTAGGATATAGTATGAGACATGATATGTATGCTTGTGCTGCAAGATGACTCATGTTTGTGATTGTAGAAAAATTTGTTCGGCATTAGGGAATCATATATTCATTTTAGTGGGGATTTTGAAGTGGGGTACCATTATTATATATTTTTTATTTAGATATTCTAACTTGAATACATTAAATTTTGAAAGGTCGTTGAGGAGGATATGATATAGTTTTATGTACTTTTTTAAATAGTAAGATTCATTGTTCGGTAACAGAGATTTAGTATGATTCTTTCATATTTTGTAAGATAGGTTACCAGGAGGATAAAATAGAATATACTTGTGTTATCAAAAAATATATATATATAACATTATTTAGGTATACAGTGGCTTGTTGGTGATTAATAAGGGAACGGCCAGCTTACAGTGGATTTTCAAGAGTCATTAGAGTATATGGCCACTGCATATGACTTATTTTTGTTTCATAATAGTTAATTCCCTAAATGAACAAAATTGAAAGAATTTATTAATATCGTTTATTTAGTTATTCATTGGATCACTTCATGAATTTTATTGTAAAAATTTTCATAAATAGGGTAATGAATCCCATTTGTATGGATTATAAACCCTATGTTATGGTCAGAACCCCATAACTTGTTAGAGTGGGATTTTTTGGGTCATCTCCCTCTATTAATTTTCATCCCAGGAAGGGTACCAATAGAGCGGAGGATGATGAAGACTTATTCATATCCCTAGTTTTATAACAAAATAAGTTACATTAATTTATATCAAAAATGTGGTTTATAAACCTATCATGAATGGTATCCATAGTATTTGGAAATAAAGGAATAAAATGAGTATTAAATGTTATAATAATAAATTAAAATTATATTGAATACAAATCTAGAATAAATATATTATCATCTGTCACATTACAAAAAAATCAAAATTGGTATAGGAATGTAACATTTATCAAAATTCCACCTATATCTATTAAATTTATGATAATGATTAAATAACATTTCCTTGAGTTGGAAAATATATTTATTGTGTTATGATTTATCCTAGATCAATGTGTTCAAGAAAATAATGGTTGTATTCCACTGGTGAATTAAATTTCTTTATTCAAAAAAAAATTATCCTCTTTTTAAAAATATTTCATGGTAAAGGTGAGATATAATTATTTTCATGATAGAATAATATTCCTTATTTCATGAAATTACATCACCAATTAATCTTCATACTTAAATATTTACTTTTTTTTAACATGTAATATCCAAAAAATACACGTTTAGTTCATGGTAAAATCCATTTCTATTCAAGAGATAAAATATGTTTCATTGGACAATAAGAGAAATCATGTTATATGTCCAGAAATTAATTCTTAAGAAATATACAAAATATTCCAATGGTCTCCCCCAAGTTATTTTTTTATGTTATTTTAGTCAGAGCATTCCTCATTTAATCAAATTATTGTATAGTAGAAATATGTTACCCAATATGGATTGAATACATATTTTAAATCCTAGATATCTTGTGAATTAGTTCTACCTATTTTATTTTATAGATGCTTGATAATTATTTCTGTGGAATTATATGTTTTTGAAATTCATAATGAATGAAAAATTAATGCAAAATATAACCAAAAATACAATAATTCCTCCAACACCATATCATCTTTCTTATCCCCTATGAATTTTTTATATATCCTTGACTCCAGGTAATATTTCTCTTTGAATTCTTTATCATCAAAATTTATTGAAAATGCAATATTCTCAATCTTCTCCTCCTCTATAACTTCAACAACCTTTTCCTCCAGTATCATGTATTTATCATCCTAAATTCATTTATCAATTTATAAAAATATGTTTTCAAAAAAGGAATTTAAGTTAATACACATTTTAGTTATGTTTTTTCAATTTCATTTTTATCCTTATATAGTGACTCTTGTTATTTTATCTTCACTTTATTAATTGAACTATAATTCATGAGAAATTTTTTTAATACATGAAGTGGATTTATTTTGTGAGGAATAGGAAATCTATATTTTACTTGATAGAACTACTCATCCCACTACAGTTATTGGTATTTAAAAAAGTTAGAAGATATATTTTATGGTTTGTGGTAGATGTAACTGAGTTTCTAATTCTATAATTCATCAAATCCATGAGTGTATGAATTATTCCATCTATATCCATATAAATTTTACCATTTAGAATATTTAACTGAATATTAATAGGATCCTACTAATAACTTATGTGCTCCAATGATGTTTCATGATACCCATTATAAATGTAATCCATCCTTCACAAAAAACAATAATCAACCTAATGCTTTAAAATTTTAAAAACAAATAAAAAATAAAAACAAATAATATAAATAACCAAAAAATAGACTATAAATCAAACATTACTTGTATATTAGCTTTAATTATTTCATTCTAACAGCACAAAAAACCTAAATTTCCATGTGGAATTGATACTTTAATTCATTGTAATATTTTTAGAAATTAATATTTTCAAACTAAAAATATCCTCAAAAGTGTGTAATAGTGAGGGAATTAGGTCAATCCCATGAGAATATAGGAATACTAGTGATAGCATGAACAAAATTTATAATATTAACAGTGTTCCAAAACAAAAAAATTGAAATCTAAACTATACTAAACTAATAAGTAATTTACATAAGCTTATCAAAAAGACTAATGTTGGTGAATTGATATCCAAGTATGGTTTTCCATAAAAAATATAACAATTCAACCTCACATGAAAATCAGTCAAACATAATAGATAAATATAATATATTAAATTTACAACCATGTAGTTGATTTCAAAAAATATAAGATTATTCTTATAAACCCTTTTGACCAAATTAATATAAATACATTATATATATTGTGATTCAATGATCATATAAAAAAGAAAAATTCAACTCACGTAATATGAATTCATTTTCTCTATAATTTTGGGGTTGTTATTTTATTGAGAACACTTGTTTATTGATTCAGTATAGGTTATGATAAATAAATTATATCCCAAAACAATACTATCAAATAAGAATATCTTGGGGTAGAATTATCCTTATAACATTTCATGCACGCCCCCTTTCATTGATCTCACTCTCTTATAAAATTGTAGCAAATTATAACTTATTGTTCACCGAAAATGAATCGACCATACTACATATAAGGCCCCAGCCTTAAAACTTACTTAATCTTGAGTTATTACAAGATTACACATTGAGGATCTTTTCAGGTTTAGAGTTTTAGAGAATTAGATCATGAAACTTGCATTACATTCCACATTTAAACAAAGTGGTTACATAAAAGACAGTATTCATTCTTCCCATCAACGGAAACATATTTAAAATAAAACATGGATTCTTTCTTGACACATCCTTGACACTATCATCACATCATGTACCCTTCCCTTGACCTGTGAAAAACATTTCAAAAACTTGGGATGAGCATAAAAAGCTCAGTAAGGGATATATAGATATGGAAAGGAAACATGAGTACATGTATACATAAGAATGAAATCATACTTTACCCATAAAACATAGGCATATCAAATCATGAATAAATAATAGAAATCATAAGACATAAAGGTAACTTGAGGCATTCATAACATTCTTACATAGGGAGTAACCCTCTTGGTTACGTTTGGAATACCCATCACAGTATATTCCCTAAAATCTATTCGGAGAAACCTTAACGTTTCACTCCTTCGCGTTACCCAATGCATTGGAGAGCTATATCGGGCTCACCCGCCCTTAGTTTATCACGGAACCACCCGTTCTTAATAACAATTCCCAAGAACCATAACATAATCGTATCACATAAACATGAATAAAGGAAACATAACATTTCCACATTTCAATCACAATATAACATTTTAGGATATTGAAATAATGAATCCATTCAAAAAGAAACCATTTCCAAAACCATTTAAAACATTTAATAAAGAGATTTTTGAATCAAAGTGTCCCATACCACCTTGAAGCTTTTAACATTTTAAACCATTAATATCCATATAAATAAATCCTTAAAACCATTTTGAAAACATGGATATTAATAAGAACAAATAATTAAAACATTTAAAACGATATTTTGGTTAAAGGGGTTTTACCAAAATCAGAGACACTTGAATACAATAATTGAGGAATAACATTTATTCAGAACTTTATAATATCATGAGAATAAATGGATTCATTATATAATACTCCAAAGGATAGTATATACACCATATAAGAGTGAATTGGTGCATAACAACAATGAACCCTCAATAGAAATGTCAAATGTAATGAAATCACTTATAAAGAAGGTATCCTTAAATTAAGGACAAATCAATCTCAAAAATATGTGTCAAAAATATAAATACACCCAATATAAGTGGATATTAAGTGTAAAACAATAAAAGTTCATTCACACATATTCAATGGATGACATATTCAGTGACTACATGTTGAACCCAAAGAAATCGAAATTGGGTTAAAAAGTAACCTTGACAGCCTAACGGCATCACATCAAAATGAGTTGATGAGAGATAAAAAGAGTATATCATCACTTGGACATAAAATTTACATCAATAAGGATATATGAGAACATATCACAACATAACAATATGTAGATTAAAAGACCCAACAAAAGAAGTCTTTTAAAAAAAGAGGAGGGTGAACGGTTCCCTTACCGACTTGGGTATCTTTCAAAACATACACCCCATGAAAGAAAGACAATAGGTCATTGATGTAAATACTCATAAATGAAAGTATATTACACAAAGAGTAGAATAATGGGCAGTACATACACCACTCAATGGAATTTGTGGCAAATGTTGCATAAATCTCACGGGAATAAAAGTGAGATGAAAAATCCCTTACGAAAACTCGGCAGCCTAACGGCGCCACATAAAACATCCGAATATGGATTGATGAGATCAAATAGAGTATCCTATCTTATTACAATATAATTTACAGCAAGTGGAATATAAAAGGAAATCCCCCAACATTGCAAGGAGGAGTTTAAAAGAAGTGACATAAAGGAGAGTACTTAAAAAAAGAGAGAGGTTAGATCTCTTACGAAAGTTCGGCAGCCTAACGGCGCCACTCAAAACTTCCAAAATGGATTGATGAGAGAGAATAGGGTCTCTCATCACTTGAACATAAAAATTACGGTAAATGTAATATAAAATAACATCCCAATCATAAGAAAGATGAGCTTAAAATAAATGACACAAAAAGAGTGTACTTAAAAAGAAAGAGAGTTGTATGATCCCTTACCTCGGGTCCGACTTGACTCGATCATTCTTTAATCTCCTGAATAATAAACTTGAGTTAATTTATACTTCCTTAAGAACATTTTTCAAGTTCATTATTCCTTTTATATCACTTATTACCATGTCATAAACATTATGTAATCATTTAAGTTAATAATATTTGTTTTGCCGATGTTTGGTTCCTAAGTCGAAAGTGGACTTCTTACAATTACATGTTGTTCGTGTGGCCAAATGTTTATTATATCCAGAATTGTATTCATGATGTAGATATCATATATTTCATATATATCCAGTACATTCATTAATTTATAACGTTACATAATCATTTAGAGGTAAGAAATGAAATGCACCGTTCATGGAGACGGTAAGCCGTACGTACGCATGAACGCTACTTTCATTTCTATTTTGTATTTTATGTAATGGAATAATAATGATATAAAGGTATATTATAATTCCAGTATAATATCATATATAATATCATAGTTCCATCCTTTATACATCCCACATATGGTATTAACGAATCACATCACTTTGAGGGGGCGGTAGTCCGCACTTCCTAAAATGAAGATATCACGTATACCCATAATGGAAGCCATAAAGGTAAGACACAAATGAAAAATACAGAATCATAAGTAACACATAAACATATTATATATCATATATAAAAATAGTGACCTCATAATGGCCACATTTGAAGGTGTTAAAAGAATGTTGAACAATCATCGTTTCGGGAGGCAGAAACTCGCCATCCACGGAAACCGTATGTTCTTTAACCATTTGATGTAGTTGTGTGAGAGTGTAGCTCGAATAAAACTTATAAAAACATCCTAGTATACTGAATATACTGTTGTTGTTACAAAAGAAATAAATAAAAAGAGTTTAGGGGGTTGGAGAAGCAAAATAAAACAAATGAACATGAGAGAATGAATTACCTTTAAAAGTGTAACTCCTTTTGATTTGAGCCTAAAGGCTTCCTTTGAAAGGATTCTACCCAAAGGGAATCCTCTAGGATGAGGAGAGGGATGTGGAGAGAGTAAATGGGCAGGGGTTGGCCGAGACAAAGGCTTGAGGAGTGTGTTAAATGAGGTAGAGGTGGGGGCCTTTTATAAGAGGAGAGGAGGGCTACTTTTGGAAAGTAAAGAAATATTACTTTATTTGAAAATGTGTTTCGGTTTCAAAAGGTCCCACATTGATATAATTCGTGGATAAGGTGATAAGTCTTCGAAATACACTCATCCAATAAGTTTTTGACATGTTTAGTTCATAGATGTTACATTATCTTTCCATTTTATTTAAATCGTCAAATAATGATGTCATCGCTGCATCATTATTATGTCATAAATAATTTAATTTATTTAATGTCTAAAAATTATAAAAAAAATACTATGATGTATGAAATATTTTTATATTTCCAATTAATATTTATAATCATAATTTGGACTTGTGTAACCCCACTTAAAAATTGTTTTAGTAGAACATATCATGTTTGTGTCATTTTTACTTTTACATTAAATAAAAAGTTATTTATGTCATTTCCCAACCAAAGTGGATCCATGGGGTCCCCAAGTTGGCCCATGGATTTTCTTGGTCGGCCATGACTCACCCAATAGGCGTAGGACAAGTGTAATGGTGTTTTCACATTCTTATAATATCATTTTTACCTTAAATTACACTAATTACCACTAATCACGATTAAAAACTTAATAAGTTACTATTCACCAAAAAATTATTTTCATCCCATTGAACCACATTTTTCATACTAATGACAACCATGTATGTCGGATTTTCAAAATTCAATACACATTAGTGGTAAACTTTCATTTAACTGAAAAATCAGTTTGCTTGATTACCACTTAGTGGGTTCACTATTCATCAAAAATTGGAGTTTTTCAGAAAAATACCAAAACTTCACCCTAAGCTATATTTGATATTACGAATTCAAAAATGAAGTCCGTTTTACAAAAATCAAAACATATTAGTCACATTAATTAATTTAATAATTAATTCCCGCTGTCAGACCAAATAGCGTGTTTTTATAAAACAATAAATATCAAAAGATTGACACTAGTTTAAGTCTGATTTCCAAGTGAAATTAATTCCAACGACCACTATTGGATTTAATGGTAAAAATATTTTCAAATTTCACTTTAAAAACAATTCAAAATATAATCTAATCATATAAATAAATTAGATTAAAAAGAGGTTTTGAATTAAAATACAACATTTTACACTATTCATTAAAAAAAATGAACATTATCGGAAAGATACCAAAAATTTACACAAAGTAAATTTTGATGTCCCAATTCTTAAGAAGAGTTTTATTTGGTCCAATAGAATTTATAAGAGTGAACAAAACTATATTTAAGGATGGTTCTCCATTAAAAGGCGATAAGTGAACCTTTAGTGAAAACTAGGGCATATACGCCTAAAATTGAATTCTTTCCGTATTTTAAGACTTTAGATTTTATTGGATAAATGTAAAAACATTTAAAAAAATATATAATCATATTTTAGTTATTTATATCCATTCCCCCCATTACAATGGCTACATGTTAACTACCATTTAAAATAATATTATTTTATTATTAGAGTGCAACGTAAGATTCCCAAGAAACTCGTTGTTGCGTGTTGGGTACGTCATCGAGCATAGCGTCCCCTTTAAAGTCATTTAAATATTTTATTCACAAATATAGATAAATATGAAATGTCATATTCTTTATTTACCTGGGGTGTTACATCCTTCCCCCCTTTTGGGAATTGCGTCCTCGCAATTTTAAAATTGCGCTTGGAAACATCCTTGAAAGTCCCACATCGGAACAAAAGTCGGTAAAACAAACACTTTAAAATAAAGAAAGATAAGTACAAAGGTCACCCGAGTTAACCCATACTAGGATTCCAAGTATGAAAATATGGACATGGAGGAAAAAACAAAGGGTCATGTTCTGATGGAGAGTGATAGAAAACATGTTTAGGAGAAAGTTAACCATGAGAAAATCACAAACTTGTGATGGGTTAAACGGTATTCGATTCCCTAGTAGGAAAAGTTAATAGACAAAATATTTGTTTTAAGTTACTTTTTATTGAGGAATTTATTCATAAGGAAACATAATCAATTATCATGTTGACTCTCAACTTTTATTAGATTCCTTACACAAACTCATATTTTCTCTAAAAGGCGAGTATTTAGGAAGACTTGTTCAAATTAAGAGTACTATAATCAACTTCTAGAGAATCACCTAATCCACAAAAGAGAACTATATACTTCCCATGTCTTTAGGCTTTAACCAGAACCAAAACCAAAAAGGTTAGTACAAGGTCAGATAATCCAGAAAAGGATAACCCTTTAAAAAGAAAATCTATGCTTAATCTCCAAAATTTGTCCAACAAAACCCAAAGTTCAACGAGGACCATCCGATAAACAATTTGTCCATAAAATTCTTCAAAGTAAACCAATATAAGATTGAAACCCAAATATTTGAAGGATTTAGTCACATAGTCTTCCAAGTTAAATCGTAACATTTATCTCCAAACAACATCAGTTGCTCCTAAAGTCTCACATTGAAAAGTAATTATCCTAATCACATATCCTCCAAAATCAACTTACTCTTAATTCATAAAATCATATAACTAAAAAGAATCAGTCAAACTAACCAGGGACTTCACGTAGTCCAGTGGTAGGCGATAAATACCAGTCGCACTTTGGTTGTGGGTTCGATTCCCGCAGCTTTGTCCGACGTGACGGGTAGTCACACGGTCTGCGTGTTGTCCTATTTCCAAAACTATATAATTCTTAAAACATTCCCCAAAATGAGAAAAAAAAATCTTCAAGAATAATCATAACATATTTTAACCTCAAGTTTATCTCATTCCTTTCATTTTCCATCATATCATAGAGTAACACATAATTACCTAAAAATTAAGTATCATATAAACCCTAATGGTTACCTTAATAATTATTACCTGAATTTCCACATCGGGTTGGCCATCTCGTACATGATGCATTAGAGAACTCACCAAGGTTGAAGTGGTTGATCATGACTCCTTGATATTTGGTTTAGAACAAACACACGTTTCCTCATTGAATCCTCCATTTTATCTAGTATCTTAATCAGAGAACCACCATAGTTTCCTTCAAACCTGTTGTCTCTTTGGTGCCTGCTAGATCCATCCATTCACTAAAAATAGAAATGTCAGTGTGCGTATATCAACAAAACCATCATGTACTAATGAGGAAGGTAAACACTAATATACACTTACTCATTCACTTTATCTAAAAATAGGACTCTTTCTGAAATCCTAACCATTATGGTAATGTCACTTATGCTTAAAGAATACCCTAACCTATAAAGTTATCTAAACCGACCTCTGATACCAACTATAAGGCCCCAGCCTTAAACCTTACTTAATCTTGAGTTATTACAAGATTACACATTGAGGATCTTTTCAGGTTTAGATTTTTAGAGAATTAGATCATGAAACTTTCATTACATTCCACATTTAAACAAAGTGGTTACATAAAAGATAGTATTCATTCTTCCCATCAACGGAAACATATTTAAAATAAAACATGGATTCTTTCTTGACACATCCTTGACACTATCATCACATCATGTACCCTTCCCTTGACCTGTGAAAAACATTTCAAAAACTTGGGATTAGCATAAAAAGCTCGATAAGGGATATATAGATATGGAAAGGAAACATGAGTACATGTATACATAAGAATGAAATCATACTTTACCCATAAAACATAGGCATATCAAATCATGAATAAATCATAGAAATCATAAGACATAAAGGTAACTTGAGGCCTTCATAACATTCTTACGTAGGGAGTAACCCTCTTGGTTACGTTTGGAATACCCATCACAGTATATTCCCTAAAATCTCTTCAGAGAAACCTTAACTTTTCACTCCTTCACGTTACCCAATGCATTGGAGAGCTATATCGGGCTCACCCGCCCTTAGTTTATCACGGAACCACCCGTTCTTCATAACAATTCCCAAGAACCATAACATAATCGTATCACATAAACATGAATAAAGGAAACTTAACATTTCCACATTTCAATCACAATATAACATTTTAGGATATTGAAATAATGAATCCATTCAAAAAGAAACCATTTCCAAAACCATTTAAAACATTTAATAAAGAGATTTTTGAATCAAAGTGTCCCATACCACCTTGAAGCTTTTAACATTTTAAACCATTAATATCCATATAAATAAATCCTTAAAACCATTTTGAAAACATGGATATTAATAAGAACAAATAATTAAAACATTTAAAACGATATTTTGGTTAAAGGGGTTTTACCAAAATCAGAGACACTTGAATACAATAATTGAGGAATAACATTTAGTCAGAAACTTATAATATCATGAGAATAAATTGATTCATGATATAATACTCCAAAGGATAGTATATACACCATATAAGAGTGAATTGGTGCATAACAACAATGAACCCTCAATAGAAATGTCAAATGTAATGAAATCCCTTATAAAGAAGGTATCCTTAAATTAAGGACAAATCAATCTCAAAAATATGTGTGACAAATATAAATACACCCAATATAAGTGGATATTAAGTGTAAAACAATAAAAGGTCATTCACACATATTAAATGGATGAAATATTCAATGACTACATGTTGAACCCAAAGAAATCGAAATTGGGTTAAAAAGTACCCTTGACAGCCTAATGACATCACATCAAAATGAGTTGATGAGAGATAAAAAGAGTATCTCATCACTTGGAAATAAAATTTACATCAATAAGGATATATGAGAACATATACCAACATAACAATATGTATATTAAAAGACCCAACAAAAGAAGTCTTTTAAAAAAAGAGGAGGGTGAAAGGTTCCCTTACCGACTTGGGTATCTTTCAAAACATACACCCCATGAAAGAAAGACAATAGGTCATTGATGTAAATACTCATAAACGAAATTATATTACACAAAGATTATAATAATGGGCAGTACATACACCACTCAATGGAATTTGTGGCAAATGTAGCATAAATCTCACAGGAATAAAAGTGAGATGAAAAATCCCTTACGAAAACTCGGCAGCCTAACGGCGCCACATAAAACATCCGAATATGGATTGATGAGATCAAATAGAGTATCCCATATTATTAAAATAGAATTTACAGAAAGTGTAATATAAAAGGAAATCCCCCAACATTGCAAGGAGGAGTTTAAAAAAAGTGACATAAAGGAGAGTACTTAAAAAAAGAGAGAGGTTAGATCTCTTACGAAAGTTCGGCAGCCTAACGGCGCCACTCAAAACTTCCAAAATGGATTGATGAGAGAGAATATGGTCTCTCATCAATTGAACATAAAAATTACGGTAAATGTAATATAAAATAACATCCCAATCATAAGAAAGATGAGCTTAAAATAAATGACATAAAAGAGTGTACTTAAAAAGAAAGAGAGTTGTAGGATCCCTTACCTCGGGTCCGACTTGACTCGATCGTTCTTTAATCTCCTGTATAATAAAAATGAGTTAATTTATACTTCCTTAAGAACATTTTTCAAGTTCATTATTCCTTTTATATCACTTATTACCATGTAATAAACATTATGTAATCATTTAAGTTAATAATATTTGTTTTGCCGATGTTTGGTTCCTAAGTCGAAAGTGGACTTCTTACAATTACATGTTGTTCGTGTGTCCAAATGTTTATTATATCCAGAATTGTATTCATGATGTAGATATCATATATTTCATATATATCCAGTATATTCATTAATTTATAACGTTACATAATCATTTAGAGGTAAGAAATGAAATGCACCGTTCATGGAGACGGTAAGCCGTACGTACGCATGAACGCTACTTTCATTTCGATTTTGTATTTTATATAATGGAATAATAATGATATAAAGGTATATTTTAATTACAGTATAATATCATATATAATATCATAGTTCCATCCTTTATACATCCCACATATGGTATTAACGAATCACATCACTTTGAGGGGGCGGTAGTCCGCACTTCCTAAAATGAAGATATCGCGTATAACCACAATGGAAGCCATAAAGGTAAGACACAAATGAAAAATACAGAAGCATAAGTAAAACATAAAAATATTATATATCATATATAAAAATAGTGACATCATAATGGCCACCTTTGAAGGTGTTAAAAGAATGTTGAACAATCATCGTTTCGGGAGGCAGAAATTCTCCATCCACGGAAACCGTATGTTCTTTAACCATTTGATGTAGTTGTGTGAGAGTGTAGCTCGAATAAATCTTATAACAACATCCTAGTATACTGAAGATACTAGTTTTTTTACAAAATAAATAAATAAAAAGAGTTTAGGGGGTTGGAGAAGAAAAATAAAACAAATGAACATGAGAGAATGAATTACCTTTAAAAGTGTAACTCCTTTTGATTTGAGCCTAAAGGCTTCCTTTGAAAGGATTATGCCCAAAGGGAAACCTCTAGGATGAGGAGAGGGATGTGGAGAGAGTAAAGGGGCAGGGGTTGGCCGAGCCAAAGGCTTGAGGAGTGTGTTAAATGAGGTAGAGGTGGGGGCCTTTTATAAGAGGAGAGGAGGGGTACTTTTGGAAAGTAAAGAAATATTACTTTATTTGAAAATGTGTTTCCATTTCAAAAGGTCCCACATTGATATAATTCATGAATAAGGTGATAAGGCTTCTAAATCCACTCATACAATAAGTTTAGGACATGTGTAGTGCATAGATTTTACATTATCTTTCCATTTTATTTAAATCGTCAAATAATGGTGCCATCGCTGCATCATTATTATGTCATAAATAATTTAATTTATTTAATGTCTAAAAATTATAAAAAAAAATACTATGATGTAGGAAATCATTTTATCTTTACAATGACTATTTATAATCAAAATTTGTACTTGTGTAAACCCACTTAAAAATTGTTTTAGTAGAACATATCATGTTTGTGTCATTTTTACTTTTACATTAAATAAAAAGTTATTTATGTCATTTCCCAACCAAAGTGGGTCCATGGGGTCCCCAAGTTGAAACATGGATTGTCTTGGTCGGCCATGACTCACCCAATAGGTGTAGTAAAAGTGTCATGGTGTTTTCACATTCTTATAATATCATTTTTACCTTAAATTACACTAATTACCACTAATCGCGATTAAAAACTTAATAAGTTACTATTCACCAAAAAATTATTTTCATCCCATTGAACCACATTTTTCATACTAATGACAACCATGTATGTCGGATTTTCAAAATTCAATACAAATTAGTGGTAAACTTTCATTTAACTGAAAAATCAGTTTGCTTGATTACCACTTAGTGGTTTCACTATTCATCAAAAATTGGAGTTTTTCAGAAAAATACCAAAACTTCACCCTAAGCTATATTTGATATTACGAATTCAAAAATGAAGTCAGTTTTACAAAAATCAAAACATATTAGTCACATTAATTAATTTAATATTTAATTCCCGCTGTCAGAGCAAATAGCGTGTTTTTATAAAACAATAAATATCAAATGATTGACACTAGTTTAAGTCTGATTTCAAAGTGAAATTAATTTCAACGACCACTATTGGATTTAATGGTAAAAATATTTTCTAATTTCACTTTAAAACCAATTCAAAATATAATCTAATAATATAAATAAATTAGATTAAAAAGAGGTTTTGAATTAAAATAAAACATTTTACACTATTCATTAAAAAAATGAACATTATCGGAAAGATACAAAAAATTTACACAAAGTAAATTTTGATGTCCTGATTCTTAAGAAGAGTTTTATTTGGTCCAATAGAATTTATAAGAGTGAACAAAACTATATTTAATGATGGTTCTCCATTAAAAGGCTATAAGTGAACCTTTAGTGAAAACTTGGGCATATACGCCTAAAATTGAATTCTTTCCGTATTTTAATACTTTAGATTTTATTGGATAAATGTAAAAACATTTAAAAACATATATAATCATATTTTAGTTATTTATATCCATTCCCTCCATTACAACGGCTACATGTTAACTACCATTTAAAATAATATTATTTTATTATTAGAGTGCAACGTAAGATTCCCAAGAAACTCGTTGTTGCGTGTTGGGTACGCCATCGAGCATAGCGTCCCCTTTAAAGTCATTTAAATATTTTATTCACAAATATGGATAAATATGAAATGTCATATTATTTATTTACCTGGGGTGTTACACTACATGTAATATATAATATAAAATTAAAATATGAATTGAATAAAATATGAAAACATATTTGGAAAAAGTCACATAAAATGAAGCAGTACCCATATTAAACATTTAAAACATATGTAATGATAAATTAATAAAAACATATCTATAATAACATCTAGTGGTGATACATGGTTGTTCCTCTCTTGGTGTTGATCCTTTTCCATGTTCCTTTATATTAATTTTTAATCAATGATGAATTCATTAAAAACTGGACCTTAAATATTATCCACATACCCTTAGAATAATCCGATAATATTATATTTTTTACTCTCTAAATCGAGATGATGGAGAGAATTATTATTTAATATGTAATCGTGAAAATTATTTTAAGTTCTTAACTATTCCATAGATAGTCCCATTTTAATTAAAATAATTTTTTACTATGCTCTTATTACTCTCCTTCACAAAACAATAATTTGAATCATAGAAATAATTTTAACTCAAAAAAATATATTTTCAGGTATAAATCCTCTGTTATCACAATCACACCCTCACATGTTACTTTTAAAAATGACTATCTTCTCATATTCAAATAATTCCACCATAAGGGTTTATTTTACACTGAATCCATTATAGTTTTCAGTTTATTTAATCTTGGTAATGTGTGCACAATTATCATATAAATGATTCAAATAAAATTTTAATCATCATATAGACTCCTTAATCTTCCTCTAGGTGACTCTATCATAATTTCATGGAATTTGTAGTATCATTTTGGTGGAAAATTTTCTTACAGTAACACATTTGGTTCAAGTTAACAATGTGTTTTATGGTGTCTCTTATACCTTTCATGGGGAATTTCCCGTGCATGATAAAATCCATGTTAAGATTGTCCATATATAAATATATATATATATATATATTACTATATGTTTAAATGGATAATGCCCTTATATATATTCAATGTACTATTATATATCAGCTATCACATACATAAAGCATTCCCATTTTGTGGAACACCAAAATCAATGTTTATCTTTACTCTTACCTATAGAAACATGTGATTATTAGAAAAAAAATTATAAATTTAGAAATTTAAATTATGGTTATATATATGCTCCTAGAGGGAACCTTCCGAAATTACACTCCATTTCCTCAACTAGATTCTTTTATATCAGCATGTGAAATTTTGGAATCATGCTACTCTGAATTACTCTTACAAATTAAATTTATAAAATTTTACTTGGTCTCTTTACCTAAGGGTTATATTGATTCTATTTTACTCTAAACATAGAGAAATTCATCAAACTAATTAAAATTATAAATCAAGAACATTCATGGGATAAAAAATTAAAATTTAATATAGTCCTACTATTAGTCTTCTAATAAGATATAATGTTTCCTCTAAAAATGGTTAATATTCATGTTAGGTTAAATGTTTTCCTAATATAACTATTTATCACTAAAATAATTATTTAATATACCCAAAAACCACAATGGAAAATTAATAGAAAATATATGAACCAATATTTTATTTATATTAAATGATATTCATCTTCACAAATGAAAAAACTAAACTTCTGAGAAATTAAAGAATCAGTAAAAAATAGCATCAGATACACCTCAAGGGATTTTATTCTACCAAAACACTGACTATATTTTTATATAAAATTCAAATATCTATTTAATATTACAAGAAACAAGGTTTATAGAAACATGGGATATTGAACATTCATTGGTGACTCCTACTCAAAGGAAGATTCCCTGAGGACACTATTCTTCTATTGAACACACACAAATGGAATGGCTACACACAACACATTCACTTGGTGAATATATATTTCACTATTTATATTATAAATTTACACAAACTTATCAATATCATGAGAAACCTACCCATCCACAAGAGAATTATCATGAAGTTATTTCCAATTATATGGAACATGGAGTATGTAGATTTTCTCTCCAACTGGGTTAGATATGAAATTTCATATATTACCTCATAAACATCTTCTAATTTAATAAAATTCCATATGAACCATGGTTATAGATTAACACATATCTTAAATATGTATTATCATTGGGAGGTAAAACCATAAAGAACACATGTTCCATTATAAAAAACCAAAATGGTATCCTATATCGATTGACATATATATTTTAATACTCGTGTATGATCATTATCCATTCATAAATAAACCATACCTTATCTATCCTATAGAAAACAAATATCTTGATAATTCTTTCATTAAATATACTAGTCAAAAATAATTGTGCCCAATATATGAGTCAAAAAAAATTCTTTAATGGTTCCACAACAATGGAAAAGTGTTAATATTTTGTATATAAAATAAACGATTGGTAGATGAGCACTCTAAGATCCTATAAAATCTAAGATGAAATCCGTCAACATTTCCTCAAATGTTTGAGCAACAGACATGGTCATATTATCTATCTACTGCTAAAAATTGGTTATATAGAACAAAAGGGTACCATGAACATCTATAAATCCCCTTCATATTCACAATATATATGGTTGATACCAGTCAAATATAATCTTTCATGTAACACTCTGAAATCTCACTACCTCCATTATTTAAAAATATTTCACTTCTATCTACTTATCTATATTCATTAATAAAAAATTAATTTTTCTACTTTTATAATATATCAAAACAAAAAAACTAATTTTTTTTACCATTAATATAATAGAAAAAATTTCAAAATATTCACATAGGTATCTTAGCAGTTCTAATAAAAATAATTAAAATATTAGATAAAATAGCTAGAAATAGATATATTCCATGTAAGTATTAATATAGATATGTGACAAAAACATAGAAATAAATATATTCATCCAATTCCACAAAAATAAAAAAATTAGAGTATAATACACTTTTAAAATAACTATATCAATAAATAATGTAAGTCTACATAACTGATGAAAACTCATCACATGAAAACCTTAATATGCATATAAATTCTAATAAAATAACATTTGAGGTCTATTGATACTCATTAGACCTACACTCCTAGATCGGGTGTTGTAGAAAAAAATCTATACAAACTGGCTTTAGTACTGACTATTGTTTCCCAAAGATAACCATAAATAATTACAAATATAATAAAAAGTATTTATTGATTTAGATACCCTTGATAATTTTGGCATTATATTTTTAGGGAACTATGAACAACCATGAACTAAAATAAACATATATTTCCTAGGAAGTTTAAATTTTTTCCAACAAACCATGGATACCTTATTTAACCATAATTAATATATATATTCCAAACAAATATCCAGACACAACCCCCATCTAATCACTTCATATGTAATAATATTAATCATATTAGGGGTAATTGAACCATAATAATGGTGGGATCAAATTATTATTATGGAAAAACAAATTCAATAACAATATATAATCATAAGTGAGCATAATATAATCATGTGGGTTTGAGAACAAAATCAATTTGTAATGAGAAAAATGAAAAAAATAGTATAAAGTAAAACATTCATTAAAAGTATTAAATCATAAAAAAAGTGTTTTGGTATAATAAAGTTTATATCAGATTATCATTATATCATAATAAAGATGAATAAACATAAAACATGAAATCAAATGAAGATATGATGGATCACGGTTAAGAAAACCATCACCTAGTGGAGAAAGTCTCAGAGTGGGTCTTTTTACTTCCCAATCCATTACATATCATATAGTGAGATATAAAACATTACCAAATGAGTTGTGCGACATATATTTAAAACAAACATAAATCCATAAATAATTATAAAATTATAAACCCTAGAAAATAAAATGGTATAAAATAAAATTAAGTATTATTATAGGTAAATATCATAATATAATGATATTAAATTACACTGAATTTATATATCATTTTTTAATGGATATATGGTTTACTCATTAATTTCCTCATTCAATCAATTTATGGGTATCTAGGAAAAGGAACATCAATACATAGAATTAAACATAAGTTATTCATATAGAAAATAAATTTGGATAAAAGTTGTGATTATGAATAGAGGATAATTAGTGAATAAAGTGGTAAGGATGAATCATTTCTATTATAGAGAACTCAACTCCATCACATAAAATATAATTAAGAATATGGATAATGAATAGATGGATTATATTTACTAGTATCCATTTATATTAAATATAATTTAAATCATTAAAAATAAAATAACATAGAAGATTAGTACACATAGATGAAACCCATTAAAATGGATACATGAAATTTAATAGGTTTTAATAAAAAAAATATTAATTTCATGAAACATAAAAATAATAAGAAATTAGTCTCATAAATTAAAGCCATTATTATAATAAAATTAAAAATTAATCAAAAAAATTATTAGGTATTATAACTAAATTATTTTAAATTAAATCTTGACAAAAATAGAGTGGAAAATATAAGGGATATTAAGAAAGTAATTTTCATAACATATATTAATATTTATAATAAATAGATAAATATATCACTTTATAAAAAAATTAAAAATATAATATAATGGATTTTAAAAATTAGTATAATAATATAATTTCTCAATAATGGTTCCCTGAAAAAATTAGTAAAAAGGAATAATGTTATAGGGGAATATAGTAAAACTCTTATCTTATAATCATTGACAGTTTTGAATTTAAGAAATAATATGAAGGGATCCATAATGACATGAATATCCCGAAAAAATAAGAAGGATACAAAATAAAAATGGTTATAAAATAATAATATTAGAAATAAGGAAAAAATAATTTGTTGTGAAAAATAGGTAAAGAGAATTAATTAATTAACAAGAAAGGAAATATTTGGATTCGGGATTTCCTTTACAGGTTCTATAAAAAATAAAAATACCATGGAAAGAGATAATGAAAAGGACTTTTAAAACAAATGGAAAAAATTTAATGTTGATAAATGAATATAATGGGAATTAATAACATAATTTAAATAATAAATAGGTTCATAATTAGAATCTTGTCTCAAGAAATGTAAGTTGCGACAATGTACCCTTAACTTTGTTCTCGTTTTATATCATCTTGTGTTCACATATTGTATAATAATCATATGATTATTAAAACATGAATAAAGAAGGTAATTATATTCCTTTTTCCATTCTTGATCGGTTATATTCTTTTGAATTTTTTTATTACAATCTTGATTCAAGAGATAATGGCTTGAAAAATTATTTTATTTTGAATTATCCCATCTGGTTTCAATTTCTTGAATTAGATATTTTTTATTTTATGAATTTAAAAATAATTTTCATATAAATAAATTAAAATAAAATAAATTTATATTAATTAATATACATTAACTATTCATAAAGGTGTTGATTGATAAAGAATTAAGAAAAATGTCACATTAAGATGAAACATGATATTATTAAGATTTTCAAGAGGGTGGAAGATAGTGTATATTTTATAAATGGATTAAAGTATTAAAAATATTATAAGAATAATATTTACATGTTTTATAAATATATTTGATATATTTTATGAAGGTTTTAATTGGGAAATTTTTTAACAAATAAGAAATATGAAGAGAACGAAAATAATGAATTGGAATCGGGGATTCCTCTTTGTATAAAGTTTAATCCATTACTAGACCATTAAAGGATTGAAATTTTCATAACTAAATAGTTTCCTTAAGGGTACTAATGGAAATAATATATTTAAAATTAGAAAATATATGATTTTAGGAGGGAATAATAAGTGGTGTTCCAAGGGAAATTAATGGGTGTATTTATATGTGAGGAGAAGGATATGTTTCAACTAAAATAATGGTTATTATATCATTCATATCAAACAAATTTGAGTAGTATTGAGTCCCAAAATTACTTATTGATTATAAAAAATAGGGTAATATGAAATTTATATTGAGATAAAATTGAAAGTTACCATCCATGCACTCAATTAAAAGTAAATAACAAAAAATTATTTTTTTATTATCATAATATATATTTTAGGATACATTATGTAACATATAAGTTTGCAAACACCACATAATTTTTTTTAATTCATTATTTTACTACTCTAATGAAATATTTGTACATAAAAAGTTTTCATAAATATCAACATCATGCTTAAATTAGGTTTACCTCAAAAAATTTGTGATATTTTAAAAAATATTATTTATAATATTCCCAAAAAATATATTCTTTATAAAAATACCAAAAAATTTCCCCAAAATCATTTAATTATTATTATTATAGAAATAAATTTGTTTTATAAAATTAAAATTCTAGGAATTTTAAATTTAACTTTTTATTATAAAATCATATATAATGACCCTTATAATTATTTATAGTCATGATAATATAGCTTTGTCACTGGATATAACAATGTATCCAAGTCCCTCATAATTATTTGTAAATTGAATATGATCTACCCAAATCATATCCCTTAGGAGTTTCAAATACGTTGTGTAGTTGGGACCTCCTCTTTTGATTCAATTGTAAATCAACATATTACCCAACCAACCATATTCATGGTTATTACCTATGGGTTCATAGGATACAAGTCTTGCAATCACATGTTAGTATACACAGGGATGTGATTTCTAGGAAACAAAACACTCTAACTTTAAAAAAATATGTTTGTTTCTATTTTGGATTTAACTATAGGGTTTTCAATAAATTATTCTTTTCCTAATACTTAAAAAATAAATATAAGTTTATCAATATATTTCATACTATATTCTAAGTCCATAATTCATAGAATCCTTTCCCCCAGAAATCATCTTAACCAGTAATCTTAAAAAAACATAAAATATAATAACAATTAATATATAACATAACCATGTATACTAAAATATATATTAATATTTTTTCAAAATAACTATATTTATCATTACATTAATTTATATAACAAAAATATTGACTATTTATAACTTGATCATGTATTCTTACTAAAAAACAGGAAAAATATCCAAAATATCATTAGCCACCTTATAATCCAAGCACATATAACCACTAAAGAGGAATATTGGCCTTTAAAATTATGACCATCCTTAAACATACTAACCCATAATGGTATAAACAACATATATTATCCTAAAAGGTGTTTTTGTGGGCCCTCTCAAATGATTAATGATTTTTGGGGTGCTTAGGTGCAGTAGAATGGAAGACCAAAGTCATATCTCAAAGGAGGAAGTAAATTTAACAACATATTAAAGGTATTTTGAAAATAAATTAAAATTAAATAATAATACTAATTAAATGGTTGGGGTTGTTTATTATTTATAAAAATTGATGATGTTTTATAGAATAAGATTGTATTTTTTTGTTTTTGTTTTTGAAATGAAGTTCAATTAAAATGACACAACAAAAAGATGTTATTTTTTTAGAAAATAATTAAAAGGCATAATCAATCTAACTCTAAATATTCATTTACATATTAATAATTATCATTTAAATTAATATAAACTTAATTATGATCCCATAATTTTTTAACCCTCAAACCCTACAGGAGTTGACTGAACCACAAAGATGAAATGAGTTAAACACAAGGATAGCTTCAAATCATACAATCATAGCACACTGCATTTATTGATGTTCTAAATCTAGTTTATGGAAAGTGGTAAATTAGGTCACATATAAATTCATAAAAATTAGGATGAATTGTGTTTAGGTATTATATTTTAACTCTACAAATTTATCATGTGTGGTCTTGTATTACCGATTAAGATCACGCTCTCAAAATTCACACAATACTGGACCACGTGTGTTTTTGTGTTAATTGTTCGATTGATTTCTTAGTTTCTTATAAATTAAAAACTCATTTCATGGATCATATTAAGTGAATTAAAATTTCTAAATGAATCAAAATAATTAAATGAATAGGGTCAAAGATATATCAATCACTAAGAAAACTATTATTCAATGGGCAGTGTGGTCATCGTGGAGGCATTTTTCAGGATCAAATGATAGAAAGGTTAGAACCCAATCTACTCTCCACATTTGAATTAAATCCCAAATAAGAAGATTAAGAATAAGATAAATGAACCAAACAGAAGAAAATAGAAGAAATAAAATAATAACTAAGTATTTTATTATACAAACAAAAGTCTTACAACACGAAGAAGAAGAAAAAGGCTTCGTCGAAGGGATCCTTGCTTCAAGAGCTACCCTTATTGAAATTGTTGGATAATTGGAGTGGATACACTTCACTTATTCCATAATATTCTCATTGAACGTATCAACCCCTAAAAATGAGAAAAAAACACTAATTTATAGAGTATAGGGGAGGCTAGGTTTAAAGAGGTTTCAAGTGTGAGTGGGGAATCTCAGCCAAATATTTTAATCCAACTGGCATCACTCAGTTGACCTCAAAAATGCATGAACCAGGTATTCTTCCAGAGTAATGATTTATGAAAAATTGGTTTAAAGAGATCCTCTCAAATTTGGGGCCCGATATAATATTTTATGAATATGTTATGGCCCAAATACAGAACCAATGTTCAATCTGGCGGGTCCAGCCCGCATTTGACTTCATGGTCCCTTTAGTCCAACCAAATACACATATTCTCTTTAGTGTCCTGAGAATAATTTTTATCCTATTAAGTAAGGAACATATGTAAATAAATTATGTTCAAATAATAGTTATTAAAATATTTATCTTTTATATATTATAGTGCACTATAAACGGAGAAACTGCAATTTCCATGAAATTTTCAAATGAAAGATATAATCCCAAATATTCCATAAATGAACATAGTCACCACAGTGTGAGGAAATTATATCATTTATTATCAGTAAAATATTAAATAAATTTTTTTATATCAACTCCCCAACACTTACCCTTTTTCACTCGCGGAAAAAACCTCATATCTTGTATTCCAAAAAATTGTGACAAGTAAACATCAATATCAAATCCAAATTTTCTTTAAAACACATAACCTTGAGATCCAAAAATTTCACACCAAGAATCAAAAGATAAAATACCTCATTAAAAAACCATTATTTCAATTTCTCCATTTATATCATTCAGTTTATTTCTACTTCATTTATCCTCCCATGCACAAAACACTTACCTCAATTGAATTTTCTCTTATCACACAGATATTAATTTTCAGAAATGTCTTTCTCATCCAAACTCATAAAAGGGTTACCATAGACTTGATAAATTATTAAATCATCACTAAATGTGATTCAATAACATATGTCTATCCTGAGGACTTGTTATTGTTGTTTTATGGATTTCGGTTGGTATGATTTCAATGTGAAAATTTGTTTAGGCTGAATAAGGGGGGCAAGACTTTTTTTTAAGAATAATTTCATTAATCTAATTTTCACATAAATATGGTCTCCTAGTCAATACTCATAGCATAGATTCATGCTCATCATAATGAAAAATAATGGAATGTGTACACCATTCAACATTTTTGCAGTAAAAATGTCAATCTTCTCAAATATGATTTTCTTAAATGCTTTAGATAGGCATAACATTATCTCTTTATTAGAAGCTCTATAAAGGAATATCTTCACATACCATGAAATATCCAGAAACGGAAAATATTTCAATATAATTATTTTCTTCAGAAGTAAACACATCTCCTAAGAATTTAATTTTCCACGCAAAGTATCACAGAATGTGGTAGCACAACACAAGATAGATCCCTCACACATAATTTCAACTAGATTATGCAATTTCCTTTCAAAAGTTGGATGGATAGGGATAATTGGCTTGTAATGAGTCAAACATAACAGGATTTTCATGGATTATAAGGTCTAAAAGGATTAAATGTTCAATTTAGGCCATTATAAAAAAGGATTATTTTAAATAGGGGATTTAATAAAAAAACATATGCCTCAATCATTTAAAACATAAGTACCTCAAACCCTCAAGTTTTGACAGGAAAAAATCAAATTCTGGTTAAATCAAGCATAGTTTGGTTCTCCCAATAAATGAGGTAAATGTAAAGAATATGAAAATAATGGTTCAAAAGCCTCACTAGAATGTGATTTCAAATATAAAGACAGTGATATGTGGCGTGGGATTGAAAATTAAGAGTACTTTTCATGAAATTACTAAATATTTGAACTTGAAAAAAAGATATTTTCAACATTCTCTTAAGCTCGGATTCATGGGAAAAATTGTTTGAGTTGTTGATATGAATTTAAAAATGGTGATGAGAATCATTTCAGCTAATTTTTTTTTTCAAAAAAATATAGAAATTGAAAAATAAACACATAAATTTTGAAAAACACACATTTTTTTTAAAATCATTGAAAAACAGGAAAACAATTTAAATTACTAAACTAAAAGGTTCCATCCCCCACACTTAAAAAATTTCATTGTCCCAATGTGAACCCATGTTATGAAATATTCCCATGAAATTAATATTTTTAAATAACATAAAGAATAAAAACGTGAAAGGTTTAGGAATAACTTGATATGCTCAAGTGATGACAGGGTCTTGCAGTGTGATGAAATCCACAAAATCAGTAGGAATTCCTTCAATGTATCTCTTCTAATGTTTCCTATTTACTGTAAAGCTCCTTCCTACATCCTCCTGTGTGATCTCAAAAACACTATAAGGAAAAACATTAGTTAGAACATAAGGACCTAACCTCCTGGAATGCATCTTACCAGGCATTAGCTTTAGTCGTGAACTATAGAGCAAGACATTCTATCCAACTTGAAATTCCCTTTTATGGATAATTTTTTCAGGAGCTTATTTTGTTCTTTACTTATCGAGCCTTGATTTCTCATATGAACACAGTTGAATCTCTTCATGCTCTTTAATTTTCATCATCCTTTGGATTCCATCTTCGGCTAAATCCATGTTTCATTTCTTTATAGCCCAATATGATTGATACTCAACTTCCATGGGGAGATGACATGATTTCACAAAAACCATCTGAAATGGGGACATATCGATAGGTGTCTTTTATGATATCTTATAATCTCATAATGAATCATCCAAGAACTATCTCTAATCCTCTATATTCGACTGTACGGTTCTCTCCAAAAAAAATTTCAACTCGCGATTTGAAACCTGAGCCTGGACATTTGTTTGGGGGTGGTATTGTGTTGATGTTTTGTGTGTAACTTCATACTTATAAAAAAGGGAAGAAAGATTCTGATTACAGAAGTGTGTCCCTTGGTCAATGATGATGGCCTCTGGTACTCCAAACCTGTAAGTTATATATACTTTTTCAAATTCCACAAAAACATGAGAATCGTCAGTTTTAGTGGCCTTATCCTCCACCCATTTGCTAATATAATAAATGGAAACCAAAATATATAAGAAACCAAATGAACTAGAAAGATGAACCATAAAATACATTCCTCGTACATCAAAAATCACGTCGAATAATTTTGGTTATTGGGGCATCTCGTGTCTCCAAGAAATATTACCAGTGTGTTGGCAACATGATCATGACTTACAAAACAAATGAGCATCTGGGAATAATCTAGGCCAATACAATCAAGAGTCCAAAACATTCCAAGCAGTATGTTGGGGTCAAAATTGTCCACTGTAAGTAATAGTATGACAAAATTTCAAAATAGCACAAACTCATGATCAAGAACACACCTCCTTATAACATGATCACTACACATGCACCAGAGGTGTGGATCATCCCAAACATAATATCGAGACTCACTTTTTAATTTTTGGACATGATTTTTCATTAAATTTTCATGTATTTCAGAGGAATCAATGTAGTTAACTAAATCGGCATACCAAATATGCCTACATGAGATGGCATAAATAAGTTCATTGGGGAAAGTGTCTTGAAGTGGTACATGGTCTAAGGTGTTATCCTCTAGTGTGTGAGTAAGCCTACTCATGTGGTCCTCCACCAAGTTTTCTGACACCTTCTTGTCCTTTATCACAATATCAAATTCCTGAATAAAAAGAATCCATCATATAAATCTAGGCCTTGTATCTACCTTCTTCAAGAGGTACCTCAGATCTGCATGGTCAGAAAAAACGACTACTTTAGATCCCAATAAATATGAATGGAATTTATCTAAAGAAAACATGACAGCAATAAATTTTTTTCTGTGGTTGTGTAGTTTTATTGTGCTAAAAACAGTGTCCTCGATGCATAGTAAATCACATGTGAATGTCCCTCCACCATCTGAGATAAGATAGATCCAACTGTGAAGTTGTAGGCGTCACACATAAGCTCAAAATGAATCTGCCACTGTGGGGGCTGTATGATCGGTGGAGTGGTCAAACACTTCTTTAGCTAATCAAAGGAACACTTACAAGAATCATCAAATACATAATTAGAGTCATTTTGATGTAATTGTGACATAGTAAGAGAAAGAATACTAAAATCATCGATGAAGCCCCGATAAGATCATGCATTCCCTAGGAAAGATCTAACATCTTTCACACATAAAGGATATGGTAAGGATAAAATAATATCTACCTTAGATCTACCAACCTCTATCACATGTTTTGACACTACATACCCTAAGACAATGCCATGCTCTACCATAAAATTACACTTTTCAATGTTTAGAACCAGATTCTTCTCAATACAATGATTTAAAAAAATTCCCAAAATACTAAGAAATTCATCAAATGAGGATCCATACACTATAAAATCATCCTTAAATACCTCTATTAATGTCTCAATAAAATAAAATAAAATACTCACCATGCATCTTTGGAAAGTACCTGGGGCATTGAAAATTCCAAATGGAATCCTTCGGTAGGAAAATGTACCAAAAGGACAAGTGAATATTGTCTTCTCCTAATCCTCTGGCGCAATAGAAACCTGAAATTATCCATAAAATTCAACGAAGAAATAATATTTTGTCTTCCCAGATAGTCTCTCAAGTATTTGATCAATAAATGGGAGGGGGAAATGGTCCTTGAAAGTGGACTGATTTAGTATCTTATAATCAATACAGATACACCAACATTTTTTCTCCATCATCAGAACTAACTCCTATTTATAATTTTCAACAAAAAATAACACCACTTTTCTTAGGCACAACCTGAATAGTACTCAACCACTAGGAATCTGAAATGGGATAGATTATACCTACCTCGAGTAATTTTTCATCCTCTTTTTAACAGCTCTATAATTTTTAGATTAAGTCTTCTTTGTGGCTGCCTATCTGGTTTATCCCCATCATCCAAAAGAATCCTGTGCATGAAAATGGAGGGGTTAAAACCTGATATGTCAGCCAATGTCCACCCAATTTCCTTAATGTTGTCCCTCAAAAGATTTAAATTTTTTTCTTCATGTTCAAAAGAGAGATTGTTATAAATGATAATAGGAAATATTTTACCACTCAACAAGTATGAGTACTTGAGATTAGGTGGAAATGGCTTGAGTTCCAGTATAGGGGGTTCTGTAAGGATGGAGATAGTGATGGAAATAAAATATTTTCACAAAGAGAATCAGTATCAGAATAGACATCATGAAAATCATAGAATAGTTCATCAAATCCATCATCATAATCAACATTCATGTCATAATCATAGTTCACATGATCAAAATCAGAATATGAATCCATTTGAAAATCAAATCTAAGAGAGTCTTGTACATTAGAAACAAGTGTGGAAGTACTCTTAGACATTAAACTAGAACCAATATTTATAATCTCCCTAAGCATAATACAATAAAATTCCATGGGGTTTTTATTTGGTGGTTCAAAATAGGAGATAAAAAATGTATAATGGTCCTATGAGGGGTACTTCATGGAATATATAACATTAAATATCACAACTTCATCCCCAAAATCCATGGAAAGTTGGCACTAATTGAAATTTATGATAGTTTATTGTAGTTTTGAGGAATTGTCTACCAAAGATAATGGAAGTATGTGAACTTACCTAATTGTCCTCCATTTTATGAACAAAGAAATCTACTGGAAATATCATGTCTCTTACCAGGACAAGTACATCCTCAAGGACTCCCATAGGATATTTTGTAGCTCTATTTTCCAACTGAACCACTACTCTCGTTGTCTTCAACTCACCAACCTTTAAATAAGAGAATATAGAGAGAGGCATCACATTTATACATGCTCACTAATCAAAAATAACATCAGAAAAGTGAAACTCCACTATGGTTCATGGTATGGTGAATGTCCCAAGATCTTTGCACTTTTTTGGCATTTGTAGAGTTGGTGTATTGAGTGTTGACACATTCCTTCCAATATTGAACCTCTCGTTTACCTTGAGCCCTCTTCGATTGGTGCAATGTTATTTTAAGAATTTAGAATACCTTGGAATTTTTTAATGGCTTCAAGTAGAGGGATGTTGATCTCCACATGCTTTAATGTATCCAAAAAATCTTTTTTCATCACCTATTCAGCCTTTTTTTCTGCATACAACTCTATTTGGAAATATAAGGGGTGTAGGAAGAACATCATCAATCTTGTTCTTACCTTTATCTTTCTCCTTTTATTTCTCATCTGTTGGTATAGAATGTAACTTCTTCAGAGTTAAGGTGAATCCTAGTGGAATGGTAGGTATTGAAGCGTTAGTTTTTTGCTTCCCTCTTCTTGATGTAATGGCACTGACATTCCCCTTTGGATATGGAGTAGGTTGAGAGGGTAGATTTCTAGAATTCTTACACTCTAATTCATGGAGGGAGGTGGAAATATGGCTCATTTGAGTGTTCAACTTCTTTAGATCAAAACCATGACTCATCATCTTATTATGTGGATTAATAAGCATTTGTTTTAGAAGATCATTAGTATTAGAATATACCTTTGGTTGATAATTTCCTTGTTGTTGACTTGTTTATTCTTGATCTTCAAATCGCCTTTGGGTTTATTGGAAACCCAGTCGGTAAGGTAGATGTTGATGTATGTTTTTTTGAAAGGGGGGCCTTTGTTGTTGTCCATATGCATACCTCATGTCTAATTTATCCTTCCACCCTTTGTTTTATGTTGGATAAAATGAATCAAACTTTTTTTGGGGATATTTTTTTGTTGTTGTTGTGGATATGGTCTCCCAAGAAACACTGATGCACAATCTTATGTCTCTTGTAGTTGTGGGCAATAATCTGTTGGGTGGTTGTTCTCAGTGAAAATTCCACAAGACCTTTAAGGAGGGGGTTGGTATGTCTTTTGTGCCAAAGAAATATTCCTCACCATAGTGATAAATTCTTACAACATAGTATTAATAAAAAAATTCATGATAGGAAGGAATTACCTGATGTACTCCCCTGACATGTGGTGTATCTTGATCACAAAATTGTTGGGAGTTTGGTGCCATCTTGTTGACCAACACGCGTCCAGCTACTGGTGTCTTGTCTACCAATTCCCCTCTAGAAGTGGCATCCATCATACTCCTCTCCATAGATGTGTGCCTTTCATAGAATTATTGGCTGAGAAGTTTCTCAATGATTTGGTGATGCGGGTAGCTTGAACATAACTTCTTGAATCTTTCCCAATACTCATACATTGAATCCCATTGTGCCTGCTTGATCCCTGATATCTCCTTTCAAATGGAATTGGTCCTTGATGATAGAAAAAATATCTATAAGAAATGATGTTTCAAATCGTTAAAACATGTTACATATTCAGGTTGTAAATAATACATCCAGTCCTTAGCAGTTCTGTTAAGTGAGAATAGGAATGATCTAAGTTTTATTTGAAATTCAGAGACATATCATGGTTTTATGGCAGAGAAAACAAAATTAAATCCATTATGTTTTTTATTGGGATCCTCACCAGAGAGGCCCTGAAATTTTGGAAGTAGGTGAATAATCCCATATTTCAGTTCAATGTTTGATTTGAGATTTGGGTATGCATTGTAATTTGGTTGATAATTTATATCAGGTGAAAACCATTTTTGAATGGTTCTATTAAGTTCATTCCCATTATTTTCAGCCATTGGTTCTTGTTTTATGTTCGAATTTTAATTTCTTCCAATTTCAATGCTCTGGGAGTGGAGGAATTATACAATTGGTTAAATGTTGCAACTTCCTGTAGCCTAAGAATGTCTGATTTGGGCTCTAAGGATACTTTCAATATCACTTTCAAGATCTAAGAGATCTTAGATATTAGTTCATGTCATAAATCAATGAAAGATAAAACAGAAATGAAGAAAAGTCGACCATAATAAAAAGAAATAGAATTTTGAGTTGTTCCGATAAAAATAAAAGAAGAGAGTAAGAGAAAAAAACGAGAAAGTGGAAAAAAGAAAGAAAGAAGAGAAGAAACTAATTAAATGAAAAATAAAATAAATACTATAATTAGTTGAATAAATTACTTGCCTCCCCATAAACGGTGCTAATTTTAAAGGTGTTTTCGTGGGCTCCCTCAAATGATTAATGATTTTTGGGGTACTTAGATGCAACAGAGTGGCTGACCAAGGTCGTATCTCAAAGGTTGAAGTAAATTTAACAACATATTAAAGGTATTTTGATAATAAAATAAATATATATAATAATAATAATTAAAATGATATGGTTGTTTATAATTTATAAACCTTGATGAAGTTTTCTGGAAGAATATTGTTTTTTTTAAATGAAGTTCAATTTAAATGACATAACAATAAGATGCTGTTATTTTTAGAAAATATAATCAATATAACTCTACCTCTTTATTTAGATATTAATAATTATAATTTAAATTAATATCCACATAATTTTGATCCCTTGATTTGTTAACCCTCGAACCCTATAAGAGTTAACATAACCACAAATATGAAATGAGTTAAACCTGTGGCTTCCTTCGGAACATGCAATCATAACACCCTGTTTTGATTGATGTTCTAAACCAATATTATGGTCAGTACTAAATTAGGGAATATATCCATTATTAAAAATTAGGATGAATTCTTTTAGGTATTATTTTTTAACTCTACAAATTTATCATGTGTAGTCTTGTGTTACCAATTAGGATCACGCTCTCACAGTTCACACAATACTCGACCTCGCGTGGTTTTCTGTTAATTGTTCTATTTCTTGCTTAGTTTCTTCTAATTTAAAAATTCAATTCATGGATCATATTAATTGAATTATAGTATCTCGATGATTAAAAATAATTAAATGAAAAGGTTATAAGATATATCGATCACTAAGAAAAATACACTTCCATGGGTGGTGTGGTCATTGTGGAGACTTTTTTCATGAGCAAAGGATTGAAAGGGTAGAACCAAATATAATCTCCACTCTTGAATTCCATCCAAAAGAGGAATATTTTGAGGAAGATAAGTGAACAAAACACAATAACATAGAACAAATTAAAGAATAACTAAGGAGTTTATTACAAAAACAATATTATTACAATACGAAGAAGATGGAGGACTCGTTGATGGGATCCTTGTTTCAAGAGACACCTTTCTTGAAATGGTTGGATAAATGGAGTGGATCCACTTCTCATCTGGCCCCAACATCCCAATTCGTGTCCTAGCCCCTAAAAATGAGAAAAAAAACTAATTTATAGAGTGGTGTGGAGGCTAGGTTTTATGAGGTTTCAAGTGTGAATGGGGAATCTTGGAAAAATATTTTAATCATATTTTCACCGCCCATTTGACATTAAAAATGCCTGAACAAGCTAATCTTATAGAATAATGATTTTATAAAAGTTAGTTTTTCGAGATCCTCTCAATATTTGAGCCCAATATAATCTTGTATGAAGAAGTTATGGCCCAGATAAAGAACCAATGTCCAATCTTATGGGTCCAGCCGACATTTGACTTCATGGTCCATTTAGTCCAACCAAATGCACGTTTTATCTTCAGTGCCCTGAACAAAAGTTGTATCCCATTAAGTCAAGAACAGATTTAAAAAATTTCAGTTTCAAATAATAAATATAAAAATATGTATCTTTGAAATACTACAGTTCACTATAAAGGGTAAAACTGGAATTCCCGTCAAATTTTCAAATGAATTATCTAATTCCAGATATTCAATAAATGAACATAGTCACCACAATTTGAGGAAATTAGATCATTTATTATCTATTTGATATTAAATAAAATGGTGTTTTATTAAATCCCCATAATATAAAATCTTAAAACCTGTGTTTATCTAAACATTTCACATAATATCATTTAAGATTATTCAAACCCACACTCTCAAAACATCTGCTCAATAATTAATCTTTAAAAAAAATATATTGATAACAACTAAAGTGACCATAAATAACAATCTATAATTAAAATATCAATAACAAATATCAGATAACTTATGTAACAAAGATATTTTTAGTCTTATATTAATAATAAAATAATAAAAACTTACACCCAATTAGATTTGAATATTTCCCATCTAATGGTAATTTTTTTTTAATTGAAGGATTCCTTATTTTACTATCACATCCTAACCCAAAAATTCGATATTATTTTTATTTATTTATTTTATTACCATTATTATAATACTTTTCAAGGTGTTTATTTATGTAAAGTGATAGTATTTGGGTAAGAAGAAGAAGGTGAAAAGTTAGCATATGGTTAAGAGAAACCATGTTCTATCCTAGTGAAATTTTTTTGGCTGAGTCATTGGAACTGACTTGGATGCTTGGATATGTTCATGGGTGTACACCCCTCTAGGAAAACCATATAGCAAACATTTCCTCTAAGATAGATGTTCCGTATAGTTGGTGTAAGGTCTGTCAGACTATTCGGCCAAACTCTATGGTCTACCAAGGGTTTCACAAAAAATAAAACAACTTATTTATATTATTATTATTATTACCATCAAATAAATCCCCCCCCCATTCCCTTACCCTGGTAGGACAAGGACCCCTCCTATATCATGAGGAATACCCCCTATAGAACTCCATCCCTTCACATGTGTGGACTCCCTCTATGAAGTTTCTTGGGTGTGATCTCCTCTAGTAATTTTGTTCTCCTATACTACTCCTTCTTCTTACCTATTTTCTTAGTTTCGTTTATTTTCCATGGATTTTGAATGCCATTGGATGAACCCTAAAACATTTATAGCGATTTTATTGTTTTTTCTTAATGTCTAAGTTCCTTGGGTCCTTTTGAGTCAGATTATAGCCATGACCATTGATGGTATTGGATTTGCCTTTGGTTGTAGGTAGTTTTTCTCCTATTTTTTTAAATATTAATTAGTTATTTTGTAATTTCTAGATTTATTTTTATTATTTATGTTATCTCAAATCAATTTAAAGTAGAATTTAACGTATATAAATAGGTAAGAATATATATATAAACATCCTCCTTTTATATATTCCCCCATGGAATGGGAAAACATACATTGGGTCAAAGGGTATATATATATGTGAAAGTGTATATGTGTGTAAGTGTGAAGCAAATCTGAATTCCCATCATCAAATAATCATGTTCTGAGGTAGTTCACCATATATCCGATCATTTAAATTAAAAACTATAATTTTTATTTCTTTTATTAGGTGTTTTAATTATATTATAATTCTAATAAATTATATTAAAATATTATGTTAAACATATTTGATTTATTTCTTGTTTTTTAACACATTTTTCATTTTTCGTTATGATTTTTTCTTATTAAAAATAGTTTCTTTATTAGTTTTAAAATTATTGGATACTTGAGGGTTTTGTTGGTTTTCCAAATTAATTATATCAGGTGAATTATAAATTTTCAAAGATATATGGACTTTCAGCTACATTTCATAAAATATTAGTTATATGTTTGTTTTTCAAGTGCTTCAAAATGATTTTTAAAATATGATTTTTTTTAAATGATGAGGACCAGTTGGTACATTTTAATGTTTTCATGAAAATATTTCACCTTTATCGATACTCTCAATTCTAGGAGGAATTCTCATGGATGGTTTTGGGAGGTCGGCTTTAGCTTGTATTATGGATTTACATGATTTTGATGTTGTATTCATGATTAATTTCTCACCTCCCATATCTTTCATATAGCCATGAGATTATAAGGGTTGTGGTAGGATTCAATATAAGATTTTTATTTAGACTCGATTAGATGGAATAGATCATTATGGAGTTCCCATGTGGATTGTCCCATCAGTGAGGCTAGTTGAGAGAAGTCAGGTTACTGATTGACTTTGGATCACATCAATAGTCTAGTATATAGATTCCAAAACAAGTATATATATGGTATATTCACATGGTTTCTAGGTATATCCCATGATATATAATTCGCATGTTTTCAACTTCCCCATTTTTATGATGTTTTTAAAAAAATCAATTCAAATGTTATGTTTCAACTGTTAGTTCTTATATTAGCACATATTTACTTGTACTCTACATTCCTCTGCTTGTTTTTCATTAGGTTATTTTCTATACTTTATTTTATTTCTCACGAAATGGTTTATTGGAAAAATTTTCATTATTTGGAAACTATTTTGGAAAAATGATAAGAAAAGGTACTTTTTTAATTATTTGTTTGTTACTTATTTTAAAAGGAAATGAAAACTATATTTTAAATATATGTATTTCAAACAAGCCTAAAATGAGTTTTTTAAGGTAATTCTTAAGGTGTGGTTCTTCTATTTTAATACCTACTAAGTATCTTGGTTATAATGCCAACAATATCATTTTTAGTTTTAGGTTTTTTCACTTTTCGATCACGCTTAATGCGAGCATGGTTCTGTGATTGGGGGTGACCCACAAGTTCCCTTGGATATATATTTATCCATTTAGTTTTAATTTTTTTCTACTACCGTTATTTTTATTCATGTTGTTGATATTGTTTTCCTATATTTTATGGCGTAAATCATTCCCAAATTGAGAAATATTTGATATTTATTATTAGTTGTCATCTCATAAGGATATAAAACCCCTCCAAAGACTTATTATGAGCCAGCTCGGGTAATTGGTTCAGGGTTAACCCAACATGGTTAATTGAAAAATGGTTTCACCACATAGCCCTTTGTATTTAAATATTTATTGTAATTTAGAGATAGAATTTTTATAATTAATGTGGTAAATCATGGTTGGGAACATGATCACAACCTATTTAGAAGGATTATTGAATTTTCATGGTAGTCTAGGATTGTTTCACCTTACAATGTGAGCATGTAAGTCTAGTGTTTTTGAGGTCCGTGGTTGTTTTGTGTTTATAGTTGGTTTTTTTTCATTTTTTGGTTACTATGGTAGGGATTCATTGTTTTCCATGTTATTTTGCATGGTCTATAAATCCATGTGCCTACCATGAAACTGCCTCTGATGTCCTCTAATGTTCTCACTTGATTGGAACATGTTAGCCACACCATGTACCCAATATATGTGTAGAGGTTTTTCTAAAATATTTTGTAATTTCGGACCAAGTATAGGGTTTATTTTACTAGTTTTTTTTGTATTATTTATAGTTTATTTTGGTTTTTTTTATATTTAAAATTATGTTTTCTTGAGGAAAATGGTGATTGGTTTATCAGGAATGTTATTTTTATAAGGAAATATTGAATCTTTTTTAATGTTAAATAAGTTGTTTTGAAAATGGGAGTCATTTTTGAAATGATTATTTATTTTGGAAATATTTTTGAATATAGTGATTGATTTTTCATGGGAATTTGGTATTTATTTGTTCTAAAATTATATTGGGTAGTTTTGAAAATTGACTGAGCATATTTTAAAGAGTGGTTTGGAAGGATATTTTTCTAAACTATGGTATTATTATAGATTCACACATATATGTATGTCTGTGGTGAGTGGATATTTATTGGTATGTGTGGATATTTTATTTATCTATCATTGGAAATAATATGCATAGGGATACATGGAATTACATCGGTAAGTTTCCATACTTTTTATCTTTTTTTTCATTTTGAAAATGTTTTCGGGAAAAGATATTCTGATGATTTGATAAGTGGGAGAGTTAGAATGGTTTTATTGAAATATTAATAGAAATAAATGGTGGATTTCTAAATGGGTTTTGATGTTCAAATTATTTTCATGTGGAAATGGTTTTGAATTCGGAATGAATGTGGTTCTTTCAAAATGTGTATTTTGGTTCTATTCTATAGTTCATGTTTTTTTTTGTTTTTTTTACATTGAAATGTTATCTCAGTTGGTTTTTGGTTAAGACTTTGTTTGATATTGACTTGGTTTGGTTTTTTTATTGTTTATATTATACATACTATAAAGGCCTCAATATTTTTTAGGGATTCTATTCTAGTTTTCGGTTTTGTCTAGGATTATAGTGGAGTGGTGGAGTTAAATTCCTTTTGCATGTTTTTTGTTTTTAATAGTGTTCTAGGATCATTAGAGGTTAAATGATAGAAAATAATGTTGGTGTTCATCTAGTTCAATAGATGGTGAAGTTTGGTGCTAACTATATTGAATAGGCTAGTTTCTTTTCCTCAAAAGTAGAAATGAGCAATCAGTTGAAATCTACTCTCTTAATATAGAGTTTCCATCAAGAGAGTATAAATAAAGCTATCTTATGTGGGAAATTTATACTTAGTAAGTTGGTGTATTATGTGTCCCAAGATGATTTGTTCTATAGGGGGAAGTATGTGTAAGTTGTAATCTGAGTTTCTTAAGATACTCATGATGGGTTACCTATCTGGTGAGGATTGTGAACTAGTGATACCTATTACTGGGTTATCTCATTCATAAGTTCTTTCTTATCATTCATCGGACCACCTTCTCATTTTTTTCTATATAGTAGGTTTGGTAACATTAAGCATTTTTTGTAGTCCTTTTATGTCTTGTTGATTGTGTGGATCTAAAAATGTTTTATAATATGTGTTTTTAGAAGATGAATCCTCATTCTGAGCTTTACTGTTCCTGATTACGGTGAATAAAATACTTCAAGACATCAAGGATACAACTATAGGTCATGGTGTGAATCTTTTCACATGGTTGGGGAATTAATGAGTTTTGGGGGAATATAGATCTAACTTTTTGTCTTTGATATCAGAGAATAATCTGTCTTAGTATTCACTTCTTGAGGGTTCCTATTTTAGAATATGACCCCCAATACCCAATTTTGTTATGGAAGTTTTTTTTGAAATTTTTTGGAATAGTTTTTCTTTATTAGTAGTTATAGTTTGGAGATAGTATATATTATGAAATTAGAAATCATGATCTAGTTTTGTTCCCAATTATAGTTTACTAGGTTGGGAATTCTTTTCCTAGATGGTAGTCTATTTAGCATTCTTATAAGTTTATCCTCAATGATAGTAAGTTCCATAATGGTGGGGAGACTCACTACAGGTCTTGTTGATGAATTCTTTTAAATTTTTCGAGTGTGACATGGGAAGTTATCAAGTCACACGAATGTTAACGGTTTTTTTTTCAAGATTTTTATATTATTTTGGGTTGGGAAATTAAGGTTCTTCTATAGCACTAAAATTGTGTGGAGACAAACAATGGAAATTCTCATGGTACCTAGTATGCTAGTTCAAGTGTTTCCAGTTTATAAATTTTGAATTATGTCATCAGTGTGTTTATTTATATCCACCCCACCTAACTCTGGGCATGGTAATTAGTTAACTAATATGATGGGTCATGTGATAGATTCTCCTAGAGATCCCAATTTATAAGGCATCATCTTAAACATAACATAATCCTGAGTTAAGTCAACAATTTAACATTATCTCACATTGAGGATCTTTTCATGTGTATATCTTTAGATAATTAGTCAATAAGTCATACATAACAACTCAAATATTAGAAATTTGACACATCTAATTGCTATCTATATTTTTCTAAAATAATTTTTTTAAAAGAAACATGGTTTTATTTCATGTTTAAATGTCATAACATTTCTTTGATCCCATCCTTGACTCTATTCTTCTTTAAATCCTATGAAAAAAATTCAAAACTTCGGATGAGAATAAAAATCTCAGTATGTGATACAAAAAGAAAGATAACTATTTGTCTTGTGAAAACATGAAAACCATTAATACTTTATAATCAAGTAATAATTTTCTCCTTTAAGAAGTATTAAATACACTTAGCCAAATATTAGATAATTGATTACCCTTTTTTTAATCAAAATATTACCTCAAAACCCATAAATATAAATATATAACAAATAAAGGTGACTTGGGACATAATCATACTTAAATTAAACAATCATACATTTGACGTCCACACATTTCACTAAATCGAATAGTCATACGTGAAACTTCCATACCTAATGCATTAGAGGTTATAATGTTACCACCCATCCTTGCATTCTCACAGAACCATCCATCTATGTTTTATCACATAATCACCCATCAAATTTCCACATATGATTAATTAATAATAACATATAAAATATTGAAATTATCGACATTTAACTCATAAAATTTCATTTGAAATCATAAGAAATAATTTCATGATATTGAAATAATTAATCCACATTCAAAACCATTTTAAATACAAAAAGGCCCAAAAAAAGAGTAAAGAACTTATTTTCCTTTTAAAAACATTATGTCTTATAGAGTATTCCAAATATTAAATAAATGTTATGATGGTGGAGAATTCTTTTTCCCCACTTACATTAAAAAACATTACTTTCGTCATATTGTAAAGTAAAATACATTGTGTAAAAATATTAATTTTAGAAACCATTGAATAAAATTATAATTAGACATAAAATTCCCTATATAATCCTTTTTTATCCATATAAATAAATATGTAAATTAATATCATGAAATAAAAATATTTGGTAATTGATTCTTTAAACATTCCAGGTGTCCCATACGACTTTGAACATTTAAATATTTAAATACATGAATTAATAAATTTAAAAAAACATTAAATAACATTAATATAGATAAAATATGGATATGATATTTCTTATTGGCTATATATACACCTAATAAAATAATAAAGGTGTATATTATCAATAATTGACTCAATGGAAGATGATTAAGATGAAGTCCCTTACCTCGAGACTAATTCCTACGGTGTATTATTTATCTACCTTAATAATAAAATTAGGTTAATTTATTACTTTCTTAAGAAAATTTTTCATGTTTATTATTAATTTTATATCACTTATTATTGTGTTATAAAAATTACATAATTATTTAAGTTCATGTCAGATGTTTTGTCAATATTTGGTAATTGTATCAAAAATAAACTTGGTATGATGTCAATAGTCAATGTGGTCATAAGTCCAACATCTCCAGAATATAAAACATGATATAAATATATTATATATTAATTATATAAGTATTCATAATAATCTTTGTAGACAAACTAAAGACACCATTCATGGAAACAGTAGGTCGTACATATGCATGAAGGATATTTTTTCCCATCATACTAAAATAATGAAATTAAATGGAATTTATGTAAATATATATAATATAATTGTATTAGAATTTATTTTTCTTTTATATCATATATTTTTACTAAATAATTATTAATATATTCCATGAATTTTTTAACTAATAATATTATTTTGGGGAGGTTGTAGTGTAACATCCAAGGTAATTATAGAATAAACTTTTTCTTTTTAATTAATATTTATGAATAAGATATTAATTTTACGTAAAATGGGAATCTTTATCTAATAGCATACTTGACAGGCAAGAACGTGTTTCTCAAAAATAAATCATTCCACACAAAACTGAGTTATACTGAAAAATAATACATTATTAATATTATTATTTTAAATGGTAGTTAACGTCTAGCCATTTTATTTGAGGGAATGAATGGAACTAATTAAATTATGTTTACACTGGTTTTTTAAATGTTTTTACATTCATAAATTAAATTCTAGAGATTTAAATTGAGAATAAATCCAATTATAAGCATTAAATACTCTAATATTTTTGAAAGCTATTTTTATGGACTTTTGATGTCGAACCCATTTTAAATATTGTCTTTATCACTTTTATATGTTATATGTTACAAAATAAACTTCTTCTTTGGAATTTTGACATCAACATTTACTTTCCTTGAAATGTTTGGTATTTTATAATAAAATTAATATTTTAGTTCATAGTAGAAAATATATCATTTTAATTCAAAACAACTTTTGAAACTAATTTATTTGTATTATTATATTATCATTTGAATTGGTTTTAAAAAAGATTTAAATTTTTTTATGTATTCCAATTTTGGCCCTTGGAATTAATTTCACATTGCAATTTGATTTAACCACATGTCAATATTTTGATGGTTTTTAATTTTTTTAAACCCATTTTTTCATTCCAACAACAAGATTAATTTTAAAATTTAATTTTCCCACTTATTTGAATTAAATTTACAAAAAATAACATACCCGGTTCTAATCAGTATCCAAAATTTTGTTTAATAGGATCATAATAATTTTTTGTGAATAGTAACTTTAGTATTTTATTTACAATGGACAAAGGGTTAATCATTTAAATATGGGTAAAAATACTATTATAATAATATAAATCTACCATAACACTTGTAATGATCTTATTGGATGAGTTATGGATTTCCAATAAAACCCTTGGGATGAAAATTTCTCCTTTAAAATCAACTTGGGTGTGATTATGACATATATAACATTTAATTACAAGTAAAGTAAAATATGACATAAACATGTATCTTCTTACTAAAACAATTTTAATATGGGGTTATATAAGTTTTTCATTTGACAATAAAATTTAATTGGAATGATAAACATATTACCTACATCATGGTTTTAATTTATAATTTTTGACGAATTAAATAAATAAATTTAATTATGACACAATGATGATTCATTAGTAGTTTTATTAAATGATAAATCTAAAAAATTATGTTATTACTATTAAAATAAATATAATTTGAAATATCTGATGCCATACAAAAAAATAGATTTCTATGAAATTTTTTTATTGAGTTAATTTATTTTTTTCAAAGTAATAAATTTCTTATAATATTTTAAAAAATCCATCTAATGAATAGTGGTAATATTGACGTAATTCATATTTTCAAATATAAAATATTAAATTAATTGATATAAATTTAATAAAAATATAATATTCAGCCAAATAGTTAATATATTTCAAAAATAACCATTAATGAATCATTCATTTGACTTTTTGCATGATTTGTAAATTATTTTAACCCTCTACGTGTAAATGACTTGATAAAGTGGTAAGAGTAAAAAGGGGTTAAAAAATATAAGGATTATTAAAATATTAAAACTTATAAAATTTTTATTTTATGATGGGGATTCTACCCAAAGTAATATTATCTTTGAAATAAATGAGTTTCGAGATATTTGTAATTGAAATTTAATTTTTATTAATTTAATATTTTAAGAGTTTCCAAGGGTTCCCCTCCCCTCTCCTATAAAAAGGAACCCTATCTTCTCTAATACGCACATTTAAAGAACCATTTTTTGTAGCCAAAAACTACCTATACAACATCCTAGAGTCCTTTCACACAATCATGAATCCTTATTTTAGACAGGACACCCTCTTTAGAGGTGGTAAGGTGTTCTTCAAAGGTTATCAACCGAAGAAGGGGTATCGTTTTCTTTATGTATTTATATTTTATTTATTATTCCACTTCCTTATATTATCATCCATCAATGATGAGATAAATATTCTAATATAAAAAATATAATAAGATTTTATTATGTCAATATCATCAACTATGTCTATCTTCATTTCCATTAAATGGTAAAGGAATTAATCATTCGTGTGTACATGTGAACTCTCAGCTCCACGAAGAGATCTAATTTTTTTCCATAACCATCTCTCGTGCCTGGTTATAATAATGTAATTAATATTCATATGTGATATTCATGAAATATTAATCATTATAAGTTAATAATATATCAATTATGTTCTTAATTCAAAGCGCATAAAAATTATAACATTGTTTGTGCATATGTCTGAACTATCACCTCTACGAAGCAATGTGAATCGTTTTTTTCTTTATATAACTTTTATGATATATATACATATATTTAAATTAATAATATGATATTAATGATGATATTATCACTATGTAAATAAATAATAATAATTACTTCACTTCTGTAATGATCAATGAAAAATGATGATGTCACTCATGCGTACGTGTGCCTTACTGTCTCTATGATTAGAACATTGTTAATTTTTCACAAAAGTGGATCGATGATTGATTTAATAGTATATTTTATTTATAGAAATTATTATATTGTCTTGAATAATATTCTATAGATGATGTAATTATGACCACATGGACTATTGACATCATAGAAAGAACAGTTTCGACTCAAGTACTGAATAACGACAAAACATCTGATTTGAACTTATATAACTATGTAATTATTATAGCATAGTAATGAGTGATATAAAATGAATAAAAAATTACAAAAGGTTTTTAAGTATGTATAATTTAACATATGTTTTTTATTCTGATAGATAAAGAATTTACGAGACAATTTAGAATCAATGTAAGGGACTTCGTCTCAATATCCTTTCATTGAGGCATATTTTCATAATATACACGTCATTCTTTTATACGTTGAATAATCAACCATTTTACATTTAATTTCATTCAAAATTCTTCAAAATGGAATGTTTTTTATATGAGTCATTTCACTAAATGACAAAAGGAATGTTTTTAACATATGTGGTGACAACGACTTCTCTACCATCATAACCATTATTTGATATTTGGATTCCTTTATAAGCCTTAATATTTTTTTAAATGAAAAAATAAATCCATATTACATTTTTCAGTGTTTTGGTATTTAAAATGATTTTCAAACTTTATTGACTATTTAAATTTCTTGAAATGATTTCTTGTTCTTGAAAATAAAATTTTATGAGTGAAATGTTGATAATTTAAATCTTTTATGTGTTATGATTATATAATGGTACTTGGACTTTTGATGGGTGTTTATGTGATAAACCAAATATGGGTTGTCACATGATAAACCAAAGGAAGGTGGTTCCATGATAAAGTAATTATGGGAGGTTATATTTTAACCTTAAATGAATTGGATATGGAAGTCGGCTGTTGGGTTATTCCATTTAGTGATATGTATGGAAGTCGACCATATGGTTATTCAATTTAAGTGTGATTATGTCCCAAGTTACCCTTATATGTTATATATGATTTTTATGGGTTTTAAGGTAATAGTGTAGTCTAAAAAATTGTAATAAATGATCTTATATTCAGTAAAGTTTATTTACTACTTCTTAATAGTGAAAATTATTAATTTATGATAAAGTATCCATGATTTAAATATTTTTGCATAACTAATTGTTTTACTTATTTTTGTATACTTTACTAATATTTCTATTCTCATCCCAATTTTGAAAGTTTTTTCACTTGTTTTAAATAAAAATAGTGTTGTGGTTGGGATCAATGAAAATTTTTGATGTTTAAACATGAAATGAAATAACGTTTAATTTAAAAAGTTGATGTTTTATGAAAAAAGATCATAGTGAGTAGATATTTCAAATTTTTAATATTTTTTATTTTATGTATGATTTATGGCCTGATTATCTAAATATATACACTTTAAAAGATCCTCAATGTGACCAAAAGAAAAATTATTGACTTAACTCAATATTAGGAAATGTTTAAGTATTGGTTCTTACAGTTGGTATCATAGGTCAGTTTAGATAACTTTAGAGGTTAGGGTGTTATTTAATAATAAGTTACAAGTTATATATAACCAAAATGGTTATTATAATAGAATTAGTCATAGTTATTTAGATAAAATTAATGAGTATGAGATAAAATGAATAAGGATATTATAGTGTTTTCTTCCACAGAAGTTGTTATTTGACACTTTTTTTTGATACACTCACACTAACCTTTTTGGTTTTAGTGAATGGTTGAATCCAGCATTCCCCAAGGTGACAATAGATGTACAGGAAAACATGGTGGTTGTCTAAATAATATAATGAATGGAATGGGATATGTGATGATAACTCTTATGGTTATTCTAAACCAACTATCAGGATTCATGATTAAACACATGAATCATGATGATTTTTCTAATGCATCATATATGAGGGAAATGAATATATGTGGATGTTTAGTTAATGATCATAAAGTTAAAAATATAAATCAACATATGTTTCAAGGATATGGAAAAAAACACCTAAGAAGATGTTTCAAAGGGATGGGAAGGTGTTATACATGTATTAATTAAGGTCATAATGCAATAACATGTCAAGGAAAAAAGGAAGCATTCAGTTAACTCCTGGAAAGACAATAAATATCTTTATGAGTTATCAATTGAATGTTTTAAATATGGGGAGTATGGTCATTATGAAAATAAATTTCCTAAAAATAAGGTTACAAATGATATCAGGAATTTCTTACAAATATAGGTTTAGCAATACTTAATTCCAATATAATTAAAGATAAGGAAACTAAAAATAACTTATGAAAGGTATAGATTATTTCTTGTATCATGTTTTTACATTTTTTAATCTTAGGAAATGATTCGTGTTTTTGTTTTTAGGAAAGCATTAATAAGGAATAATATGTAAAATCATGGTAAAAGTATCATGAATAATGATAGATGACTAAAAATCTTATATATTAAGGATTCAAGAGTTACGATAGACTATAGGATAATGACATATTTAAAATTATTAATGCTCTTTTAATTATGGAATTACTTGTGAATAATTTTTCAAGTATGACATATTATTAATGATCTTTTATGTGTAACCGATGATTTTGAGGTAATTATGGGATATTACATTTTGGGGCAAAAAATGAAAGGAAAGAGATAAAGTGAAAGATTAAAATAATTTAAGGTTATTTTTTATGATTTTATATCATTTTTAGATGGTTATAATAATTATATTTTTTTAGAAAAATGGACAACCAATAAGAAGGGTGAAACCCCATTGCGTCAGACAGGGCCACAGGAATCGAACCCACAACCAATGTACGGTATGTCTTTATCTCCTACCACTCGCCAATGTGAGGTCCTTGGTTAGTATGACTTTTTATTCTTAGTAAGATTTGTTTATGTAATAATAATAAATTTGTTTTTAGAACATATGATTTATCAATTTAGTATATATGGTATTGGAAAATTAATTGGGGATTAAGTGATAACTTTTCTTTTGGAAGATGTTCACTATTTTGAGAATAGTATATGATTAAGATAGATATAATACTATGTGATTTTATTTGAGGAGTAATTATTGAATTTTATTTTGAAATAATCTATGATTTTTTGTGGACTTATTGAGATTTATTTAAGGAAATCATTAACAAATCCTGGAGAATATTTTATTAGGTTTGTTACTTTGTGGTATAAGACAATAAGAGTGGTTGATGTTGTTTGGAAATAAATGTTAAAATTTATCTTGGAAGACTATGTTATGAAATAATTCTAAATTATGGGTTTTAATATTAGTTTGTATTATTTTTATGAGTTTTATGGATGGTTATTTTTTGAATGGTCTATTTTGAACTTTGGTTATTACTATTGAATTTTGGACATTAAAAGTAGTTTTTCTTCATAAAATAATTTATTCTTTTTGGAAAATAACTTATCTTGTACTAACAATTTTTGTTTTGGTTATTTTTTAAAAATAATATAAATATATAGTTCATCTTTTTTATATTATATTATTCTCAAGAAGATGATTATATTGCTTCAAGTGTAACAAAGTCATCTGAATACCCATCATTTGGAGAAAAATGATTTTTTAATGGAAATTGATTAAAGGTTTAAACACTAATGGTCCGACAAGTATATTTTGTAATGATCTTAGTCCATATAGTAATAGAATTATTCAACTCTATGAAAAAAATATTCAATAAAAAATGTTATACGCTTACTTTTATCAATAGACTTTGACTCATTACATATTTTTGGTATTGTGATGGTTAACATTATATGATCAAGTTCTCTATCACTCTCTATTTTCCAATGAGAGTTGGTTTTTCTTCTATATCCATGTTTTTTTACATGTAATACTAGTATGTTTTATCTCGTTTGATCTTCATACTTTCCATTGATTCATTTAAAGTAGAGGTTTTATTGACACTTTTTCTGATGTGGGATTTCAATGATTGTACATAACCTAATTTTAAAATTATGAGGATGCAATTTCTAAAAGGGGGAAAGGATCTAACATCCTTTGTAATTATAGAATAATAATTTGACATATAAATTAATATTTATTAATAAGTTATTAATTTTACATTAAATGGGATACCTTATTCGATAACATTCTCAATACACAATAATGGGTTTCTCCGAAATCTTATGTTGCACACAACACTGAGTTATACCGAAAAATAATACATTATTAATATTATTATTTTAAATGATTGTAAACATCTAGTTTTTTTATTGGAGGGACTAAAAAGAACTAACTATATTATGTTTACAAATGTCTATTAAATATTTTTACATTCATCAAATAAATTTTAGAGGCTTAAAATGAAAATAAATCCAATTTTCAGCATAGAATACTCTAATATTTTTAAAAGGTAGTTTTACTTCCATTTGATGGAGAACCCTTTTAAAATAAATTTTGTCCAATTTTTTATTTTCTATTTAAAAAAAATTATTCTTTGGAATAAAGACATAAAAATTTTAATGGTTGAAATTTTTGTATTTTCTGATAAAATTCATATTTTAGTGAATAATGAAAAATATTGTATTTTAATTGAAAACTACCTTTTTGTCTAATTTATTTTTATTATTATATTATCATTTTAATTGGATTTAAATTATATTTATTTCTTTATAATTTAATCCAGTTTTGGTCATTGGAGTAATTTCACATTGAAATTTAAAATAAACACATGTTAATATATTGATGGTTTTTACTTTTGTTAACCGATTTCTCATTATTTAAAAAGGATTATTTTTTAAATTTAATTTTTCATATTCTATGAAATGAATTTTCAAAAACTGGCATATTTGGTTGTAATAATTATGAGAAATTTCATTTAATAAAATCAAAATAATTTTCAGTAAATAGTAACTTTAGTATTTTATTTATCATGGGTAAAGGGTAAATCTGGTAAATAATGGTAAAAATAATATTATATTAATATATAACTATAATAGAACTTATCATAATATTATTGGATGAGTTATAGCTAGACCCTCGAACACCTAGGATGAAAAAAAAAATTAATCAACCTGGGTGTGATTCTGACATTTATAACATTTAATTTATTGTAAGGGAAAATATTCCATTAACATGTATCTTCTTAATAAAAAAATTTTTATATGGACTTATATAATTTATATATTTGAATATAATTAGAAATCATTCATATAGAAATATTATCAACATCATGGTAATTTATTTATAATTTTTAGGAATTAGATAACTAAATTTAATTATAACACAATGATGATGCAATAATAAATTTATTAAAGAAAGAATCAAATAAACCATATTAATATTATTAAAATAAATATCATTTTAAATAAGTGATCTTGTCAAAAACAAATTATGGATGATTGTGACATGTTAATATTTATTGAATTTATTTTGTGAATGACGGAATATGTTATCAAGTTTTAAAAAAATTAGGTATTAAATAGTGTAAAAACCAACATAATTCATATTTTAAACGATAAAATATATAATTAAATGATATAAAATTTCTAAAAATATATGATTTGGAGAAAATGTAACACCCGAGGCTTTTATGAGAAATATTTTGTTTTTATGTTATATGAATCATCAACGGAATCTTTCACTACACACAACACTAGCTTGGCTTGCTTTACACGCAACCACGACCTTCCTCGATAGCTTGCGTCGTACGCAATACAGAGTTTCACTAAACAAAGATATATTATAATATTAGCCGTTATGAATAGTATTAACTGAATTTTTTATTTTATAACATTTTAATTCATCTTATACATTTTCTAGAATGAGGTATGAAAACAAAATCAGTTTTTTGGATAAAAGAAGTATCTTTCAAAAAATGCAGTTTTACCGACTTTTGATGACGCACCCACATTAAATCTAGTTTTTTAAAAGTTTATAAGTTCAATTTTACAAAATAAAATTCTTCTATAGAATCAGGATATAAAAATTTACTTTGGATAAATTTTTCATTTTATTCTGATAACTATCATATTTTAAAGAATAGTAAAAACACGCTATATTTTAATTAAAAACAACTCTTTTCATCACAATACTTTATATGGTTAAATTATAATATTGAATATTTTTAAAGTATAAATAGAATATATTTTTACCATTTAATATAATTTATATCATTAGCATTAATTTTACAATGAATTCATATGTAAAAACATTTCAATCTTTGGCAATGTTTTAACTTTTAAAACTCGTTTGCTTAACAACGGGATTAATTTTAAATTAATTACTGAAACTTCTGTGTTGTTAATTTTTAAAAATGGATTCCATATTTGGAATCAATGGGTCGAAATTATGTTAATAGGTTACTTTTATTTTATTTTTTGATATTATGAATAGTAACTACGGTAATTGTTTTTTAGTACGGTTAAAGGTAAATAGGGTGATTCAAGGTTAAAAGAATATTATAATAATTCAAAATTACCTTGAAACTTGTCCTAAACTTATTGGATGAGTATTGGCCGACCATGGGCATCCCTGTGTCGATTTTGGGACCACATTGAGCCACTTGGTAGTGACAATGACAATTTAGATTAATTAATTTAATGTAAAGATAAAATTGACATTAACAAAAATCTTTTAGTAATTAATTTTTATACGGGGTTATATAAATTATATTTTTGACTATAAATATTCATTAGAAAGATAAAAATCTTTCCTACATAATGATATTTGTTTTATAATTTTTAGACACCATATAAATTAAATTATTTATGACACAATAATGATAAAGTATTTACCTCATTAATAAATGATTTAAATAAATAAGATTATAATGATTAAAATATTTTCCAAAACATGTCCAATTCTGATTGGATGATTTTATTTTTACCATGAGTCATCTTATCTTCATCTTTAATGATTTTTTTACCTTTTGAAACAGAAGATAAGTTTATAATAAAATAATATTTTCACACTTTCCAAAGGTTCCACTCTCCTCCCTTATAAAAGGGCACCTCATCCTTCTCTTCGTCACACCAATTTGATCCTTCAAGATCGGCCAACCCCTACTCATTTAACTTCCCCACTTCCTTAAAAACCTACTATATGTACAGGTCTTCTCAAAAGACCAACTATAGTTCCTTAAGAGAATGTTTAATGGAGGCACTTCGAGAATGAGGTAATACCTTCTACCGTTTTCTTCAAGTTCCATTCTTCTTCTACTCCCTCTTCTTTAGTTGTTTAATTATGAGGTAATAACATCAGTATCCCTGATATACTGATATGTTATTATAAATATTAAGCAAACCTATTTCACCTCTTATCCATCCTACGGAAAACAAAATCACCGCGCGTGCGTACGTACGGAATATCATCTCCACGATGTGGTGTAATTTGTTTTCCACCACCACCTTACATGGATGGGTATAATGGTGCAAATAAATAACAATATATGATATTTGTAAAGTGATATTGATTCTGAAATTGTGTACATACACTTCAATACAATTCCATGATCATGGGAACGATATCATCGCTTGTGCTTCGTACGCCATGTCGTCTCCACGATGTGATCTGACTCTTTCTATATGATCTTCAATAAATAATGATTATATAAATTAATTGAATGAATTAATATGATATATATTACACTAATAACATTCTATAAATGATGTATCTATATCTTATAAAGAGGAATAATAATTTATTCGACAAAACACGCATAAGAAAAAAAAAGTAATAAACACCCGAATAACAAGTAATAATGAAATATTACTAATGAGAAGCTAAGAATATTAACATATATGATATCATACAATAATTATGATTATTTAATAAGTCAATAACATTATTTAAATCATTATACAGGAGGTTTGGACACGTACAAAGCATATCAGACCTAAGGTAAGGGAAAATATCACAATTTCATTTTTATCCGAGATTGTTTATACTTTGGTATTTACTGGGGTGTATTTTATCATCCACATACATGTTTCCTCAATATGTAATATTATTTCCATCCACCTAAAATTTTTTAAATACAATTTTACCCTTCGGTGAGTTTTTAGTAAAAGATTTGAAATGAATCTTTTGTCATTTTTTGTACGAGGTACTTTTTGACTGTTCCGACAAAAGTACGAGAAGAATGTTTTTTCACTTATACGGAATGAATGGATTTTTAAAAAATTATTTCCAACAATCTTACTTTACATGTTTTCATGTTTATTTTTAATCAAATTCTTTTAGTTTAAAATTGTATGACATGTTAAGAAAGGAAAAATGTTTTTGAAGTAGAAAGGATATTTTCCTCAAAATTGGTGTTCAAGTGTTTTATCAAAATTATTTTCCATATAATATAATATAGGGTTCTGTTTCTATCCCTATTATTACATTGATTTGATTATGTTGTGATGGAAATATTTTTATGAATTCCTTTATCTTATATGAATTTTTTTATGCTGTCATGATGTTTTAGATTCCCATTTTTATTACATGGGTTATGCTATGATGTATGGTTTATGATTTTGTGGCACAGATAATAATGGTATCATTATAAGATGGGTGGGACCTATATCTCCCTCCAATTCATTGGGTAAATATTTTATATCTTATGAGATATACATAGCTGGAATTGCAGGTTAAACCGGTTCAGTGAAACAAGACTGAAACGAGGAGTGAACTCGGTTCAGAAATGATCTTTGTCCACTAAGATAGTCTTGGATATGAGCCTTGACTAATAAGAAATGATTCTCTATGATTATGTGTGTATGCCACAATGTTTCAAGTTTTAAGTCATGATTATTGGGATTACATTTCACTACCATGATTCATCCCATGTTATGAAATTATGATCTCTTTTGCAGGGTATGATTTCCAAAATGTTATGTCCTTATAAATTTTATGTGATTGATATTTCTTTTGTTTACCCTTATTGAGTATTTGAGCTCACCCTTTTGTATGTTTTCTTTCCCCAGGTCAGGAAGAAGGTTATTAAGTAATATATACAAAAAAGGGACTATAGATATGATTAAATAAATGGGAGACAGTGTAGGTGCTTTATGAACTAGTTGTTTATGTTTCCCAGTTTCTAAAGAAACTATACCTATACGGTCCTTTCATGGTTTTGTTATATGTTGTAATAAGTATGCTTCAATTTTGAAGTATTAACCATGTTTGTAAAGTATGGGTCTCTATAGTTGGTATCAGAGTAATGGTATAGTCAACCTTTGGAAACTAGGATGTGAAAGCCTTAGTAAGAAACCTAAGGATATGTCTAAGCATAGAACACAATCTTAGTGTTTTAGAAATTTCCATGAACAACCTATGATAAGACCTTATGTGTAAAATTTTGTTCTTGATTATGTGGTTTTATTTTTATAATTAGTGTTGCTCACACTATTCTTCTTGGTTTTAGTCAATGGCTAGAACCCGAAGGAACCATGTTAATGCGGAATGTGATGGGCAATGCAATGATTGTCCCCCTGAGCAACCAAATGATATGGGAGCGGGAATGAAAAATCTTGTAGCCATGATCACACAACTTTCTCAAGTTATGAATCATGCAGGACTTCCAAATGAGCAAAGTAAGGAGCAACATTATGTTGAATCCTTCATGAGGCAGCATCCACCTTCATTCAGCGGGTCTTTTGATCCATTAGTGGCTGAACAATGGATCAGTACCACTAAAAAGATATTTTCAGTTCTTCAATGTTCTGAACATGATAAATTCATCTTAGCAGTGTATCATTTGGAAGGTGATGCTGATCAATGGTGGAATCTTATTAAGAATATGAGTCAAAGGGATAAAATTGAGTCCATGTAATGGGAAAAGTTCAAGAACTTATTTTTCAATAAGTATTTCCCTCGTATTCTTCGAACAAAGATGGAGAAGGAGTTTCTTGAAATAAAGCAAAAGGATGATGAATCTGTTGGCACCTACGAAGAAAATTTTACAAGAATTGCAAGGTTCGCTTCCGAAATTATTATCCAACCTGAGAGTAAGATCGATCGATTCTTTAGTGGCTTAAAACCAAGTCTTTGAAGGGAATTAGCCACAAGGGACTTCAATAGCTAAGAGGAAATTATTCAATGTTCTCTCAAGGTTGAGATGGAGATTGGTGTAACCCATCAGTCACATGGGTTTGATAAGAAGAGAAAATGGATTTCAAAGGAAAATCTAAAGACCACACTAAAAAGAAGTTGAGTTTTCCTTTATTCTCATAGTGTGGAAAGAAACATGGAGGAAATTGTCTTAAGGGGACAAGAAAATGTTATAAGTGTGGAAAACTAGGTCATCGGGAAATTGAATGTCTAAATAATGGGAAGAAGATGTCTAATGATGCAAACAAAGGAAGGGATACATTGAATGAACCTACTACACTTCAATGTTTCAAGTGAAAGGAGATGGGGCATTATGCCAATCAATGTCCAAATCCAAGGGTTGATGATGATGATCGACGTCAAAAAACTCTTATGGAAAAAGACAAAGTAAAGTCACATGAAATTACTATCGGCGATGTGGAGTATGACAACGAAGTGGTGAGAGGTACACTTACCATCCACTATAAATTATCAAATGTTTTATTTGATTCTGGATCCAACCACTCTTTTATTTCTAAAGAATTTTCTAAGGGTATCACCGTATTACCACAACAATTATATGTTGAGTTGGCTGTGACAAGTCCTAATGGCACAACAGTCGCATCAAAAGTTTACAATTCTTCTCCGATTGAAGTTTGTGGGAAAGTGCTTCCTGCAAATCTTGTGATCCTTCCTATAGTGGAATTTGATGTGATTGTTGGCATGGATTGGATTTCTTTTTATGGATCTCATATCAATTGCAAAATAAGGGAAGTCAGATTTCATATTCCAGATGAATCTATGATCGTCTATCGATGCAAGGATGAACATAACCTTCCAGTGGAAATTTATTCTATCTTATGGTTCTTCATTCCACTAAATGAAGGTTATTTATCTCAAATGGTTGGATATAAACTCGCGATTAATAATATTCCTATTGTACGGGAATTTGATGATGTCTTTCCAGAGGAATTTCCAGGTCTTCCACCAAATCGTGAAGTTGAGTTTTCAATAGAACTCATACCGTGTGCTTTTCCTATTTGAAAGGATCCTTGTAGAATGGCCCCAATTGAGTTGCAGGAATTGAAGAAGCAACTCCAGGAGAATCTTGATAAAGGATTCATACTCCCTAGTGCATCACCTTGGGGAGAACCTGTTCTGTTTGTTAAGAAGAAAGATGGATCAATGAGACTCTGCATTGATTATCGAGAACTTAACAAGATCACTATCAAGAAAAAATATCCTCTCCCACGCATTGATGACCTATTTGACCAACTACGCGGAGCTCAATACTTTTCCAAGATTGATCTTCATTCTGGGTATCATCAATTAAGGGTCAAAAGGGAGGATATTCCAAAGAAGGCTTTCTGTACAAGGTATGGACACTATGAATTTATAGTGATGCCATTTGGTCTTACTAATTCCCCTGCTATCTTCATGGATCTAATGAATATATTCTTTAAAGACTATCTTGATCAGTTTGTGGTAGACTTTATAGATGATATTCTTGTCTATTCAAAGAGAAAGGTAGAACATGAAGATCACTTGAGAATTGTATTAAAGACCCTAAGAAAGGAGAAGATCTATGCCAAATTTACCAAGTGTGAATTTTGGCTTCAAAAAGTTGCATTTTGGGTCACATAATATCAAAAGAGGGGATATCTGTGGATCCAGCAAAAACAGAGGTTATCGAAAGATGGTCGAGACCAACAATAGTAATCGAGATCCTAATTTTTCTTGGTTTGGCAGGATATTATCAACGTTTTGTGAAAGTTTTTTCATGATTATCTAATAAACTCACCAAGTTGACTTGGAAAGGAGTTATGTTTGTTTGGACAAGGGAATGTGAAGAGAATTTCAAGGAGTTGAAAAGAAGGTTATCTAGTGCACCTGTGCTCACACTGCCTTATACTGGAGAAAGGTTTGTGATCTACAGTGATGCATCCAAGAAGGGATTGGGGTGTGTTCTTATGCAAAACGATATGGTGATAGCTTATGCCTCAAAACAGTTGAAAATCCATGAGAAAAATTACCCAACTCATGATTTGGATTTAGTTGCGGTAATCTTTGCATTAATGATTTGGAGGAATTGTATTTATGGAGAAATGTGTGACATTTATACTGATCATAAAAGTTTAAAGTATATTTTCACACAAAAGGAGCTGAATATGCGTCAAAGAAGATGGTTAGAGCTGATTAAGGATTACGACTGCTCAATTCATTACCACCATGGGAAAGCAAACAAGGTGGAAGATGCATTAAGTCTACAAGACCATGCTAGCCTATCCATGATGAGGATCACAAAAGATCCAATATTTATGGATTTACAAAGGATGGATCTTGGAATTATAATGGAATGGGAAAATCGTATCTTTATCAAATGAATGTTCAACCATCTATACATGTAAATATTAAAGAGGCGCAAAAAGAAGATGTAGAGTTACAAAATAAGGTGAGAAATATTCCTGAATTCAACCATGATTGTGATGGGATAATAAAGTTCAGGAATCGGGATTGTGTTCCTCCTATCCCAGAATTAAAGAAGGAGCTACTGGTTGAGGCTCATAGTTCTTCATTCTCTATTCATCATGGAAGCATGAAGATGTATAGAGACCTGAAAGAGTATTTCTGGTGGGATGGCATGAAAAGAGATGTTGCTAAATATGTCTCTCGATGCTTGGTTTCTCAGCAATATAAAGCTGAGAGACAGAATTCTAAGGGGATGTTACAACCATTACCCATACCTGAATGGAAATGGGAAAAAATCACTATGGACATTGTCACTAGACTTCCTAAAACATCCAAAGGCAATAATGCTATCTGGGTTATAATTGGTCATCTTACGAAGTCGACACACTTCATTTCTATTAGAGAATATTTTTCTCTTGATCAGATCTCCAGGATATATGTAAATGAAGTGGTAAGATAGCATGGAGTACCACTTTCCATTATATCTGATCAGGATCCGAGGTTTACCTCAATGTTCTGGAGAATTCTTCAGCATACTCTGGATACAAAGTTGAGTTTCAGCACTACTTATCATCCTCAGACAGACGGTCAGTCTGAGAGGACAATTCAAACTCTAGAAGATATGTTCAGATCTTGCTCTATGGATTTCAAAGGTGGTTGGTATCAACACCTACCTTTGGTGGAATTTTCTTATAATAATAGCTTTCACTCCAGTATTCAGATGGCTCCTTATGAATCTCTCTATGGAAAGAAATGTAGGACTCCAACTTTCTTGGATGAAGCTGGGGAATGAAAGCTATTAGGACCTGATCTTGTTGATGAGATGGCCAAAAAGGTCAGATCTATTCAACAACACATAAGAGCAGCTCAGAGTCGACAAAAAAGTTATGCTGACAACTGAAGAAAAGACCTAGAGTTTGAAGTGGGAGATAAAGTGTTCTTACGAATATCTCCTTGGAAAAGAGTAATGATGTTTCGAAAGAAGGGAAAGTTGAGCCCTAGATATATCTGTCCTTGTGAAATTCTGGATCGTGTTGGGAAGGTAGAGTACCGATTGGCGCTTCCACCGAATCTCTCTCAAGGTCACAATGTGTTCCATGTTTCTCTCCTGAGAAAGTACATACCTGATCCTTCACATGTACTCAGCTCAGAAGTTGTACCGCTGGAACAAAATCTTTCTTATGAAGAATAACCGATATAGATTCTGGATCATAGCGAAAAAGTCCTACGGATCAAGACCACTCGCTTGGTGAATGTTTTATGGAGGAACCTCCAATTAGAAGAAGCTATATGGGAACTGGAGGATATGATGAGGGAGAGGTATCCTCATCTATTTGTTACGAAGTGAAGAATTTCGAGGGGGAAATTCATTTTAAGGGGGGTAGAATGTAACACCCGAGGCTTTTATGAGAAATATTTTATTTATGTTATATAAAGCATCAAAGGAATCTTTCACTACACACAACACTATCTTGGCTTGCTTGACACGCAATTGCGGCCTTCCTCGATAGCTTGCGTCGTACGCAATACCGAGTTTCACTAAACAACGATATATTATAATATTAGCCGTTATGAATAGTATTAACTAAATTTTGAATTTTATAACATTTTAATTCATCTTATACATTTTCTAGAATGACGTATGAAAAAAAATCAGTTTTTTGGATAAAAGAAGTATTTTTTTAAAAATGCAGTTTTACCGCCTTTTGATGGCGCACCCACATTAAATATAGTTTTTGACAAGTCTATAAGTTAAATTTGACAAAATAAAATTCTTCTTTAGAATCAGGATATCAAAAATTACTTTGGATAAATTTTCCATATTATTCTAATAAATTTCATATTTTAATGAATAGTAAAAACACGTTATATTTTAATTAAAAAACAACTTTTTTCATTGCAATAATTTATATGGATATCTTATAATATTTAATGTTTTTAATGTATAAATGGAATATATTTTTACCATTTAATATAATGTTTTTCATTAGCATTAATTTTAAATTTAATTCATAGGTAAAAACATTTCTATCTTTGGCAATGTTTTAACTTTTAAAACATGTTTTCTTAACAATAGGATTAATTATAAATTAATTACTGCAACTTCTGTGTTTTGAATTTTGAAAAATGGATTCCATATTTTGAATCAGTGGGTCCAAATTATGTTAATAGGTTACTTTTATTTTTTTGATATTATGAATAGTAACTACGACAATTTTTTTTATTTACTACGGTTAAAGGTAAATATGGTAATTAAAGGTTAAAAGAATGTTATAATAATTCAAAATTACCTTGAAACTTGTACTAAACTTATTTTATGAGTATTGGACTACCATGGGCATACTTGGGTCTATTTTGGGACCCCATTGAGCCTCTTGGTAGTGACAATGACAATTTAGAATAATTAATTTAATGTAAAGACAAAATTGACCTTAACAAAAATCTTTTAGTAATTAATTTTTATAAGGGGTTATATAAATTATATTTTAGACTATAAAAATTCATTAGAAAGATAAAAAGATTTCCTACATAATGATATTTTTTTATAATTTTTAAACACCAAATAAATTAAATTATTTATGACACAATAATGATAAAGTTTTTACCTCATTAATAAATGATTTAAATAAATATGATTAAAATGATTAAAATATTTTCCAAAACATGTCCAATTATGATTGTATGGTTTTATTTTGACCATGAGTCATATAATCTTCATCTTTAATGATTTTTGGACTTTTTGAAACCGAAGATATGTTTATAATAAAATAATATTTCCACACTTTCCAAAGGTGCCCCTCTCCTCCCTTATAAAAGGGCACCTCCTCCCTCTCTTCCTCACACCAATTTGAGCCTTAAAGCTCGGCCAACCCCTGACCATTTCACTTCCCCACTTCCTTAGAAACCTACTAGAGGTACTGGTCTTCTCAAAAGACCAACTATAGTGCCTTAAGAGAAAGTTTAAAGGAGGCACTTCGAGAAAGAGGTAATACCTTCTATCGTTTTCTTCAAGTCCCATTCTTCTTCTAATCCCTCTTATTTAGTTGTTTCATTATGAGGTAATAATATAATTATCCCTCATATACTGATATGTTATTATAAATATGATACAACCCTATTTCACCTCTTATCCATCCTACAGAAAATGAAATCACCGTGCGTGCGTACGTACGGAATACCGTCTCCATACCATGGTGTAATTTGTTTTTGACCACCACCTTACTTGGATGGGTATAATGGTGCAAATAAATAACTATATATGATTATTGTAAAGTGATATTGATTTTAAAATAGTATACATACACTTAAATACAATTCCATTATCATGGGAACGATATCATCGCTTGTGCGTACGTACGGCCTACCGTCTCCACGATTTAATGCGACTCGTTCTATATGATCTTCATTAAATAATGATTATATAAATGAATTTAATGAATTAATATGATATATATTACACTAATACCATTATTTAAATTATGTATCTATATCCTATAAAGATGAATAAGAATTTATTCGACAAAACACGCATAAGAATAAAAAAGTAATAAACACCCGAATAACAAGTAGTAATGAAATATTACTAATAAGAAGCTAAGAATATGACCATATATGATATCATAACAATAAGTATGATCCTGTAATAAGTCAATAACATTATTTAAATCATTATACAGTAGGTTAGGACACATACAAAGAATATCGGACCTAAGGAAAGGGAAAATATCACAATCTAATTTTTATTTGATATTGTTTATACTTTGGTATTTACTGGGGTGTATTTTATCACCCACATCCATGTTTCCCAAATATGTAATATTATTTCCATCCACCTAAAATTTTTTAAATCCAATTTTACCCTTCGGTGAGTTTATAGTAAAATATATGAAAGGAATATTTTGTCATTTTTCGTACGAGGTACTTTTTGACTTTTCCGACAAAAGTACGAGAAGAATGTTTTTTTAACTTATACGGCATGAATGGATTTTTAAAAAAATTACTTCCAAGAATCTTCCTTTACATGTTTTCAAGTTTATTTTTATTCAACTTCTTTTAGTTTAAAATTGTATGAAATGTTAAGAAAGGAAAAATATTTTTGATGTAGAAAGGATATTTTCCTCCGGAATGGAGTTCAAGTGTTTTTTCAAAATTATTTTCTATCTAAGATAATATTGGGTTCTGTTTCTATTCCTATTATTACATTGATTTGATTATGTTGTGATGGAAATATTTTTATTAATTCCTTTATCTTATATAAATTGTTTTATGATGTCATGATGTTTAAGATTCCCATTTTTATTACATGGGTTATGCTATGATGTATGGTTTATGATTTTGTTGAACACATAAGAATGTTATCATTATAAGATGGGTGGGACCTATATCTCCCTCCAATTCATTGGGTAAATATTTTATATCTCATGAGATAGACATGGCCGTAACGGGATGTTAAACCGGTTCAGTTAAACAGGACTGAAACGAGGAGTGAACTCAGTTTAAAAATGGACTTTGTCCACTAAGATAGTCTTGGCTATGAGTCTTGACTAATAAGAAATGATTCTCTCTGATTATGTGTATATTACACAAAGTTTCATGTTTTAAGTTATCATTATTGGGATTATATTTCACTACCATGATTTATCCCATGTTATGAAATTATTATCTCTTTTGCAGGGTAAGATTTCCAAAATGTTATGTTCTTATAAATTTGATGTGATTGATATTTCTTTTGTTTACCCTTACTGAGCATTTGAGCTCACCCTTTTGTATGTTTTCTTTCCCCAGGTCAGGAAGAAGGTTATTAAGTAAGATATACCAAAAAGGTACTGTAGATATGATGAAATAAATGGTAGACAGTGTAGATGCTTTATGAACTAGTTTTTTATGTTTCCCAGTTTCTAAAGACACTATACCTATACGGTCCTTTCATGGTTTTGTTATATGTTGTAATAAGTATGCTTAAATTTTGAAGTATTAACCATTTATGTAAAGAATTAGTCTCTATAAAAATGGTAATGATATTTCTAAAAATTACATTCATGAATCATTAATTGGACTTTTGGTATGATTTGGTTATTATTTTAACCCTCTATTGGTAAATTACTTGAAACTTTTAATAGTTAAAATGGGTTTAAAAAAAGATAATGACTCATAAATATTAAAACATTTCTAATTTTTATTGGATGACTTTTATTAGACAATAAATCATCTTTTATTATAAATAAAGGTTTTTGGGACCATTTGGAATCAAAATTGAATTTATAGTAATTATATATTTTAAGAGTTTCCACGGGTGCACCTCCCCTATCCTATAAAAAGGTACCCACTCTTCTAGAATACTCACATTTCAAGAACATTATGGTTTGGTCGAGAACTACCAAAAAAAATTCCTAAAATCTATTCCCACATTCTTAAAGCCTTATTTTAAGCATAAAATAATCCTTATAGGTGTTAAGGTGTTCTTCAAAGGTGATCAACTAAACAAGAGGTACTGTTTTCTTTAAGTACATCTATTTTATTTAATCTTCCACTTCCTTATAATATCATCCAACCATGATGAGATAAGAAATTATAGTATAATAAATAAAATGAGATTTTATTATTTTAATACCATCACCTACATCTATCTATACTTCCATTAAATGGGAAAGGACTTCATTGTTTGTGTGTACACGTGAATTATCACATCAACGAACCGATGTAATTCATTTTCTATATCCATCTCTCATTACATGATATAATAATGGAATTAATGTTCATATATAATATTCATGACATATTAATCATTATAATATAATAATATTTCAATTGTTTTCTAACTTCTGTGCGCATAAAAAATCATAATGTCATTCATGCGTATCTGTGAATTATCACCTCCACGAAGTGATGTGACTCATTTTTATTCTTAATATCACTAGTATGATATGTATATATATATATATAAGTGTATTTAAATTTTTCATATTATATTAATGATGATATAATCACTATAGAAAGATAAAATAATAATTAATTTACTTCCTCAATGATCAATGAAAAATGAAGATGTTACTCATGTGTTTGTACAGCTTACCGTCTCTGTGATTTTAACATTGTACATTTTTCATAACCACATATCACGATTTCATTTAACAGTATAATTTATGTTTAAAAATGATAATAATTTCATTAACATTATTTTTATGATGATGCATTTATGACCACATATACTATGACATCGTAGCAAGAGCATTTTTTGGTACAAGTACCAAATATCAACAAAACATATAATATGAACATAAATAACTATTTAATTGTTATAACATGGTAATGAGTGATAAAAAATTAATTATGAACTCTAAATAGGTTCTAAATAAATTAAAAATTAACCTTAATTTATTATTAATAAAGATAAATAACATACGAGACTAGTCGAACTTAAGGTAAGTGACTTTGCCTCAATCTCCTTTCATTGAGGCATATTTTGATAATATACACCACCTTCTTTTATATGGAGTATAATCAACCCTTTGATTTTTAATTTCATTCAATGTTTTTCAAAATGGGATTTTTTTATATGAAGCATTTCACTAAGTGACAGAAGGAAGTTTTTTAACATATGAGGCGACAATGAATTCTCTGCCGCCAAAACCGTTATTTGATATATGGTTTCCTCCGTATGACTTGATATTTTTTCAACGGAAAAAATTACCTTATTATATTTTTGGGTGTCTTGGTATTGAAAATGGTTTTCAATGTAGATTGAAAATTTTAATATATTGAAATCATTTCCTCTGATTGAAAATAAAATTTTATGAGGGAAATGTTGATAATTGCAATATTTTATGTGTTATGATTATATAATGGTTCTTGTACATTTTAAGGGTAGTTAAATCATAAACCAAATACAACTGGTTATGTGAATAAACGAATATGGGTGGTTTCATGGTAAATTTTTTATGGGTGGTTACTTTATAACCTCCAATTCAATGGGTGTGGAAGTCCGTCATATGGTTATTCTGTTTAATGATATATGTGGAAGTTGATCTTATGTTTATTCCATTTAATTATGATTATATCCCAAGTAACCTTAATATGAAATAGGTGATCTATATGGGTTTTAAGGTAATATGTTTTTTACAAAAAGGGTAAAAATTATATTATATTCAGTGAAGTGTGTTTACTACATCTTAAATATAAAAGGGTTTACTTTATGATTAAGTATCCATGGTTTACATGTTTTCATAACAAAAACAGTTTTACTTATTTGTCTATCCTTTACTATGAATTTTATGCTCATCCCAAGTTTGAAATGTTTTTCAGAGGTTTTAAATAATAATAGATTCATGGATGGGGTCAAGGAAAATTTATGATGTTTAATCATGCAACAAAATCATGTTTCTTTTTAAAAGATCTTATTTTATGAAAAAATGGATAGTGAGTAGAAGTGTCAACATTCTAATATATGAGTTTCTATGTATGATTTATGGATTAATTATCTAAATATATAAACTTTTAAAGATCTTTAATGTGAAATAAAGTCAAATTATTTACTTAACTCAATATTAAGTAATGTTTAAGGATGGGGCCTTATAGGTAGTCCACATGTCCCCAAACGAAGTTATCATATAACAAAAAATATGGAAATAATTAAGGTATTATTAATATAATATTTAAAAAAAATTAATTAAGTTATTATATACATATTAAAATACTTTATTACCATAAAAGTAGTTTTAAGACCAACCATGAAGGTGGTAATTAAAAAATAAAAAAACTTTATTAATGGAGGTGATTAAACGGCATAACGTGGAAAAAAATTCCATTTCTTTGAATAAGAGAAGCTTAGAAACAAATGGATATGATACATTCCATTACAAACATAACACTCCAGTATTTACATGATTATATATTCATCATTCATTTATGGATGATGAATTTTAGTAGAAAGTAGAATAATAAAATAAATTAAAAGAGGTACTTTGAGAAAATTACCTCTTAAATATCCCCTTCTTGAGAGACCCTTGAGGACCTTGCATTTACTTTTGGTGAGGCAAAAAGAACTTTGATGTAGGGAAAGTTATGATGAGAGGTTTGGGAAGATATTTGGGTATCTACAAGGCTTTTGGGTCAAAATGGGGAGGTGAGGGCTGTTATTTATACTTGATAAAAGGTGGGTTCAATTGATTAATTTATTTATTATTTTATATTAAAATATAACCATATAGAGGTAAACTTAAATTCCAAAACTTTCTCTTTTAATTAATTTTTTATAGTATGGTAAGGGTATATCCACACCTCAAACACCCTTTAAATGATTTAGTTTTTTGGTGTGTTAATCTTTTAACTTTTAATTTTAGCCCTTCTCAAAATTTTACTTTTAATACGATAAATAATTTTTTCCCATGGTAACTTTTTTATAAAAAAAAGAAATTGAAATTAAAAAATAATTTTTACCTTATTATTACAAATATGGAATCCATTTTACGTTATTCAATTAATAGAATTGGGAAAATTATATTTAAAATTTATTTTGTAGTCAACACTAAAATGTGGGTTTTTAAAGTGAAACATTGGAAATTTTAAATATTTTTTATCTAATATGAATATGAAAATGATTAAAATGATAAAAATTAGATTAAATAATAAAAAATTATCCAAATATACTTTAAACCCTCTTAATTTTTTTTTAAAAAATAGATATAAATTAGTTGAAAAAGATATTTTCAATTAAAACATAATATATTTCACTATTCATTAAAAATGATTTTTATCTGAAAAATACCAAAACATTATTCAGAATAAATTATGTTGTCCCAATTCCAAATAATAATTTTATTTTGTAAAATATAACTTATTAATTTGTTAGAATTATATTTTAAATTGATTCTTCTTCAAAAGGTGGTAAAACATCATTTTTAGAAAAACAATCACTTTATTCGTAAAATTGAATTTGTTCTTATAAAAAGTATATATATTATATAAGAAGAATTTTAAAAATTACACTAAATTTATATTTCATTATTTTAATCCAAAAAGAGTGATTTTATTATTTTGTATACAAAGTTATTTGAATTTAAATAGTTTTCCTAAAAAAAATCATTTATATTCAATTGGTTTTTATTTAATTTTATAATTAATTTGGAAACCAATGAATAATTATATAAACATGTGTAAGCCATAGATTTCTAATTAATTTAATCCGTTTCATTCCAACCATTAAAATGGATATATGATAACTATGATATTAAATAATAATATTAAGTTGTTCATTTAAGATAAATGTGGTGTATCATATTTGATATTGAAAAAGGTGTTTCCATTTAAAAACTTGGAATATTACATTTCCCATTGGAAATTGAGTCCTAGAAATTTGAATTTGGTGTCGGAAATAAAGTTATGAATTTTCTAAATACCTTTATTTCAATCCCATATCAGAAAAAGGATTATCAATAATTCCACTTAAAAAGAAAGAGAGGAAAGTACAATGGTTACTGGATTTAACACATACTAGGGTTACATGTATGAAAAAATGTATATGTAAGAGAAAACTAACAATAAAATTATGATAAACAATAATAGGAACGATTTTACAATCACAAAGCTATAAATTTGTGATGGATTAAGCGATCTTTGATTTCATAGTATGAAAAGTAAATAAAGATTTTTTTGGATTAATATACTTTTAATGAATTGGTGGAATTCAAATATGAAATTTACTAATAACATAATGAAACAAACTTAATTTTCATGTAGGGTTTCATCCTTTAATCAATTTCCACCACAAACTAATCTTTTTCTACAAATTGTGAAAATTCAAGTGGAATTTTTTCCTTACCTAAAACACTAGAATAAACTTCTAGATAATCACATAATCCACAAAAGATTAAATATCTATTCATCATATCTTGAAACATTAACCAAAACCAAAATGGTTAAGTTAATATCAAATAATTTACCCCAAAAGAATAAACTATATTATAAAGAAAAACTACTTTTAATATCCAAAATTCAAAAGTAATACCCAAATTTCAACAAATACTATTTGATAAATAATTTTCCTTAAAATGCCTAAAAATAATCCAAAAAAATATTAATACACAAAAATTAAACATATTTGATATCATTGTCTTCCAAGATAAATTTTAACATTTATCTCCAACTAACATCCTTCACTCTTAATATCTCAAATAAAAAATATAATTTCCAAAATCACATATTCTCTATACAAGGTTAATAATTTTCATAAGTAACCCAAATCTCACTAATTCCATAATCAAAACATAGATTCTATAAAAATAAAATTCAACCATTACTCCTGATATAAAATCCCATTGTATTCTATTTTCCTTAGGATATAGGGTTCCAAAAATAATAAATGTATTCCAAAGAAAAATTTATCACTCTATTCCCAAATAATTTATTTATTACAATGATATCAATTTGATAAAACATAACTTTCTCAAAATCTACTGATTCTTATTATATAAAATCATTTAACTAAAAATAAAAAAATAATACTAACCAAGGACTTCACGTAGGATAGTGGTATGTTATGCACCCTTTTCGACCTTTGGTTATGGGTTAGATTCTTGTAGACTTTCCGGATACAGTGGGTTATCATCCATCTTGTGGGTTGTCATTTTTCTAAAAATATATAATTCTTATAACAATCCCAAAATGAGATAAATTCCCCAAAAATAACCTTCACATATTTTAATCTCAAGGTTTATCTCATGTCTTTCATTTTTTGTCACAAAAATCTATATCCCATAATTACCTTAAAATAAAATATCATATAAACCCTAAAGGTTATTGATACCTTTATAACTTTGTTAAAATAAGAAAATATCATTCTTACTTCAATAATATTTTCACATAACAAAATTTTGGGTTACACATACTAAAAATATTATTCCAAATTAATCCCATAATCAAAAGTGCATCAATAATTTTAAACATTTCATCATACTTAGATCTAACATAACTCTCCAATCCCTTATATGTAGATTTATTAATCATTTAGAATTATTCATGTTCCCCTTACAATAATTTTTGATCTTATTTTTTAATACTTCTATCCTATTAACCAAAACATGAATCATGTCCTATGATTCAATAATGTCAAAACCTGAGTCAAGAAATGATCCATACATTTCAAATGTCATTTTCGGTTTTCCTCATATTCAATTGGAATGGGATTAGGTACTGGTAAATGTATATTCATGAAATCATGATGATCCCATTCTTGAACCTTCTTCGTTGGGAATTTATTTTCTTAATGATCATAGTCTCTAAATTTAAAACAATCAATCGATAACTTGGAAAGAACTTCATTCCTTTCCCAGAGTAAATAGAACAATTCATTTTTCCTTGGCAGGTTACTATTTTATGAACTTCATTGCCACATTTATAACACCTTCTAATCCCTTTAAAACATTTTTCCTAGGTGATTATTTCCACATACTTGAAACACATATTGATTAATATGCTTACCTTTACGATCATTATTAATTGAAATTCTAGAGGGATTCATTTCTTTCGTATATGATGCATCAACAAAATCACCAATGTTCAAGCGGTTAATCATTAATCTTTTTTACATTAAAATTCGTTGGGAATAGATATCTCGTAGGACTGACTCGACTACTTCTTCCATGGTTCTACAGCTCTAGGAGGGTGTGTGGGCCCTCTGTTTCACAAGACAATTATCAAGCTGATGAAAATGATTTTGAATGGATATTTGGTATCAATGCCAAGGAAAGAAGTGTACCAAGGAAAAAATGTACCGCATCAAAGATGGTGTTTGATGATCTGTTTAATGACGGCGGTCTGGAGGTGATGCATAGAAATTATGCTGGCCCCTTTATGGACACATATAGGGGTTCATCCTCAATAAAATGAATTTATGACTTTTCCTTTATATTTAGAACTGGAATGTCTTCTGGAGGATTTCAGAAAATCAAAAGAGAAAATGAGAAAAGGCGTCGAGCCAGATGGAAACTTCATCAAGAGAGATTGAATGAATGCTTTATGATTACTTCTGTCACCACCAAGAGTTCAAATCTGTCCTCATTGGATTAACTGGAGGTGTTTTCTATTGGAAAGGGGAACAGAACATCACAAAAAGTAGAGAATCAACATAAAAACAATGATGTCCTTGAGTCATTTTATAGCATGGATGAACAAGAAAGAAGTGCACCAAGGGCATAGACCAGTACTATGAAAATGGAGGCAAAAATCTTGTTGTGTTTCTCTTGCATACTCTCACCATGAATCCATAAAACAAGTTTGGGAATTTCAGACCTTGTCATGTGTACTTGTGGGTTGTTTCTTTTTTGTGTTTCATGCCTTGGAGGATGATGATTATGTCACTCAGAAAGTAAAAGAGTTTGTTGGCCTAGATAACAGGTTTTCATTGTTTTCTACTTTGAGTCATCTGTATTGGTGAAACTGAAGTTAGGTTGTTTTTCGGAGTCAAAGGCTGTTAAATTGTGTGAGTACAAATGTAGAACTGGGTGGACGCTTTTGGAAAATTGTATGTGCTTCAGAAGCAGGTTGATTTTGGTCATGCCAACTCTTATGGATTTGCATGTATTTTTGAGGTGCTTCTTTCCATTTTCTTTACTCCATTTTCTTTTATCTAATCAGTAAAATATCATTATACCTCTTGTAATCACCTAAATTTTATCTTTTTTTTAATAAATTTTGGGGAGCATGGGTTCTACTCATGCTCTGAGACTTTCTGAGTCATTAATCCTTATATTTGGTTTAGAATAACCATGAGAGTTCTCATTGTAGTTTCATTTTAATTTGTTTTCTTATTCTAAGAACCACCACATTTTCACTCACACCAATTATTACTTTAATTCCAATGTGATCCAACCATTTAAAAAAACAAAAATTTTAGTGCGAGTATATAAATAAAATCATCATATACAATCTTATGAGGAAGATGAACACTAAGATATACTTATTCATGTTATATAATACTCATTAAAATTATCTTAAATAACAATTCCTCTTTATATTATTCTAACATTTGCTTTTATATATAACTTATAACTTATGCTTAAATTTTATCCTAACGTCTAATGTTGTCTAATTGACCTATGATAACAAATATAAGGCTCCAGCCATAGAAATTACATAATCTTGATTTAAGACAGTAATTTGACATTATATCTCATTGATAATCATTTCAAGTTTAGAGCTTTGGATAATTAGTCCATTACTCATTCAAAAAAACCCAAATATTATGTAGTAGACACTTCTACTCACTATCCATTTTTTCATAAAATAATAAATGTTTAAAAAGAAACATGGTTTCATTTCATGCTTCAAATTCATAACATTTACATGATCTCCTCCATGAATATATTCATCTTTAAATCTTGTTAAAATAATTTCAAAACATGGGATGAGCATAAAAATCTAAATAAGGGATGCACAAATCAGGAAAACTTTTAGTCTTGAAAAAACATGTTAACCATGAATACATTGTCATCAAGCAATAATTTTCACCTTTAATAAGTGGTAAATAAACTTCACCAAATATAATCTCATTTATTACCCTTTTTATAATAAAAATATTACCTCAAAACCTATATAAATAAATATATAACATCTAAATGTAACATAGGACATAGGACATACGACTATTTGAATTGAATAACCATACCATCGACTTCCACACATATCTGTAAATGGAATAGCCATATGGCCTACCCAATACATTAGAGGTTATATCGTAACCACCAGTACTTACTTTATTATGGAACCACATTTCTTTGGCTTATCACATAATCACCCATAAAATGTCTAAGTACAATTATATAATCATAACACATAAAATATTTTAATTATCAACATTTCACTCATAAAATTTCATTTTCAATTACAGGAAATCATTTCAAGATACTGAAATATTCAATACTATTTCAAAACCATTTTAAAAACCAAAATGATAAAATGGTAATAAGGGATTTATTTTCCATTAAAAAAATGTAGTGTTATATAGTAATCCAAAAATCAAATAAATATTATAGTAGCTGAGAAGTCTTTGTCGCTATATACATAAAAAAACATTCTTTTTTCATTTTGTAAAGTAAAACACTTCGTATAAAAAGATTACTTTTGAAAACCAAATAATGAAATGAAAATTAGACATAAAATTTACTGTAAAATTCATTTTTGTACATATAAAAAATATGTAAATTAATATCATGAAGGAAAAATATTTTGTAATTAAATATTTAAATGTTTCAGGGGTCACATACCACTTTGAAAATTTAAATCATAAAATATATGAATTAAAAAATTTACCAAAACATTAAATAATATTATTATAGATAAAATATGGATATTAAATTTTATATTGGATGTATATACACCTAATAAAAGAATAAATATGCATATTAACTAGAAATTCCTCAATGAAATAAGGTTGAGACGAAGTCCCTTACCTCAAGTCAAAGTCATCATGTGTGTTCTTTATCTTCATGAAAAATAAAATTTGGTAAATTTATACATTATTGAGAACCATTTTCAATTTTATTATTATTTTTATATCACTTATTTCCATTTTATAACAATTATATAATTATTTAAGTTCATGTTAGATGTTTTGTCAATATTCAGTACTTGAGTAGAAAATGAACTTGGGATGATGTCAATAGTCAATGTGGTCATAAGTACATCATCTCCATAAAATAAAACATGATATAAATATATTATATATTCATTATACAAGTATTTATAACAATCATTGAAGACAAACTAAAAACACCATTCATGGAGGCATTAGGTTATACGTATGAATAAACACTACTTTCCCTTTTCATGTCCTATTGAAAGAATGAAATAAATGAAATTTTTGTAAATATATATAATATTATTATAGTGTAATTAATATGTATTTTGTATCACATTTTTTACTAAAACAATCCTTAATGAATTTAATGTGATTTGTTAATTAATCACATCATTTTTAGGTGGTGGTAGTCCACACACCGTAAACAAAGTTATCGTATAACCACAATATGGAAAGCATGAAGGTATATTTAATATAACATTTCTGGAATATTAAATAGTTTATAATATATATATTATAAAATTATATGACTATAAAAATAGTATTAAGACCATCCATGAGTCTAGTAATCGAAAATAAACAAAAACAATATTCAATAAGGAGATTAACCAGCATCACTTTGACAACAATTTAGTTTCTTTTTATAGGAGGTGGTGAGAAATGAAACAGATATGATATATTCCATTAGATAAATAACACTACATTAGGTACATGATTCTTTAGTTATCATTCATTTATGTATGATGGTGGTGTAGAGAAAGTATAAAAATAAAATAAATTAGGAGAGGTACTTTGAGAAAATTGCTTCTTGAATATCTCCTCCTTGGAAGACCCATGGGGACCTTGGATTTGGTATTTCGGTGATACCATAATCACTTGGTCATTTTTAGAGTGAGTATGAGAGGTTTGAGAATATATTTGGGGAGCTACAAGTATTTTTGGGTCAAAATGGGTAAGTGAGGGTTGTTATTTATTCTTAAAGAGAGGTGCATTCAAGTGATTAATTTGTTGATTATTTTATATTAAAATATAACCATATAGAAGGGGAATTAAATTCCATGAATTTTTATTATAATTAATTTTTAATAGTCTGTTTAGGGACAAGTGACACCCTAAACACCCATTAAATGTAGTAGTTTTTAGTTATATTAAACTTTTAACTTTTAATTTTTTCCATTGTCAAAATTTTACTTTTACTATGGAAAATAATTTTTTTACCATGGTAACTTGATTATAACTAAAAATTAATTTGACCTTAAAAATTATTTTTTACCTTATAATTCAAAATATATATTATATTTTACATAAAATAATTCACATAATTTGGAAAATTATATTTACAATTAATTATACAGGCAAAACTAGAAAGTAGGGTTTTAAAGTGAAAAGTTCAAAAGATTTAATTGTTTTATATCTAATATCAATTTTAAAATGATTAGAATGATAAAAATTGAATTAAATGATAAAAAATATATAAAAATACTTTAAAAATATTTAAATTATCTTCTAATGATAGAAATAAATTAGATAAAAAAGATGTTTTGAATTAAAACATATTATTTTTTATTAAATATTAAAATATGAATGTTATCTAAATATTCCAAAATATTATCCAAAATAAATATGGATATAAAACTTACAATTAAATAGTTTAAATTTAAAAAATATAACTTTTTAATATTTCAAAACTAGATTTAAAATTTTATCTCCATCAAAGGGATGTAAACTGCATTTTTTAAAAAACACTAATGTTATCCGTAAAATTGTATTTTTTCTTATACAAAGTATAAAAGATTTATAAGATAAATTTTAACATTATATTGAATTTATATTTCATTAATATAATCCAAAAATAGAGATTTTTTTATTTTATAAACATATTTATTCTTATTTCAACAGTTTTTTATAAAAACACATCCTTTATATTAAATTAGTTTTTATTTAATTCCCGTATTAATTTGGTAACAAATTAATTATTATATATACATTTTTAAACAATATTTTCTTAATTATGTTAATAATTTTAATTTACACTATTATAATGGTTTTATGACAACTATAATATTAAATAATAATAATAATTTTTTCAACTTAATTTAAATGTGGTGTATCATGTTTTCTATCGAACCTAGTATTTCCTTTTAAAAACATGATATATTACAAAAACAATACAAGATGATATAATTTCATGATATTTATTATATGGGCCATGGTGTTCCATGTTTAGTGGTGTTTAAAAAAGATGGTTTCCTATCTTGGTATTTTCATTTATTGATTTGAGTCATTTAGTCTCATCAGTGGCATCTTAGGTTATTGATATGGTTCATTAAGGATGGTCTTATGACATTTGTGGGGTATTGGGATTTCTTATTTTTTGGGGAAATGAGTTTTTGATTCTTGGTATTTTAGTTATTATGGTTTTTCATTTGTTATTGGCTTGTTTGTGTCTCAATTAGTCAACTCTTTTGGGGCATTCTGGGGGAATAAATTGCAATAGTTTAAAGAATTATAACACCCCAACCCAACACATATATGTGATTTTATATGTTTTTTATCATACCTTTATCCAATGAATTTCCAATATATTTTTCAAATAAAGTGGTATTTTTTTGGGAAGGCAGAAAAAGGTGGATAGTTAGTGCATGGTTAGGAGAAACCATGCCCTAGACTAGTGAAATTGTGAAGCCTAAACAATGTAATTGTAAAAGGTGAATGTCTAGGTTCATGGGAATACACCCCTCTAGGTAAACTTTGTGGCCTATTATTTATCTTATGTAGAGGTGTCACATGAATGGTGCATGGTTTGGAAGACCGTGAAACTTTCCCAGGGTTTTATAAATTAAAAGAAAATATTTTATTTCATAATTATCATTGATGTTGTTTTTATTATTATCATCATCATATAATACCCCTACCCTCGCATAACCAGTCCCCTTCCCCCCACATCTCTCGTGCAGCAACCCCCCCCCCCCCAACAAACCCCCTTCTTTTTGCACGCACAACCTCCATTGGTAATGTTTGTTTGGTGTGATCTCTACCAATAATTTTATTCTCCTATCTTTAACATTCTTCTTACCCATTTTCTTATATTCCCTTCTTCTCTTTTGATTGTGCATTCTAGGGCCAAGTCATTAACCATTTTTGGGGATTTTCTTATCGCTTCTTGATTTCTAGGGTCCTTGGGTCCTGTTGAGGCTGATTGTATCCACAACCAATAAAGGTGGTGAAATTTTCCTTTGGTTTTGAGTAGATTTTCTCCAATTTTAGTTCTTTTTAACAATTTTAATTGGGAATTTTGTGGGTTCAATCAATCATTTTATAATTTAGGGTATTTTGCATCTCTCTGATGGTGACATGAATTTATATACAAAGGTAATCACATATTTATCCATATTCTCATTGAAAAAGTTCCTTTATTATGAGGGGAATATATATATTGGGCCAACAGTTATTTGTGTGTGTTTGTGTGAATGTGTATATGTGTGTAAGAGTGAAGTGGATTTGGGTTTCCATCTCTTGAAGTAGCATTTTTTTAGGGTTTTCACATGATACATGAGCCATTAAAATTAAAAACTATAATTTCTTAGGTGTTTTATGGTTATTTTTCATTATATTATAATGCTATTAAATTCTATGGAATTATTTTTTTGAACATAATTGGTTAATTTCAAGTTTTTCAGAAAATTTATTATATTTCACTATGAGTTTTTCTTATTAAAATATATTTTCTCTGATAGTTTTGGAATTCTAGCATCCTTGAGTGTATTTATTGGTTTTTCAAATTAACAATATCAGGTGAATTAGAAATTTACAAAGATGTTTGGAATTTTGGATAGTTTTTCATAAAAATTTAATCACATGATTGTTTTTTTTCAAAGTGCTTAAAAATTATTTTTCAAATAGAAAATAATCATTTTATATTGAAGATTCATAGTTGGTTCAATTGAATATTTTCATTAAAAAATGAAACCTCCATCAATACTCTATATTTAAGGTTGAATTGGGAATAATGGTGTTAGGAGGTTGACATTAGCCTGTATGGTGGCTTTTCATGATTCAGATATTGTATTCATGTTTTATTTATCACATCCCATATATTTTCTATAGACATGGGATCTTAGAATCCCTAGTGTCTATTGAGTGATGATTTATATTTAGTTCTTATTAGATAGACTGAATCCCCAAGGAGTAGCTGTGTGGGTTTTAACACCAATGAGGCTAGTTTAGAGCTGTCGGATATGATATTGGCATTAGATATTATCAATAGGCCATCATATGGAGTCTAAACTGAGTATGTATGCGGTCTATTAACTTGTTTTCTAGGTATATCCCATGATATTTTATTCACATTTATTATACATTCTCCAATTTTTGAGGTTTTAAATATAATAATTTCAACTTTTATGTTTCCTCTAGTAGTTATATTATTAGCACTAATTTACATTTACTCTGATTTCCACTACTTCATTTTCAATGGGGTATATCCTACACCACATATTCTTTTTTTAAATTATTTATTATAAAACCTTTAATTATTTTAAAATAGTTTTTGAAACAGGTTTCGAAAATGGTTCATTTGAAATTATTAACTTATTACTTATTTTAAAAAAAATAAAACCTTATTTCAAACTAGCATGACGTGGTTTTCATTTAAAATGTATGTCTTAGGGCCTGGTTCTCATTTTTGAATCACTACTGGGCATCTCAGAGCTCATTCCTACCTTATCATTTTTTGTTTCAGATTTTCCCATCTTGGATCGCTCTCGGAGTGAGTGTCGTTATGTGATTGGTGGTGACTTACGAGATCACCTAGAGATATGTTTATCCATTTAGTTTTATTTATTTTTAACAACTACTGTTTTTTTAATCATGATGTTTATATTTTTTTACAAATCATTTATGAGATAAATCATTCCTAATTGAGTAATATTTGATTCCTAACACTAGTTTCCTTCCCATAATGATCGATAACAACTCACAGACCTTATTTCAAGCTAGATCAAGTGACCCATTTAGGGTTGACCTGTGTTAGTTCATTATATTGATGCTCTATTTTCAAAAATCACCCACAAACTTTTCACCACATGATACCCATCTAATCACTTAATAAAGAACGTATTTATTGATATCCTAATGAAATTAAAAAATGAGAATTGTGAGCTATGAAACTCGTTAAGGGTAAAATTAATCGATAACAATCAAAGATAATAAGTGACCACAATATAAACTTGTTGGTATGAGAACCAAATAAGTTTTAAATTATTTAATGTAAAGTAAAAATTCCCAATGTATAATAGATGATTAATTAGGGAATATACAAAATTTATTTTGGAATAAATAAGTATATTTTCTAGGATTATGACATAATAAAAATGTGTAAAAACATAAAACATTATATCATAAGTATATAAATTCCCTGATTATAGTATCTCATAGTCGATGATTACTCATTTTCATTGGTACTAGATGCAATGAATCATATAATGTCGAACCAAATACATTAGTAGAATCATAAAAATGGATACATACTTAAATCTCAAATTATGTATGAAAACATAAATCACAAATCATAGGTAAAAAAATATTCTTCATCCTTGAATTAATCTCAACATTCCTTCTTCATATACTTGGGAAAAGATAAAAAATAACGGTGATCTCAATTGATCAGTAAGGGTTATGTACCACTCTGATATTTTAAAAGAAGAAAACTAGGTTTGACAGCATATATAAAACAAAACATTGATAATATACAATAATTTAACACCTTGACAATTTATGATATATTTCTCTTAAAAAAATTATTCTCTTTTATAGTTTGTGGAACACGCAACCCCGAGTGTAAACGATCCATAATATAGTATATAATTATTACACATTCATTAAATTAGTGTGTATGAATCGTATTAACAAAAAATAAAATATTTTATTTTTTAAACATGTATAAAAAATTGGATTTAATTTTATTAGGAATAAAATAAGAATCATTTGAGCAAAAAATAAATTTTTTCTGAAAAAAAATTATAGAAGGCAGTTTAGTCACTCTTTATGCAAATAATTTAAAATTAATTTGTAATAATTTTAGAAAAATTATTTTTAAATATAAAATTATATTTTTAAATAATCATTTAAAAATTATCTTAGGGTGACTTTTTTGTATTTTCTAAATCGATTCATTTTTTCAATGAATAGTGAAGTATACTGATTATTATTGAAAACTACCTTTTTGTTTATATATTTTACATGGTTAAATTATATTTAAAATTGTTTTTAAATTAAAATTAGTAAAAATATAATAAAATAAATCTAACTTAGTTCATTGGATTCAATTTCATATTGAATATTGGTATTAAAACCTTTAATACTTATGAGAATTTTCTCTTTTGAAACCCATTTTTTTGTCACGTCTGTGGGTATAATGTTAAATTGGATTTCTTAACCTATGTTAATTGAATTTGAAAAATTGGATTCTATATTTGATATGTGTATAATTTATATTATCAAATAATTTCAACTTATGTTTTGAACATTATGAATAGTAAAAGTAGTAAAATTGATTATCGTGGTTAAGGTAAAAACTAATTTACTAAGGGTTAATATAAAAAGATAAAGTTTAAGATAAACTAAATATTGTCCGAAATATAATTTTTTTTCCACATGTACACATTATATCTTCTAAGGTTAGATAATGACTACTTTTCAATACTTTCTTCATGATAAAATTTTTTGTGTAAATTTTTTTTAAATTCTATATATCCTCTCCCCAAATAATAAAAGACCACCCACTATCCTCCCTTATTAACACTCTCAAATACATTTTTTCTTCTAGGAAATACCCAAATAAATTCTTTACTCCATTCAAAACATCATAGATACATTTTTTATAATAAATACATCATATTAAGGATTTTGATTCCAACATAGAGAAATTTTCTAAGTGGTAACGTTATTAAATGAGCATTTAAAATTTTTTATTTGATATCATTAAAATATTATTAAATCAATGCTATGTAATTAATTTTTTAACTTAAATATAATGAGTTGTTATTTTTTCAAGGCCACAACCTATATTCATTTTTTATTCCATCAAAAAGGAAACAAAACCATTTATTGTGTGTACGGAAGACCAATGCCTCGCGAAATAATGAAATCCAGTTTCAATCACCAATGTTAAAGGATAATGATCATGATGTATTTAAAACTTTTACGTTATATTTATAATATTATTATACTTTTTAAATTTTAATATCCCATATACCTTCACACATTCAATTCCACTTAAAATATGATATTGTTACTAGTGTGTACGGTGAACTACCTCCTCGCGAAGAGAAGTGATTCATTTTTCACATAAATTTTACATGGAAAGTAATAAAGACAAATTTATTAAATATATGTTACATATATTAAATTATATTTATTATTTTCTATTAATATATCACCAACTTCCTTACTATCTCACCCATTAATGAAAAAATAATATCTCTTGTGCATATGTACGGTCTATCATCTCCACGAAGAGATGTAATCCATTCTACATGTTCTAATTTAAATAATGATTCTAAAAATATATCTAATGATAACAGATTATATTTATCACAATAATTTAATTTTTTATAGTATTTATCTATAAACTATATACCAGAACTAGAACATTCATGATAAAACACGCATGATAAAACTAGGAATTTAACACCTGAATCAATGAAAATAATGAAATATAATTAACAAATAGGTGATAAAATATTATATGGTGTTCATATATGATATTATAAATATGAATATGGATCGTTTGAAAATTAATAACATGATTAGAACCATTCTACAATATTTTAATTCATGTTCAACAAAAATGAAGCATGTGGTAAGGGACTTCATCTCAATTTCTCTTTATTGAGGCATATTGCAACGTTTTTCACCTAATTTATTTTATATGGTGTATATACTAAAAAAATCATATAATATCATTAAAACATCATAATTAATTTTATTTTAGGTTTTAATTTGAATTATTTCATCCAGGAGAATTTTAATTGAAAATTACCAAGTGCTAAATAATTTCATAACTGAATTTCTTTTCATTGGATTATATTACATCTTCATTGTCTTTGACATTATAAGATTATGTGTGAAAATACTTTTAGGTATTTTATTTTATATCTTCACTTGTTTTGTATTGATTTAAATTTCATACACATAATATATTCATTGATTAATTATCACTTCAACATTATGATCATTGTAAGTGTTTTTTTCATAACCGTATTTTAATTAAGATTGTTTATACATGAATTTCCATTGAATGAAATTATTTGATCATTATATTATTATACCCATTAATTTTTTTCTTCATTTGTAATTAAAAATTTTATTTACGTAATAATACCTTTTTTAACTCTTTCGTACTTAAAATGATTGAGAATCTTTTTTTAAGGAAATCTGACATTATATCTCTCTTCGGTTGAAAATATTTTCTCTTCCAAAAACAAGTTTTCTAAAAAAAATTCAAAAATGTTCTTGTAATTATATAGTTGATTTATTAAATAAATTATTACAAATTTTTTACTTCTTACAAAAAATTAAATATTCATATCATCTTCAATACAAGGTGGGTTAGGGTTTCACCAAAAATTTCACAAGAATCTTTGTTCTAACGTATACAGTATGTACGGAATTTACCTACATCATGAAAAATCAGTGTTTAAAATATTTCTTTATAAATTTAAAATGTTATTTTCAAATAAAATTATTTTTAAAAATATTTCGGAATATTTTCATTTAAAATGTAATTTTCAAATTTTAACAATTATTTTCCTCAAGAATGTTTTTGATGATGTTTTTATCCAAATTCTATTCATCAACTACATCATCTCTTTATTGTAATTATTATCCAATAGGGATATATTATATTGATACCACCCTTATTATTAATATAGATATTTTACAATTATTTTGACCATGGAATGCATTGACAATTCTCTTTCGTGATTAATTTTGGAGCACATTGAATTTTCCATGAAATATTTACTTTCTTATCATCACTAGAAACTAAATTTTCCCTACATATCCATATTAATTTTCTTGGATATATTTATTGAACAAGTCTTTTATCATTTATACATATGGTATTATAATTTTAATATTATATGATTGACTGGGGAATTTTTTTCAAATTTTTATTCCTTACATGATACAAAAATTTGTTAATAAGGTGTATTATTTATGAATTAAATCAATTATTTGATATATGAGGAATTATTCAGACATTCATATATGGGTGGGTACTAGTTATAGATATACCCATGATGCATCAGTAGTCTCATGAGATGAACCTATTAGATAGAATTAGTTAAATGGGTTTCTGGTATATACCTACACATTAGTTTTAAATTGTATTATAAAAGGTATTGATAGTAGAGTTATCATGATTCATAAGATCGTGACATCAAATAATTAATACTTTCCTTTATAAATAATTTTTAATTATTATCCATGATATTTGAAAAATGATATTATATCTACATTTATTTCATTATCAGTTTTTTACTAAATTGAATGTGTTCCTAGTTATTTACCTTTCTTTATTGATTATGCCTTATCTAATCATCATATACAAATTATTGATTAAATTGAATTTTTGTTCAGTTATATACCTTTTCATATTTATTATTATATATCTAATCATTATAGTAAAATTATTTAAATGGAATGTATGTTTAGTTTTTTACATTTCAATGTTCATTATTCTTATTGATTCATGATAGCTTTTGTTGAAATTAAATCTTATTATGCATTTGAGCTCACCCTTTTTTTACTCCTTGAGATCCAAGAACTGTAATATAAGATATATTCAATTATATGATATATTTAGTAATTATAATATTGAAAAATAGGTTTTAATTTTTTAATTAAAATGTAATATAGTATTCATGAATATATTTGGTTTACCAAGATAATTAAATTATTTGGTCTTTTGGGGTGCAATTGATTGTATCTAGTTCCAATATAATAATGTAGACACCATATCTTAGTTTCTAGGTTCAGGGTCATTACCGTTCATATCAAAGCAATAGTAGTATAAATATTATGAACTAGATTTAGTAAAACATATATTAGGGAACATAACCCTATTATAGACTTCGATGATAAGTATATAAGAACATCCTAATGTTTTGGTATGGTAAATATTATGTGGTTATTATTATTTATAAATCTATGTAAAGACATTAAAAGTGGACATGGTTCAATAATATATTTACCTTGGGGTATTAACTAAAAAAATGTTTGTTGGTATTAACTCGATCATTACCTAGTACATCATAATGAGCCTTACTATGCACCTAGTTTCGCAATCCTAGGGGATATGCTTTGGATAATTCAAAATTTATTTACAAATAATTATAAATGTTATTAAAATTTTATTTCAATGAATGATCTAGGTTATACCTAATGTTTAATATTTTGAAAATAATGTGTCATGATTTATACCTCCTATAAATTATTTTTATTTTAATTATAATGATTATTATTTCTCACACTACGTTTTTTAGTTTTATTCAATCAATGTAACCCAAATAAGTCATGTTAACATTGAATATGAAAGAGAATTTAGTGTCTATGAGAAAAAATGGGATAAATAATAGAGTGAAAGATATCATGATTATTCCTAATTAGTTATCCCAAAATATAATTAACAACATAACCATAACAAAATCCCAGAATGACCAAAGAATGGGATGATAGAGTTTGTGAAGAGATCGAGGGATGGATACCATGGACGAAAGAAAGTTTTATTTCCTCATGATAGAAATGTGTAAATAAACACCTATTAAAGTATCTCAAAGGAATTATAAATTTTTTTATGTGTGTAATATAAGTGCATAAAGAAATGAATTGTCGAGGAAAAGTGAATAGTATGATGGAAGGAGATAAATCTCATCTTAGGGGTCTATTTATTGTTTTTTCTTAAATGTGGGGAACCTAGGAATTATCTATGTAAATTATATATTCTAATGGTTAACCCCTAGACCAAGGTAGAACTAATTCTTAAATATGTTATTTTATGTATTTATATATCAGACTTCAATAAATTCATTGTATAATTATTTTAACCAACAATATTTTCGTTATAAGAATCAAGAAAAATATAAGGATTATGCTTTATTTTAAGTCTATATATGTATTTCATAACATTAGAGTTATCTATACCATCATGGTATTTTGAGTTTAAGGTTGATCATAAGTTCAAATCCTTAAACACCGCTTTTTACAAATTTTGTGGTAACAGTATAATGTGATTAAGGATATTTTTGAAAAATATTTATGCAAATACCACCCATTGGTTTAGTATATGAAGTATTTATTTGAGTAATAATTCCTTTAATTTTTTTGACATAATATAAATGTTATTGGTAATATTTAAGGATTGTGTTATCTTTGATGTTGTCGTAATTATGGGTCATCACATTTTTGGAACTTTATAGGAATTCTATTAATAAGGTTTAAAAAATTGGATAAATCACCTTTCAGGTGACACCTATCACATCCAAAAAGACCACGAGACATGAACCCACAACCAAAGGATGATAAGGGTTTAGTGTATTCCACTGGTATATGTGATGTCCTAGTTAATATTTCATTTTTTAGTTAAACATGTTGAGGAATAAATATAAATAATGAACCAGTGGTATGGTTTTTGAGAGATTAATGTATTGTATTGGATAAATTGTTCTAATTATATTTGTTTTGGAAAAGATTTATGAATAGGAGGAAATATTTTTCACTCTCATATAGATATTATGATTAGATTAAAATTAATTTTAGTTCATTATACATAAAAAATTCATATTGGATGTTCATTTATTAGAGGAAGAGATGAAGTATAAATTGATTAAAGTAAATTCAACGGATCAAAAAAATTTACCAATTATTTTATATGGATCCAAATTTAATACACATAATTAATTCACTGATTAATTATCACTTCAATGTTATGATATTTTTATGGTTTTATTTCACAATCTCATTTCAATCTCCTTAATTTATACATGAATTTTAATTTAAGAAAATTATATGAAAATTTTCTAGTAAACCAATGTAATTTTATTCTACTCTTGTTATTCATGATTTTTTCAAGTAATAGTATACTTTTACAATCTTTGGTTATTAAAATTATCAAGAAAATTTTTTTATGAAAATTCGACATTATTTCTCCCTTTAGTCGAAAATATTTTTCTTTAAAAACCATGTTATCTAAAATTGGTTTCAAACTTTTTTGTATAATTATAAAAATGATTTATTGATTTAATTTTAATCCATTTTTAACTTTTTTAAGAGAAATGAAATGAATATTCATTTCATTTTCCACACAAGGATTGTTTATCATTTACCAAAAATGTGAAAATATTTTTTTTGTTAACATTTATGGAAAGTACATAATTTCCCATAATCCTAAACAATAAATGATTTAATGATTAATATATATGTTTAAAAGGTTATTTTAAAAGAAATTATTTTCAATATCTTTTGAGAACTCATTGTTTTAAATGGTTGTTTTAAAAGGGTAAAGGTTATTTTCTTCATAAATATTTTTAGTTACATTTTTTCATATTTAAATTTATCAATTCTATAAACCCTTTATTTTACTTATGATCAGTAAAAATATGTTGAATTTTTACCAGAATTATTCTTTATATAGTCATTATATGATCATTTTGACCATGGAATGCATTTACATTCACTTTCTTCATTAATTTTAGTATTCATTAAATTTCCCATGAAATATTCACTTTCTTTTCGTAATTGGACAGTTAATTTACCCTTAATTTCTATATTATTTTTCATGGATATATTTATTACTTAAATTATGTATCAGTTCTAAATATGATATTTTATTCTAAAAGTTATCTAGTTGTCTAGTGATGTTACTATTAACTTATATTCATTACTCGATACAGATATTTGTTGATAGGGAATATTGTTTATCAATTAAATATATTATTTATTATATTAGGAATTATTTGAATATGAATATAATGGTGGAGACGGGCTATAGATATACTTTTGACATATTGGTAGTCTCATGATACAAATTAGTTGGATAGCCTTAGTTAAATTGGTTTTTGGTGCATAACTACCCATCAATTTTTAATTGGCTTTTGAATGTTACTGAAAGTAGTGGTATCATGATTCATAAGATCATAAAATCAAATGAATAATAATTTCATTCATTAATAATTCATTTATTATTTTCCATGATATTTTCAAAAAGGTATTATCTTTATATGAATTTATTTCTCAGTTTTTTATTAAATTTCTTGGCTTTCCAGTTATTTATCTTTCTATATTAATTATTCCCTATCTAATCCTAATTGTCAATTTATTGATTAAAAGGATGTGTGTTCACTAATATACCTTACCATATTGATTATTCATTATCTATTCAGGGTGGTCAATTTATATAAATGGAATGTATGCTTAGTTATTTACCATTATTTATTGATTATGCTTATTGATTCATGATATATTTCATTGTACCCAACCATTACTAAAAATTTAAACCCACCCATATTTTTTCCTCTTTAATGAATCCAAGAAGTGCACTCAGAAAGATATGAAAGGATATTCTAAAAGGAATAATTATATTTTTAAAAAAATTATATTTAAATTTGTAAACATAAATGTAATATAGGAATCATGTATGTGTCTTGTTTAAAAATACTACTAAACTATTGGATTCTTTAGAAAATTATCACTTGTATTTAGTACTAATGTAATTAATTAGACCATGGTTCCAGGTTACTCGGGACAAGTTCATCAAATATTACCTTTAAAGAATGAAAATATATAATAAATTATGAATAATAAAAATCTAAAGGTAAATAACAAAAAACCCATTCCATTAAATCATTAACTAGATCATAAGAGTAATATGGATGGAATAAATCATAAAATAATTACATATAAATAATCACACTATCTTAAAACATATCCATGGATATAATTACTAATAAAATAATCACATGAACAATAATAACTAATCTCTTAATGTTGGAATTCATAATTTATGACATCATAAACATGTCCTCAAGGCCTTGTTCTAAGACATATTTTATAATTGGGTAGGTCTTTGAGAGAGTAAAAATGATAGATTTTATCATGAGACCTATCGATACATTTAGGTGAAATAGAAGTCTCTTACCAACACATACAAATTGCAATGCATTCCACATATTAAAGGGAGGAAACATAATCAATTTTAATATTCATATTGAAAATCCAGAATAAGATATGTTAATAATTCACACATTTAGAAAATGTAATCATAAACTAGCCTGAGTAATTTTATGGATGGTATAAAAATATTACATCCCTATAAAAATAGAACAAATACCATTTAGGGAAATAATGAGGTTTTTATCACTACAAAATATTCCCAGTGGATAATAAAATCAGTATTGTTGAGAATGAATATAAATTCCATTGAAATATTATTAATTTTTTTTAGGAAAATACTAATTTCATTTTGAAATCAATATACACAGAATAATTATTTCTAAAATATCAGGGAAAAATTTTTATTTTAAAATAATCATGGAAGATTTTAATGTAAGCATCAAAACACTGTTTGGTTATGAAGGTGGGAAATTTCATTCATGTCTAGTACATTAAAACAAATATTCCAATCACTTTTTCTGTAAAAATTCATTAAGTACCTCATTCGGAAAACAATATAAATATTAATTTTTATAATATTTTGTTAAATAATTAGTATAATTGTTTTTAATAAGTAAATAAATATATATTTGTAAAAAAATTATTTAAAAACAATTTATGAATATTATGTTTCTGGACAAAATGATTCCCGACCAAGAAGAATAATAATGTTAGTTTTCCTTAAAAATATGTTTTTAGTATCTTGGGCACATAAATATTGTAAAATGATGGAAAAATATAAATTTAATAAATAAAAATAAGATAATAATATATATTGGTTTTAAGATAGGAAAAATTATATAATTTCCCCAAGTAAGACATCAATAATAACAATTTTTAATAATGATGAGATTTTGAAATAAACCCTTTCCATTTTGGTAATTTTATAATCATAACTCCCCAGGAAGAAAAAAATTTATATATATATATATATCCCATTATTTTTAGGATATTAATCATAAAATTAATTCATTGAGAGTATATAGATGATATAAAAGAAACAAATTGTTTATATGGCATGTTTCCCATAAAAGTAAATATGAGATAAAAACTTATAACCTTAGGTACAACTTCATTCTTATATGTACAAAACTCTTTTATAATAATTAAATATTTATTATATTTCCTATTAAATAAACATAAAAATATATATAATACCATATATTACATAGTTATAATCTTTTATCACCCATTTATTTGTAATTTTTTTAAAAAATAATTTTTCTGGTTAATAATTGATTCCTTGGTCGTATATGTTTTGGTTCAATAGTTTCATTATTTTACTTTGAACACAGTCCCATCATATTTTTAATGTTAATAATTATTTAAATATCATTTATATTTATTATATATTTATTTATTTTCATCCATAAAATATAGAGATATAAAAATGAATTACATTGTTCTTGTTGATGGTTGGTCATACGTATGCATGAACGTTGTTTCCATTTTTTGACAGATGGAATGAAAGAAACATAAATATTATTTCAAATTTATAGAATAATTATTATATCATTTATATCATATATATTCATTAAATATATATTTATTACAATTCATGAAAAAATAAAATGAAAATTGTATCACAACACTTCATAATTGTGGTAGTCCACACATACTCATGGGTAACATTATCATTTTCCAACAGATTGGAATTTAAGAAGATATATGTTATTTTATAATTAAAAAACATTAATTATGTCATAGATATATTATATATAAATTAAATACATCATTATATCTATTTTTGAGAGGCAGTGAAGAAAAAAATTACATCTGTTCATGAGACGGTAGTCCACCGTACACAAGATCGACATTTGTTTCCCATTTGATGTAAGAGGGGATGGATATAGGTTATGAGATTAAAATAATAACATATCAGTATATTTAATTCAATTATATAATTATTTTATCATATTTTTATAATATTTAATGGTGTTTTAGGTGTAAATAAAATGAAGGGACATTGCTAAAAACTATACATATTCTTTAGAGAACAACATTAGGTTTATAGATAAATCCTTACATGGATTGTTTAGTGAACAACCAGGGAATATAGGTCATGGGTAGGGATGTTAGAAATTAATTTTATAGAGTATTTTCTATACAAAAATGACTTCATGATATAGAGAGGAGTGGATGAAGGTGACCTTTTATAAATATGTGGGTGGCATTTTTGTAAATACCCAAAACAATTCAATAATGGGAAGTCACTATCAATCCAACTACTTAAAGAATAAAAAAATAATGTATTAAAGGGATGATAAAGTTGTTAAAATCCTACAATGGGAAGAATAAACATTTTATTCCATCAACATCTATGGTTACTCACTTATACCATTTTAGTTTTCACCAGTGTAACTAGTTTTTTATACCTATGTAATTTATACTTAATGCATAAAAATACAATAAGACATATTATATAATTTGGACCATGGATTATAAGATATAAATTCATTTTATATAATAAAAATAATATAACTATATAAAATTAGTTTTATCACAAGCACTTGTAATGCGTAAAACCCAGATCTAGCATTATCCACAGTAATAAATTTTTTACTCTTTAGGGGGAAAGGAAATATCCAATAAGAGGGAAACTGAACATAAATAGGACATGTTTGATATTATATTCCATTTATCATTCAATTGGATTAATATAATATTTTTAAGAATTTTTAATCCTTTAATAAAACATTATTTATTATCCAATTTCCTTAATGTCAATTTTGACATTATTTATTTAATTTTTCTTTTAAAATTACATGAAAACATAATAAATTTTATTGTTTTTATAATTATTTATGACCAAAAAATAGGTTAAAATTATTACCGAATATTAATTATGTTTATTCCAAATATATAATCCATTTCATCAAATTAAATTCATAGAATTGGAATAATTAAATTTAAAAATAAACCCACAAAACCTGTTGAAAAAAAGTTTTCATGGAATTCATTTTTCAAGCATAAGATGAACAAGTATTAAATATAAGACTAATTATCATTATAAAATATATTAAAATTAATATAATTAAATATATAATCTCTACATTTAATTTAATTCATTCAGTATTAAATGTTATTTTAATTAATTAAAATGGATAGACATTATGGATTTAATAAATGTTTTCTGTTAAAAAGATACGTTTTTCACTAATCATTGAAAAATCAATATTTTTTATAAAAATAAAATAAAAGTTTTCAAAAATATTATTTTAATATGATGAATTCAAAATAGATTTTTATTTTTTAAAATACATTATTATAATTGGAAAAAATAATTATTTTATCATAAAATAAAAGTAAAAATCATTTTTGAAGAAAATGTATTTTTTAAGAATAAATTGAACTCAAAACCAAATTAGTGGTTAATTTATATGAATTTATAAATAAATCTATATTTATTAGGGGTTATATATATATATAATAAATCAATTAATCATTTTCATAACCACCATTTTAACAAATATGTTATAACGGTCATATTAAAATAATATATTTGATCAACTCTGTATTGAATGTCGTATACACTATTGAAAATAATGATATTATTTTAGAAAATAGGGTTATCACATTCTCCCCACCTTATATAAATTGTAACCTCACAATTCTAACTTGAACTTCGAATTCAATGGTTTAATATTTGAAAATAATTTTATTGAAACTATGTGTTGTGTAAAAGGGTTAATGAAACATCAAATCAGTAATAGAGATAGGGGTGTATAAAGGAAATCTATAATAACACATAATAATGTTCCCTTGTAGGAAAATATTAGTGGGATGTGAAAATGTGTATAGAGAGGAAAATATTAATTCCCAAAAAATTATGGAGAGTGATAGAGATCCTTGATCACATGAAAGTTAATGATCAAAAGAAAGCTAATGCCCATAAAGGTGGAAATATTTGATGGAATCAAAGACAATTTATTCACTAAAAATGAAGTTAAATGCATAAAATTTTTATTTCAATTTCCTTTTCTTAAATTTTAGGGATATTTTTCTATCAGGATATATAATAATAGAAACTATACTTACTTGATATCTTTTATTTCATCTGCATAATTTTATCCTTCTGTTTTCATTTGACCAATTTCAATTTTTTTTCATACACTAATAAATTAATATCCATACGATTTTTTTGTTTCTTATTATCTATATTTTACATTTAATTATTCATATAAACCACCAAATAATAAAAAGTTATTTCTTTTATCTTTAATAAAACCAAAATGGTTCACACAATGTAAGATAATACCTGAAATGAATAAACATTCATATGAATTAATAAGACATTAATATCCATAATTTACAATAAATCCAAAGGTTTGATATAGATAATTATTTAAATAAAAAACCATATATCCCAAATAATACTAATAACCTAAAAATTAAATAATTTTTTAACCTCAAAGGTTATCTCATACACTTCATCATACACCTCCAAATACATAATAATATTATTACCAAATAATATTTTAATTTAAACTAAATGGTTATATATAACTCAACCCAATAATGTTTATCTATAAATGTCATTAGTTACCTAAAAATCCTAAAAATTATAAAATATTTGATATTAATATTTGTTTCCAAAAATATTATTAACCATTTTAAACTCTCATCGCATGAAACCTTAAAAGGGGTTTCTAAGAATTTGAACTTATGATCAACCTTAAAATCATAAACTGAAGATAGTACACATAAATCATAAGTTAATATTACATAAATACATATACATATATAATCATTTAGATAATCCTTATATTCTTTATGATTATTATAACCAAAATACCATTGATAAAAATACTTCTACACTATAATTCTTACATCTCAATACATAAATATTTAAACCCTTTTACTTCAATGTTTGTATAACATGGTACCATCCTTGGTCTATGAGTTGACCTTTAAAATAGTTAAGTATAGCAGATACTTCCTAGGTTCCCCATATTTAAGACAATAGTCTATAAATATATCTATTGGAAGAAATTTATTTCTCTCCCTTGAACTCCTCACTTTTCTCCATTAATTAATTGATCCATGCCATTATTTTCCACACATAAAACATTTTCTCATCGTTTTGAGACATTACCTATAGTATATCTTTCTACATTTTTTATATAAGGTAAATTTATTATTCTTTCCTCCACGGTATCCTCTATGTGATCTATTAGTAAAATCAATCCTTATCCAATTTAGTGATTCTAAGAGTTGGTTAATGTTCAGTTTTTTAATTATATATCATGATAACTAATAAAGTTTAATCATAATGTCATTATTTCCAATAATCATCCAAATTGGTTTCCCATAATAAATAAATTTTATATCACACTAATTGTTAACATCATTACTCATAGTTCCATAAATTGAATAAAACCAAAAATCATTATGTGAGTAACAATAATCATAATTATAAAACAATATTTTTTAGGATGTTTAAATCACGCATCTTTAATTTCAATATATTACACCAATAGTTTAACCTAGGTCATATTTTATCATTATCTATTCAAATCAATTGTTTTGATTCAAAATGAAATTTTTAATTAGACCACGAATATCCCATTGGAATTTATAACCATGTGTGAAAAATGGCAAATTTTTGTGAACTAAGTGAAAATGTAGTCAAAGCCCAATGAAACCTTTTTAGAGTTATGGTACCTTAGTAAAACTAATCCAAATCCTTATCCAATTGTAGTATCCTGAGAATAATGTATTTCTTGGATAACCACATAATCTATACATACCAAAACTTTAGGATGTTGACCTATACTTAGACATATACTCAAAGTCTATCATAGGTATATATTTCATAATACGTGTATTCCAAAATATCGTACCCATGGTTTCTAGTAAAATTTCTCTTATAAAAACTATAGTGACCTCAACTATAGTATCCTATATAATGTGATTTCTCTACTACATTAACACTAGATACAAGGATTTTTTTCCCAATGTACAGAATAGTTTAGTAATTTTGGTAAACAATATACATACATGAATCTCAAATTACATTTGAAAACATAAAATAGAAAACATAGTGAAAGAAAATGTTATTCATCATTGAACTCATTTCAAGATTCCTTCTTCATGTCATGGGGAAATGAAATATAATAATTGTAATCTAAGGTTCTTAGTAGGGGTTATGAGTAGAGAAATATAACATGTAATTAATAATTAATAATCAATATTGTATGGTGAATAACTAGAAACATAATCTATTTAATCAATAACTAGTTATCAAGGGTAAAGTGGATGGAATAATGGGTCAAATAATTCCATATAATAGTCACATGATCATGAATATTATCCATATACATCATAACTAATAAGGTAATCACATGGAAATAAATTTCTAATCTTATGATGAGTGATTGTATTGTTCATGATATCATAAACATATCATCATGGACCTTTTGACGAAAAATATTACATAAATGGGTAAGGACTCAGCAAAATACCAAAGATACTTTTTCTTATGAAACCTACTGATGCATCTAAGGGATATATAGGCTCCCAACCATAACTTACTAATTCTAATGCATTCCGCATATGAAAGGGGATAATCAAAATCAATTTAAACATTCAAATTTAAAAACATTCTAACGAAATGTTAATAATGTCCCTAATCAATAAAAATAATCTCAAATATCCATAGTAAGAAATAGAATGGAATCAAAATAGTGCATCCCTAGTAAAATTGATCACATAACATCTAAGGAATGAATAAATATGGTATTATTACAATATATTCCCATTTTATAATAAATGGTTTTTGTTGATGATGAATATAAATACCATTTAATTATTATTACAAATGTTCTTGAGGAAAATACCCTTTTCATTTTGAAATACACCTTTTAAACAATAAAAAATTCAAAATTATTTTCCTTGAAAATAAATATGGAAATTTTAATGTTATATTCAAATAATTGATTTATTATGGTAATGTGGAATTGTGTTAATGTTTTTTACCTTAAAACAAATATTTCATTCACATTTTTAATAAATGTTAAATAACTGCCTCATTCATAAAATGAAAAAAGATTATTTATTTTTGAACATTTTGTAAAAACAAGGGTATAAATTTCTTCAAAAAAATATTTGAGAATTGTAAACATGTTTTTAAAAACATTATTTAGTAAATATGTGTATAGAATAAAATATTATCAACCGATTATAGAAAAGAAATTACATGAAAAAATCATTTTAGTATCTTGAGTACATTAGGAGTGGTAAATGAAGGGAGAATGTAATTTTAATAAAAAAAGTGAGGATAATAATATTTATTTTATATAATATAGAATTATTAAATAATACCCCTAGGGGATAGTTTAATGAAACAATACTGATGAATGATGTAATTTTTAAAAAAACACTTACCACTTTGGTAACACTTGAATTGTAAGACAAATAAAATAAGTAACCTAATATGGATATTTATATTCCAAAATTTTCATGATATAAAGTAAAAAATACATTCATTTTTAGTATATATATACCACACAAAAGAAAAAAATGGTGTATATGGAATGTGTCCCATAGAAATAAAAGTGAGAACGGAATCCCTAAGCTCAAGTCTGATATCCTCTATATATTTCCAAACCTCAAATATAATAAATTTATATTTATTATAAATATATTATAATACCATAATAATCTATATCTTACCTTATATTATTTACTTATAATCATTTATCACATGTTTTAATAATATTTTGTTAAAATCACTATTCCGGTTAATAATTGCTTCTCCTTTCAAGTATTTTGTGGTTTGGTAGTTTCAGTCCATTTACATTGGTCATCATTCCATCATATATATGATTTTAATCATGATTTAAATAATATCTATATATATATTAATTATATAACTAGTTTCCTAAATCCATTTGTGTTATAAACAACAAGATTAAATACATTATTCATGGAGATGGAAGGTCGTATGTACGTGTGAACAATGATTTCTTTTTAGATAGATAAAAAAAGAGAAATGTAAATAATAAAACAACTTTCCAGAATAATCATAATTTCATATATATCATATATATTCATCAAAATTTTCTTTACTAACATCCAAATAAAAATAAAACAAAAAATGTATCATATCACTTTGTGGAGCTGGCTATCTGCACATATGCATGAGCAATGTTATCATTTTTCAAAGGATTCATAGGTATGGTGGTAGATTTTATATTATAATTCATTTAGAATAATAATTAAACAAATATATTATATATATAAATTAATCCCATTATTATATACACGCCTGATAGGCGTTTATGGAAATCGAATTACATCAGTTCGTGAGGTGGTAGTCTTTCATACAAAGGCGCATTAGTGTCGTTTCCAATTTGATGGATGAGGGTATGAACATAGGTTATTACATAAAAATAATAAAAAATTATTATAAGTTATATATTTTTGTAATTATTTAATCATATTTTTATAGTATTTAAAGTGGATATAGGAAAAAATAAAACGAATGGGCATGGTTAAGAACTGCAGCTCTTCTTTGGAGAACCTCTTTACGTTTATACCAAATGCATTCCTAGGATGGTTTTCTGATCAAAAAATGAAATATTGATCATGGGGATGGATGTAAGTAATTTATTTGGGAATTTCTTGGCCAAAATATCCTTTCATGTGTGGAGGAGAGAGAACAGGGGTGTCCATTTATAAGTGATGTGAATGATACTATTTTAAATCATAAAACTATTAAATAATGGAAAATCACTCCCCATAAATGTGCCTAAAATACTGATAAATAATGTATTGTGGGGAAATAGATTTTATATAATCCTACGAAACTAAAATAAAAAAATAAACATTTTATTCCATTAACCTCTATGTTTACTCAATTTTAATATTTTATTTTCACCAATGTAACTAGTGTTATTACATGGGTAATTTATCCTTTAATATTAAAAATAATATAATAATTATTTTATAATTTATACCCACTAATTATACATATCCAATAAAATATATCTAATAAAAATTCTACATAGTTTTAATATTAAATTTAACACAATAACATGTTACCCGTAAAACTCTATTTTAATCTTATCCGTGGTAATTAATTTTTTACACTTTAAGGGACAAATAATGTTGACATAAAAGGAAAAACAACCAAAAATAGAGCATGGTTTATACTATCGACCATTTAACATTTAATTTTCCAAATATTTTATTTTTATGAATTTTAAATCACTTAACTAAACATTATGTTTTATAAAATATCATTAATGTTAATTTTGAAACTATTCATTTACTTTGACATTGAATATAACGTGATATAAAAGTAATTTGAAAATAATCCATCAAAAAGCTATTATAAATTTATTTGTATCAATAAAATTTTTAGGAAACTAAAAATCAATCATATCATTTTGCATTTAAATATTTTAAAATCATTAATTTTATTTTCATCTTAATTTAATAATTACTATATAGGCGTTGTGTGAGAATTTAAAATACTTATATAATCAATAAAAATTTGAAATAAATTTACATGATAAATTAAAAATATTTAACCTTAAAATTAATATTTATAATGGAACATGCATTCTTTTTATTCCTATGTGAACACATAATGTTTTTTTAAAGTAACAGAATTACATTTTTTGTATTCATTATATAAATTATTATTTAGGTTATAATCATGTCCATATTGATTAAAAATGAGATATTTACTAACCTTAGATGATATATGGTCGGACTATGTCTATTAAATAGGAAATATTCAGGTTTTTATGGTATTATAACCTTTATCTCTTTATTGTATCCTTCAATAAACCTACTTTTCCCTTAACCGTTGTAACATATTTTTACTGTTTTTACTATTTATTAGTACTAAAATTTCAGTTAACCATGTTACCTAATTTTAATTATTATAAATAAAAATATTTAATCCATTTTATCAATCCTATTCATATAAGTGGATGAATTTAATTTAAAAATATGCATGCAAAACATGTTAAAAACATCTTTTTCAAGAAATGATTTTTTTCAAGCATAAGATGATCTTACATTTACTATATGAACAGTAATCATCATTAAATGGATTTAAATAAATCTAGTTAGATATATGATATATAAATTTGATTAAAATAATTCAATATTAAATATATATTTTTTAATTAAAGTATTCATACATTATGAATTTAAAATGGTTTTCAATAAAAAAGAATTATTTTCACTATTCGTAAAAAAATTAAAAATTTAATAAAAATAAAAAAATGTATCCTTTAACTAATTTTCATATTTTGAATGATAAAATTATTTCTATTGTATCAAATACATTTTATAAGTGTAAAAAAATAAATTATTTTATTTTATCACAAAAAATAAGTAAAAACCATTTTCTTAGAAAATATATTTTTCAAGAATAAATGGACATCACTAAAAATATTGTGATTATTTAATAATAATTTAATAATAAATTTATATTTAGATGTAATTTCATATATATATCATAAATAAATTAATCATATTCATACTATCTAATTTAATGTCTAGGTTATATAGTCAAATTTAAATTATATATTTTGGGAGTCCTTTAATGTTGGTGTTTTGTGTCATATATGCTATCAAACATAATATTATATAAAATTTAACATTGTTTCCAAGAATATTTTAAGAATCACTACCAATACCTTCATCATATAGTGGAATATGTCATGTATTTGATTATATTTATACCCTCTTTTGATTTGTACCACATCATGAGAAATAAAAAATTACTTAGTGAACATCACAAAATAAAATGTACATTCTTATGTGTTCCATAAAAGGAATAGAAACATATATTATTAAATAATAATAACATGATAAAACCATTAAACTTAAATGGGTATCAAATTAAATTTATTAAATATATATGTAAAAATCTCTCAGTTAATAATAAATTAATAAGGTATTTACACTTTATAGATAAAGATGTACTACATAGAAAATAAATTCCCCAATAAATCAGTGTAAGTGTGTCTGGGTGAACAGGCATGAAGAAATCTAAAAATTACATACAAAAAAATTACATTATTTTATATTAATATTCGATAAATTTTATGAAAATAGATTCCCCAAAACAATAATTTTATCATCAAAGGATACTGTATGTATAAACATCTAATTCCATTAAATATATTCAATGTCTCAGACAATATAATTAACAAATAGTACACTTCTTAGTCATGCACTATTTAAAATCATTCTCCAAAACCTGGTTAATGTAAAAATAAGTAATAGATAGATTAGATACTCAATAACTATAAAAATTGTATATATCTATCAATGAACATATTTAAGAAAACATGTGTATAAGGGTTTTAGAATATTATCTTAAAATTTCAAAATCATTTCCATCAATTAATAGAAAATAATGTTGGAATAATGTTTTGGAATATTATATGAAAAGAATAATTGATGAATCAAATATCATATAACATGAGAATATAAAATTTTTACAATAACATTGTATAAGTGGTTTTCATAATGTTTGGCACAATCATAATCTTAGAAATTATTTTTTAAGTCTATCTACCAAGATATTAATCACATGTTTGTCTTAGTCTAACCACACATGCACAATCTTTGGGCTATAGATAACCTCCAATGTACCCTATTTTGGTCTTGGGATAACATCTTGTATAATCATTGAGATTATATACATTAAAAAATACTTAATTCATTGGAGGGATATAATATACCCACCCATCACATACTAATTATTTATTAATATATATTCCACAATATAATGAAAATATTTATCATTTCCTCATATAATAACCCACAAAATTACCCTTAAATTTATCGATATTTTATATTAATAACCAATTTAATTATATTGAAAGAATTATGATGGTAAAATTTGATCATATAACAATTAAATCATAATAAAAATCAAAGGATGTTATTATAGATGAAAATTTCATTAAATGGTCATAGGATCATTTATTATGTTAAATACCCTTCCGAATTTGAAATAAATTATTTAAAATCTATAAATTTTTAGATTATTAGACAATATAAATTCAGTGAAAATAACCACAGATACTTTTAAGGGAATAATAAATTCAATGAATAGTCAACATGGTGGGAAAAAATATTTTTACAGTAAATGTTAAAACAAAGATTATATTTTCATATTTTGTAAAAGGTACATTATTTGGAAAGAGACAAGAAGATTCATTTTTAAAAAATTAGTGAATGTTAATTATGGATAAAAATTACATTAATCGTATATTAGATAATAATAAAAAATATATATATATTATTTTAAAGACATTATTTCAATTGTAGGAAAAAATCCTTGTATAATAGAAAAACAATTTTTGTTTTCCTTGGAAATATTTTTTTTAAGATTTTGTGAACATAGAAAAAATAATTTGAAATAAATAATTTTAATTTCCATAAATAACTAAAATTAATGAAAATGAATAATATTTATGATAAAAATGTCATATAATTTCATCATTATAAATTTAAAAATAAACCATCCTAGTAAAAAGTGAGATTGAAACAAAAAACCATTTCTGCTTTGGTAAATTTTGATTTATAACCCCTATTAATTAAATAAATTTAGTTTAAACATTAACTAAAATTAATATAAATATATTTACTATATATAATATCAAATGGGAAATATATTCTTTACAGAATGTAAAAAATTGTTGAAAATTTCCTATGTCTTATCAAAACAAAAGAGAGATGGGAAACCCATATATCAAGTTTAACTTTCTTCCTAAGCACTCTAACCTCCTATATAATAAATTTACATTTATTATAGTTCTCTAAAAATTTATAATTATTATACTATACTTGGTATAACTATAAAATATTATCAATATTTCATTAATAATATTTCTTTTCATTATCAATTTATATTTTTACAACTGCTTTTTATATATATGTTTCGATTCTATAGTTATTGTCCTTGAAAATTTATCATACTTATATTATATCCTTAATAATAATTATTTCGTATGTATAATAAATAATAATTATATAAAATTTTCTATTAATTCATATAAATAGGTTATGAAACAAGAATCACATCACTTCATTGATGTGGTAGTCCACACATATGCATTAGTGACATTAGTGTTTTCCAACGTATGGGAAGGTAAGAATGTAGATAATATATTATGTTCAATAATAATAATAATTTCAAAAATACAATATATAACCAATAAATCCATCTTTATTACCAACCATTAATTACGGTGAAGGAACATGAATCATATCACTACATGGAGGAGGTAGCCCATACATATTCATCAGTGACATTTTCATTTATCATTAAATGGAAAAGGTGTGGGAAATGTATTTCCCATAATAATAAATAAATATAAATATATTGAAGATATTATATTCATTATTTTGGGATGTAAACAATATATATAGAGAATGTATAAGATCAAATAAACTTTGAAATAGTCAAGTGTTATGATTATATTTTTTTAGAGACCTCTTGTGGATTACACCTTCAGCATTAATAGGATGGTTTTAGGGTGAGAACCAAATATCAAGACCAAAGAAAAGGATTATAATAATCTTTTGAGGAAGTAAATATCCAATCAAGATGGATCAAATTTTGTGAATGATTGAGGATAATAGGTTCCCTTTTATAAATTAGGGGAGGGAAACAAATGGATTGACTTTAATGATTTAAATGATATTAAGCCACAATGATGTGAGAGTTTAAATAAATGGAAATAAATTTGATGAAAATATAATATAATCTTAAAATATATCCATTTAAAATTATCTAAAAAAATTTATATTGAAATATATCTCTTATATCTTAGTTTAACCCCAGGGTAAACCCTTTTAACCCAAATCATGGTAATAAATGTTTACTATTTTACTATTCATTAGGATAAAAAATGAAAGTCGAACATTAAATAACTTTTAAATTATTATTAAAAATACATAATCTATTTTATCAAATTTTACATCTATATTTGGTGTAAATTAATTATAAAATAAAAACACAAAAGGCAATGAAAACCCATTTTTTGATAAATTAATTTTTAGGAATAAAATGGATTTACATACATTCTATGGATTATAAAAACTATTAAATGAATGATTAAATAATTTATTGAATACATAATTTATAAATTTAATTATAAAAATAAATTAATATTTTTTAATTTATTTTATTTTGATAAAAACAACCTGTGCACTTAAAATTTGTTGTAAAATATTACATGTTATTCTTTAAAACTAGTTTAACATCATTCACTGAAATTATATAACTAATGTATGAATGGTTAATCAGATATAATAAATAAATTTTATTAAATTAACTTTTTAATGATTAAAATTTTATTTTTTTTAAAATAAACATTATTAATACTAAGAAAAATATATTTCATCATAAGAATAGGCCTATTAAAAATGAAAATGTTTTATTAAAATTTAATGATTGGTTATTTGGTATTAATAATAAATTTTAATTATATAAAAGATTTCTATATAGATTTCATAATATGGTTAGTCATATTAATATAATTTAATCTAATGTATTAGTTAAAAAAATTTAATATGTAATGGTTTATTTAGACTTGGGGTTATCTGTAAATCAAGTTATCAAATACATCAAATTTATTCCAAAGGAATACATATATAATATCATGTTTTTACATTCTACCAACCAAAAAATTAATTTCACTACCAAATTTCTATCCCAATGGTGTAAAAAGTAAACAAACTTCCTCCATATAACATCTTCGGGTTCCAAATTATTGTCTTAAATTTTAATGTTTCACTAAAAAAATTAACCAAGTAGGTGGTATTTTATTACAACACATTCAATCTATGAACCGAAATCTATATCACTTGTTCTATATAATAATTATCATGATATAGTTGTAGAAACTCTAATTTTAGTACATGATAAGTATTAAGTATTTACTTCCTCAAAAGAGATACATGGAACATATCTTGAAATTTAGGAGATTTAATGGATGTTCAAAGTGATAAGATACAATACCTACATGATAATAAATGTTGAATTGACCAATATTCCATGGGATTAACATTACATTTTTCTAAATCTCATATTCTTTTTATATGAAAAAAATCAAAGGAATACCTTCTCACCAAATTCAAATTGTTTTTATCACTAATGAATATTGACATAAACCCCTTGTTAATTATGAGATTCCATTATGTTCCACTAAATTACTAGAACAATCTATTATATTACCTAATTTTACTCTGGTATCAATAACTTTCATTATAGAATTATGTCCAACCATATCAATTTTCTACACATTTTTTAAAACAGATCTTCATAACGATCCTTCTAAATAGTTGATGGAATACTATTTTTATAAGAAATTCTTTTTAAGATGAAGGGGTTGATCTCAAAAAAAATTTCTAATCTGAAGAATAAGATATTAGAATATCCATGAGGGTTTTAGTTTTCCATTCATAATTTCTATATATCTAAGGATGCTAAATATTACAAAAAATGAATCTGTAACAACAGATTTTAGAATATATCTCCAAAACCTCATGGTAGATCATATATCTGTCTTAGATTAAATAGAATGTAGTAATCCATATAACCATACACCTTACTTAAAATATATCTATCAAATATAACCAAGAGTTAAATCATATAAGATATAAAATAAATTTTTTATCTTCATATGGTGATCGACCACAACCAAAATAGTTTATTCTCTTTAGATGTCTTACGACGCCCGATGATGAAATCAATGGTGATGTTTTCCCATCTACAAATTGTTATGGTTAATGGTTGTAAAATCACTTTAGAAATATTCCATATATCACTAATATAGTGGCATACAAACCACTTATATATATACTCATAAATATCTATAATCATGGTATCTCATTTGAAATGTAATCGCCACAACCCCAGTTTTCTTTAGTTGGTGTCATCTTTATCATATTGGAATATATACAAAGAGTGAAATCTGGAACGAATGATTAGTTTATTAGTTTTGGATAACCACATATATACTGGATAAAAATTTTAAATTGGTAACATTAAGTAAAACATAATATATAACCAAATCAAAGGAAATTCATCCTTGAAAACTCATTCCATCAATTCTTCATTATATCCTAGGGAAAGGAAACAAAATAAGGGTGAGCTTTAATGCTCAGTAAGGGTTACATATAACAGAATATATATTGAATGAATAATAATAATTAATATCGAATGGTTTATAACTAAATATTATTGTTATTTGAATAACTTTACTACCATTACAAGATAAGGAGTAGTCAATATATCAAGGTAAATAGACAAAAAATCATTTAATTAATAAACTGAGAATGAAATCCATATAGAGATAATATCATAGTGAAAATATCATTGATAATAAGATAAATAAATTCTAAAATAAGGAAATGATTAATTTTGGGAATTCATGTATCAGGAACATGGTAACTCCACCATCCAAACCTATTCTCAATATAGTTTAAAACTAATGGGTAAAAACTAATTTGTTTTGACCAACTAATTTAAAACTACAGGGCATAAAATCATCTGGTTCGGCAAACTGGTTTTTTTCATGAGACCTATCTATGCATCTAGGGTATATCTATAATGGGAACCCACCCATATCAACACGTCCAAATAATTACTAATATATCTAAAAAACTATTTAAATCATTAATTAATATTCATTATCATTGTATATCTATATTGACTAAATCATAAATATTTAACAATATTCCCCTACTTAATCATACAAATTTCAACATAATAATCGTATGTAAAAAATGATATAATTTTTAGTAAATAATAATATTCATTAAACAAAAATATTTATATTTAATATATATTTAATTTTCATTGAAAATTTATCACAATAATGTGATTTTTTCCGTATAAAGTTAATAATCATAGAAGAAAGTGAGATTATATAATATCTTTTACCACATTGTAATTGTTAATTCAAATCCAATTTGATGAGATTATTAAATGTGAAACATGAAATACCATGATTTATAAATTAATCAGATATTACAAGTAAAAAAAAGAATGGTATATACCATGTACCAGAAATTAGGTGCATATAATTACAATATGTGTCAATATAGGGAACTTGAGAAAAAGTCCCTTACCTGATGCTTCCTTTTGGTTAAAACTGATTTTATATCATGTATAGTGGTTTTCAACATTTCATTAAATTAAAAAATTACCCTATTAATGTTTATAATATCATATATGATTCTATTATAAAATATTTTCACTCATTCATTAATAATCATTCATTATTTCTAGTGTTAATCACTTTGTTTTTTTATTCGTTCTTCTTCAGGAAATTTACAATTCTTATGTAATGTATATTGTTTCATAATCTAAAGAATAATAATAATGAAATAATTATAATATTTATATATAAATTATACTTTCTAGACAAATCATGAAATATTATTTTGGGAAATGATGTGAGTTATGATCATAGAGATGGTAGGTCATACGTACCCATGGGAAACATTTTTGTTTTTCAGTGATCATTATGAAAATGATGTAAGTAAAATTTTGTCTTTAAATAATTATCATAATATAATAGTATTTATTTAAATATACTTATAGATATCATCTATGTTCATTGTTGATGAAAACAGAGTCACATTACATTGTGAAGGCAGTAGTCAACATGTACACAAATGATGTCATCATCATTAAGTGAGTGATAAAGGTAAGAAATAAAAAATATATTACCTTTAAATAATGATAAATATGTAATTAATATCCAATTTATTTCATTTATATTACATATCATCATTAAATTTATCTTTATAAACATCCATGTAAATTATTACTAAATGATGAATCACATGGCTTCAAGAGGCGGTAGTCTGCCGTACACACGAGCGATATTATCATATCCCATACAGAATGGAAAGTAATAACAATTTATATATGATATAATGAATATAGAGGTATAATTATGTTATAAATATCTGATATATACATTATATACATCTTCATACCCAACCATGAGAGTTGGTAATAGATAAATGGATGATATCTATTCGTAATGGGGTAGTCCACCGTACACATGAATAATGATTTATTAACCAATTTGATAGAAGAAGGGATGGTTTCAGTAATTACATAAATATAAAAACATCTCATTATATTAAATATACTAATTTTTTTATATCACCATGTTTTAATAATAATTTAATGAGTTGGGGAATAAATAAAATAAAATTTTTACTTGAATAATGTTACCCCTTCTTTGGGATACCTCCTTAAGTTTGAAAAAAAAATCCTTCCTATTTTGGATTTATTATCATAATTTTAATTTTAGTATTATATTATGGATGTTTTTATGTTTTTTGGTATGGTACTTTATAAACAAAAATTTTGTGAAATTATATATAACAGTGGATATGGGGTGGCGTTTTGAAAGTGATGTGGGGAAAACACCTGTAATATTTGTAAATAAAAAGGTGTACCCACATTTTTTACATGAAAAAAGAGTTCAAAATAGATTATTCACTAGACTTATACGTTATAGGTTATAAATATAGTAGAAAAATAGATTTTGGACAAATTTTTATGTCATTTTAACCCATAACCTTTTAGATTAATTCTCTAGTAAATCAATTTTTATATTAACAGTGGAAATTGGTTTTTTAATATTTTCCCAATTATTTTTGGTTAAAAATTATGTTTAACTAACTATCTAATATAAATTATTCATATTAAAAATATTTAATCCATTTCTATAGACTCCATTCACATACATGTAAAATTTTAATTTAAAATTAATCTGACTAATGTGATGAGAAAACAGTATTTTAAAGAGAAAATGGTCAAAATTTTATAATGTTTTATATAAAATTAAATATAAATATGATTCCAATGACATAAATTTCTTTAATATGTATATAATTGAAATTATTTTACTTTAAAACAAATTTAAAATATAATTTAACATCCTAAATAATTTAAATAAAAATGCATTTTTCATTTAAAATTATGTATTTTCTCTATACAATAAAAAATGAAACATTTTAAAAAATCTAAAAAACTAACCCTAAGATAATTTTCATATGATTATTAAAAAAATGAAATTATTTTTATAAAATATTTTTTAAAAAAGTGGAAAAATTTATTTTAAATTATGTGTGTGAAGTGAGACTAAATCGTCTTTTGGAAAAATATAGTTTTTTAGAAAACATTTCTTTTTCATTTAAATGATTCTTATTTAATTACAAGTAAGTAGATAAAAAATTTACATTTTTCAACGATATATTTGTAATAATTTATTTATTTATATTCATACCCTCTAATTTAATAGCTAGGTTATAATGGTCATGTTTAAATAATTTTATAATAGAGTATCGTGTTTTGTTTAAACTCAGGGTTGTGTGTATAGAAATCTATAGAAGAAATTAAATTCATTTTAAAAGAATTATATTATAAATTCTTAGTGTGTAACATTATTCCCTCATAAAAAATTTAATCTTCAAAATTTCATGGATATGACCTTCTAAATATATTATGGTAGTTCTTCTTCATAATAATCCTATGGTTCCCACATTACGTCCTCTATTTTGGGAATTTTCTAAAGTACATTTACTAAAAGATTAGTTTGATTCCTCAATAGTTTCTCTCTAGTATCCAAAATCTGGATGGATTTTTCATAGTAATAAGGATCATGTTCCAACTATATTTCATCATAGGTGATATATGATGTTTGATATAGCATGTAATTTATTAATAATATTAAATGGAACAAATATTGTACTTTTTCTAGATTTTATTACATTTACAACTGATAAGAACAAATCCAGTTATTTCAATAATTTAAAAGGTTCTGATGTACCTAGGGCTCAGTATCCCATTCTTATCAAACCTTTTAACACCCTACCCTCGATATACATTCAAGAAAACCTGATCTACGACTTTGAATTCCAAATATTTCCTCTAATTTTCATCAAAACACTTTTACCTACATTGAGATTCTTTAATGTGATCTTGAAGAACCCTTACCTTTATTATTGGCTCTTTAACAAGTTCTATGGATATGAGTTTCCCTTAACTATCTTTTTTCCATCAAGTTATAGTATGAAATTTCTATCTATATAATCCTTTATATGATTCCATTTAAATATTTTAATGGAAGATATTGTTATATAAAAACTCTTACAAAGATAAATAATAATCCAACATACCTTGAAATTAAAGTGATAATGACCTCAATATGTCTTCCATTATTTTAATATTCCTTTCAAATTGACTAATGGTTTGAGGTTTGTAGATACTTCTCTAATGTGTTCGATATAAAGATACTTTAAATGAATCTTCAATATTTTTTATGTAAAACACGGTGTTGATCAGAACAAATGGAAATTGGTGTGCCATTAAGTCTTAAAAAATCATTAACATAGATGCTTTCAAGTCACACAAGAGGTAAATCCTCTATTATACCATGTATATGTACTTATTTTGTTATTTTATCAACGATAACTCATATTGCATCATTATTTGTAGTAGTATTTAGTAGTTTTGTAACAAAGTCTCTAGTAATGTCCTCCCACTTCAACGTAAGAAAATGAAAAGGTTTTATGAATCCTCTAGGATTTCATCTCACAAAATTAACTTTTTTATAAACCAAACATTTGGGGACATAATCACTAAATTTCCCACTTCATTTTATCCCCCTAAAAATGTTCCCTTGAATATTTAACATATTTTTTCTACCATGGTGTATAGAGAAATTATAGCTATGAGAATCATCCAATAAGTTCCTTTTTTGCACAGGTATATATGAAAAATAGGATATATTTTAAATTTTCATAATTATATAATAACAAACTATGTAAAAATAAAATAATATCTTTTTATAATAGTATTATTGAATTAAAAAGTTAAATTCATTGTGATAATTATTTTTTAAAAATTATTATTATACTGATTTCTCATATTTTTATATTTAAATAATTAATTTTCTAATTATAAAATTTTAATATGCCAAAAATAATTCCATTTTATAATTTTGATGATCAAAATTATATTAGAAATAATTCATGAGAATTTTCTGAAAAAGTTATATTTTTTGTGAATATTAACAAATACAGTTTTTATAATAGAGTATTTTTTGTGACATCGGCAAGACATAGTTATGATATAAAATTTAATAATCTTATGGAATAGAAAAATTATGAAAATTATAATATAAATATTTTACAGGTAATAATTCAGAACTTTTAAGTAATAATTTAGAACTTGTATGTTATAATTTATTTCTTGATAAGTATAAAAAAAATCATGTACAGACATAGTGCCTACGTAGCATTCACAAAGTAAAATTTGTTTCCTTAGAGATAATAATTGATTGATAAAAAGTATTTTATAAACCTTTATATTAAATATTATGTATAATTTTTTTTTAGTTTCAAATTTTAGAGTTATATAACATGATTCTTATCCTAATAGATATCCCATGCTTTTGTAAGGCAAGAAAAGTCAAATTAATAAACTAAAGAAGTCTTCTTCACCTAGATATAATTAAATAAAATTTTTAAGGAATAAAAAAATTAAATTGAACCTAGTTAATTTATTTTCATGATATTAATTTATTATTAGTTTTTATATATGAAATAATTAACATTAATGTGTAGAAAATGGTGATGTAGTTCTTGTGCAAGCAGAAGAGAAATCAATAATATGATTCTTAATAAAATTATATGAACCATTAAATGAACCAAAAACTTATATAAACCTTGCTTTTTATTATATCTCGACCATGTTTGCCTGAAGGTCTAATTAATGACCATTTGGAACCACATGTATATGATTAAGACACTTATAATATTATATTTAAAATAAAGTCAAGTTGCTGACTATGTAGTTTTAAATTAGTATAATATTTTAATATGTAGTTTTCTAGAAAAAATATTCAACGATATATATTCATTTGAAATATAGGAAATTTTTATTGTTCATGTAGATTTTATTTTATTTTTTGGGAATAAATAATTACATTAATGGTATTCTTATTAATTATGCAATGATTTTTTAGTTAATGAAAAAATAAAATAAATCATATTTAAAATATTAAAATAAAAATAATTGGATATTTTTAAGGTAATCCAAAAATTTCATTTTTAACTGTGATATTTCTATAATATAATAAAAAAATTGTAATTTAATTTTTTTTAAAGTCATAGTTTGGGATAGTGTTTAATTTGAAAAAAAAATTATTTTTAATGAATAAAATATTTTTATTAAATTATTTATAAATCACAAATATCTTTAATAAGGCCAAATATGATAATATTATTTCAAAAATTTAATCATATTTAGATTTTTATTCCTTTATAAAGTCTTTACCCCTATATTACACTTATTTTATTTTAATATTTTATGTTTATTCCTAATTTTCTCATCACCTCAACTGTAAAAGGGGGTGCATTCCTTCCCTTAATTTCATCACCATAATCAATATTAGTCAACTATATTCTTCTAAATTACCTTATCATCATCCCTTTCCACATTCTATTATTCCATTTCTCATAAAAAAAATCCAAGATCCTTGAGCAGGTTCTCAAGGAAAAAATGTTTAAGAGGTGAATTCCTTATTCTCTTTTAAATTCATTGTCACTTATACCTTATCCCCACCATCTATCCAAATTTTCTTAAAAAATTTGGAATTATAAATATATAATGTAATTTTATTGATTTAATGGTATATACATCATCAAATCTCTTATTTATTCATTTTATTCTTAAAACCCAAATTGTCTTCCAAGGATTGTTATTTCACCACCTTCATGGATGATGTATTATTGTTTCCCTTTACAACACTAATGAAAAGATTAAATTCAATTATAATTTTTTAAAATGAAATTAATATTTTTTTTCTCTCTTCTAGAGAATTATTTCTATTTTACATGAAAATCCAAAATGAACCCAACATGAAACCATGATACGAATGCACCCAAAATAATGGAAATAACGAATATTATTAATAAATGGGTGGAAATATGTTACAAAAATATCAAAATAGGTATTATAAATATCATTATAATTTTATAATAAATAAGTAACACTCTAGAAACCATTATATAAGAGTTTTGAACACTTTTTAATGAAGTCAAAACTAATGTATGGGACTTTTCAATTAAAAATCCTCTTTTAATTTTTATTTTAAAAAAATCACAAGGAATTTTTAAAAACATATTCAGAATGAGTGGATTTTTATGATTTAATGATTCCTTAATGTTTTGATGATTTTTTACATGATTACATGGTTATTTTTAAATAAATTTTTTTCTTTTTTATGTGCGGAGTATTCCTTTATTAAGTGATTTTCCCAAGAAATGATTTTTATGATGCAAGTATTCTTGTTTAATAATTATGTAATGTTTCTTCGGCATTGTTTATGATTAAGGTTGGTTCCATTATAAAAAAAATATTGTTGGGTTAATGATATACCTAAAATGAATTATATATGTCGTTTGTTGATTTTAATGGTTATTCCAAGTGTAATTGTGATGGTTACATTATAAGGTAGTCGTCGGGGTTACATTTTAAGGTAAATGTGAGGGTTAAAAATCCTATGGTAGATACAATGGTTACAATCATAATTATGTATGGTAAAAAATTAATACCCCAAGTTACCTAAATGGTTTATTTATGTTCTCTTATTTTTTTAAATCTCATGTTATCACATATGAAGTATAGGATACTATGAGGGTGATAAGCACATGTTTGGGAAAATAATTTCATCTGTTTATAGGTATACATGGACTAAAAATTTCGTTCATTGTTTTTATGTCCCTTACAACACTGTTTATGCTCATTCAATGTTTTAAAAAAATTACAGGGGACAAGGATGTGTAAGAAAAAATAATTATCCATGATTAATTTTTTGAGGATTTTTTATGAAATCAAATATTTTTTATTAAAAAACCTATAGAAAAATGAATTTGTTTTAGTATTATCTACTTTCCATGCCTATGGGTTTTCATGTCTTAATTCCGACTTAATTTTTTAAAACTCTAGATATAAAAGTTATTTGGAAATTTATTAAAGTGACTTATATTTGAATAAAGTATAGTGGGTAATGTTTAAGTTAGGTTCCTTAAAACATTGCTCATAAAAGAAGTCTTTTAATTTCCCTTCATTCATAACTTTAATTATATTTTGAAATTTCTCATCGTATTATTGATTATTTTTTATATTTTCAAATAGATATTTTTTCTCAATCATTTGAGAAATAAGTGATGCATCACCTTCCATAATAATTACAATGTCTATCTTTACAAGATCCATGAACATAAGACCCCCCTCAATCTTCATTTGGGTCAAAATTCCATGATCATTACTACTCAATGCATCTGTTATCTTATTTTCATTCCATGGGTGGTTGTGTATTAAGAAAACATAGTTCTAGATTATATCAATCCATCACCTTTTCATCATGTTGATATATTTTTGTTAAAATGTTTACTTTTGTCACTTATAGAACCATAGAGATGATTTCACCTTATCTTCAATGAAAAGATTATAGCTTCCAAGTCAAGATCATGAGTTACAAAGTTCTATTTCTGGGTCTTCAATTTCTCGTATTCATATTTAATAACTTAATCATTTTTTATTAGGACAAAACCAAGTACCCTCTCTATTTCTTCACAATATATCATAAACCTTTCATTTTGGGATGGTAGAGTCAAAATCATAGCATTGGCCAATCTCATATTTAGTTCATAAAATCATTTTTCACATTCCTTTTTCAAAAAAAATTAACCCATTTGTGTGTAATAATATTTTAATAGTTTACCTAGTTAGGAATAATTCTAAACCAATCACCGATATTAACCCATAAAATCAATGAAACTAAGTTTTTAAATTGTATTTGTTGGTGTAGTACATTATATACCTTCCTCTATCATCATTGAATCAAATGTGATTCAATCCATGGAGAAAATTTTTCCAAGAAAAGAAACTTCTAGAATCCATAAATTACACTTACTAAATATATTATTTAAAACTTTTCTTTTATGAGTCTTAAGAATATTCAGAAAGTGATTATCATGGTCCTCATAGATTTTAGAATACACCAAAATATCATCAATTAATTCCACAAAAAATAATATATATATTCCCTGAATACTCTATCTATTAGATCCCAAAAAAACATATGGTGAATTATTCAATCCAAAAAGAATTACTGTAAACTCATAATGTCCATCCATCATTCCAAAATCTATCTTAGAAATGTATTATTTCTTTACTCATGGTTTATGATACCTAAACTGAAGGACAATATTTGAAAAATATTAGGTTTCATAAAGTTTATCAAATAATTCAACAATGTGAGGTAGATAATACTTTTTATTTATAATAATATTATTTATTTCCCTATATTGAATTCACATTATCATTGATCCATATTTCTTATTAACAAAGAGAAAAGGTCTCCCATGGTAAAACAGTAGGGAATTTAAATCTCTTATCACCCAAATTCTCTAGCTACTTCTCCAACTACACTAATTCATTAGTGGTCATTATCTAGGGAGTCTTTGATATTGGTATTTCATTTGGGATTAAATCAATGGGAAAATAAACTTCATGCTCTAAGGTATCTCTAGGCAATTTCTTTGGAAAACCATCAGTGCATAACTATATAATAGTTATATAATTAATTTGAATAATACCTTATCCATCCTTATGTGTTGTTTTTTTATCTTCCAAAATAATCTCATTTAGTAGAGCTGCTTAGGGTGGATTTGGATATGTCTCAGATGATGAAGTCTTACATCTAAAGATAATTAATTCAATATTTTCCTCAAAAATCATAATTTCCTTCTTGTAAAAAATTATTTCATCCTATTTTGAAATCGATTCCATACTAAGGATTATATTTAAGTAGAATTTAGTTATGATAATAAAGTCATAAAATAAAAAAATTATGTGTCATAATGGGGACTGCCTAAAAAATCCTTGTTTTAGTGAGACCTCCCCTAGCAGTTTTTTCTAACAACTCTCTTCTTAAATTTAAATAAAATTTTCAAATTTTTTGAGAAAAATGGGTAGATATAAAAGAGTTTGGGGATACATAATCATATAAATCATTATTTAAATTTTAATATTGGATTAATGTGATCACCACCACATTATTGGGTACTACCACCTTAGTTGTAGTGATATCATAAGCATGGCCTTCTCCCCTTGACCAATTCTTTGGTGGATTCCCTTATTGCTTGGGGAATTAATTTTCATTGGCCCCCGTATCCCTATAGTTGAAACATTGAATTTCAGTATTTTTTTCTTCCCTTTTTATAATTTTTTCTGGTGTCCCTTATATCCATTCTTATAACAAACCCCGAATCCCATATCAATGGCTTCCCTAACCTCCAGATCTCGAATTATGAGTTTTCAGAAACCACAACTCTCTTGAATCTCACTCTGGTTTCTCGTTTTAAGAAAAAGAGGCCTTCTGTTGATGCTTTTGATTGGTTCGTCTTCGGATCTTAGGACCTTCAAGAAAGATTGGTTGTTGGCTTTCTTGATAGTCGACACATCATGTTTCGTTTTTAAACAAAGGAGGACCTCAGAAAATCCTGGTCGAGGGAACCTCTTAGCTTCAATGGATTTCATTTCTTCCTCTTACGTTGGTCCTCCGATTTGCACATGAACCACGACTCTCCCTCTACGGTGTTTTGTGTAAGCTTTCCCAATATCCCTTTACCCTTTTAGAATCCTTCTGTTATTAGAATGTTAAGAAATATTGTAAGAATATATTTTTGTTCTAATATACGCACTTAGGTTGTCGTCCACCTGATTGACCCTCAGGTTTGTGTCTAATTGGATGCTTCTCATTCTTTCTTCGAGTTTCTGGGGATCACTATTGCTGAGGAATACAGGTGTAAGCAGCATGTGATTTATAAAAATTGGACAGATTTATTTCCATCTTGAAATCGTTTGGGCCATCCTTTAGAGTTTTTCCATAGTGGAATCCCCACTTATGAAAAAAAGGTACATCATCTAGGGAACCGGGTTTCTTCAAGAAGAGGAGATGCTCCAAAGGGAAAGGACCTTGAGATGTTGACAGATCTAACAGAGGAGGCTTCAGGGATAGAAAGTAGAGATGGGGGGTCTCTGACATTGATACAAGTAATGAATGAACTCCTGGTAGATGTCTATAAGGTGATGGTTGAGGACACACTTGGTTTCGAACCATCGGGTGCAAAGATAAATCAGGTTAATCTGAAGTTCGTAGAAGTGTTAAGCAGGTTGCGACAGGATCTCGAGGGCTCCTCTAAATCCAATTCACATGAGGAAATCGTATCAGGTCATAAAGATATTCTTTTGGAGGAGTGATTTTATGGGGAGAAAATAGTTAAGGAAAAGAGGGTGGTGGGAAAGGATCCATTTTAGATGATGCAAACCCAATCTGTGATGGGGGGCCTAGGGGATTAGACACTTTGGCCATGCCCTTTCTAACAGTGAGCAATAGTTTTTTAGGTATTTCGGAAGGCATGTTTGAAGAGGGCTTGGACATTGATGTTGTGGTAGTAGGTGGTGATGATGGAGAATCTTTTAAAGGGAACAAGGCTGGAAGGGTGGGCCATGAGGAAGTTCATTTGGCTGTGGAAGATCCAGCTAATATGGTTGGGTGTCTGTCCTTTAATGATAGTAATACACCAGAACAAGGAAGAAGGAATGATAGTGGGTGTAATAATAATTACTCGAAGAACAAAGGGAGAGACCTCTCTGGGGGTGATAAAGAAAACGTGAGTGGTCCAACCTATCAATCCTATAGTGACATTCTGAAGAATGGGAACGAAAAGAGGATGGAGTGTGAAGGAGCTTTTCCCACTACACCAAAAAACAGAACAAGAAAAGACTACTCTTAATTACCACGGGCAGTGAGTACCAGATCCTCCTTTAAGCGGGAAAGTGGGATGATCCATGATTTCAAAAAATACAGCTTGATCAAGAAACATTGCCCAGTGCATATTTCACTTGACTATATAGAGATCCGAGAGCAATGTCATTATCCTTTGAGGTGGCATAAATCAGTTTCTGAATGGGAATTGGCTACGGCAGAAGAGGGCTCTTGTGTGGGATGCGGAGATGAGTATGCATATTATGATATTTAGCCATGGGATGATCTGTTTGGTTTGTGTTTGTGTTTCATGTTCTTGTTTTGTGATTGTTACAAGTCATGATCTAGTATAATTTAAGGGTTGTGCGGTTTATCACTTTTCCTAAAAGTGTTTGGAAATAATCAAACTTAATTTTCAATCAGTCTTATTTCTATTTGTCACATTATATGTTTCATGGTGTTTGGATGACTTTTTCTTCTCATGATTTCACTTAAATATTTAATATCAGCATAATTCATTATATATTTTTTGGTATTCAAAATTATTTCATCATATTATAAGAATGTTTTAGAGCTAAGTACCATTTAGATACATGGATTAATCCCTTCAGGAAAATTGTTAATATTTCACTCTATGTTGTATATATAATTTGTATCATGCCTAGATAACCTTGTAATGGTATCCTCGTACTCACCAATATGTTATTCATTATTTTTCTTTAATATAAGAAACATTATCTTCATTTTAGTTTTTTTATTCATGAGGGAAATATTTTTCAAAGAATATCACCTTAAAATGATTCCATTTCCTGATTTCAATTTCTTCTTCCTTTCTAATATTTTAGGTCAACAACCACCACTGATCAGCATCGCCTTTCAGTCAATACAATACAAGTGTAATAATTTCCTTTTCACCACATCACAAGGGTATAAATATCCTCTCAAGATGACTTATTCATTACGTATCTATAATTGGATTTCATGTCCCACCAAATGATGGGGGATTTGGTTGCATGATGTAATCCAACATTGGATATTCATGTTATGGAATATGTTTCACCATCCAAAAATGTTTATTTTTTATAACCTAATTAAGAAGACATAATATAGTAATAATTTTATCAGTTCCAATACCATCTATATTTGATTCATCATCAGGTAAATTCTTACATTCACCACCAATATTGACACCCTTCTTACTTCTCGTCCCCATTTCCAAACAAATAAATATACTAGATTAACTCATAATATTACAAACATTAAATCATAATGTATAATTTCAAATATGGTGTAATAGTTAGTATTAATTAATATTTACACCTAGTTAATATTAGAATCATAAACTTGGTTTTCTTAGAATATCTTTATTTTCAAATCTTTCATAATGGTTTTCATATAAAATAATATTTATCCAAAGCATATCCCCTAGGAGTGTCAAAACATGTGTGAAGTGGGCCCATTTTTGTGCACTAGGTCACCATCAGGTCAATTATAATGCACCATGTTTTAGATTTATTACCCATAGATACCTCTATTTTAGAACCATGTCCACTTTTATTAATAATATAGTGATGTATTTCAAGAAAAAACACATAATTTATTAAAACATATTTAGTATGTTCTTCAAAAATTATCTTCAAATTATTTCATAATTTTATATTCCCATATATTTTTTTTCCTTAATTTTTTCCCTAAGGTTTATTCTAAACCTACTCTAATATAAAATGTAAAAAACTTTTCCCCAATAGCCTAGAGTCTGTGTCTTTTTTATTATGTTGGAAAATGTACAATGTTTAGAATCATGAATACCGGTCAGTTTAGAAATTTTGGAGAACCAGATTCATACATGATACCTATTTTTCATTTGGAATATAATGAAAAACATAATACAAAAAAACTAAAATAAAATTCATCCTTGAAAACTCACTCTAAGAAAAATTATTCATATCCTAGGTAATGGAATCAAAATAAGTGTGAGATCAAATTCATTATATGAGTTACATACATCAGAATCTATCATGAATCAACAAGAATAATTAATATGGAAATTTAAATAACTAAACATGTATTCCATTTAAATAACATTAATATTATGATAATATAAGTATTAATCAATATGGTAAGGTAAATAACTAAAAACAAATTTTTTCTAATTAATAAAATAAGAATGAAATGCCCCCAGATATAATATAATGGTATGAATCTCATAGACAATAAGATAAATAAATTTTAAATGAAGGAAATTATTAATTATTAGATATCATGTCTCATGAACATTATAGTTATACTATCAATATATATCCTCAAAAATATTTAAAAATATTGGATACACACACATCTAGTTTTTCCAATTGATTTAAAATTACTAGGTACAAACTTCTTTGGTGTGGCTATCTAATTTATCTCATGACAACCGTTGATGCATCGAGGGGATATCTATAATAAGGCCTCACTAATATATGCATGTACAAATCGTTTTTTATATATCTAATAATCGATTTAATTCATTAATAATTTTCCCATATCATTAAATATATGTATTGAGTAATGGATACAAATTTATCGATATTTCTCCGATTAATCATATAACTCTCAAAGAAAAAAAACATATGTAAAAATGGTATAAATTTTAGAAAATTATCATATCCATCATTAAATAATATTGATATTTAATATAAATTTAATATCTAAAGAAAAATTATAATAATAATATGATTGTTTCAAGATAAAGTTAACAATCAAGAAAGAAAATTATATTATATAATAAATTTTACCACTTGGTAATTTTCATGTCAAATCCCTTTGGATGAAATGATTTATTGTGAAACCTAAAATTCAATAAATTATGAATGAATCTTGATATTATAAGTTAAATGGGTATTTTCTACAGCACTTAAAAGAAATTAGGTTCATATCTTTACAACATGACTCAATGAAGGGAAATTGAGACGAATCCCATTAGCTCATGATTCCTTTTGGTTGAACATGACTTAAAATATATCATAGTGGTTTTAAACATGTCATTAACTTAGAAAAAAACTGTAATAACCTGGTTCTTCCTCCTAAGGTACGAGTTTCTTCTTTTCCTTTTTCCTTAAATGTTTTTGAGAAAATAAAGAAAATGGGGGAAATCTCAAATCTTTTGGATACACGCCGCGTACTTTTCCTCATGATGTTTACTTTGGCCGTGTGGGATGAGTACACAGGGCATGTAGCCTGCCTACGATGAAAGGTGTAAAAACCGACTACAAACCATGTAGTGGTTATTTACACACCATTTAGTCAGTCGACAGGTGAATAGTAAGGCAGTGGAGGCAGCTACCAGCAGGGTGACAATACATGCCGTGTAATTACGAAGACACACTATGTACTCATGTTGATGGATGAACAGTGTCACACTGGCGAGAAGCCAGGAGAGGAACAGTTTAAAAAAAATGAAAAGTGCATGTCGTGTACTTGAGAGTACACACCATGTATTTTTTTCACTTAAAATTGTCAGTAGCCTCTTATGTTCATAGAGGAAGCTTAGAATGCTGGAGGGGAGATCAGAAGTACGGATAGAGCTTTGGAGATCACCTGATCATGCAACGGGAACCCGTTTCTTTCATCGTCGATCTCGATGGGACCGCATGGGTAATCCCTCTCTTCTACTGGCGGTGTTCTTGCCAATTATTTCACGAGGGAGATTTATTTACGTTTGAATGAGAATTCTCTTATCCCAGATAAACGTCATTCTGGGATGATCCAGGAGCTGTTGTTCATGTATACCGATTAGAGGCGATCGAGGTAGTTGGTCTGATGTTTATTTTCAACTGTTGTGTTGAAATTTTGTAATTTTGTGTTATGCACCCATGGTTGGGGTGTCGTATGGATGAGGAATTTGCTGAAAAGATATCTATAATTTCATAGATAATATAATGATAATTTAAACCTACTGTTTGGGATCACTTCTTGGATCCAGGACCACCCCAGGGGTGCGTTTCTCTGTTTAGTAGTTTAACCAGGATACCTGAGGGTATGATGTGATTTAGCATGCTTTGAGTTTTCTTGAGAGAAAATGTATGTAATTTCTTGCTATGTGTTGGGCTCGGCCCGATTGTTTGTTTAACCTGAGGGAATGTGTTTTTTATCCTTAGGGAAAGTGTTTGTTTATCCTGAGGGAAGTGTTTCATTTAGCCTGAGGGCAATGCTTCATAAGCCTGAGGGCAGTTTCTTCCACGCCTGAGGTCATTATCTTGAACGCCTGAGGGAAATATTCGTTATTCCCGAGGGTAATCGCTTGAGGTCATTATTCGGGTTAGCCGGAGGGCGTGATTCTGACTAGCCTGAGGGCGTGATTCTGATTAGCCTGAGGGCGGGATTCTGATTAGCCTGAGGGTTTGGTTCTGGCATGTCTGAGGACACTGCTCATTTAAAATAATCACTATGGTGATATTCATATGTTATACTTTCCAAGATAAAGCACAAACTTTGGAGTGATTAATAAATATTAAAATGGAAATGAAACTGGTAGTGATAGTTACTTTTGAGTACTTACTAGTTTATGGCATTTACTTTTTCACACTTCTGTTGAACATTTTCACTGACAGTTGGGCACGGGCTTTGGTGGGTGCCTACTGGGAAATATTTTTCACACCATGTTTGGGTCATTTCTTCGGCCCAAACAAACTATAATGTTGTTGGTGTCGACAGGGGCAAGGGACTCTATATAGGTACATGATTTTAGCAGAGGAGTAGGAGAGCATGAGACCATCTTAGTCTTGTGATGCTGATGTGTTCTTTTTACTCTTCTTGTTTCATTGGTTTTACCTTGTTCTTTGAGTTTTATTGTATTGTATTGCAGTTTATCCTGTTCTGGCTACTTTCATAGAATAGTGACATGCTGAAACTTTATATATATAACTGTTGGTTCTCTTTTACTTCAGTTGTATATTTCAGTTGGATACAGTTTACTGCTTCTGCTGTTGTTTGTTATATTTCTTTTCTGTTGTGCTACACATTAACAAATGAGGGCATAGTTTCCCAACAATAAATCCCGGGCCCTCACTGCTAGTCGGTAGCCTCTAGAATTTGGGTAAATGTTCTTGAGGTCATGAGACCAACAGGGATCGGGGCACCCGTTGAGTGGAACCCGGATCCGGGACATTACATAGTGGTTTCAGAGGGAGGTTTCTATTCTTTGACTTACTGTTTAGAGCCTTAGTCAGGGATAGGATGAAAAATAGTAGTTGGTAATAAGATTTTCCCGGGAGTAGCTAACCCATGTATAGGGAAAATCCAATCTACCTTGTTTATTACAATTTTCTGATTTTTTACTTTTACAGTTGATTTTATTTTCACTATTGGGTGATGCACTTGTGGTGTGCTATTTATATGTTATCCTTGGGTCCTATTTAGTTGCAACCTGATGAGATTAGGGTATACCGTCTCATGTATCATTTAGGAACATGCTATAAATCACATGTCTTGCATTCTTTCCATTCCTTGTAAGTGAATTTGAAATTGCATGTTGTTGTGATAGTTGTTGTGCTAGAAAATCATGCTGTTGTGATAGCTACTTTGATAAATACCTATTATTTGATAGGATATTTTTGTTTGAGGTATAGTAGAATGAATTCCATACTTTGGTTTTTGAGGATTATGGGCCCTCATTCACCGGAATTCGGTGGCTCATTGACTATTTACATTGTTATAACATGTATAAGATTCCAAAATTTTAATCGCGAGGAGTATGGGCCCTCACGGATTGGAATTTGGAACTTAGATGTTTGTTTCAGTGTTTTTCTGGGTTTCGGAGAAGTTTCTAAGGTTTACTATCCGGAAAACCCAGGATACATGCCGTGTAATTCCTTGGACACACGTCGTGTGTTCTTATGTTTGGGAAGAAAGGAAAACATTTCAAGTACAAGCCATGTACCCTCAGTACATGTCGTGTCGTCTCTTCCCATGCCATAGTCCGTGTGGGCAGGGATACGGGGTAGGGAATGGCATGGGGGGAACATGACTTCTACTGGTTGTACACACCGTGTAATTGTTGACCCAGTGACCACCCATGTAACTAACAACACGGATGGAGGAAACCATAATACATACATTCCATGTCCACCTTGAACACGCCATGCGGTCTGACCCAGGTACCCATCTGTGTCACTAACAACATGGGTCGGTGTTTTTTTCCAAGAACACTTCCTGTGCCTGTGGGACACACCATGTAGTTTTTTTTAAGCAGAGCCGAGTGGCTTAATCCGTGTAGAAGGACTCGGGTAGGGAAGGAGGATTCAAGTACACGTCGTGTGTTAAGACAACACGCTGTGTAGTTGGGGTGTTACATGACCAGTTTAAGATGAAGTACACACCCATGTAATGGCTTATGAGAACACACCGTGTAGTATTTATACACGTTGTGTAGTCAACTTTTGTGAATCTTGAATGCTTTTCTTCTCCTGTTCCCTTCTTGGCCTCCTAGTTTTATATCTTCGATGAATCTTGATCTAAGGTGTTCATTTGACCTGGTAGAGTCATGCCAATGATACGACCATGTGTTGTTCGCCAGGAGAGAGACAATTAGTATACTCTAGAGATGGTAGGCCATGGGCTCCTGATGGATCCTCCAGTAGGGCCAGATGTGGTGCTAGCTGTTATACCGGACACAGGCGCTGATACGCAGTTCCGTGAAGACTTTATGCGGTTTATGAAGGCCTTTCAGGGAGCACGACTGGCTGACACATCTATGGAAGAGTTGACTCGTATATTCCAGCAGCAGCATTCGCCTACGTTTTCAAGGGATGGAAGACCTCGGGCTGCAAAGTCTTGGTTGGGTTCTATGCAGACTATTTTCAAGAATCTTGAGAACCTTCCAGGGAAAAGGGTCAAGCTTGCTACATACATGCTATGTGATTCCACCAAGCGATGGTGGGATGTTACCACCTAGAATGATCATCACAAAGGAAATTGCGTGGGACGATTTTTAGGCATCCTTTTATGACTTCTTCTTCCTAGAGACGCAAATAGAAGATCGTGATCGAGAGTTCATGAACATGCTGCAGGGCACCATGTTAGTGATGGATTATTCTGCTCGCTTCACCGAGCATTAGCGTTTTTCACCCGTTCTTATGGGTGATTAGACGTTGAGGGCTAGAAACTTTGAGGATGGTCATCAATATGACATTCGAGCATTGGTGAATGTTTTCAGGTTATCTACAGAGTATGATATTGTGAACCAGGCATGGATTACTGAGCGGAACCTGTTAGAAGCTAATGGTGTGTCCCAGGGCGGTTTGACATCAGTTTTAGGTATTATTTATACTGGCAAGAGGAAGAGGAAGATAGAATTATCTCACGGTGGTATTACTAGTCAGAAGAATACTTCAGGTGTCCTAGTGATGTGTTACCAGTGTGGTTGAAAGGGGCCCAAGCGACCGCAGTGTCCACGAGACCCAGTGGAGTGTTGAGCTTGCGGAAAGATGGGTCATCTACTGCACTTTTGAAGGGTGTTTCTACCAGTGGCTAGTGAGAGGGGTTCTATGTAGACTCTGCATGCAGGGGTAGGACCAGTAGCTTCTTACCAGTTGGGAAACTGGAATAGGTCAGGGCATGTAGGTAGAGATGGTGGTCGTGGCCGTAGTAGCCAGACACCAGGATCTCAGAGGTAGTAGGGCGGGTCAGCTCAGGGTATCCAGGCTGGGTCGCATGGTCGTGGCACTGTGCAGACATATGTAGTGCAACAGGCCCAACAGGAACATGAACCCAGACCTTCTACTGTCAGAGGTACTATTCTAGTAGCTTCTATTTTATCTTCCGTACTTTTCGATACAGTTGCTACACATAGCTTTATATCTGTTCCCTTTCTGGATATCCTTGGGCTCTATGTTTTTTCTTCTTCTAGTATTATGACTCTAGACACTCTTTTGGGAACTAGAACGGCTGGTGTGAATCAATGCAAGGAGTGCCCCCTAGAGTTTGGTGGGTTTTATTTTCTATGGGACCTCTATATCTTGGAGATGACGAGTTATGATGTCATTCTTAGGATAAACTGGTTGGTACCCTTCTGAGCCTTTGTAGATTTCTATCGTCGCTGGGTGAGTTTCACGTCACCAGAGGGCAGAGAGTTTCTATACAAGGGTGAATGGGATGTTTAGGCGAGTCGAGTTGGACCCGAGTATCGTGGGTGAGGTGAAGTCACAGCTGAGAATACGAGTTTATATCTAGATGATCATGGGACTTGTCAGAATCTTTTCCCTCAAGTAGTTTATCGTTTCAGGGATGTCTTACCAGAAGACTTTTTAGGTATACCTATGAAGCAAGAGGTTGATTTTTATATTGATCTTGTTCCAGGAGTAGCACTGATGTCCATTCCCCCTTATAGGATGGCCACACCTGAGTTGCAGGAGCTCAAGAGGCAGTTAGAGGAGTTGAAGTCAAAGGGTTTCATCCGACCCAGTACTTCTCCTTGGAGTTCTCCAGTCCTTTTTGTGAAGAAGGTGGATGGTACCCTCAGACTCTGTGTGGATTATCGAAAGTTGAATCAGTTGCTGTTTAAGAACCGATACCCCCTACCGAGGATTGATGATCTTTTCGATCAACTTCGAGGAGCACGAGTGTTCTCGAAGATTGACTTGAGGTCTGGATATCATCAGTTGCATGTTAGACCATCTGATATACCTCTCACATCCTTCAAGAGCAGGTATGGTCTATATGAGTACTTGGTGATGTCGTTTAGACTCACGAACGCGCCAGCAGTTTTCATGTCACTGATGAATCGTGTGTTTCACTCCTATCTAGACGCTTTTATTGTAGTTTTAATGGACGATATCTTGGTGTATTCTCACACTCGACGCGACAATGCTACCCATCTTGAGATCTTATTGAGTACACTGAGAGAGCACTAGCTATATGTTAGTCTCTAAAAGTGCCACTTTTGGATGGACCAGATACACTTCCTGGGTCATATTATCTCAAATGAAGGAGTTTCAGTAGACCCAGAGATGGTGAGAGAAGTAGTTTCCTAGGAGCAGCCTAAAGAACGTGTTTGATATATGGAGTTTCATGGGGTTGGATGGTTACAACAAGCATTTTATGTAGTACTTCTCCTACATAGCAGATCCATTGACGGGTTTGAATAAGAAGGGTGTAATGTTTTTTTGGTCAGAAGCTTGCGAGACAGCCTTTCAAGAGCTGAAGGGAAGGTTGACATCATAACCAGTCCTGATACTTCCAAAGAAATGGAAGTGCTATACCGTTTACTATGATGCATCAGGTATTGGGTTGGTAACATTGTTGATGTAGGATGATCGAGTTGTTGCATACGGGTCTCAACAGTTGAGACCACATGAGAGGAATTACCTGACACATTATCTCGAGTTGGCTGTATTTGTTCATGTGTTACACTGTTGGAGACATTATCTATTGGGAGAACATTTTTTAGTATTTAAGGACCACAAAAGTCTCAAATATATCTTTACTCGGCGTGACATGAACCTGAGAAAGTGAAGGTTGGTTGAATACCTTCAGTCCTTCAACATTGAGCTTGACTATACACCTGGTAAGGGTAATGCAGTTGCTGATGCACTGAGCAGAAAGACTCAGACACAGGCAATTCATGAGGCCTGTGGTGAGTGGTGGCTTATGTCTTTGTTATCTGAGATGCATTTGGAGGTTCACGATAATAAAGGGAAAACCTATATTTCTCCCTTATATTTGAATTTTACCCTCCTGTATAGAGTGAGGATGAGATAGCTATCGGATTATGAAGGCCTGGTTCTACGGGAGTCGATGTCAAGTACAGACTCTCCTCTTGATTGGACAATAGGCGATCATGAAGTACTCTGTATCCATGGATTAGTGTGGGTTCCAGGAAACACACGCGAGGAGTTGATTCGAGAGTTTTATGCTTCATCATGGGAAGTTCATCCCTAAGTTACCAAGATTTATCAGGACTTGAGGCATCAGTACTGGTGGCCGGGTATGAAGAAAGAAGTAGCTGGTTTTGTTACAACATGTTCCACCTATCATTAGGTGAAGGCGGAGCATCAGAGGCCAGCCGGACTGTTACAGTAGTTACCCATTCAGAAATGGAAATGGGATGATGTCAAGATGGATTTTGTGACTAGGTTTCCAAGGTCACCTTGAGGGAATTATTTCTGGTGGGTCATTGTGGACAGACTTACGAAGGTAGCTCACTTTTTGCCGATCAAGGAGACCTTCAGTGTTGACGAGCTCGGGAAGATGTATACCCGAGAGGTCATACATCTTCATGGGGTACCTCATTCTATCATTTTAGATAGGGAAGCTCATTTTACATCTCATTTCTGGCAGAGTTTCCAGAGGGAACTAGGTATAGAGGCGCTCTTGAGCACAGCTTACCACCCAAAGACAGATGGCCAATCAGAGCATACGATACAGGTACTAGAGGACAAGCTGCGTGCATGCATCCTAGACTTTGGGGGAACTTGGGAGAAGCATATACCCCAAGTTGAGTTTACCTATAATAATAGTTTTCTGGAAACTATTGAGATGGAACCATATGAGGCTTTATATGGTAGGATATGCCGATCACCCTTGTGCTGGATGGAGGCAGGTGAGGTAGCATTACTGGGACGACGCCTTGTGGAGGAGACAACAGAGTAGGTCCAGTTGATTCAAAAGAAGATATCTACTGCAGAGTCTCATAATAAATCTTATGCTGATCACCACAGACATCCCTTAGAGTTTGTGGTCATGGATCAGGTTTTCTTGCGTGTTTCACTGAGTTTGGGACACGGGTGAATCAGGAGATAGGGTAAACTTTCATCGAGGCATGTGGGGCCATTTGAGATTATGGATAGAGTCGGGTCGGTTTCCTATCATTTTAAGTTACCACAGAGGTATTAGCCCATGCACAATGTCTTCTATGTATCTCAGCTGCATAATTATGACTCATACCCGTCTCACATTTTTCATCCCAAAGATGTTCAGCTTTAGGTCAATGCATCCTTTGACGAGCATCTGATTCTTATTGTTGATAGGATCATGAAGGTTCTCTGTGTCCAGTCAGTTCCTCTCGTACGGGTGCTATGGAAGCATGTTCGAGTGGAGAATGAAACCTAGGAGCGAGAGACTGACATACATTTTTAGTGGACAGAGTTGTTCACAGCTTTATCTTCACCACCCTTGGAAGGGAAATTCGGGGATGAATAGCTTTAAGGGGGGAAGTTTGTAAGAACCTGGTTCTTCCTCCTGAGGTATGGGTTTCCTATTTTCCTTTTTCCTTAAATTTTTTTGAGGTAATAAGGAAAATGGGGGAAAATCCCAAATTTTATGGATACACGCCGTTTACTTTTCCACACGCCGTGTACATTGTCCGTGTGGGATGAGTACACTAGGCGTATATCCTGCCGATGATGAAAGGTGTAAAAACCGACTACACGATGTGTAGTGGGTATTTACACGTCGTGTAGTTAGTCAGCAGGTGAATAGTAAGGTAGTGGAGGCAGCCACCAGTGGAGTGACAGTACACACCGTGTAATTACGAAGATATGTTGTGTACTCATGCCGACGGATGAACAGTGCCACGCTGGCAAGAAGCTGCCAGAGGAACAGTTTAAAAAATGGAAATCACGCGCTGTGTACTTGATAGTACACACCGTGTATTTTGTTTTGTTTCACTTAAAATGGGTAGTAGCGTCCTCTGTTCACAGAGGAAGCTTATAACGCTGGAGGGGAGCTCGTAAGGATGGTCGAAGCTTTGTAGATCACCCTATCGTGCACCAAGAACCCGTTTCCTTCACCGTCGATCTCGTTGGGACCACACGGGTTAGCCCTCTCTTATACAGGTGTTGTTCTTGACAATTCTATCTCGAGGAAGAGTTTTTTACATTTGAATGGGAATTCACTTATCCCAAATCTACATCATTCATGGACGATCCGGAAGGTGTCGTTTTCATAGACCGATCAGAGGCGATCGAGTTCGGGGGTCTGATGTTTATTTTCAACTATTGTGTTGAAATTGTGTACTGTTGTGCTATTCACCCATGGTTGGGGTGTCGTATTACTGAGGACTTTTCTGAAAAGATATCTAGAATTTCATAGATAATATAATGATAAGTTAAACCTGTTGTTTGGGATCACTGCTTGGATCCATGAGCACCCCAGGGGTGCGTTTCTCTATTTAGCCGTTAGGACAGGATACTTGAGGGTATGACATGACTTATCATGCTTTGATTTTTCTTGAGAGAAACTATATGTAATTTCTTGCTATGTGTTGGGCTCGGCCTAGTTTTTTGTTTATCTTGAGGGTGAGTGTTTTTTAGCCTAAGGGAAAGTGTTTGTTTAGCCTGAGGGCAAGTGTTTCATTTAGCATCAGGTCAATGTTTCATAAGCTTGCGGGCGGTTTCTTCTGTGCCTGAGGGAATTATCTTGAAAACCTGAGGGAAATATTCGTTATGCCTGAGGGAAATCTCTAGAGGACATGATTCTGATTAGCCTGAGGAATTGATTCTGATTATCCTGAGGTTGTGGTTCTGGGATGTCTGAGGACACTGTTCATTTCGAATATTCACTGTGGTGATTTTCATATGTTATACTTTCGAAGCTAATGCACAATCATGGTAGGTATTAGTAAATATTAAAATGGCAATGAAATTGGTAGTGATAGTTAATTTTTAGAACTTACTAGTTTATTGAATTTACTTTTGCACACTGCTGTTGCACATTTTCACTGATAGTTGGGCACGGGCCTTCGTGGGTGCCTACTAGGAATTTTTTCTCACACCCTATTTGGGTCATATCTTTGGCCCAAAAATACTATATTGTTGTAGGTGTCGACAGGGTCAACGGTCCCTATACAGGTACGTGATTATAGTAGAGGAGTAGGAGAGCATAGGACTGAGCTTAGTCTTGGGATGCTGCTATGTTCTTTTTACTTTTCTTGTTTTGTTGGTTGTACCATGTAATTGGAGCTTTATTATATTGTATTGTAGTGTGTCATGTTCTGGATGCTTTTATATAATATTGACATGCTGAAACCTTATATATATGACTACTGGTTATCGTTTACTTCAATTTTCCATTTCAGTGGTATATTGTTTACTACTTCTGCTATTGTATGTTATATTTATTTTCTGTTATACTGCACTTTGAAAAATGAGGGCATAGTTTCCCCACTCTCAGACCTGGGCCCTCGCTACTAGTTGGTAGCCTCTGGCGTTTGGGGAAATGTGCTTGAGGTTATGTGACCAACCGGGTTTGGGGAACCCATTGAGTGGCACCCAGATCTGGGATGTTACAAAAACTGTATTATTTTTTATATTATCATATATGATCCTTTTATATCATATTATCATGTATTAGTTAATAATATTTCATTATTTTCATTATTTTGGGTGTTAATTGCCTTTTATTCTCATTCATTATTTTTCATGAATGTTATAGTTATTATGTGTATTATATTGTTTCATCATATAGAGAATAATAATAATGATGTAATTATCATATTTATATCAATTATACTTTTAAAACAAAACATGAAATATGGATTCAATAAATAAAGTGTGTTATGATCATGGAGATGGATGGTCATATATACGCATGAGTAACATTTCGCTTTTTCAACAATACTTATGAAAAATTGGAAAGTGATACTTTACCATTAAAAAATGATAATAATTTCATATTATTTATTTAAATATACTAATATATATCATAACTATGTTGTGGTGATGAAAATAGATCAACATTACTTTGTGAAGGTAGTAATCCACACGTACATGAATGATGTTATAATCATTATGTGAGAGGAGAAGGTACGAAAGAAATTGATATATTGTTTTTTTAATGATAAATATGTCATTAATATCATAATTATGTCATTAATATTAAATATAATCATTAAATTTATATTCATCACCTCGTATTTAAAGTGTTAGTAAAAGATGAATCGCAACGCTTCGTGAGACGATAGTCTATTGTACACACGATCAATGTTATCGTATCCCCTACAGAATGGAATATAAAATGGTATATATGATATAATGACTAAATAGGTGTAATTATATTATAAATTTCAATTTAATATATATATATTTATATAATTTATATCCATAATCATACCCAACCTTGAGAGCTGGTAATGGAAAACAAATGACATCGATGTAAGAGGCGACAATCCTCTATACACATGAATGATGATTTCAAAACGCATTTGATGGAAGTGGGGATGGTTTTAGGACATGGTATTAAAATGATAAAATATAATTATATTAAGTATATTTATTCTATTATATCATCATGGTTTAATAATATTTGAAGGAGGTGTGGGAAGAAATAAAATTAAAATTCTTGTTGAAGAACGTTACCTCTTCATCAGGTAACCTCCTTAGGTTTGTACCAAAATCCTACCTAGGTTAGATTTATACCCAAAATAAGACATATAGGATGAGTTAATTGTATTTTTTATGTTATTGGGGTAGTTATGGCCTAAAATATTTAATGAAGGTGTGAAGAACAATGGGGATGGGTGGCTTTTATAAGTGAGGTGAGTGGCATGATTGTGATTTTTTTGAAAGAAATAGGTGGACCCACATTTTTGACATTCCAAAAAGGTTAAAAATTGACTATTATTGGTAATTATAAATTATATGGTCTATATATGACCATAAAATATATTTTAGACAAGTTTTAGGTCATTATAACCCTTATTTATTTCGTTTAAACCTAGAATAATTAGTTTTTATGTTAACCGTGGAAATTAATTTTTTATTGTTTTCAATATTAATTTTTGTAAAAAATTAAGTTTAAGTTTTTAGATATTGTAAATAATTATTATTACAAATATGAAATCCATTTTTCAAATTTGTATTCATGAAATCAAAAAAAATTATGTAAAATTAATCCCATAAACACAATGAGAAAGTGGATTTTTAAAGTGAAAATTTTCAAAAAGATTATCATGTTTTAAAATCCAAATCCCATAAAAAATGATTAAAATTACCTAAATTGGATTAATTTAAATATATTTAAACTAATTTATCTTTAAAACCAATTGAAAATATAATTTAACTTTACCAATAATTTAAACTAAATGCAAGTTTTCAATTAAAATTCTATAATTTTCTTTATTCATTGAAAAATGAAACATTTTAGAAAAATCCCTAAATTTCACCCTAAGATAATTTTTATATAATTATTTCAAAAATTGACTTCATATTATCAAATAAATTTTCAAAAAGTGTTAAAAATAATTTTAATTATGTGTGTGAATTGTGACTAAACCGCCTTTTTGAACAATACAGTTTTTTTGGAAAACGTCTCATTTTCTTCAAAATGATTCTTATTTGATTTCTAATAAGAAAATAAAAAATGTATGAGTATAAAATATAAATTTTTAATAATTTTTTTAGTTATATTCATACCTAATAATTTAAAATAAAGATAATAATGTTCATGTTTAAGTAATATTTTAATAGACTATCATGTTTTGTATAAACCCAATGTTGTGTGTATCGCAAGCTATCGAAGAAATTAAATTTATTATAAAAGAATTATATTATAAATTATTTTGGTGTTACATGAAATGGTACATAATTTCTCTATAAAACATCATACTTCCATGATGAATACATAATAATGAGTTATTATCTTAATCATATATCTCCTTCATGAACTCATTTATAACAAAAAAAACATACTATATTCTTAAACCTTACCATCCCATCACAATAAAGGTTGATCTTAAGAAATTTTATTATCTAATATTATATCTCTACATCCTCTTTATAAAAATCTTTAATGTTCACATTGATAGATTTTTGAACACCCATTTGAGAAAGTTAATATTTATCCCCTTATTTTATGACATCAAAGTTTATCCTTTTAAAACCAATAAATAATTGATATTTTGGGATCCCCTTCATAAAAAATCTAGGTATTTAAATTTTAATCAAGTAATCAGATAACTTAAAGACTTTACCAATTTGGTAGTGTATTTTTTCTTTATCATTAATAAACTCCAACTATCTTTTATAGAAAATTTTCAACTCTATCTAGGTGAATATATAATTATATAATTTATGATAAGTATATATATCCCAAATTTTTCACAAATATAATGCCTTGAAATCTATAAATAATTCACTTCCAAATCTAAATCCATGTCATGGGTCAGGTAATTCTACTCATGAACAATTAATTAAGGAGATTCATAAGCTGTCACTATTTTATTTTTCATGGGAACGTATCTTCATCCCTTTATATATGCATTTTATAGATCAAAAAACATTTCCATTATATTTTAGTGTGAGTACATGTTTACTGACCATACATCTCCTCGTATCCTTCAAATATTTATCACATTTCCAAGTAAAAGGTAACATGACTCCCCTCCAAGTTGAATTGGTGATTGGATTATATATTTTTCATAAATTCATCATAAAACATCAACAATATCTATTCATTGAAGAAAATAGATCTTAGTCCTAGTGGATGCATTTAGGAAATTATCAATGTCTTTAGAAATAGGTGGATCAATTTATATACCCTCACTTGAGATATATAACCCAATAATGAACCTTTTCGTAATAGGAATTTTTTCTTTGAAAATTTATCGTATAGCTTCTCCTACATTATGATATTCAACATAGTCCTCATAAAATCTTCATTCCCATTATTTCTCTTGAATTTATTAAAATATCATATATAAATTCTAAAAAAAACATATCCTTATAATCTCTAAATACATTATTCAATATATCCATGAATATAGTAGAGGAATTATTAAGTCCGAATTCTATCTCTATAAATACATATTGAACATACCTCATACAAAACGAAATCACAAGTATATCCTCCTTCTTGACCCTCAATTGACGACATAGTAAATTAAATTAATTTTTTAAATGCATTATTCTACATTTCATTTATCTATTAATTAATAAATACTAGGTATTAGATACTTGTTCTTAATAATAATCTTATAAATTTCTTGATTATAAATGAAGAGTCATATTTATCCATACTTCATAAAAAAGAATGGATCTACCCCATCGTGATGCACAGGTGAGTATGACTTGATTTTCTATATCATTCTCAAGTTTCTTCTTCAATTCATATAACTTAATAGGGTACATTTTATAAAAGGATTAAGAAATATTCTTATCACCATGTATGAGTTCTATAAAATACTCAACTTTACTATTTGAATGAAGACTAAAAATTTCTTCAAAAAATACATCATTATATTCATGAACAATAGATATATCATTGATATTGATTTTCTCCACATCCATTTGAGATAAATACCCCTCATTGATAGGTTTAAAGACCTATATAATTTCTATTGCAATTTCATATTCAACCTTCCACCGATAGAAAAACATATATTTATTTAGAATACAATATATGATTTCATTAATCTTGAATTTGTTTTAAATCTATACAGATAGAGATAATAAATACACTAAATCACGTCAAATTACACTAATGGAAGGCTAATAATATTTTCATAGGCTATATTCTGAAAAACATTAACATGATATCTATAACTCTAGGCTAATGGATAAGTGTTCCTTACCAATCAAGATTCACATCAGAAATCTATATATCATAAATATATCATTATTCAAGAAGTTATTTGTTATATTAGGTAATTTAATCAGATAATTCGCAATTTCCACACATAATATTCACTTTACTATAAATGGTACCTTAGGATTTATTCTATTTCCATTCATCAAAAAAAAAATTCCATAAAAAATACATTCTCTACATACCTCTTTTCCACACATAAAACATCTTTCTATTCCATTGAGACATTTCTTTTCATGCTTCGTCCAATATTCTAGACATATTGAATGGTGATTCTTCTATATTTTATGGTCTTAAATAATTAAACTCCAAGGAACATCAATTTTTTCTTATTAAGTATCTTAAGAAACTCATCGACATTGATGTTGTTAATTATATATAGATACACAGGGTTATGTATAATCAATATATTTAAAATTATAAATCCAATGAAATTATTTATTCGGGGAGGGAAAGTATTGAATTTTCCATCACATTCAATGTTACATAAATTACTCATGGTTCATGCAACTGACTAAATCCAAAAATCATAGTGTGATAAAAAATAATTCAAGAGATTAATCATATAATATTGAAAATAATTCATACGGTTTCTAAATCATGACATCTTCTTAAAAATCTATGAATCTTTAGGTTCATATTAAATCACTATGGAATATCATATATTTTCAGAGATTATTTCTTCACATACATCATAATGGTTAAAAAATATAATGTTGATAAACTCATATGTATCACCTAGGAGTGTTTATCCATGTGTGTGGTCATAGGCCCACTCATCAGGAGTTGGTGAAGATTTAATTACTACCCAATCTTCCCCTTTCAAATTTTTTACCCAAATGGTCATTTGTACTATAGCAACATCCACTTTACATAATATATAGTGGGATTTTTTATCTAGTAAAACCACAATTATTTCATATCCATAACATTTTATTCTATCTTATACTCAATATTACTCTAATGGTTTTAAATAAATTTTTATAATACCATCTCTATAAATATCTAAAACAATATCTAATACTAATTGAGCTGACCGAGGCATTACATAGAAAAATATTACATCATTTTATATTACTATTGAATATATATCTTAACAATAAATTCTCTCGTGTTGTAATTGTTTATTTTCATTACATATTGGTTACATAAAAAAACTTTTTTCATGAAAGATCTTCAAAATATCCCATAACGTTCTTCTCTCATTGTACAATTATTTGTCATAGTTTACATAGAAATTTTCTTCATAACCTATTGAAAGGAATCATATGAATGGGTGAGGAAAAATTATCATTAAGGGTATAAATAGATTATATCATTAAATGAACATATGTAAGGACCACAAGATCCAAAGGTTTTGAGAATATGAGCTTAACAATTGAAAATAATACACTTTCATTCATATATTATAATCATAGAATAATTATTTGGTAATTAATAAGACATGAATCATAGAATAATAAAATTTTTATGATCCATGAGAATATAAAATTGGAATAAAAACATTTCTTATGTAAGTGTCAAAGATTGTGGAATAATAATAATCATAGAAATAATTTTTTAAGGCTATCTGCCAATACATTCATCACATGTTGGTCTTGAAATATCTAACGGTGTACCCTATTTGGGATTGGTATAACCTCTCTTGTACCCTCATTCAGGATTGGTATAAACTCCTGTAAATTCTCTTTTAGACTTGGGATAACCTTAAATGTACCCTTAGAACACATAAACATTAAACATTGCTCATTTAATTGGATGAATATAATGTACCCACCTAGCACAAAGTAAAAAATATATTAAAATGTATTCAATACCATCATGAAAATATTTATCATTTAATCATATATAACCTTAGAGAAAATAAAATGGGATTCATAAATAATTAATTATCATAACCAACAACATTTTAAAGAAAGAATAATGATGGTAAAATTGGATCATATCTCTAGTAATGCATAATAAATATTAATGGATGTGGTTATAGATTAAAATTCATTTAAAGTATAATAGGAACATTTAATGAAGAAAACTCCATTTAAATTTTTAAATCAATTATATAAAATCTAAAAAAATCTAGAATATTATGAGAAATAATTTCTTTGAAAAGATCTACAGAAATATAAAAATGAATATTCAATGTAAAAAATATTCATGATGGTTGGAATATTTGTTTTTTTATTAAATGTTAAAATTAATATTATGTTAAAACCATTGGTAAAAATTACCTCATTTGGGAAATAAAAAGAATATTAAATTTAAATCTTTTTATTGAATTTAATACATGGGTAAAATTTATTTTAATTAGTCATTTTATCATTGTAAAAACATCATTGAAAAAATTGGATATTGAAGAAAAAATTTCACACCTAATAGAAAAACAATGTGGATTTTCCATTAAAACACTTTTTTTAGACTTTTGAATACATAGATAGGAAAAAATAATATAAATTTTAGGAGGAAAGGCATCTCGGCTTTGATCATGAGCTCTTAGCTTCTCTAGGGTTTTTCCCTGGCTTCTTCGGCATTTGGGATTCTACGTACGGGATATCTAATGGTTGTGGATTCTATCAATGGTGTCATAGCGGATGGCATGGGATGGTGGTCCTCATTGGATAGTTCCCAATGACATGATGGTCCTCAATGGAGATTTGGGTGGTGATGTTTCAGATCTGGTACTTCAAGGATTCAATTGGGGATGGAGATCTAGGTTCTTGGGTAGTGGTGTGATGGGCGGATTCCGCCTCGAATGTGTCTCGGGAAGTGGGGGTTGGACTTTATGGTGTCTGATCTAGTTCAGATATACTTTTCAGAATAGATCCAGTTAGATTCAGTCCTTGTTGCTGATCTTTGGAGGTGCTGGCACCGCAATTGTATGGCAGGATGCAGAGGGCAAGGACGATGGTGGCGGTGTGCATCGGTCTCTGTCATGGTAATGAAGAGGCTCTAGTTTGGTGGTGCTTTTTTGGATGTGGAAAATGGAACAATGATAGATGAGGGACATCTTTAAGGTGGTGTATGACATTAAAGTGGAATGGATATCGGGAAATGATGTGCAAGGAGTGTTTCTGGTACTGTAGTATAGGATGTTCTAATTGTTGTAGTAGCGACAGTGCAGATAGCATAGTGGTTGTGTCAACGACATTTACTAATTTTGGATTTGTTTTGGGCTAGTCATGGACTATTTAGATACATTTTTATTAGGATATTTCCACTCATTTTAAGGTTGTATTCTTCTAGCCTTTGGGAATTTAATGGGTTTCCCGTTACCCAGTTCAAAAGGGAATCCTATCATGTTTTCTCTTAATAAATAGGGCTCTAGACTAAACATTATGTTTGATAGGGTAAAATGAAAGGAATACTTTTAATTTATAAAAATAATCATTGGATAATATAATTAATAATATTTTTGAGTGATATATCATGAATTTTCATTATTTTAAATTTAATCATAAACAATCCTGAGAAAAAGTGAGATTGTAACATAAAGCCCTTACGTCATTGGTAATATTTGAATAATAACCTCCTTTAAAGTAATAGAATAAAATTAAATTTTAAATAAAATAAGTATATAAATATTTATGATATGACATATAAAATGGGTAGTATATACACATCATGAAGGAAATAAGTGTTTAATATGAAATATGTATCACAAAAACAAAATTGATATGAGAAACTCTAACCCCAGGTCAAACATGATTAATTATCACTATAAATTCATTTATATTACATTTAGGTTTATTATAAATCTATAATGAAACATTTTTTATAATTATGTTTTCATAAATATTTTACTTATATTATCTTATCACTCATTCATCAATAATATTTTATTATCATCATCATTTGAATTATCTACTACTTGGTTTTTTATATATGTTTTAGTTCTACATTTATAGTTAATTCCCCTTGATCCAAGATAAATAATATACATAATATTATTCATTTAATAATTATTATATTTAATATATAAATACACTTTTATAATCATTCATATAAATTAGTGATGAAAAATTAATCATATCACTTCATGGAGGTTGTGGGATATACGTACGCACGTGTGATGTAATAATTTTACAATAGATGTGAAGTTAATAAGGTAGTTAATATATTATAATTATATAATCATAATCATGTTCTTAAATATCATATATTTAGTATATCCATCATAATAACAATCCATGAAATATGGTGGTGGAAGATGAATCTTATCGCAATGTAGAGGCGGTTGTCTATACGTACACATGAGTTATACATTCATTTAAAATTTAATGGAAAGGAGATGGAAATAGTTTCCTATAATAATTATAAATTATGATAATATTTATTATACTATATTAACTATATTAGGATGGAAACAATATATTTAGGGGAAGTAGATTAAAAAATAAACATTGAGAAAATCATGTAAGATGATAACCTCTTTTTTAGAGACCTCCTTTGGATTACATGTTCAGCGTTATTTCAATGTTATTATCATGAGAAAATAATTTGATTAATTATGGGATAAAATATATAATGATTTTTGGTTAGGGACTGGTTTGTGATAAAAGCTTCATATTTTGTGAATATGGGAAGACAAGACGTTCTATTTTATAAGTGATGGAGGGAGGCACATGGAATTACCTAAAATATTTCACTATTATAATGTCTCATTAATATATATTTTTATAAATGGAAAATAGTTTTAATATAAGTTAATATATTGTATAAATATGTTTATCTAATAAGATTTATACTTGTTTAGGCTGCTCTTTTACCCTAATCTCTTAGATTAACCCAAGGTAAAGACTTTTAATTATAATAGGGGTAATAAATTATTAATGTATTTACTATTCCTTAGGAACAAAAATCATCACTATAAAATTTGGAAACTATGAATAAAAATATGGAAAACCTTTTATCTAATTCATCTTTTGTAATGGGAAGGTAATAATTTTAAGATAAACATAGAAAATTGAATTAACTACCTTTTCTTAACAAATGAATTTTTAAGAATAAAAATAGATTTACATTTATTTTCAGCCATATAAAAACTATTATATTTAGGTTAAAATATTTAAATGAATTTACAATCAATAAATTTCCTTAAAATAATTATTTAATAGTTTTTATTTTAGTTTATTAATCTAAAAACATTATGTTAAAAAAATAGTTTTCTAAAAAAATAACACTTTTTTACCTTCAAATGATATTATCTTCTTTTCAAACCATTAGATAACAAATGTATTATTGATTATTCATAAATTTATAATTAATTTCTATAATGTCACTTTTTAATAGTGATTAATATATTTTTTATATAAAAAATCATAATATATATAGAAATTCATTTCATCTAAAAATTAGGCATTTCAATCATGAAATAATTTTATTTTCATAGGAATTAATCATTGAAATTATATTATGGAAAATATTTACTTATATATTTCATAATTTATTTAATCCAATTAATACCTTCAAAACCAACGGTTTTGTTATAATTTCCATAATATGTTGTGGTTCATATAGACATTGGGTTTCATGTAAATAAAGAAATAAAATAATTCCAATTTATTTAAATATAATACATATAAAATATCATGTTGTTATAACCCTATAATCAAAATAATAAACCATAATTTGTTTATATATGATTGGAATTAGAATAATTATTGTTATTAATTATAGTGTATGATTATGAAAGGAAAACGAAATTTTGGATCATTTCTCTTATGGAAATATCTATTCAATCACAACACATATATATAAGAAGAGAGAAACTGAATCAAAGGATTATTTTTAAATTGTATACACTTATTTAAAAGATATTATACATCATTAAAAATATTAGAACATGGAATATTTATTTACATGTATGAAAACTATTCATATAAAGACATGAAATTTAATAATTATAAATAAATTAACTTTTATTTTCTGTTACATTGGTATGAAAAGAATACATTGTCGTTATTTAAGAAAATAAAATAAAAAAAAATTAAATTTTAATAAGATGAGTTATTATGTAATATAACTAAAGTATTTAGAAAAAATAATTAAAATATAGGGAAATAAAAGATAAATTTTTTAATCCATTTTTAGAACATTATTTGAGGTTTCCTTATAAACAAATAAATGCCTCACATTCACAACCCATTTTAAAAAAGGAACATGGGAATTTAAAAAATATTTTAAAATTGATATATCTCAATAATAGAACATTAAAAATAAGATTAAAAAAAGAACCAACTTGTAGAAGTAAAAGTAAAAAATATCCATTTTCTTATTTTTTTGGTTTGAATTTATGATATAGTATAATGGGATCTATAATGAAATGAATATTTATAAAAATAGTATATATAAGAAAGAATATATTTAATAACAAAAAAAAATTATTGGTTGGAAAAATGAAGTGGCGGAGATAAAGAGTGATATATAAATAACAGATGAATGAAAAAGTAAAGAATTTAGTTTGGGATTCCACTTATGGGTTTGGTAATGAATCAAAAGATCATGATATGTGATCGGGAAATGGAAACTTTAACAACCTAGAAAATGTATTTTTTTATAAAATAATTTTATTGATAATTATTAAGTCACATCAAAGATGAATATGTATATTATTCAATATATGTCTCAGGAAATTGATATTTAGATAAAGAACACTTCACTGAGGTTCTTTCTTATTTTATAATGTTTGTACCTCCTGTATAATAATCCTATATATCCTAAAACCTAAATCCAAAATTCAAAAATATTACTACTTTTAATTCATGATATTTTATAATCATTATAATTTTTTTATTATAATTTTTTTGAAGATATAATTTCTTGATGAACTATTCCATTATTAATTATATATTTTTTATTAAATTCATGATTTTGATTATTTAAAATTAATCATTTTCAAAAATTATTTTCATAAGAATAGAATATATTAATAAAAATTTATATTACTTAATTTACACTAACCATACTTTTTTGTGGATATGGGTAAATAATTTAAAACATTGTCATAGGCGGATGAACTGGGACATTATCAGGACATGTCAAGAGATAATGATACGCAGTACAAACTATAAATAGATTATAATAATTATACCAGAATAATAATATAATTTAAATGTTAGATTCATCTATATAAAATATTTTATAAAGTTATATAAAGGGATATGTTTTGGAGATTAGAATGAATAATAAAAAGATGAAAATGAATGGGAATCGAGGTTACCTCTTCATGGAAAATTTATTCCATTACAAAAGAATTTATAGATAAGTGTTTTTTTTACTCTAGAACATCCCTATGTGTATTATGGTATATAGGAGAAGTTAAATGGGAATATATTAGTCTTTTATAAGTGAATGAGGATTGGTTTTTAAAGGGAATGTTGATGGGATATTTATACTTATGGGAAGGTTATTTTATGTTTATCTACTTATTCCATTATGTGTTATGATTTTGTAGTCAATTTGAGATTTTCATTTTTTGGATGGATCATATTGTTAATTGTGTGGTTAATAGATATGTACTTATATTAATATCCTAGTGAATTGTTTTCTAAAATTAAGGGAATCTTGGTGGGTAACTTGGAACTCTAGTTTTCTATAATGGAGGCTTGGAGAATCCAGGGTCACTAATAAAACCACCAGCTAGTTGGTGGTGTAGGAAGAATCCTTAATTTCTAGTAGGAGTCACCAGCTAGTTAGTGGGGTGGGTTGTATCCCTTATTCCCAGTAATATTTTTTGGTTATCTATGGATCTTTCACCCAGTGGTCAGTGGACAATGACTTGAAGGACAAGGGCTATGTTGGGTGTATTTTAATGGGGAGGATGTTCAAGATTGTCAGCCACTTATTACCCTTAAATTTATCCTATATTACTTGATTGTTTTAGGTCTATTCCATCATTATAATATATTCTCCTCCATCATTGAGTTACACATGATTTGGGGTGAATCTAGAAATGATCTATAGGTGAATACGAGAATCAATCATCATTCTTCGATAATCATGTCATCCTTCTTTCTTATGTGGTAGTAGATCACTATGTCATTTTCCATAGATGATCCTCTTTGAAAATATGAGGCATACGATCCCTAAATGTATCAATTTTCCTTTAATCCTCTTCCCCTCAATCATCTTAATAAATATTTTATTCACGGAATGATCTTGATTAGAGAAGAAGATGATAATTCCATTAGATTTTTATGGTATTTTCTAAGAATAATGTGGTTATGGATTTTCCTATATAGATTTTTTTACAATGATTAAAAACAAACTATGTTTATGGTAATTTCAAATAAGTATAGGGAGTTCACCAAGAGTATCCAAAATCCATTAGATTATGTTCGAGTAAGGTGTACCACTTGGTTTTTTCATCTAAGAGTTTTAATTTAATTATATTAAAGGAATATGGAACTTATTATCACACAATAAGGATTATACCTATAATTATGTTAAATGTTTATGGTAGAAATATTATGGTTGGTTCATCATGGTTATATCTTGGGAGAAACACCTAGTAAGTCTTATGAAAAATATGCATTTTCAAATTGAATGTGAGTTCTCATGTAGTAATTTTATTAATGATAATTTAGATATAATTAATTATTTATAATGATTGGGAAGGAGTTAGAATCATTTCATGATAGAAGGATGTTGAATGGACTTTTAAAACTTGTTGAGGATGTTTTGTTTTTCTTGGATGGGAGTTGGATATATTTGAGTTAGGTGGTTCTGTGCACATAAACCTATGTTATTTTCTTAGTTTGTTTTCTTGTGGTATACAGGTGTGCCACCCTTGAGTTTCTGACCTTGAGATTATAATAACACCTAAAAAACTAAATATAAAACATATAAATATATTTTATTATATCGATTTAATAATGTAAAATGTGGGAATTACAGCCATTCTTAATTAATTAATAAATTTTCTATCATAATTAACTAAATGAATTTTCATAATTAACTGACAGGTTACCAAGGATCAGACCATATCATTCTGTGTTGGCCTTTTTCCTGGTCATAAATGGCATATATTTTACTGTTAATGTATGTTATAGTTTTTGTAGATCCCATTTAGGTGGTAGTTATGATGTAAGAGACGTGTGGAATGTGTTAGTAGCCTTATGATATATCTAAATAATTACTGTTATGTGGTATGAATGTTTATCCCAATGATAAATATTCTTGATTATTATATTCGGTGTGAATGTGTAGTTCTATGATACTTATTCTTGACGATTATCACATGTGGATGTGTTTGGTTATGTGATCTTGTTTGAAATTATTTAGAAATTTATTATTGTATTGTTTTTGTTTACTTATGTTGTTCTCTATCTCTATAATTTAGTATTATAGTGGATTATTAAAAATGGGTCAATGTAGTCTAAACATCCTTAATTGTTTGAATGGATATCCCTATAGAAGGAAATGGATATATAGTTAGGTGTTCAATCAATTTGTTGCTTGACTTTCCCCATATAAATGGCAATGCATCAACATGGTCTAAACATCCTTAATGGTTGACCTTTATATCCATATAAAGGGGCGTGTATAGATAGACAATAGGCCAATTGATAGTTGGGATTGTCTTTTCCATTAAAAGGGATTTAAATAGAAAATCGATTGGCCATCTACATCATGCCAATACATGAAACTCCTTAGACATGGTTCTAAAGAAGGTAGTGCCATTGGTCAATACCCAACATATTGGGGAACTTATTTATTTAGTTTTTTCCTTGAAAATTGTTTCTCGTCTTGTTTATTATTATTTACTAACTACTTACCTATAATTATAACATATAGGTGCACTAAATTTACTATTCATATAAGGAATAATGATGGAGGAACCATCCTAAGTTTAAATAAAACCCCAAAATGTAGTCCTTGGAACATGGGTACTTGAGCAGACCTAACTTGTTATAGTCATAGGATAGGCTAAGGAATGTCTTTGATTGTGTATAATGATAACTCTCAATGAGTATAAATACTGGGATTAGGACAATATTCGTGTTTTATATACATTTTGTACTTTTATTCATTCCCTTTTTTATATGTGATCATCCTAGTGTGCAATTAGTTTCCTGTATTCAATTATGACTGTTGAGTCTATTTTTAATGCCATTATTTTTTAAAAATGGAATTTTATTATTATATGTTTTTTTATTTTATATTGTTAAAAAAATATTTATCGAAATTTTTTTATTCTAATTGAGGGTATAGCATCCCTAGGACCTAACATTAGATTCTCTCCGCTAGTTGGCATCCTCTAGTTTATGGTGAGTTGTTCCTAAGGTTATGTGTCACTTAATCTTAGACCTGGTGATTCGAAATGGGGTGTTACAAAATGGTATAAGTTCTAGTTATGTTTTTCTATTTTGGGGAAAAATTATACGGGAGTCCTAATAATGTGTCGAATATTATGATGAATCTCATTATTTTTCACTATAAAACCCTTTCTTGAGGGAAGTCCATGTTTCTATAGAATTCGACTAATGTACTTAGTTTGTGTTTTTATGGTTATATAATTTCACCTCTTGTAAAACACATGGATTTATAGGTTTGTGATTTCATATGGAATTTACTCTTGTCTATATCGGTAAGAGGAATTTCATGGATCGTATTCAACATGAAGGATTCTCAAGTAATATATGCTTATTGTGGTTGATTGTATTGATGACGGAGGACTCAACTACTTTTGGTCATCAACTTTTAATCTGTTTCTCATATAAGTTCTTGAGAACATTCTATTTTCATGAAACCATATTCTTGTATATATGTATGTATATATAAATATATTAATATATATATATATATATTATAGTTGGTCATGTGAAATTATTGTTTTCTTCACCTGGGTAATGATGGTGATGGTGAAGATGATTATGACAATGGTGATTCTATATCAACACTAGATGTGTATTATACCATGATAGGTTATTGTTAGGCATTAATTTCCTTTGTATGAGTCCTGTTCATGTAGTCACCGTCTAGGTTCGGTTAATTATTATTCCAAATATAGACGAAGTGGAGTTATCCACCTATAATCTAGTGTCATTTTGGTGAACTAAACCTTTCTTATTTAGTCCCGACATGAATTGTCTAAGTGCAAATTTTTCATGATATATATGTAGATATGAATGTATATAACATTCTTGGATTTTTAACCCTCAGTAAAATCTTTTCCAGGTCATGTATGTGACCTTTTTTCCATGGAAATGGGACTATATATACTTGAAAGTCAGTGACTCATTCTTCTTGGGGGTAACCCAAGTGAACAAATTCCTAGTGAATGCATAATTATGGTCAATAAAATAGAGGTAAATTTCAATAATGACAATTCCCTACACATGTTAGAAACCCTTAAAAGTATTAAGGGGAATTTTTCTAATTTACCTTGAAATATGGGAGTATAGATAACCTATTGTGATAATACTCATGATACATTATTGGGTTTTAAAGTACTTCAATGCTTGTTTCATTTTTTGATGGTTTAGTGGCTTCTAAGAATGTTAGCTCAGAATTTATCTATCATTGGAGGTCGATTGATGATCTTAGGTGGTCAAAACTAGGAGTTTTGAAGCATGGGTTGATTCCCATTGACTTAAACTGACACATGTGTGATGAGTTTTTATATTTAATCTTGGTATCTTAGGGATTATTTCCAAAATAGGTATAATCAATGAAATTTTTGTGGTGTTAGAACCATGTTTTGTGGCTAGGTGAAGAGGCATGTGAGTTTAGTCTTGAATGTTCATGACTAATGCGGGAAATCAATATTTTGGGGTAAAGATTCATATTTTCATTCCTTTTTGGCAAATCCTTAATGTTTGATTGTTCATGTTGTGGTTACATGTTGGGCTAGTTGAATTGGTGGAGTCAAGTGGTGATATAACCATTGGAATGTTTCTAGTTATATGGAGAAACAATGATAAGGAAGTGGTGGTAGGCCATATATGTTTTCAGTTTAGGGTCACACTTATAGTATCAAAACTAGAATGTTTTTTATGATGATCATAAGGCGTAGAATCCCTGAGGCATGTTTTTGTGGAGATTTTTATGTAGTTGAATACGTAATCAGCAATGGATTGACGTATATTCATGCAGTGAAATAATGTTCTTCATCTATTAGAGATACCATATTTTAGTGTAGAAACTTTCATGAGTGGAAGAGACCCATGTAGGTTGAAAGTTGTAACCCACTCCTAGGCTACTAGGGGATTGCTAAGCACATATATAATGAATCGATGATTGTAATAAACAAGATTTTGAGAAACCTGTGAATGTGAAATGATTTGTGACTTTTTGATAATCATGTATAAATAGATGGTAACATTTAGTCATTGAATTTTTTGATCATGTTGTCAAGGGTTGGGTGGATCGATGTTTAATAAGTGTAAGGTTAAAAAATGGATACTCGTGTGGTGGGTATAATCATCCTAGATGAATTTTAAAAGACTATCTAGTGGAAGAGATGTTTTCTATTGTATGAATGAACATTATAAGATCATAGAGATTATTGAATAATGATGTGTTATTAAACCTATAGTATATGGTTCCATGATGAATCACTTCTGTTTCATTAAGATGTGTGCTTTATAGAAACTTTATGTCGGATTTGGACTCAGGGGAATATCAATGTAAAAAAATATGGATTCAAATTAATGGTTTTTTGACTCATAGTTGAGATCCATGTGGCTAGTGTAAAAGGATGATGAATCAACTGTGGAAATTCCTTCATATATTCTTTTAACATTAGTAATTATATTGAATTAATTTATTGATTCCTTTGAGACTTAAGGTATAATAATTAGAGGATTTGAAGATTGTTGGATTTTTACGTCAATAAACTTCCTAATAAGATGAGTGTAAAAGTATCGACTTGTGTTTTTTCATGAACCTAGATGCAGTGGGTTTAAACCACATCGATCTTTCCATATCAGGTGTGATAGAAATGTTTATGAATCAACTAGGGAATTTCTAGAAAGACAATTATTATCAAGTTATGTTTGGTCAGTAGTGACTCGTTGTTTTGAATCAGAACTAAGGATGATATGTTTCATCAAATTTAACATAATAATTTTTTATATAATGTGATGGAGATACAAAATTCAAGCTTTTCATTGGACTAATAGAATATTATTTCATAAAGAGATTCCTAAAGTGGAGTGTACAATGATTTTTCCTGAGGAATGGGTTGATAACAATATGATCTGTTGAGTTAGATGGATTTGATGAGGGAATAATGGTTAGAAACTAAAAGATTGAGTTTTTATTAAAGTGGGATTGAAGCATCTAGGGATACTAATATAGTCACCTACAAGACTATTGGGTGGGTATAAGCTATGATTTCAATAAGGATTCACTGGATGGCTGATGAACATACACTATCGTTCTATTATAGTGAGTTGTATCCCTACTACCTATAAAGACTCACCATATAGTATGTGGGCCTTCATCAGTGGTTGGTGGACCATCCATTGGATGGTGGATGTTAATCAGCTAGAGGGTGGGGAACACTATGTGGCCTTTAATAGGGGTGTTTTTGCTATTTTTATCCATCATGTCCCTCATAGATATAACCCCCATTGCTCATATTTTATAGGGACATTTAGTTCTGAGACTCTCATCATATATCTCTAAGATACACCTAATATCTAAGGTAGATCTAGCTATGACCTATCAGTCCCAAGTCATTGAGGGTAATTCTGAGGGGAGGTTGAATCAGTATTATCTATATTTTTTCTTTTTGAAAATTATTTCTATTGAATAAAAATACCTATGAACGATTAATGTCCCGATTCACTCTCTAATCTATCTCTATATTGTATGAATGAAAATAAAGACAATAAGAACATTGGATATTTTTTATAAGATTTGGTTACAATGTGAGAAACTAATCAATGCTATGGTAAAGATATGGTTGATACACCGATTTTATTATCAAAATAAATTGTAGTGATGATAAGTATAGTAATATTTTCACACAACATTTTAGACAATTACTATGAACTTCCTATAAGATATTTTTGTGTTTATTTATACTGAATCCACTATTTCTTAGAGAAAATAATCATGAATACATATGAATATATTCCTTACCCATGGGGAAATATTTGGTTATATGCATGTAGGGTCTCACACATCCTTCACACATGTTTTCTATATATGCACATGAGGCCTCATAATACCTTTTCAAAAGTGAGTGTACTTTTATATATGCATGTATACATACACAATATTATAACTATAATGTACACTCGTATCCTTTAATAAAGTATATTAAACTATTCTATAACAACTCATTATATTGTTTTCTTTGATAAAAAATATATATGATGTCTCAAAATAGATCACAAGAACAAGTTAAAGGTTCTAAAAAAAAATTTCTTCCTAAAACTCTTGAATGTGTGTTGTGCATGTCTGGAATCTTATGGAGTATTCTTATCCTTATTATAAGATTATCATAAGATATCATCCTCTTTAAACAATATTATTCTCCATGATTCATTATTTTTTTCATAAAACCCAAGATATTTCTAAAATACTACAGCAGAAACTGTTTTCCTTAGGTGCCTTGGGATTTATAAGAAAAGTGTTCACTATCTTTCACTAGATTAGATTCTCATATTATTATACCATGTTAATTATAAATTTAATGCCTAATGATCTCATCATATTTTAATATTATAAAACATAAGAAATATTTTTATGTGTTACTGATAATCATGGTGTTAGATTCTTCATGATCAACTTCTAAACATGTTAATGTGATGATGATCAAATTCTCCACATCTTATAAATTCTTGAATTCATCTTGTATTTCTGATTCATAAATAGTTTCCTAGTTCTTCATATCATACTTGGTAGTACCAATTCCATTGAATGATCATAGGCAAGAAAGATAGATATTTCATGCATAATTTTAGGATAACTCATTCTCTTGGTTTTCTGATCTGGTATAGATCACTATAGATAGAAAAATGTCAATCGATGAGAATTGGTATGAATAGTGGAGAAACACCACAATGTGAGATTGAATATAAGGGTATTAGTTTAAACTTGAATGGTATGGGACATCAGATGGTCGAAATTTGTAGAATCAAATGATGAAGGAAATATCCGTAACTTTTTAATTTTGAGAGCCATATTCCACCCGACATCATTCCATGTTGAACTTCTCGTTTCACTTAGCCACACATTATAATCTTAATAATTCTATTACCACTATGTGACATGGTAGTGGAGGATCGACACCCACACACACCTTCACACGTGTCGCTATACTGTTTTTTCATCCCATAATATGGCTTTGAAACCACCACACATGACCTATAACCAGTCCCATGGGCATTATGTTCCTACCCACACTCTCCTCTTCCACCACTGAAGATCCTTAGGATGATTCTCCCACATAGCTGACCATCATGTCCCTCAGGTGTGGTCGATGGGATAAACCTTGTGAGATTTTAATTTTTGGACCATTTTTTACAAAGGACTCATTTATGTACTTAGTAAAATAATAAATATGTAATATAAAACCAAGCCTAACCAAAACTCAAATTCCTTCTTAATAATGAAAATATATATAAGGATAATTTAAATTTACTTCATTATTTAATACTCCTCATGAAAAAACATATTTTTCATGGCCTTATTCACATCATCATCATCATAAAAGAAAATATATTTCATATTATTCTTTGAATTCTTTACCCAAACAAAGATGGATTCTCATGTTGAAGGGAATGTGCATTCACTAATTCCTTTTTCATATGTCATTGAAAATTAATATTAGTTCAACCAATCTCCATATTTAGACATTCAAAACTATCATGAAATTCTCCACTAGGGGTCATAAATTTGTAGCCTCATAGATATTAGATTTAAAAAATTACAATATAAAAAATAAATTTTCTCTTGAATACCCCCCTTTGGATTTGGTGTTAACCAATAATATAGTATCAATAACATTAAAAATGATTCTTAAAATCACATCCTTCCTTGAAGACAAATTTCTTGAAAAACACAATTGGATAATGTAGTTTTTTGACAAAAATACATCTCTTGGTGATAAGTATTTTTTTTAAGTGATAGATGACCCCCCTAAATATTTACTCCCATTCCACCCAATTTTTTCAATAACTGTATCATTATATTAATAAACCACTCTCCTTATAAGAATAACATTACACATTTTCTCCCCCTTTGAAAATATAATCCAAAGTCTTATGGGGGTCTCAAACAATGTTTTTTAATGTCTTATAAGGGTATGAACACACATATTCAGCCATAGTGTATCAAATTTCTTTTTGAATATACTTAGTCATGATGTCTTCCAATTTATCTTGAGTTGGAATGAATTCTCACATTATGTCTCTATTTTCCACTTTCATCTTAATTAAATGAAATTAGATATAAATATTATTGGATCTTGAATATTGAATAATATTTCTATAAAAATATATATCATTTAATTATCATAATAAATTCTAAGAGGTTTTTAAATTTTCACCCATAAATAATCTAATAATGCCTTCATATAAATAATTTATGTTCAAGTATTAGTTATGGCAATATATTCATCTTTTATAGTACTATTTGTCTCTAATTCCTAATTTTTATAGTTTCAACTCAAAAAAATATCTCCCAAGAGGAAGTTTTCACCTGAGGAAAACCTTATATCATCATATTCACCTTCTCAGTCATTATCTATAAAACCATACAAATTAAAGTTGTTTCATTTTTTAAAAATTATCTCACAATTCATAGTCTCGTTAATGTATTTGAGAAAACATTTAGAATCTATAATATGTGAATCATTTGGATCACACTAATATCTAGCTAAGAGGATCACAACATATATTATATCAAATCTTCAATCTATGAGGTAAAGTACACTCCCAATCATTATTCTAAATTCAATTTGATTAAAACTGTCTCAATGTGTATCCTTTAACAACTTCAAAACCTCTTTAATGGGTATAGACACTGGCATTGATTATTTAATTTTAAATTTATTAAAACTTAATTCAGAGTAATTCTCTTAGGACAAGAATGTAAAATTTTACCATTTAAATATTTGTAATCCCAATAAGTGTCTCAAATTTAAAATCATGGAAGTCATAAAATACTATATCAGTTGGTATTAAAAATAAAAAACAATAATTTTCATGATCAGATGAAAAAATATATCATCAACATACATAATTTAAATAAGTGTACTTATATTCATTTCCTTTTAATATAGGTTTTTTTAAACATTTAATTTAACAAAATTTATCTTCGTCAATCATTTATACATCTTTAAAAGTAGTTCCTTAGGGATTTTGGTAATCCATAATGAACCTTATTCAATTTACACACTTTCATTTCAACATTTTCATGGGAAAACCGTTCATGTTTCTGAATATAAACTTCTTTTTCAAGATCACTAATTAATAAGGATGATTTGATATCCATTTGATAGATGTGATATTGCATATTACCTAAAACAACATTGAACATTCTAAAAGATTCCAACATTTCAAGTGGAGAAAATGTATCTTAAAAATAAATACACTTTTCATTATAACTCCCCTTATATAAAATAATATATTTATTCCTAACAACCTTTACCTATTCTTTTATCTTCTTTATAAATACCCACTTACTTATAATAACATTTTTATCATTTGGTCTTGGAACAATATCCCATATAGAATTATTTTCAATTTTACATATCTCTTCATTTATATCCTTAATTAAATATTTATGTTTAAAGGACTATATTACTAATTGATAATCAATTTGGGAGATATGTGATGTATTTTTTTCAAATCTCATCCTTCTTCTAGTTGGATATTGTGTCTGCTCACCATATCACATCTTTCTTCTATTCTACACATGTGTAAACAATTATCTAATGATATTTTATTTTTCCAAATGTTTATTGAAATTTAAGTACTTATTTATTGGTCTTAAAAATCCTCTCTATAAAATTTTTTATATGAATCAACACTGTCTACATGGTGTTCAACTTCAAGTTGTTTTTCACTAACCTGTTCTAGAGTTTTCATATTTCTTTCATCATCTTCTTCAAAAATTATTACAGATGAATCATGATTTATGGGATGTTTATCAATTATTTTGACATCATAATATTCAACCAATTTGAGAAGTTAGTCATTACAGTATCTATACAATTTCCAATTAGATAAATATCGAATAAAAAAACTTTCCCATATTTCTCTTCTAATTTCCCCAAATATTTGGCTTTAAATTTGAGCATGTAAGAGCTCCCAAAGTCATGAATTTATCTAATGGAAAGATCCATATTATAATAAATTTTATATTATGTATGGTTTGAATTTATCCTAAGAAAAAATATATTTTTAATATGCATATAAGTACAAGCTACTTCCCTACAAAATAAATTTGGTCTACAAAATTCAGCAATCATGGTTCTCCCCATTTCCAAAATTATTTCGTTTATTTGTTTAGAAAATAAATTCTATTATGTTGTGTTAGGAGTACTATATTGATGTGTTATTAAATAATTTTAAAGATAATATTCAAAATCACCTCCATTGTATTTCTCACCATTATCAAATCACAATTCTTAATGGGAATTATATGATCACTTTCATCTTCTCTCATGTAGATCTTGAACATATCAACTCTTAGGGACTTATCATTTAATAGAAATATTATTTTTATTCTTGTGAAATAATAAATTAATTTAATGAAATTCAATTAAAAATTTGTATATTAATGTATCATAGTCCCACACAAATATTATTGAATTAATTTTAGAGGCCTTATTGATTGTGTATCCACTCTCTTGTGTTTACATTGAAACATTTTACCTTTCTAGAAGTTTCTATAAACTTGATCATAATATCATCTTAATTGAGGAAAATCCATAACTATGTTTTCTTTAGATATCTTAATATTGTTATTTTTGACCCATATCACCATGTCTTGTATGACATAAATTTTTTTGGTCTCCAACACTAAGGTAACAAGAATTATGATGATCTCTAATCTAAAATAAATTTCTATCTGTTTATTCTCTTCTTATATCAATTTTTTAATCAACTTTTTTATTAATAAGATAAATATTATTATTGAAGAGTAACTTACTTCATTCATTTCATAATTGAATAATACTCAGTATGTTATGTTTGATCCCATCAACAAATAAACCCTCATGTAAATTTATTATGTATGGTTTAATTTAACCTAAAAAAATTCTCCTTGTTTCTTAACAATATCACATTTCCAAAGGTCACAGATCCTACATCATGTTCTTTGATATTTTTTTAGTATCATGGAATATTATTTCATATATAAATATTATAATCAATCATGATTCTAGGGTATTTCCATTTTCTATACTTTAATGAAGCCTCTATAATCAGTGATTTTTAAGTCTTTCTTTTATATTGAATCTTCTCATATTTGGGAATTTTTTATTTCTGATTAGGGGGGAAAATCAAAAACTATTTATAATAATGACCTTTTTGTTCAGAACTGAAATGGTATTAGTCGAGTTGAGTTGATAGTGAGATTTAAACTATTTATTAGATTGATTTAATGTTGAACATGGTGAATTGTTTTGTGTTATTGGTATTGATCTATTTGGAGATAAAATTTTGGAATATTTTTCAGATTTTCTTTCTCTATTTGATTTCATATTAGGTTTGTTGTAAACATCAAGTGATCATCTTATCACCCATGTGATGCCTGAATATGCACAACTGTGTTTCTATAGTGTTTTGGATTAATTTGAGAGCTGGTGGAGGTTCTTTGTGTTGGTTTACTGTTGGTTTGGAGACTATCTTCGTGGATGTTTCTTTTTTAATTCCTTGTGAGGTTTTAATGTGTTCGAACCAGCATTCTACATGTTTCTGCTTCATATGAGGTTCAGAGCCTGAAGATTTCACCAGCACATGCCATTTGGATTTTGAATATTTAGAGGGTATGGATCTGCCATCAGTACTGTGCCCGTGCTTCTGCACGGGGCTGCTAGCCAAGCAGTCATGCGTTGGTGGAGGCTAGTCACCAAGGTGTAATTGCTAGGGAGGGGCAGATATTGTAGTCTTGATTCAGGTTATCCTTATTTTTGGTTTTATTATATTGTAATTTTGGATGACGTGGCTTCCCACTTTATCCTCAAAGTGTTTTTTAAAATAAAAAAGTTAATTTTCAGTAGTTTTGAAAGAGGACCAGTATTATTGTGGTTATTCTAAACCTCTCTAACTGAGGAAAAATGCATCTGAGTGGATTTCTCAACCCAAATTTTCCTCAGAATTTACAGTGACCAAATCATATTAAACATATTATTACATGATTTTTAACATAAATATCCTTTAATTATATCCCAAATATAGTTAATCCTTGTTTATTTGGAAAACTAGGGTAATAAAGCATCAAAGTGACACTAAAAGATATTTTATTCTATATAATGAGTTCCAAATTCCATTTCATCTCCTAAAACTATATAGGATTACTAGGGGAATACATAAAATATATGGGTAACCAAAAAACCCATGTAATGGAATAAACATGATAAGGAAGCATAACTTATTAGTTAAAATGGTAACATCATAAAATAAAATAGAAATATATTGTGTAATCACATGGTAGAATAATATAAAATCATGGTACCATAAGATCATGGTAACATTTAAAATGTGTAAAAAACATAAATCATGAAAAAAAACATAAGTAATGTCTAACTACCAAGACAAAATCACATAGTGTATGTATTCCCATAATGGATTAGGTTCACTCCCTAATCTTATACATAACATTTTATAAGACTAAAAACATTATTGAATACATTTTAGATCTATTTGGATTCACCCATTATATAATCTATATCAGGATTTCCCTAAACTGTCCAGGTGCCAAAATAATATCATTTTCATGATTTATGTGTTCCAAAAATGGAGATAAATCAGAAGTGATAAACACAAGAGTTATCCATGGAAATAAATAGGTTGTGTAATCTTGTCTCAAATCATAATCAAAGGAAATTCCATAATGAATTCATTTGATAGATAAAAAAAGGAATATATTACCCTTATAAAATTTGGATATAATAATCGAGGTGTATATGATATATATATTTATATATATATATATATTTTATATGAAATCCATAAAATCAAAGGTCTTCATCATTTATGATAATGTCTTTAAAATATTAAATGGAATAATTCTTGAGAAAAAATTTAATTTTTTACTTTGAAATCACTTCTTCAAAATCGAAATACATTAAAATAATACATAAAATATTTTCTATTAATATAACCATGGAAACCTATAATAGAATCTTTAAATAGTTGATTGATTATAACAATGGTTAATTTTGTACATTTCAGATAAGGTAATAGAAACATTATTTTAACACGGTTATAAAATGGTTAAGAATTTCTTCATTAAGAAAATAATAAAAAATATTTCTTTAAAACATTTTTGCAAAAAATTAAACTTGGGTAAAAAATTATTTAATAAATATTTTTAGTAATGATAAAAATATTCTTGAAAATATTTTTAGAAAACATTGATATGGAATAAAAAAATTATTGAAGATAGAAATTATATCATCATTTATTAAAAAAATCTCAAGAATTTTAAGAAAGAAAGAAAGTAAAATATTACTATTACTTGAATAATTCTTGAGTAAATATATAAGAATAAAATTAATGGGTTTATTGGACAATGATCAAATAATTCCCTCCAAATGAAATTAAATCATCAAATTATCCCAGTAAAAATGAGATTGAAACGTAAACCCTTATCTCTTCTGTAACAATTAAATCATATCTATCATGAATAAATTAAATTAATCATAATGTAAAATATCATGATACATGAAGGATTCATGATATAATATGTAAATAGAAAGTCTATATGCATTTTAAAATAATATATGTCCATAAAGGAGCATGTGTCTTAAAGAAGGATGTTTTAAGAGGAAATCGTTACCTTGAGTCCATGATTTTCATGTATGTATTTTATCTCTTATATAATAAACATATATAAATTATTTTTTTCCTTAAAAATATATTCCAGGTTTTATCCCTTATACTTAAACAATTTACTATATTTATTTTAATAACATGTTTAACTATATAATAATTTACATCCACACCGGGTTATTTGAGGATACTCTCTTGATAATTTCAAAACGGTTAATAATAGTGAAATAATTATCATATTTTTAAATAAATTATATTGTTTAAAATAACTGTGAATTATGGTTATGAAAAATGAACTATATTACAATCATGGAGATGGTAGTTTATATGGATGCATGTATAACATTTTCATTTTTCAATGATCGTTATGGAAAGAAGGAAGGTGTTATTTTTTATAATATATAATGACCATAATATAATAAATATCATATTTTTTTATTTAAATACACTTACATATATCATCCATGTGATGTGGTAATAAAAACACAATAACATCATTTCATGAGGTGATAGTCCATTGTGCACATGAATGACATTTTTATTTTTTTCATGGATGGTACGATATGATTTTATATAATATATTATTTTTTCAGAACGATTTTTTTATGTTATGAATATAATATATAAATATTAATTCCTTCATTATGAAAATCATGAGAGGTGATTATGGAAAACTAATTACATCATTTTATAAGGCGGTAGTCTTCCATACACAAGAACATTGGTTTCATTTCCCAGTTGATGAATGAAGAGATAGATGATTATTATGAAATAAAAATAATAATGTATTAGTATATAGGAGAGTCTGAAGTAATTATATTATATTTTTCAAGATATAATTGAATTTTGGAAATGAAGAAGTAAAAAATAGTTCTCAGTGAAGACAATTATCTTCTCTTGGAAGAACCCCCTTTGGATCTCTTATTAAGGATAATAAGGTTGATCTTTTGGGAAGAAAAGATGTTCTAAAATGTGTATAAGGATATTGGGGAGATTTTTCGGTAGTTTCTTTAGTTCCAAATTTCTTGATATATGTGAATAAGTTAGGCAAGAGGTTCCATTTTATAATTTAGGAGGAGCGGTATTTTTGAAAACACCCAAACCTATTCAATAAAGGGAAGTCACTCTCACAAAATGTGCCTCCAAAATTAAAAAATAATGGATTTGAAAGGATATGTGGAAAAAAAGCTATAAAATTAAAAAAATAACCATGTTTTAAATATGAAATTCAATTTACCCCAAAGGTTACTAACATTTTACCATTTTAATTTTTCACAACAGTAACTAGTGTTTTACTATTTTTACTATTCATTATGATCAAAAAATAATTTTATCTTACTAATTAATTTTAATTATAATGACTCAAAATTTGTAATAAATTTTATAAAATTAAAAACATAGATGTTTCATAATATAATTTAGAATTTAACCAGCAAAACGTTTAAAAAATAGGTTTTCATGAAATGTATTTTCCAATAGAAAATGGTCCTATATTAACTAAATGATTAGAAATCATAATTAAATTAATTTAAATTAAAAAAATATTTCCATAAAATATACACATTTAATTTAAATAATATATAATTATGGATTATTTTAATTAATTAAAATTGATAAATATTATTCACTCTAAAATAGTTTTTAGAAGAAAAATATATTGTTTAAGCCTAAGAAAAAAATTATTGTAAAATACTATGAAAATGTTATTTAAATTTAATTAATTAGGTTACACCTTAAAAATTGTACTTATGTTAATTTTAAATAAAATTAAAAGAATAATTTTACTTTTAAATTACATAATTTATAAAAAGAAATGACATTTTTTCAAAAATCGGTATTTTTCACTATTCACTAAAAAATCAATATTTTCATAAAATGATAAAAAATTAACACTATGTTAAAATAGATATGATAATTTAAATAATGAATTTAATTTTAGAAATTAATATTTCTTAAATATCAAAAAAATAATTATAATATTCTCTTACAAAAAGAAATAAAAATCATGTTTTTTGATATTATTGTTTTTATTAAAAATCAAATGACTATTTACTAATAATTTATAAATACATTTATATTGATTAATACATTTTTATATATTTAAAATTTTTAATCTTATCCATACCTCCAATTTAATATAAATGTTATAATTCTCATATTTATCGAATACTATTTTAATAATATGTCGTCGTTTTTGTTAATAGTAGTGTTGTGCATTGTATATTCTATCAGGCATAGTTTTATTTTAAAATATCGTGGGGGGGGGGGGAATTAATTATACCCCCATTAAATAAATTGAATCCACAAAATTTAAACTTTTGATAAGTAATTAAGGGTTTTTAATTTTAAAATTCCTTTTGTGGAAAACACACATCATAAATATATTTAATAAGACATCCTCTCAAAAGAGGGAAAGGGAAATAAAAAATATCACCTAGAATAACACATTACTAGGTTTACAAGTAATAGAACATTGATGTAAATTGAAAATATGGATAAGGTATAAAATCTTAAATAATAATGTAAAATGATATATATAATTAGTCACAATATATTGAATGTCCAAGAAAATATTTACAACTAAAAACCCATAAATTTATAATGAATTAAAAGACTATTAATTCATAAAATATATAGGTAATATGATAAAATTTTTTGCACGATAATTTTACAAGAGTTGACGGATTCTTTTAATATTAAGATAGAGAACTCCATAAAATATACTAAATTGATATATTTTAATTTCATAAACACAATGTCATCCTTTTGTTGGAATTTTAACAATTTCCACTTCACCTCTCACTCTAAGGAATGAATATCAAATATAAATTGTTTATGACTAAATAACTAAAATTAACTTTTAATGGATCATAAGATCCATAAAAGTGTGACAAGTTATTCCCTTTATATTTATTAAAATAAAAATTCATAGCATAATGTAAGATAATAATTAAAATGAATATGAATATATTATTCTGTAAAATTCAACAATAAATCCAAAGGTTTGACATTGATCATTACTTAAATAAATAACCTAGTATTTAAAATAACCTCAATAAATTCAACCTGGAATAAGGTTTTAACATCAATGGTTGTCACATACCCTTTAACATACATCTCCAAAAACATAATAAAATTATTAATAAATAATCCTTTACATTAAACCTTAAGGTTATATATATTAACCCAATATAAAATCTAAAAAATTTAATTTAATTTTTTTCCAAAAAATTATATATTTAAAATAAATCATATTGACCAGTACATCATATAGTCTAGTGGTATAAATTATACGTTTTCTCCCTTCGATTGTGGGTTTAAGCCTCATGTCTATACCATATGTGATGCTAAGTTTCCCATATTAAAAATTATCATTTTTCTATATATATATATATATTTATTTATATATGAAAAAAGATATATAATTGTATTCCTAATTCACGTTGATATTATATTTTTTTAAATAATATGATGAGAATCATTAAAATACCATTATTCATCAAATTAAACTATTTAAATTATAATTATTTCCATCCAACTCATTCTTTTCGAAAAAATAAAATATTTTTTGTTGATTATAATTACCTCAATATCAAGAAAATCTTAAATATTATCCTATCCTCAATCCTAGGTTTTTCCAAAAAAAATATCACATTAACATTGAATCACCTTTCTAGGTAATTAGTACCACTCAACATATTCTTATAAATCCTTTAATAAAAACTACTATAGGATAATCCTTAAAAGTTTCAAGATTCTTATTACCATCATACAATTTAAAAAATACTTCAAAAACATTATTATTGAGTTCCAAAACCTAAAAAAGTGAATCATTACACTTCAATGATTATCATTACACTTCAATGGTTATTATTAAACAAGATCTTAGTAATTAGTCCTCGGATTTTGGAATGGAATTAGATAATTACCAAGTTCTCTACATCTAAAACAATAAACTATTTTTGTTGTTTTATGTTGATTTTTATTTCCCTACATCATATTAACCTGACTCTTCATTTTTTTATAATAATTATCCATTTTTTGGCCTCATTTACCACACATAATGTATCTTCTAATTCCTTCACATCATTTTTAGGGTGTATCTTCCCACATTTTTTATATATAAGAAATTAAATCTCTTTTAATTTATCAACTTCAATTCTTGAACTTAAATGAGAATCCATCCTTCTCTTTTGAATGTTTATAGAAATTAAACTATCTGATAAATATAATTATATATAGATTATTTCAAATGATCACAAGATTTATATATTCTATTCACATTAGGTAAGGAATAATTTTAGGGAAATTATTAAAATTATCATTATGTATAGAATTTTTCCTTCTCGATCTGTTACTTTTATGTTTTTTGGTGTCAGAGGTGTTTTAGTGGAGGCTTTAAGGTGATTTTTAGTGGCTGTAGGTCCAGCAGGGAAGATGTACGAAATTCATGTTTTGAAAGGCATACACGATTTGAATTGGTGGTTCATAGATTTTGTAGATAGAAATTTTCATGGGTTATATACAATAGATGGGTAACCTATGAAATGGATTCACATAATTAATGCAATTCATGACTTCTAATTAAATAAAGACTGAGGTGATGATAATTTCAGTGGAATATGGATTTTTTGAGAAACCTATGGATTTCACAAATTGAATGGAATACGTAATGTAGAACTGGAGAGATCCAATTAATTTTATAACCCTTTCATCTGGTTATTTTCAATTAGATGCACCTCTATATCTCTCTATCTCTTTATGGACGAATCCTAAGAGTATTGAGAAGATATTATATCCATCTTAATCCCACTTTAATCTATTGGTTACAGTGGATGGATGTTATAAATTTATAGTGATTTATCCTCACTTTCCCATGGTATCCATTTCATTAATCTATAGAGATTCATTGTGGTGGTGTTGTTTTAGTTTGGGGTAGTTCTGGTTTGGGTTTTGATACATCCTTTGATGTAGTATAGGTTGATCTATGATCTCATGGTGCGGTTGTGGTTTTCGGGCAGTTCTTCTACTCCCTGCGTTGTGCCTTGAGACCAGAAATCATTTTTAGGGTAGATAATTCCTTCATTTCTCATTTTTTGTGTCATGAATAAGAGGTTTTATATTTTTTATCTATGGGGGATTGTTTCACTGGCTTAATTAAATATAAATAAGTGGATAATTTAAATTTAATTGGGAAATGGGAATGATTCACATGCTTTAATAAATTTTATATTGTTGTGATTTTTTTATTATACAAGATGAATGGCTCATTGAGAATTATATCTGTTGGGGGGATTTGTTTTTTTTTTGGATTGATAGGTTTTGTGGATCCCTTGTTATGTGATTCTTATGATATCACCCTAAAATGGAAATTGGATAAATATTTATATTTGGAAAATAAAATGGTTGCCTCTGGATTTATGGTTTGTGGTATAACACCCCTAAAATAAAGTGAAATGTGATAAAAACCCATTTTTTAAAATCTATAAACTGATATTTAATGTGATGTTATGTGTGTTCATGTTGGGGGTAGTGATTTTTGTTTTGTATGGCCATGATTTTTGGGTATTGTAGTGACGATTTTTTGGATTTTCTTTTAGGTCGGTGAGGTGATGTTTATTTTTCCATGATTTTGGATTACTGGGGAGATGGTTGTTTGACAATTATTTTGTTGTGGAAAGGTGATGGTTGTTTGGATGTGATTTTGGGGTAGTGATGTGTTGGTTTTTTGTTGTGATTTTCAGTGAGGATGTCATGGTTATTTATCATAAGTTTTCGGTGGTGAGGTGATGGTTTTTCATCCATGATTTTGGGATGGAAATCTGATTGTTTTATTCGGCATTATTTTTGGGGTGGCAAGGTGATGGTATAGTGGGGATGATGAGCTTCTTGTAATGTGGGGTTACATTGTGATAGATGCTCAGGTAATTAAGGGATAATAATTTAATAATGATTGAAATAGTTGAGGCCTAGTTTGGATGATGTGATGGAAATGAAAAATTAAAAAATAAATAATTTTTTTTGTTAAAATTTTGTAATTGGTAAATAATTAATCGAATTGGTTGTATAATTGAATTGGTCGGTGGAGTGAGGTGTGGATTGTGGCTTGTTTCGTGCTATATATTTATATGTGGCAACAAAAGTGAATAAGTGATGAGTTTGTTAGTATTTTGTCTCGAACCCAAAGGTTATAATTATGTGTGGATATATATATATACTTTTATGTTACTTGTGATATCTATATTCTCCCCAACCACACCAATCACTATGTATTGATTCCTATATATTCATAAAAATGGTGTTTTTTCCGACATCCCAGTGATGAGGATGGATGGTTTTCTACAATATCTTCTCGTCTCTCTCTTCTAGGAAAGTAAATATTCATAGGCTATGATGGACATTAGTTTTTTAGTTCTTAGGGTGAAGGACCAAGTGTTTTCAAGTGAGATTAGACCTGACCGTGGTGTGGGATGGCTTATGGTAGGGGTTCTTCATGGTAGGAGGATGGAACAAGTTTGATGAACTTCATTTTCCTGATACCCTACTACTATGGATATGGAAGTGGTTATGATGTGATGTCCTAGGTGTTTGTGGGAGTGATGTTGTGTGATCATGATTTTGGGGTAGTGGTATATTTTATTTGTAAGATATGGGAGAACCATGACATATAACATTGTGGTTTGAGAAAATAAAATTTTTACGAAAGTTGTGTGGGGTACCCTTTATCGATATTTTTATTATTATGTTATTATACAAAGATTTAATTATTTGTTGAGTGTTTCTTCATGAGGTTAGGATATATAGTTTACATGTTAGGTTTTGGTGGGTGACATGGGAAAGGGAGACCATTTAGTACATGTGTTTTTAGGGTTCATCGTGATCTAGTTCACAAACTTCGAGTATATTGAATGACCAAATGAGGTGTACCAATTAAATTGGTAGTGACGTAGGAGAGGTACATTCATCATGATGACTTTTTTTCATGTTTTATTTCGGTTTTATTTGTAATGTTAAAATGAATAAAGTGGATGAAATTGAATCTAAATAAAATTCCATGCTATCATGCTTTGGAAGTTCTTATTTTTAGAAATGGTTCATGTTTTTTTCCATGATTAACTCAAGTAGTTGAGGTTTATTAGGCTAATATGGTTGATTATTTTAGGGTTGATCTATAATATGTGTATGAGGCTTGGAATAGGTTATTATTCACTTTTAAATGGAAGTCTTGGGAAAAGTACGAAGGCAGTGTTTCAGATTTGGAGATACAGAGGTATCCTAAGGACCATAATATATATTTCATCTTGATCTATGCCCTAATAAGATACAAGGTCCCTTTGGCAGTTAGTCATATTCATGGAGTTTTACATTAGTAGTGGATGTTATATCTGGGTGATTTGAAGTAGGAAGTTGTTTGATGGGTCAAATTTCAAAAATAGATTTGAGAAGTGTTCCTTTCATTGACAATGAAGGTATTGAAGCGGTATGATCTTCTTTCTCTTCATAAGTGGAGTATGTTATTATGGGAGTTGGAAATAAAGGTCTATGGCCTTCTGAACATTTACCTGGATATTTTCTCAGATTAGGAATCTTGTATAAAGAATCTTTAAGAAGAACACTATCCTTTTATTCACTATATAGTATCTATTCATACATTTACACTGTATAAAGAGGTTGATAAGAAGGTAGAGGTGATCTATCAGATGCACTCATGATTTCATTTACCATAAGAGTGTAATCAGTGAGGTTCTTTGAGGATCAATTTTTTCACTGTTGGGTCTCAATTACTAGGACCTTTGAGGTTCTTACTAGAGTATATTTGATCTCAACATCTTCCCTTCCATACTTATAGGGCATGTGGTTTCCCTAATTATCCATGATATATGATGAAAAAAATTATGGTGTTTTTCCTAACCACCACAAGAATCAGTTCCAAGTGATTCTTCAATATTAGTTTGGTGGGGGCGGACATATCAATTCTAGCCTTCGACGAAGTTTCTACTGAGGTTGTTTCAGTAGCATAGGCAGCATGATTATTATCTTCTGAGGGGATATAGAGTTATTAGAGTTAGACCTCGTGATGTTACTCATGTTCTCGGACCGTGACCCAAGAATGTTTCTGGATTTGGTAATCATCATATAGGTAGATAAGATTAGATTGGTTAGTTTCACTAAGTTGAGGAAACAATTCCAAAGGGTCTATAGATCATTCTAGGTACACTCAGTTTTAATCTACCCTTTTGTGTTCCTTGTTTGATTTGGGAGAATCACACTCCTTTTCTTTACCAACTCTATTGTGTGATCTCAGAATACATGTTGAGAGGCTTTATGTTATTATGGTGTTGACTATTCCATTAGAATGTTAGACAAGCTTGTTTGATATGTGACAAGGGTGTAGACTGATGATGAGGTCACATTATTCCCATGGGGATATTTTCTTACTATCTATGTAACCATAGGATATCATCATAGGAATCAATTGCTTGTATTTCGGGTGTATTTTTGTCAAATTCTTCCATAAGTGTCATTTTCTCAAATATGGATGGTCAGTGTGTGGTTTTCTTTGGTGAGTTGGTTTTTCTGAAGGGAAACTAATATGTAGAGACCCTTATTTATTTAATGGTTGAGTTTTGGGGAGAACCAGTGGACATTGGGATAGCATGGGTCACAGGGTCATTATGGGGTTCTATATGTTTTCCACGATGAGGTTGTGATGGTACCCCCTTGATGTGATGTTGAGTTTAGGATAGACTTTTAGAACAATTATTTGAAGATATTAATGGATCTTTATCGGATGTAACCTTATGAGTTACAATGTTTTATGATTTAGTTAGATGATATAATGAAAAGTGGTTTTATTATGCCTAGTGTGTCATAGTGGGGGTTCCCTAGTGTTATTCTCTAGGAAGGTGGATGGTAGTATGAGGTTGTGTATAGACAACTGAAGGTTTAATTATGTGAAAGTCAAGAACCATTTCCCTCCTCTGAAGATATATGATTATTTAGACTAGTTGATAGGGGTGAGTTAGTTTTATAATATCTATTTCTCATCTAGTTATCAGTAGTTGAGGGAGAAGGACAGAGATATCTTGAATACTTCCTGTAGATGCAGGTATGGGTACTTCGAGTTTGTATTCATGTTTTTTGGTGTAAAAATTCACCAGTTTTGTTCATGGGACTCAAGAATCTATGTTATATTAATTCTAGGACATTTTCATAGTTGTATTCATAAATAATATATCGATCTATTGGATGTCACATGAGGAGCATGTTGATCCTCTCAGATCAGTATTTTAGGTTCTTTGACACCACAAACTCTATTGAAAGTTTTTCAAGTGTATTTTTTGGACATGAGGGGTGTATTACCTCAGACATGTGGTCTTTCAATATGGTGTCGTAGTAGAAACATCATAATTTGAGGTTGTTTTTTCTTGGGTAACACCATATAACATGAAATAGGTTCACCGTTTTCTTGGTCTTACCGGATATTATCGGAGGTTTTTTCTGATTTCTCTCAAGTTGTTTACCTATAAAAATAATGACTAGAAAGGAACATGATTTTTTGTGGACTTATAAGTTCCATTTAGCATTTATTTACCTTAAAGAGAGTTTTTTAATCACTCCACTGCATTAGCTTCCAAAGGAGGGTGTGATTTTAAAGGTTTTTGGTGACACTTATCATATTGGATTGGGATATGTGTTGATGTATTAGAGGGAAGTGATATCATATGGGTCTAGTAAATTACATAACCATTGGAATAAATATTCCACCCCTGATTTGGATTTGGTGAAAGTGGTGTTTTTTCTGAAGTTATAGTGGTATTACCCCCTTGCGGAGCACTTTGTGGTCTTCAAAGATCACAAGAGCTTGAGGTAGATAATTTATCATCATGATCTAATTTTTCAGTAGTGGATAAGGATGTAGTTTTTTAGGATTATTATTTTTAGATATCATGCACCTCAAGAATAGATAATTTTATGGATGACACATTGAGAATAAAGTCATTGAGGGATGTTGTTGAGGAATCTGGATATGTTTAGAGAGAGATGGAGGAGTTGGCATCATTGCACTTAGATGTAAGGTTAGTTGATGGTATATTTTGTTTATTACAGATGATGGTGAAGTATTCTTTGATCAAGTAGGTGAATGTGTCCTAGTGGGGGGGACTCAAAGGTAGAGGTTTTGTGTGATCATGATGGACATGGTGATTCTCATGAAGGATTGTCAGTGGATAGTTAGAATTGGATGATTTTTTGGGGAGGTTTTTTATTCTAGTGGAGATATGTGATGGAGTCCTTCATAAGATTCATAACCCACATTTAAAAGTACACCCATAAGTATCCAATAAATACCAAGACTTGAGGATGTAGTTTTGGTGGCCTGGTATGAAATGGTTGGTGGTAGAGTTCATGGAAAGGAGATTGTTTTTCCCTCAGGTAAATACCAAGAATATTGTTCCTGTAGGATTTCATTTACCTTTATATGTTCCTGATTAGAAATGGGATGAGATCTCAATTTATTTTTTCATAGGTTAACCCTAATCTCAGTGAGTTTATGATGCTATATAGGTGATCATGGTGTTCTAAGGTCCATTGTCTTATATGAGGACACATGTTTTACCTTGCAATACAATATGGGATTTTAGAATTATTTTGGCTCCTGGTTGCACCTTAACACTACATTCCACCCTCATATAGAAGGAAATATGGACAAGAACATATATACATTTGATGGATTATTATGATAATGAATCTTGGACATTGGTGGATCTTCCATATTACACCTACCCTTGTTTGAGTTTTCATAAAACAATATTTATCACTCATCCATTTCTATGGCTCCATTTTAGGCATTATACAGGTGACCATGTCATTTTAAATTGTGATGGATAATGGTTAGGTAGAATTAGTTCTTGGTCCCTATATGGTTCATATCAAAATTGAGAAGGTTCAAATTTTTCATAAGAGGATAAAAGAATCATGGGACTGGAAAAATATTTTTCCAATCATTGGAGGAGGACCTTAGAGTTCAAGGTTGGAGACCACGTGTTCATTATTTTTTTCCCTTCATGTGGCTAGTAGATGTTTGGTAGGGGATAAATTTGTATCCTAGTATTTTTGGGCCCTTTTAGGTATTAGGGAGAGTTAGTGAGGTGGTGTGTCGGTTGGAATTTCAACCTTGGTTATAAAGGATGGATGACATCTTCCACATGTCCCATATTTGTTAGTATATTCACAATGAACCACAAGTTATTAACTAGGTAGTGTTGGATATTGAAGATCATGCAACATTTGTGAAGTGTCTGATAGAAATCCAGGATCGTAAATATATGGTTTTTTGTTGATGAACTATAACCCCAGTTCATCTGTTATGTATGAATGATGTCCTAGAGGATACTACATCGGAGTAAGAGACATAGATTCTTTCTTAGTACCTATAGATATTTTAAGTGTAACACCCCAAGCTTCCACGGTACACTTCTCTTTGAATAATACAGTAGCGTGTGTTGTACGCAACTTCGAGTTCTAACACACACTACAACTAATCAAAGTAGCCATTATGAATAGTAATACCCACTTTTTAAAATTATAGAAATTTTATATTTCAAAATGGACTTCATTTTTTTATTCGTAATATTGAAATTATCCAAAGTTGAATTTTTTGTAATTTTCTGAGAACTTCTAATTTTTTATGAATAGTGAAAAATACTTAAAACAACTTTTTTAATCAAAATAATTTATAGTGATAAATTATACTATTTAGTGTTTTAAAAGTATAATTAGAATATATTTTTACCATTTTATCCAATGGTGTTCATTAGAATTAATTTCACTTTGAAATTGGACATAAACAATTGTCAGTCTTTTGATTTATATTGTTTCTTAAAAACATGCTATTTGTTATGACAGTGGGAATTAATTATAAAATTAATTAATGCAATTTATATGTTTGTAATTTCATAAAATAGACATCATTTTTGAATTCATAATATCAATTATAGCTTAGGGTGAAATTTTGGCATTGTTCTGAAAAACTTCAATTTTTGATGAATAGTGAAACCACTTAGTGGTAGTTAAATAACTTATTTTACGTTTAAATGAAATATTACCACTTGTGTGATTTGATTTTAAAAAATAAAACATACATGGTTGTCATTAGGAAGTAAAATGTGGTTAAATGAGATTAAAATAATTTTTTTGTGAATAGTAACTTTTAAGTTTAATTAATCGCGATTAGAGGTAATTAGTGAAATTTAAGGTAAAAATGATATTATAAAAATATGGAATGACCTTTACACTTGTCAAACCACTATTGGATGTGTCATGGACGACCAATAAAATCCATGGGTCAACTTGGGGACCCCATGGAGCCACTTTGGTAGGAAAAGGACATAAATAACTTTTTAATTAATGTTAAAATAAAAAGGTCACAAACAAGAGTTGTTTTACTAAAACAATTTTTAAATGGGGTTATACAAGTCATATTTTTGACTAAAAATATTAATCAGAAAGATAAAAAGATTTCCTACATCATGATAGTTTTTTTATAATTTTCAGACATTAAATATATTAAATTATCTATGACACCATTATGATGCAGTGATTACCTCATTAATTAACGATTTAAATAAAATGAAAAGATAATGTAAAATCCAAGGCATAAACTTTTCCAAAGCCTATTGGATGGGTGAATTTAGAACCCTTATCACCTTATCCTCGAATTATATATGTGTGTGTCCTTTATAATCCGAAAAGAACTGTATAATAAAGTAATATTTCATTACTTTCCAAGATTTCCCCTCGTCTCCACTTATAAAAGTCCCCCACCACTACCACCTTACTCACACTTTCAAAGCCTTTTGGCTCGGCCAACCTCTGCCCAAATACTCTCCCAACATCCCTAACTTACTCCTAGAAGCATCACATTGGGCATAATTCTTCCCAAAGAAGCCTTTGGCTCAAATCAAAAGAGTTACCCAATTTTAAGGTAATGTCTTCTCTTATGTTATTTTGTATTATTTTGCTTATCCAACCCCCTAAACTCTTTTTATTCATCTATTTTGTAAAAACACCAGTATCCTAAATATACTAGGATGTTTTTAAGAGAATTATTCTAGCTAAACTTACACACACCTACATCTAATTGTTAAATAACATACTGTTTTTGTGGATGGCGAATTTCTGCCTCACGAAACGATGATTGTTCAACACTCATATAAGACCATCAATGGTGGACATTAAGATGTAACTCTATTTATATATGATATATAATATGTTTATTTTTTACTTATGGTTCTGTATTTTTCATTTATGGCATACCTTCATTGTTTCCATTATGGGTAAACGCGATATTTTTATTTTAGGAAGTGCGGACTACCGCCCCCTCAAAGTGATTTGAATCGTTAATACCATATGTGGGATGTATAAAGGATGGAGTAAATGGTATTATACACTATATTATACTGTAATTATATTATACCTTTATATCATTATGATTTCATTCCATTAAATACTTAATAGAAATGAAAGTAGCGTTCATGCGTACGTACGGCTTACCGTCTCCATGAATGGTGCATTTCATTTCTTACCTCTAAATGTTATGTAATATTATGAATGAATTTATATACTGCATATATATGAGATATATGATATCTATATCATTAATATAATTCTGGATATAATGGATATTTCACCACATTAACAACTTTTAATTATAAGAAGTCTATTTTTGACTCAAGTACCAAAGATCGACAAAACGACCGTTATTAACTTAAATAATTACATAATGTTCATGACATGGTAATAAGTGATATAAAAGGAACAAAAAAATTGAAAAAGGTTCTTAATAAATTATAAATTAACTCTAGTTTATTATTCAGGAGGTTAAAGAACGGTCGAGTCAAGACAGGACGCAAGGTAATGGAACTTCTTAACCCAATTTCCATTCTTTGGGTTAATCTCCTACTTTCAAATTAAGTCATGATATTATTATGTCCTATCATGTATTTTTACTTTATTTATGTTTAATTATAGTTAATACACATAATAGATCTATTTTATTTAAAAAAATTATCTTTGTAAGGACTTCGTCTCAATCTCCTTTCATTGAGGCATATATGGTTTTATACACATCTTTCATTTATACGGTGTATAAACCCCTTTGACATTTACATTTATTCAAAATGAATCTTTTTTTACAAAGTGTTTTACTAAACGACAAAAAGGAATGTTTTTCTTGTCGTACGTATGCGGCGAAAATGACTTCTCCGCCACTGTGACCATTATTTGAGTTTCGGCTTCCTCTAAAAGACTTGAAATTTTTCAAAAATGAAAAATAAATATTAAGATTTAATTTTCATTTATTTTGGTATTGAGAATGGTTTTGAAAGTGTTTTTATTATATCAATGTGTTGTATTAATATCTTGTGATTGAAATGTGGAAATGTTATGTTTTCTTTTATGCATATTTTATGTGATATGATTATGTTATGGTTTATGATATGTTTAAACCTGTTCATATGAGGAATGAATTGGACTTAATAAGTGACGGGTGGAGCCCGCTATAGCTCCTCGATGCATCGGTAGGTCTCATGAGACAAACTAGTGTCTTGGCACGAGGCCTTGAAAAAATATTATTTGTGGTCTTGGCACGAGGCCTTGACTACGTGGTTATGATAGTCTGGCATTATGCATTACATCATTATGAAAGTGGTTATTGATATTTCATGTGATTATTCGACTAGTAGAATATCCATGTGAGTAAGTAAATGGAATTATTTAATTTTATTTTTTCCATATCATGCTGAAGTTCAAGTTTAAAAAAGCTTTTGTTTTAGTTATAAATTACCTTAAATGTTAATGTTTATTTATGAAAGCTTCCGCAATATTGTTATCCTTACTGAGCATCTGAGCTCACCCCTTTCAATGTTTTAATATTTTCCAGGATGTGTAGAAGTATTTTATGAATGACCTGCAGGGATAGTCAGAAGAGGATATGAGTGTGGACTATGGAGAATTTTTTATTGTAGTTCTTCACTTTATGATGTAATGTAACATTTATTAATGTATCTAGTGTTTCCAAGGCTACTAAACTAATCGGTCTTTTGAGACTTGATCTTTTGTGATCATGCCAATGTTACGCAATAATGCACCGACTATGGGTAGTTGGGGTCGGGGCATTAAAGTTGGTATCAAAGGTAGTTTAGTACTAACCTTGGAAGCTATATTTATATAAACTCTGATTAGAGCACATAGCCCGAAAATAGACTTTAAGGATTAGTATAGAAGAACTTCCTAGAATTTTGGTATTATAGAGATTTTGTGAGTTTCCCGGGCAATACATCCATGTCTGGATACGAGCAGGTAGAGGCGGATCTGGCACAGATGTACCTAGGGGTAAAACCCGAAAACACCGCTTTGAGCTAGACTCGAACGAGAACTGGTGCACGACAATGGGCCTTGCTGCACTATTGGTTACGACACTCCCGGGGGATATGCTTAGGATAATTCTCATTTTCTTTACAAACCACTATGAAGGGTTATGAGTATATACTTCCTCAAAGAAAACTTTTTTTTATGATTATGGATTATATCCATAAATAGTTCAATTAGTGTTAAGTGTTTTACAAGTATGGAATTATGTATTTTGATTCATAAACTAATATAGTTTATGCCATTGTTTAGAAATGGCACCTAGTGGAAGAAATGAAAACCGTATCAATGCACGCACTCCGTGTAGGGATCGCCCTCCTGCTCAAGATAATTATTGTGGATCTGGAGATACAACTGGTGCTGATAAACTTATTACCATACTAGGAAAACTCACTCAGGTTATAAATAATAACCTTACTCGTATGGAGCACCCTGATCCACAACGTGGAGGATCAATGTTAGACCGCTTCATGAGGAAACAACCGCCAACATTTAATGGGGGTAAAAATCCATTAGTAGCTGAGCAATGGATAAACTCCTTAGAGAAAATATCCCACGCCTTGGGGAGTAGCGAAAGGGAGAAGGTTATCATGGCAGTATACCGTCTCACTGGAGATTCTGATCAATGGTGGTCATTGATTAAAAATACAAAGGAAGATGAAGAAGTATCATGTATGGAATTGAGAGAGTTCAAAGATCTTTTCTTAGAAAAATACTTTCTACATGACCATCGAGCAGATATGGAAAGGAAATTTTTGAGTCTGAGACAAAAGGAGGATGAGAATGTCACAAAGTACGAGGCTAACATTACAAGGTTAGCGAGGCACGCAGCAGATTATATACGTAACCCAAGAATTAAGATTGATTGTTTCTTTGATGGGTTAAAACCATTTCTTCATCGAGCATTAGTCTCACAAACCTTCTCATCATATGAAGATATTGTCTCGTGTGCTATCAATACAGAAAAGGAATTATCTAAATCTAATGACAATAAAGTAAAGCAAGAGAAGAAGAGAACTGTGGAGAAAGAGACAGATAAAGGGAAAAAGGGAAAGAAGGATTTTCCATTATGTGATAATTGAGGGAAGAATCACCCTGGTACATGCCTAAAAGGAATGGTAGTTTGTTATAAATGTGGAAAAAAAGGTCACCAGGTGCGTGATTGCAAGGGAAATAAAGAGGCTATCAATGTTGAATGCTACAATTGTAGAGAAATGGGGCATTATGCAAATGAATGTCCTAAGATTTACGGAAACTTACCTCAGAAAAGACCAAGGGATCAAGGATAATCTTATGTTGTTACTACAGTTGAAGCGGAATAATTATTGTATTGGTGCTTTTGGACTCATGGTTTATATTCTGGTTATTAGAATAATGTGATATATATATAAGGATTTTACTGCAGTACTTGTTGTTTCAGTAAGGTTTTAATAAGATGAAGGTAATAATATTTTTAGTATGTGACAATAAGAGAAACTTTACTTTTTTTGGGGAATCTGATAAATTGATTTGGGAATTAAGAGACCTTTTAGAGAATGTTTGGACAGTGGTATTTTGGATAACTATAAATGTTGGGATGGATTAAGTTTAACTTTGAATAGTATTGTTTAAGGTTAAAACATTTTTGAGGATTATTTTTGGAATACTATAATACTATATTTTTAGGAAAAGGATAACCTTCAGGGTGGGGCATAACCTGTCGCGTCGGACAAAGCTGCAGGAATCGAACCCACAACCATAGTGTGACAGGCATTTATTACCTACCACTAGCCTACAAGAATTACCTGATATTACAAAATAGTTTTACTAATCTAAATGGTATGTGGTAATATTTTTCACCTTATACAATTAGGATAAATAGAATATTTTTGAGTTCTGTTACCATTTGGAGTGAAAGATGGGTTTGTGGTAAAAATTTATTAAGGAATGAAAGTATACATGATAAGTAAGTATATTTCCTTACGTTCTTGGAAAATATCTTAAATAAATTCCTCAACTTTATAAAAGGTAACTTAAAACAAAAACGTTGTCGGTTAACTTTTCCAACTGCGGATTCAATGAACGTTTAACCAATCACATGTTTGTTATTTTCTTATGGTTAACTTTATCCTAATCTAGTTCTATACAACTCTCCATCAGACCTTGATGGTTTGTTTTTCTTCCATATCCATATTTTCATAGAATCCTATTATGGTCTATCTCGGGTGACCTTTGTACTTATCCTTCTTTCTTTTAAAGTTATATTTTTATTATCCTTATTTCCGATGTGGGTTTCCACAAAGGTATTTTCTATTTTCAACCATTTATTTTCAAAGAAAAATTTTAAATTGTGAGGATGCAATTTATTGAAGGAGGGGAGAATGTAACACCCAAAGCTTCCACGGTACACTTCTCTTTGAATAATACAGTAGCGTGTGTTGTACGCAACTTCGAGTTCTAACACACACCACAACTAATCAAAGTAGCTGTTATGAATAGTAATACCCACTTTTTAAAATTATAGAAATTTTATATTTCAAAATGGACTTCATTTTTGTATTCCTAATATCGAAATTATCCAAAGTTGAATTTTTTGTAATTTTCAGAGAACTTCCAATTTTTTATGAATAGTGAAAAATACTTAAAATAACTTTTTTAATCAAAATAATTTGTAGTGATAAATTATACTATTGAGTGTTTTAAAAATATAATTAGAATATATTTTTACCATTTTATCCAATGGTGTTCATTAGAATTAATTTCACTTTGAAATTGGACATAATCAATTGTCAATCATTGGATATATATTGTTTCTTAAAAACACGCTATTTGTTGTGACAGCGGGAATTAATTATAAAATTAATTAATGCAATTTATATGTCTGTAATTTCATAAAATAGACATCATTTTTGAATTTGGAATATCAATTATATCTTAGGGTGAAATTTTTGCATTGTTCTGAAAAACTTCAATTTTTAATGAATAGTGAAACCACTAAGTAGTAGTTAAATAACTGATTTTTCGTTTAAATGAAATATTTCCACTTCTGTGATTTGATTTTCAAAATTCTGACCTACATGGTTGTCATTAGGAAGTAAAATTTGGTTCAATGGGATTAAAATAATTTTTTGGTGAATAGTAACTTTTAAGTTTAATTAATCGCGATTAGAGGTAATTAGTAAAATTTATGGTAAAAATGAGATTATAAAAATATGGAATGACCTTTACACTTGTCCAACCACTATTGGATGTTTAATGGACGACTAATACAATCCATGGGTCAACTTGGGGACCCCATGGAGCCACTTTGGTAGGAAAAGAATATAAATATCTTTTTATTTAATATTAAAATAAAAAGGTCACAAACAAGAGTTGATTTACTAACACAATTTTTAAATGGGGTTATACAAGTAATATGTTTGACTATAAATATTCATTAGAAAGATAAAAATATTTCCTACATCATGACAGTTTTTTTCTAATATTTAGACATTAAATAAATTAAATCATTTATGACACCATGATGATGCAGCGATTACCTCATTAATTAACGATTTAAATAAAATGAAAAGATAATGTAAATTCCAAGTCTTACACTTGTCCAAAGCCTATTGTATGGGTATATTTATAACCCTTATCACCTTAGACTCGAATTATAGACGTTTGGGACCTTTAGAATCCGAAAATCATTGTATAATAAAGTAATATTTCATTACATTCCAAGAGTGCCCCTCCTCTCCACTTATAAAAGGCCCCCACCACTACCACCTTACTCACACTTTCAAAGCCTTTTGGCTCGGCCGACCTCTTCCCAAATACTCTTCCAACTTCCCTCCCTTACTCCTAGTAGTCTCACTTTGGGCAGAATGCTTCCCAAGGAAGCCTTTGTCTCAAATCAAAAGAGTTACCCGATTTTAAGTTAATGTATTCTCATATGTTATTTTGTTTTATTTTTCTTATCCAACCCTCTAAACTCTTTTTATTCATCTCTTTTGTAACAAAAACACTATACTAAATATACTAGGATGTTTTTATGAGAATTATTCGAGCTACACTTACACACACCTACATCTAATGGTTAAAGAACATATTGTTTCTGTGGATGGTGAATTTCTGCCTCACGAAACGATGATTGTTCAACACTCATATAACACCTTCAAAGGTGGACATTAAGATTTAACTCTATTTATATATTATATATAATATTTCTATGTTTTACTTAAGGTTCTGTATTTTTCATTTATGTCATACCTTTATTTTTTCCGTTATGGGTAAACGCGATATTTTCATTTTAGGAAGTGCGGACTACCGCCCCCTCAAAGTGATTTGAATCGTTAATACCATATGTGGGATGTATAAAGGATGGATTAAATGGTATTATACACTATATTATACTGGAATTATATTATACCTTTATATCATTATGATTTCAGTCCATTAAATACGAAATAGAAATGAAAGTAGCGTTCATGCGTACGTACGGCTTACCGTCTCCATGAACGGTGCATTTCATTTCTTACCTCTAAATGTAATGTAATATTATGAAAGAATGTATATACTGGATATATATGAGATATATTATATCTATATCATGAATATAATTCTGGATATAATGGATATTTCACCACATGAACAAATTTTAATTATAAGAAGTCTATTTTTGACTCAAGTACCAAAGATCGACAAAACGACCGTTATTAACTTAAATAATTACATAATGTTCATGACATGGTAATAATTGATATTAAAGGAATAAAAAACTTGAAAAATGTTCTTAAGAAATTATAAATTAACTCTATTTTATTATTCAGGAGGTTAAAGAACTGTCGAGTCAAGACAGGACGCAAGGTAAGGGACTTCTTAACCCAATTTCCATTCTTTGGGTTAATCTCCTACTATCAAATTACGTCATGATATTATTATGTCCTATCTTGTATTTTTACTTTATTTATGTGTAATTATAGTGAATACACATAATATATCTATTTTATTTAAAAAATTTATCTTTGTAAGGACTTCGTCTCAATCTCATTTCATTGAGGCATATTTGGTTTCATACACATCTTTCATTTATATGGTGTATAAACCCCTTTTACTTTTATTTTTATTCAAAAAGAATCTTTTTATACGAAGTGTTTTACTAAACGACAAAAAGGAATGTTTTTCTTGTCGTACGTATGCGGCGACAATGACTTCTCCACCGCCGTGACCATTATTTGAGTTTCAACTTCTTCTACAAGCCTTAACATTTTTTAAAAATGAAAAATAAATATCAAGTTTTAATTTTCTTTTATTTTGGTATTGAGAATGGTTTTGAAAGTGTTTTTATTATATCAATGTGTTCTATTGATATCTTGTGATTGAAATGTGAAAATGTTATGTTTCCTTTATGCATATTTTATGTGATATGATTATGTTATGGTTTAGGATATGTTTAAACCTATTCATATGAGGAATGCATTGGACTAAATAAGTGACGGGTGGAGCCCGCTATAGCTCCTCGATGCATCGGTAGGTCTCATGAGAAAAACTAGTGTCTTGGCACAAGTCCTTGACAAAATCCTATTTGTGGTCCTGGCACGAGGCCTTCACTACGTGGTTATGATAGTCTGGCATTATGCATTCCATCATTATGAAAGTGGTTATTGATATTTCATTTGATTATTCGACTAATAGAATATTCATGTGAGTAAGTAAATGGAATTATTTAATTTTATTTTTACAATATCATGTTGATGTTCTAGTTTAAAAAGGCTTTCGTTTTAGTTATACATTGCCTTAAATGTTAATGTTTTTTTATGAAAGCTTCTGCAATATTGTTATCCTTACTGAGCATCTGAGCTAACCCCTTTCAATGTTTTAATATTTTCCAGGATGTGAGGAAGTATTTTATGAATGACCTGCAGGGATAGTCATAAGAGGATATGAGTGTGGAATATGGAGACTTTTTTATTTTATTTTTTCACATTATGATGTAATGTAACATTTATGAATGTATCTAGTGTTTCCAAGGCTACTAAACTAATCGGTCTTTCGAGACTTGATCTTTTGTGATCATGCCAATGTTACGTAATAATGCACCGACTCTGGGTAGCTGGGTTCGGGGCGTTATGGTTGGTATTAGAGGCAGTTTAGTACTAATCTTGGAAGCTAGATTTAGATAAACTCTGATTAGAGCACATAGCCCGAAGATAGACTTTAAGGATTAGTATAGAAGAACTTCCTAGAATTTTGGTATTATAGTGATTTTGTGAGTTTTCCAAGCAATACATCCCTGTCTAGATACGAGAAAATAGAGGCGGCTCTGGCACAGATGTACCTAGGGGTAAAACCCAAAAACACCGCTTTGAGCTAGACTCAAACGGGAACTGGTGCATGAAAACGGGCCTTGCTGCACTGTTGGTTACGACACTCCCGGGGGATATGCTTAGGATAATTCTCATTTTCTTTACAAACCACTATGAAGGGTTATGAGTATATACTTCCTCAAAGAAAACTTTTTTTTATGATTATGGATTATATCCATAAATACTTCAATTAGTGTTAAGTGTTTTACAAGTATGGAATTATGTATTTTGATTCATAAACTAATCTAGTTTATGCCATTGTTTAGAAATGGCGCCTAGTGGATGGACTGAAAATCGTATCAATGCATGCACTCCGTGTAGGGATTTCCCTCCTGCACAAGATAATTATTGTGGATCTGGAGATAAAACTGGTGCTGATCAACTTATTACCATACTGGGACAAATCACTCAGGCAATGAATAATAACCTTACTCGTATGGAGCACCCAGATCCGCAACGTGGAGGATCAATGTTAGACCGCTTCATGAGGCGACGACCGCCAACATTTAATGGGGGTACAAATCCATTAGTAGCTGAGCAATGGATAAACTCCTTAGAGAAAATATTACACGCCTTGAGGAGTAGCGAAAGGGAGAAGGTTATCATGGAAGTATACCGTCTCACTGGAGATGCCGATCAATGGTGGTAATTGATTAAAAATACAAAGGAAGAAGTAGAAGTATCAAGTATGCAATGAAGAGAGTTCAAAGATATTTTATTAGAAAAATACTTTCCACATGACCATTGAGCAGATATGGAAAGGAAATTTTTGAGTCTGAGACAAAAGGAGGATGAGAATGTTGCAAAGTATGAGGCTAACTTTACAAGGTTAGAGAGGCATGCATCAGATTATATACGTAACCCAAGAAGTAAGATTGATCTTTTCTTTGATGGGTTAATACAATTTCTTCGTCGAGCATTAGTCTCACAAACCTTCTCATCATATGAAGATATTATCTCGTGTGCTATCAAGACAGAAAAGTAATTCTCTAAATCTTTTGACAATAAAGTAAAGCAAGAGAAGAAGAGAACTGTGGAGAAAGAGACAGATAAAGGGAAAAAGGGAAAGAAGGATTTTCCATTTTGTGAAAATTTTGGGAAGAATCACCCTGGTACTTTCCTAAAAGGAATGGGAGATTGTTATAAATGTGGAGAAAAAGGTCACCAGGCGCGTGATTGCATGGGAAAGAAAGAGGCTATCAATGTTGAATGCTACAATTGTAGAGAAATGGGGCATTATGAAAATGAATGTCATAAGCGTCAGGGAATCTTATCTCAGAAAAGGCCAAGGGATAAAGGAAAATCTTATGATGTTACTACAGTTGAAGCGGAATAATTAATGTATTAGTGCTTTTGGACTCATGGATTATATTCTGGTTATTAGAATAATGTGATATATATATAAGGATTATACTGCAGTACTTGTTGTTTCAGTAAGGTTTTAATATGATGAAGGTAATCATATTTTTAGTATGTGACAATAAGAGAAACTTTATTTTGTTTGGGGAATCTGATAAATTGATTTTGGAATAAAGAGACCTTTTAGAGAAAGTTTGGACAGAGGTATTTTGAATAACTATAAATGTTGGGATGGATTAAGTTGAACTTTGAATAGTATTGTTTAAGGTTAAAACATTTCTGAAGATTATTTTTGGAATACTATAATACTATATTTTTAGGAAAAGGACAACCTACAGGGTGGGGCATAACCTGTCGTGTCGGAAAAAGCTGCAGGAATCGAACCCACAACCATAGTGCGACAGGCCTTTATTACCTACCACTAGCCTACAGGAATTCCCTGGTTATTACAAAATAGTTTTACTAATCTAAATGGTATGTGGTAATATTTAGAACCTTATATAATTAGGATAAATAGAATATTTTTGAGTTCTGTTACCATTTGGAGTGAAAGATGGGTTTGTGGTAAAAATTTATTAAGGAATGAAAGTCTACATGACAAGTAAGTATATTTCCTTACGTTCTTGTAAAATATCTTAAATAAATTACTCAACATTATAAAAGGTAACTTAAAACAAAAACGTTTTCGGTTAACTTTTCCAACAGGGGATTCAATGACCGTTTAACCAATCACAAGTTTGTGATTTTCTTATGGTTAACTTTCTCCTAATCCAGTTCTCTACAACTCTCCATCAGACATTGATGGTTTGTTTTTCTTCCATATCCATATTTTCATAGAATCCTATTATGGTCTATCTCAGGTGACCTTTGTACTTATCTTTCATTCTTTTAAAGTTATATTTTTATTAACATTATTTCTGATGTGGGTTTCCACAAAGGTATTTTCTATTTTCAACCTTTTATTTTCAAAGAAAAATTTCAAATTGCGAGGATGCAATTTATTGAAGCAGGGGAGAATGTAACACCCCAAGCTTCCACGGTACACTTCTCTTTGAATAATACAGTAGCGTGTGTTGTACGCAACTTCGAGTTCTAACACACACCACAACTAATCATAGTAGCTGTTATGAATAGTAATACCCACTTTTTAAAATTATGGAAATTTTATATTTCAAAATGGACTTCATTTTTGTATTCCTAATATCGAAATTATCCAAAGTTGAATTTTTTGTAACTTTCTGAGAACTTCCAATTTTTTATGAATAGTGAAAAATACTTAAAACAAATGTTTTAATCAAAATAATTTATAGTGATAAATTATAATATTGAGTGTTTTAAAAGTATAATTACAATATATTTTTACAATTTTATCCAATGGTGTTCATTAGAATTAATTTCACTTTGAAATTGGACATAAAAAATTGTCAATCTTTTGATATATATTGTTTCTTAAAAACACGCTATTTGTTGTGACAGAGGGAATTAATTATAAAATTAATTAATGCAATTTATATTTTTGGAATTTCATAAAATAGAAATCATTTTTGAATTCGGAATATTAATTATATCTTAGGGTGAAATTTTGGCATTGTTCTGAAAAACTTCAATTTTTGATGAATAGTGAAACCACTAAGTGGTAGTTAAATAACTGATTTTTCATTTAAATGAAATATTACCACTTCTGTGATTTTATTTTCAAAAATCTGACATATATGGTTGTCATTAGGAATTAAAATTTGGTTCAATGGAATTAAAATAATTTTTTGGTGAATAGTAACTTTTAAGTTTAATTAATCGCGATTAGAGGTAATTAGTGAAATTCAAGTTAAAAATGATATTATAAAAATATGGAATGACCTTTACACTTGTCCAAACACTATTTTATGTGTCATGGCCTACCAATAAAATCCATGGGTCAACTTGGGGACCCCATGGAACCACTTTGGTAGGAAAAGGACATAAATAACTTTTTATTTAATGTTAAAATAAAAAGGTCACAAACAAGAGTTGTTTTACTAAAACAATTTTTAAATGGGGTTATACAAGACATATTTTTGACTATAAATATTCATTAGAAAGATAAAAATATTTAATACATCATGATAGTTTTTTTATAATTTTTAGACATTAAATAAATTAAATTATTTATGACACCATGATGATGCAGCGATTACCTCATTAGTTAACGATTTAAATAAAATGAAAAGATAATGTACAATCCAAGGCATACACTTGTCCAAAGCCTATTGGATGGGTATATTTCGAACCCTTATCAACTTATTCTCTAATTATAGAAGTGTGGGACCTTTAGAATCCGAAAATAATTGTATAATAAAGTAATATTTCATTACATTCCAAGAGTTCCCCTCCTCTCCACTTATAAAAGGCCCCCACCACTACCTCCTTACTCACACTTTAAAAGCCTTTTGGATCGGCCAACCTCAGCCCAAATACTCTCCCAACTTCCCTAACTTACTCCTAGAAGCCTCACTTTGGTCATAATTCTTCCCAAGGAAGCCTTTGGCTCAAATCAAAAGAGTTACCCGATTTTAAGGTAATGTCTTCTCTTCTGTTATTTTGTTTTATTTTGCTTATCCAACCCCCTAAACTCTTTTTATTCATCTCTTTTGTAACAACAACAGTATACTATATATACTAGGATGTTTTTATGAGAATTATTAGAGCTAAACTTACGCACACCTACATCTAATGGTTAAAGAACATACTGTTTCTTTGGATGGAGAATTTATGCCTCACGAAATGATATTTGTTCAACACTCATATAACACCATAAAAGGTGGCTATTAAGATGTAACTCTATTTATATATGATATATAATATTTTTATGTTTTACTTAAAGTTCATTATTTTTCATTTATGGCATACCTTTATTTTTTCCATTATGGATAAACGCGATATTTTCATTTTAGGAAGTGCGGACTACCGCCCCCTCAAAGTGATTTGAATCGTTAATACCATATGTGGGATGTATAAAGGATGAATTAAATGGTATTATACACAATATTATACTGGAATTATATTATACCTTTATATAATTATGATTTCATTCCATTAAATATGAAATAGAAATGAAATTAGCGTTCATACGTACGTACGGCTTTCCGTCTCCAAGAACGGTGCATTTCATTTCTTGCCTCTAAATGTTATGTAATATTATGAATGAATGTATATACTGGATATATATTAGATATATGATATCTATATCATGAATATAATTCTGGATATAATGGATATTTCACCACATGAACAACTTTTAATTATAAGAAGTCTATTTTTGACTCAAGTACCAAAGATCGACAAAACGACCGTTATTAACTTAAATAATTACATAATGTTAATGACATGGTAATAAGTGATATAAAAGGAATAAAAAACTTGAAAAATCTTCTTATGAAATTATAAATTAACTCTAGTTTATTATTCAGGAGGTTAAAGAACGGTCGAGTCAAGACAGGACGCAAGGTAAGGGATCTTCTTAACCCAATTTCCATTCTTTGGGTTAATCTCCTACTTTCAAATTACGTCATGATATTATTATGTACTATCTTGTATTTTTACTTTCATTATGTGTAATTATAGTGAATACACATAATAGATCTATTTTATTTAAAAAAAATGATCTTTTTAAGGACTTCGTCTCAATCTCCTTTCATTGAGGCATATTTGGTTTTATACACATCTTTCATTTATACGGTGTATAAACCCCTTTGACTTTTATGCTTATTCAAAAGGAATATTTTAATATGAAGTGTTTTACTAAATGACAAAAAGTAATGTTTTTCTTTTCGTACGTATGCGGCGACAATGACTTCTCCACCTCCATGACCATTATTTGAGTTTCGGCTTCCTCTACAATCCTTAACATTTTTTAAAAATGAAAAATAAATATCAAGTTTTAATTTTCTTTTATTTTGGTATTGAAAATGGTTTTGAAAGTGTTTTTATTATATCAATGTGTTTTATTGATATCTTGTGATTGAAATGTGGAAATGTTATGTTTCCTTTATGCATATTTTATGTGATATGATTATGTTATGGTTTAGGATATGTTTAAACCTGTTCATATGAGGAATGCATTGGACTTAATAAGTGACGGGTGGGGCCCGCTATAGCTCCTCGATGAATCGGTAGGTCTCATGAGACAAACTAGTGTCTTGGCACGAGGCCTTGATAAAATCTTATTTGTGGTCTTGGCACGAGGTCTTGACTACGTGGTAATGATAGTCTGGCATTATGCATTCCATCATTATGAAAGTAGTTATTGATATTTCATGGGATTATTCAACTAGTAGAATATCCATGTGAGTAAGTAAATGGCATTATTTAATTTTATTTTTTCCATATCATGTTGAAGTTCAAGTTTAAAAAGTCTTTTGTTTTAGTTATAAATTGCCTTAAATGTTAATGTTTATTTATGAAAGGTTCCGCAATATTGTTTTCCTTACTGAGCATCTGAGATCACCCCTTTCAATGTTTTAATATTTTCCAGGATGTGAAGAAGTATGTTATGAATGACCTGCAGGGATAGTCAGAAAAGGATATGAGTGTGTACTATGGAGACTTTGTTATTGTAGTTTTTCACTTTATGATGTAATGTAACATTTATGAATGTATCTACTGTTTCCAAGGCTACTAAACTAATCAGTCTTTCGAGACTTGATCTTTTGTGATCATGCCAATGTTACGCAATAATGCACCGAATCTTGGTAGCTGGGTCGGGGCGTTACATTAAGTGTTTTCATACTCCTTTTCTCATGACATGTGATGTTTAGATCTTTTTTTGTATTGATATTTGTTTTTTTATTGATGTATGATTTGTGATAAATTTCCATTATATGAAAATGGGAGGACCTAATTCTTAATCTAGATGTGTTATATAATGATGAGATTAAACGAATGAGGGTGATCCAGTGATGCATAGAGTGGATAGTATATCAACATTAAAGATGGAATTTCATGATTAGTTTATTCAGGGTAGTGTGGTTTGTTGGTTGTATAGGTTGTTGGTTTCAGCAACGTAGAGGTTGAGATTGTTGTGAAAGGATTTTGTGGCATTGTGGTTGTGTGAAACAAGAGTATTTCTGGTTGTGTAGTGTGTATCATGGGTGTTTCATTTGGTGTATCTGTCTGGTGGTAGTGTTGGGGAGTAATGAGATCCTTGATGGGTATCTCGTGGGGTGGATGTTTGGACCAACTTCCTTCTATTATTTATATTGGATTCTTGAGGGAGAGAATCATTTGAGATGAATATAATCTAATGTACCTTTCCTACCCGATCCATTAATTTTCTAGTTATGGGTGCTAGATGATTTTTAGTGGAGTCTTCAGGAGGTTTCGTTTTTTTAGGGGTGTGGCAAGGTTTCTGTAAGAAATACACATAATGAAAGGGGTACACAACGTGAATTAGTGGTTCACGGATTGTGTAGTGGGCCACTTTTAAAGATCATATGATAGTGATGGGTAACCCATAGAATGGATTCACAATGTTAATGTAATTCATGAAATTTAATTAAATAGTGGTCAAGATGACATGAATTATGGTGAAATCTCTAATTTTTTGCAAACCCTTGGATTTCACATCGTGAATGGAATGCATGACTAGAAAACCAAAAGATTCATGTTATTTAATAAACATTTTAGCTAATTCTTTTCATTATGACACGCCACTCTCTAACATTATGGATGAACCCAAGGCACCCTTAAGATATCTTTTATACCTATTCTTCTATCTTTGATTAATTGGTTTGGATGGATTCCCATTGGAAATACATAATAATTTCTTCTCTACTTCATGTGTGTTTCCTTCCATTCTCATTTGGGGATTCACTATGGTGGTGAATTTTTTATTTGTGGAGTTTTTGGGATTCATTTTCATGGACCCTTTGTTGATTAGGTTGATCTATGTTCTCACTGTGATATTTTGGTTTCTTGTAGATCTTCTTCACCATACGGTGTGTATTGAGATCGGAAAATTTAATTAAGTTAGGGAATTTTTTAATTTCATGATTTTTTTATCATGAGGGAGGGGGTTTCTCTTGTTCATCCATGGGGTATGGTTTTTATATCTTAATTTAAGATAAATAATTGGCTGATTAAAATTTATGAGGGGAAAGGGAATTATTTGAATTCTTTTACATCATCGATATTATTTTGATGTTTTGATTTTACGAGATGAATGCACTGCCAAAAATTATGGCCTTTCATGGATTTATTTGTATTGGTTTGATATGTTTTTTGGATACCATTTTGTTTGTTTATTGTGTTGTCACCCTAAAATGAGAATTGGCTAACCAATTATATTTTAATAATGAAATGATTTCCCCTAGATTTATAGATTATTTTATAACACCCCTAACATAGAGTGATATGTGATAAAATAAACTTTTTTAAATATGTAAAATGATATTTGATATGATGTGATGTGTGTTCTTATTTTGTGGTGCCAATGTTTTTTTGTTTTTTTTCTTATTTCGTGGTAAGGTTCTGGTTGTTTGGCCATGTTTTCAGGGTGGCGAGGTGATGGTTATTTGGCCATTCTATTGGGGTGGTCAGGTGATGGTTTTTTTCAATCTTTTGGGGTGCAAGGGTTATGGTTCTTTGGTCATTATTTTGGGGTGGTGATCTGATATTTTTTTCATTATTTTCGGGAGGTGTGGAGATGGTTTTTCTAGCATGCTTTTGGGGCCACAAGGTGGTGGTTTTTTCATTCTTTTAGGGTAGTGTGGTGATTGTACGATGGGGATGATGAGACACTTCTAATGTGTGGTCTAATTGTGATAGATTCCTAGTTAATGATGGTATAATAATTTAATAACTATTGAAATGGATGGGGTTTGGTTTGGATAATGGGAAATAAATGAATAAGGAAAAAATAAATGATGGTCTATGTGGCTAAATGTTTTCATTGGTAAATAAGGAAATTAATGGCTGAGATGATAGAATTGGTTGGTTATAGTTTTTTCACAAAATGATAATGATGAGGTTGGATGGATGGTACCCTCTCTTCCCCATCCTCTCATCCAGGGGAGTATATATGAATACGTTTTAATGGGAAATGGTCTGTTAGTTCACTAAGTGATATTTTTAGTGTCTTCAGGTGATATTAGACATGAATATTATATGGGGTGGATTAAGGTGGGGTTAGTGCATGGTATGAGGAGGGAACGAGGTTTATTTCCATCATGTTCCAGATACCTTACTACTTTGGTTATGGTAGTGGTTGTGATGTGATGGTCTAGATGTATTTGTGCATGATGTGATGTGACTATGATTGTGAAGAAGTTGTATATATTATTAGGTAGGGATGATAGTTCCAGGGAAAATGAAGTTAGCGTTTGAGAGCAGAAAATTAGTGGGAAAGTGGTGAAGGTGCCCATTATCAAATTTCTTCATATTATGTTATTATTCTTGTCTTTTGTTATTTGGTGAGTATTCCTTGGTGGTGTTGGGATATATAGTTAACTTGTTTAGGGGTTGTTGATTCTGTTGTTTGATCATATGTTCATTATTATGCATCTTTCACATGTGCATTATATAATTTAGTTTCCCTTATTATTATACTTGTACGCTCACCCTACATATATGAACTAAATTCCCGGTTTCCAAGAGGTTTATGTGGATCATGATGAAAATTTTTTTCTCAGACCTTTTTTGAAAGTTATTGTATCACTACATTAGTTTTGATTTTTGGTATTTACTTTGGAGACTTTTTTCAATACCTATTTTATTTATGAATGCATTGTGGGATTTTTTTATTTTTTTATTTTATGTCTTGGATTTTCTTGTAGATGATTCATCTTATCACTCACTCATATTTTATTTTAGTGGGTAATACCTCCCAATTTTTGAGATTTTTTATACCCTATATGATAGTCTCCAACCCACTGCCTACTAGAGGGGGGACTCGGGGTGTCATTATCTCTCTCACCTCATTGTAGTATCTTTAGTGGGAGGGGTTTGTGACATATCACATGGGTTATTTACATGTTTTCTCATATTTATGATCACTAACTAAAAAGAATAAATCTATATAAGAATTTTTTAACATAAAAAATGGGAAACTAATAAACCTATCAATAGTAAATTATAATTCACATGTATATCCTAAATTATGAGTCTCTAGGTTTTAATATATTTTATCCATGGTAATGTTTCCTATTATATTTTCTAACCCACAAGTTTTTTAAGTCCTTTATAATGGTTCTTAAAGAGTTGATGAACTTCCCAAACATATCCCCTAGGAGTGTGAAACTAGGTGTGTAGCATGGCCCGTTTTCATGCACCAGTTTATAATCAAGTCCAACTCAATGTGCCATTTTTAGAATTATTACACCTAGGTATAACTATTCTAGATCCACTTCCATTTTTAGTATCCATATAGGGATGTAATTTAATAAAACTCACTCACTCTAAACTTCACCAAAATTCAAGGATATTTTTTTTATACTTAGCCTTATCATTATACTTATACCAATGTTTCTCACTATATTATTATAGTCTTAATCACCAAAAATAACTATACATCTCTCTGATACCAACTATATAGACTCAATCCTTTGACACATATTATTATATTATTTTTAACAAATCATCTATTAATTAAAAATGAAACATCATGAGGCCTAGTTTATTCAGAATACTAGGTTCAAAATATATAAAAGTGAGACTAAAATAAAAAAAAAATTATTCTCTATAATTATCTACAAAATCCTTTTGAGTTCCTAAAACTTCATAGGATATCCTTGGAAATACATAAAATAAATGGGTGATCTGAAAATCCTATAATGGGAATAATCATTATAAGGAAGAATAAATTGAGAGTCAAAAGTATTACATGATATCATAAAAGGGAAGGCTAATCTGTAATCACATAGAATCATAACATAAATAATAAGGTATCATAAGATCATGGTAACATATGAAATATGACAGCAACATAAATCATGAAAAAACATATGTCAATGATAAATGTTGATACAACATCAGATGGTGGACAAATTACAATAATTGATTAGGTTCGCCTCCTAATCCCATACATGATGTATCATGAGCCTAAAAACATTAACCCATGAATTGGAGTGATATCTAGGAACATCCATTATGTAAACTATAATATACTCACCCAATGTTATCCAGGATAACACATCATAACATTTTTTAGGTTTTATGTGTTCCATAAAAGAAAATCAATCATTAGGCGTAAAGATAAAAATTGCACTTTGAAAAAAATTGGTTACACTATCTTGTCACATATCATAATCAAACAAAATTTTATATTAAGATTATTTGAGATATGAACATAAAATAACTGACTCTTTTATAAAAATCAAAGAAGGTTCATTTCAAAAATAATTGACAAAAGTTAATAATAGGTAAAAATGTATTTAATAATTATTTTTAGGTATATTAAAAATGTTATTGAAAATATTTTTAGAAAACTTGGATATTGAAAAAATTAGATTTTTGACCGATGATATAATTGAATCATAAAAAATCACAATTAAAATGGTATTGAAACATAAATCATTATTGATTTGGTGACATTTGAATCATAACTCCCTTTAATGAATTAAAAAAATTATCCTAAAATATCATAATATATTAAGGATTAATGATATAATATATAAATTTACAATACATACATCATTTAAAATAAATTATGTGTATAAAATAACATGTGTCTCATAGAGGGTAGTTTTACAACAAAACCCTCACCACGATTCCAGTCATGACATGTATGAGTTTTGTCCCATTTAGAATAATATTATATCAATTATTTTTATCTTAATAAACTATTACATTTATAATCAATTATTCTTAAGCCAATTAGTCCATTTATTTTATTGGCATGTTTAATTACATAATCTATTATGTCCATGATGTGATTTTTGAGGATGCTTGGTTCATGATTGGAAAATTTCATCAATGTGTTGACCATAGTCAAGGTGGTAAATATTACATCATCTCTAGAAAAATAATCATGAAATAATTATAATATTAACTCATAAATTATACTTTTAAAAATATTCATAAATTATGGTTATGAAAAATAAACTATGTTACAATCATGGAGATGGTAGTTTATACATACGCGTCTTTAAGGTTTTAATTTTTCAATAATCATGTGGTAGAGAGAAGGTAAGTGTTATTTTATCTTTTTAGAATGATAATATTATCTTAAATATTCTATTTTTTCTTTATATAAAGCTATATATACCATCCATATAATGTTGTAACAAAACAAATCACATCATTTCACGAGGTGGTAGTACATTGTACACACGAACGAAGTTATCATTTTTTCATGGATGGTAATGTATGATAATATAAAAATATTAATTTTATATATTGGTTAATATTTCATGAATATCATATATAAATATTAAATCCACCATTTGTAATAGCCATGAGAGGTTATTGTGGAAAAAATTATATCATTTCGTGAGGCAGTAGTTCGTTGTACACAAAAACAATGGTTTTGTTTCCCATTTAATGGAAGATGAGAGGAATTAATATTATAACATAAAAATAATAACATATTATTATGTATAATATAATATTGTTATTATATTTTAATTATTAGTAAATAATTTACGGTGTGAAATAAGAAATAAAAAAAGGAGGTTATTGAATAAAATTACATTTTCTTAGAATAACCTCATTTGATATCTTTTTAAATAACCTATGATTCAAATTTTGTGGAAAAAAATATATCTGTTCATGAGGTAGTAGTTCCTTATACACACAAATGATGGTTTTGTTTTCCATTTAATGGAAGAGTATAGGAATTAATATTATAACATAAACATAATAACATATTATTATATAGAATATAATAGAGTTATTATATTTTAATTGTTAATAAATAATTTACAGTGGGAGATAAGAAATAAAAAAATGATCTTGGTGAATTAGATTACATTTCTTAAAATAACCTCATTTGGATATCTTATTAAGGAGCCAATGATTGGTATTTTTGAAGACATGAATCACAAGAATGTGGATAAGGATTATTGAGAGATACTTTTGAATCTTTTGGTGCATAAAAATGGATTTAGAGGTGTGAGTAAGTGAGGTTATGGGGATCCCATTTATAATTGATGTAGATCGTATTTTTATAAATACCCCAAACTATTCAACACTGGGACGCCACTATAAATCAAACTACCTAAAAATTGATAAATAAAGGGTTAGAGGGGTGATATGGTAAATAAAAGCCTAATTTTTTTAAAAATAAATAGGTTTTAAATATTTTCTTCCAAATACCTCTAAGAATACTCACATTTTTCTATTTTAAATATTCAACATGATAACTAGTTTTTTACTATATTTAGTATTCATTACGACCAAAAATTAATTCTAACATATTAACTAATATAAATTATTCAGATTCAAAATATTGAATCCATTTTATCAAATTTAAAAAATATATTTGGTATAATTTAATATAAAATTAATCTCATAAAACGTGTCAAAACGGTTTTTCCAGAAATACATTTTTCAAGGAAAAGATGATCTTATATTAAATATATGACTATAAATAATAATTATATGTTTTTAAATTTATATATATAAATTTATTTAATATATACTTTTAAATTAAATAATTCATAATTTAGGGTAATTTTAATAAAGTAATATTGAGAAACGTTATACACTTTAGAACCCTTTTTAAAAAAATGTGTTCCTAAGCCTAAGATTGAAATTATAAAAAAATATAGTATAAATTGGATTTAAATTTACTTATTTGTATTAAATATATATAAATAGTTCTTAGTTTAATTATAAATAAATTTAAAAGAATAATTTTAATTTTTAATTACTTAATTTATTAAAATAAATGATTGTTTAAAAAAAATTATTTTTCACGTTTCACTGAAAAATCAATACTTTCTGAGAAATATAAAAATTTAAACCGATGTTAATATTTATATGATGATTTTAAAAATGATTTTAGACTACTAAATTTAATTTCTATTATATAAAAAAAATAATTATCATATTTTTCTCAAAAAAATCAATACAAATCATTTTTTGAAATAAATGATTTTATTAAAAAATGTGTGCTTATTAATTATAAAATTAATAAATACATTTATACTTATTATAAAATTTATATCAATTTCATATAGTTTCTAATTATATTTATGACCTCCAATTTAATGGCTTTGTTATAATGGTAATATTTTAAATAATAATATTTAATGATTTGTTTAATCTCAGTGTTATGTGTCGTATATGCTATCAAATATAGTACTCATTTAAAATATAATGGTTTTATATAATTTCTTATAAAACCTACACTAATTGGTTTTAATGATTTAATATTTTCAAACTTAACATGTCCATAATTTATCTGAAAATTGATATAATTTTTATTATCATTAATAGATGGGTCAAAATTTTCTTCAACAACTTTAACATAATCAATATTCATCATTCCAAGAGTCTTCTCAACCATGAGTAAACATTAATCCAACTTCATATGTTCTTCCTTATATGTATTTATATTCTTCTCTAATTTTTCTTATAATTCTTTATTACTAATCCACTTTTACCTTGAGAATTTTGATCTCCTCAATGTATTCATCTTCATTATTATGAAACTCAAATTAATCCATATTTAGTATATCAACTTCCATATTATTTTATTTGATATATTTTCTAACCCTGTGATTTATATCTATAAATACTTATTGTTATGTTTTAATTATTTGAATCATATAATATATATATCATTTTTATTTTTCATTATTATAAATTTCATATTTCTTTCAATAGATGCAATAAAGTTATTATCTTCTCTAGAACATTCATGATTCTAATAAATACTTTTGGAAGAACTATCTTCTTCTTAGTTTCTTAGAAATGTTTTATTATTCATTATATATATATAATTTTTTCTTTTATTATATTTCTTGTATATTCTACTAGAGTTTCCTTTTGAATACAACTATTATTTTTTTCTGATTCATCTTTATCTGATTCAGTATCTTTTTTCTTCTTTGGAAAATTTTTATAAAAATGTATAATTCAATTGAAAATAAAACATTTAATTGTTATCTTTACTTTATACATAAAATTTCCAATTTTAACATTTTTTTGATATTATAAATAATATTTTATAGTGATTGTCATCACATTCATTATCATCATTTAAATCACATTAGGGTTTAAAAAATTAATCCACCTTAATATTTTTATAATTCATAAATTTAAAGTAATTTATTATTGTTAAATTTTCATGAAGACTGGAGATTTTTGTATATATTAATTCATGAAGGTATTATGAAATTCATCAAGAGTTATCTCTTGGATATCATCCAAAGATGAAAATTTGGGAAAAATCAATCAGGAAAGTTTCTCATTAATTTTTTGACAACAGTTGGATCATTTAGTTTTTCACCATATACTCTGATATGTATAACAATATCACAGACCCTTTATAAAATAATCATAGACATTCTTATCTTTATCCAATCATACATCTTCAAATTTTACCTTCGAGATTTTTAATTTTCCTTCATTTATATTCATGTTTCCAAATATATATATTTTATTTTTTTTCATATTTCCATAGTTTTTTGAAAACCCATAACCTTGTTGTAATATTTTTTTTGATAAAGATGATAGTTTATAATTTCATTTTTTCCCATAAACATTAATATTTTTTTAAAATAAGTCACAGAAAAAAACGTATAAGATTTTATATAACTAATAGAGAAAAAATCACTTGCTTCTAGTCTTCATGATGGAAGATATGGTAGCATTAAATTCTTTCACCCATAAAAATTATTTCCATAAAAATAAGAACTCCTCTATTATTCATAGAATTATGAATCACCATAGTATAATTAAAATTTTATGAAATTAAGGGAATATGGTTTCATTTGATACCACTTATCACTACCAAGTCACTGAGGGTCATTCTGAGAGGGGTGGATTTGCAGTTCATGTTTTTTTTATTTTTTTACAAATTATTTATTTTTAATAAAAACGAATGTGAAAAATTAATGTCCCAGTTAACAATTTAATATATATCTATCTTGTATGAAATAAAATAAATATAAGAAAAACACAAGATATTATTTACAAGGTTAGGTCTCAATGTGAGAAACTACTCCTTTCCACAATCATCCTTTGGTTTCTTCATAGATTTTGTTATCATAGTAAATTATAGTGATGAAAAGTGTTGAATAATTTTCACACAATATTTCAGATACGTATTATTCGTTTCATGTAAATGATTTTTTCTTTTATTTATATTGATTCCATCAGTTATTTAAGAAACTAAGCGTGCATTCATGTGAACTGTTTTATTCCCCTTCATGCAAGATCTAGATATATGCACATAGGGTCTCACACTTCCGTCACATAAGTTCATGATAAATGCACACAAGGTCTCACACTTCCCTTTCATAATTGATTGTGCATTCAGATATTCATGTATCAATGAACTGTCTTCTCAATGACTTTCATGATATTCTCTTTCACACAAGTATATTTTATGACTCTAGAATAACCCAATTTGTGGTTTTCTTTTTGAAACAATATATGAAACATATATAAACAGATCATGAAAACCATAGAAAGGTTCTTCAAAACAATTTCTTCATAAAACTTCTAAATACGTGATTCAAAAATATAGAAGCATGTGTATGCTTCATCATATTCACTTAAGATTATAATGTGATAACCTCCTCTTCGTACCACACATTAATTCATTTTGCTCTATTTTTTTTTTGAAAAAAGTAATAGTTTTCTCAAATATTATAGTACTAGATCTTTACCTTCAATTCCTTGGTATTTATAAGAAAATATATGAATATATTTTACCACCATATATCTTGAGGTATTATGCTGTTTCAATCTAAAAAAATAATTTCTAAATACCTTGGAATAATTTAATATTATCAAACATGGATAATACTTTTATGTGACACTGAAAATCATTATTATTTGTAATAAACTTATCCCCAAATGCATATGATGATTATTACTTACTCATAATTTTTAAAATTATTTAATGAATACTATATTTTGGATGGATAAATAGTTTCCTAGTTCATTGTATCATCCTTAGTAGTATCACTTCCTTCAAATGATCATATTCATGTAAGATATGGATTGGATGCATAATTTTGGGACAACTCATTCACTTAGTTTTTCCATGATTTTATCAATCACTTAATATAGATAGATTTCAATCATCAATTGATGGTATGAGTAGATTAGAAACTCATAATAGGTAGGTTGAAGAAAAGGGCGCTAGTCTAAACTTTCATGATTTGGTAGATTGGATTGATAATATTGGGCGAATCGAACATTGGATCAAATGTGTATAAATTTATTCATGTGGGAATAGAAAACTGTGTTGAATAATCCCACATTGAACATTCTATTTTTTTGGGCCACAGTTTACAAGATTATGAATTTGGATACCATAATGTTCTATGGTAGTTGGGAATTAGTGCCTGTATACACATTCACACATTCTACCACATTATTATTCACCCCACACGGTGGTGCTAGAACCTCTATGTGCACCATATACGTGGTCATAGGGTTTTTATTCAACTAATTGTTCTCTCTTATACCACCATGTAGTCTCATTGGTCTGGATCTCCCATGACGTTAACCCTCGAGTCCCCTAAGTGTTGTTTATGGGATGATACTTTTGGTCATGTAATGGATGGCCCATTTGTTACAAAGGGATCATCATGTACTTAGTAAAATATTATGTATAGAATAAAATACCAATCCCAACCAAAACTCAAATTCCTTATTTATAATTTAAATATATATAAGGATAATTTTTGTGGATTTCATAATGGAATACTACTCATGGAAGAAAATATTTTTCATGGCCTTCTTCTCATCCTCATCCTCATGCAATAAAATATATTCCATTCTCTTCCTTGAATTCTTCATCCATACAATTGTGTATTTTATTATTTAAAATAATGTGTATTCACTAATTCATTATTCACATGTCTTTGGTAGTTAAAAATGGTTAAATCAATCATCATATTTTCTTTAACATATTTTATTGAAAGTCTCTACTATGTGTCTTTAATTTGTAGCCTCAAAATTATTTTTTTTTAAAAATTATAGTATAAAAAAATCTAATGGATATTCAAGATCCATTGGTGAATCTAGGAAATATTATTCATTCCTCATTGATCGGGTCCTTCTTTATCCTCATGTGGTGGCGGATCCTTATTTCATGCATCTGGGATGATCCTCATTTTATATATTTCCCATAAAATAACTTAGTGTCCCAATTCCCCTTGAATACTCTTCCCATAGATTATCTTGATAAATTCTTGATTAGTAAAATGATATAAATTAGATAATTAGATAAAAATGACTTTTTATCTTTTTTTCATTTTCCATTAATGAAGGGTATTTAAATTGACATGGAATGTGGATGTATAGGGATTATAAATTAATGCTGATGACATGTGTTTCATTGATGAATCAATAGTGATCTATATGTGGCTAAACTCTATTGGATGATGTTGTAGCTAAGGTTCAAAACCTCGAATATTTATTTTAAGGTTTCTAATTTAATTATATTAATTTTACCTTTGTCTTATTGACATGTAATATTAATTTTTCTAGAATAAGGTCATAATACTATTATGAGCCTTCCATGGGTGGTTGGTCATGGTTCTTACTATGTGGTGACACTGAGTAAGTCTGTTGGAAAGTAAGCCTTTTACTTTTGAAATTGAGTTTCCTTGTAATAATTTAATTATCTATAATTCACATATAATTAATTTTTTGAAATACATGGGCATGAGTTAAAACCTCATTGTGGCATATAGAGGGAGAATGGTCAGGAATAAATTTCTTAAGACGTTTTTAATTATTTGGTGGAGAATTATCCTTATTTTAGGTTGGTTGTTTTATATACATGACCTTATGTTTTATGTGTATCTTTTTGGCTAGTGGTATGTGGTCACGCCACCCATGGGTGGTTGAACATGACATTAATTTAATTTCTGTAAAAATAAATAGAAAACTCTGTACAATATCGTAATTGATTGATATAATGAATTAAAATGGTAGACCTAGTGTTATGCTTAATTAGTTATTTAATTCCCTGCCATAACTAAATAAATATATATTCCAAATTATCAAACATGTTACAATGGGCTATATTGGAACCTTGTGTATAGGATAGTTTCCTGGACACATATTGTAGACGTTTTGCTAATAATTTAAGCCTTATTTTTCTGGGACCACATTTGGGGTGTTGTTATTATATAAGATACTTATGGATATATGAATAGGACTATGAGGCCTATTCATTTTTACATCCATGTGTTGTTCATGTGTAGTTTTTTGAGACCTATGATTAATTTCTTACATGTTCTTGTGTACCCATGTGAGACCCATTGTTAATGATGATCATATATTGATGTTCTTAGTAATATACACATATTTTAAAATTATTTATAAAATCTTTTCTATAGAATATTTGATTACATCTATGGTTATCAGTATTTATGATTTAGTTTAATAGTGTAACATTGAAACTGGATAGATATGGTATAAATATCCTAAAAGGTTGCTTGGATATCCATATAGAGGGATGTGTATAGATGACCAGTTAGATGACTGATAGGTAGGAATGTATATTCCTTCCAGATGGATGTACATATTCATATAAATAACATATTACATTAGGTCAATGCATGATATTCCATCCAGTGAGGTAAAAAAGGAAGTAGATATGGTGTTTAAGAACTGTAATATGTGTGCACTTATTTATTTTTTGGTTTTATTACTAATTGTTTCTTGTAAATTTATTATTGTTTACTAATTACTTTTCTATTCATATCACATTTATATACACTACATTTATTAGTCATGTATGGAATCAATTTTGTGGTTCCATACTGAGTTTTACTAACACTCTATTCAGGAATCCATGGAACTTGGGTACTTGATTAAAACTCACATGTTTAATTGAACAATATATCTTGTAATAAAAATAAAATTTTAAAATAATTATAGGTTTGATAGTGTATACAACATGCAACTTTGAGATTAAAAAATTAGGAAATATTTTTATTTAAATGATACAACTATAAAATATCCCATAAATTAGAGTGTATAAATAGGATTAACCTAAGTATGGCATATATATATATATATAGGTCCTACTCAAATAAAAATGTATTCATTAATGCATCTCAAATAAAGACTTAATTTTTCTAAATGTTATTTATGATTGAAATTATGTTTTCTTCACAAATGATTTTTTTGAGAAGAAAATATAATTAATTTATTCTACTTTTATAGATGGTAAAAGGTTATCATTTTTTAATCATCACATCAAAAAATTCCTAGGGTTAAATTTTTGGGTTTTTCTGAAATGATTAATTTTTTAATGAATGGTGAAAAATATATATTTTTGTATAACAGAAAATTAATTTTACTAAAAATTAAATTTATAATTTTAATTTGATCATAAATTAATACAATTATACATTAATTTGAAATATTTTAGTTAGTTACAGAGGAATTATCATTATACCTTGTTTTGAAATAAATTCTTTTATGGTCATAAAAATGAATTTTCCTAAAAACTGTGTTTCGTTGTGTTTCTCATCTTAATCGTAAATTAATTTATGAAACTTTCATAAATTGTTTCTTGAAAAATGGATTCTATATTTTGAATAATTAGGTCCCATTTTTTAAAAAAACTTGTATTTTTTTCATTATTAATGGTAACCATATTAAATATTTTTCGCCTCGATATGGGTAAATCAGGTACTTATGCTTATTAATAATAATGTAAATACTAAAACAATCACTAAACACATTAATCTAATCTTTTTTATGGGTGTGGTTTGACCATAATTATCCAAGAATCAAATTTATTGAAATTTATTTCCATTTTTCTTGCAAAATTAATTATATATTATATTATGATTATATAATGTAAAAAATATCACTCTCTTGATTTCAATATATATAAATATTTATGATATGGATAAAAAAATATGTTTTTTTATAAATTTTTATATAAATTATAAGTTATTTTTTTTAGTCATGATAATTTTTTTTTAATTTTTAGTGAGGAAATAATTACCATAAAAGCATACACAATTCTTACATAGAGCATGTTCAAGCAAAAAAAATCAAGTAAATTATATTAAAAACATTTAATGTAAAACAATTTGGGTAAAAAATGGTGGAACACAAATTTTAAAGACATATATAACATAATGGGGATATTTTTCATTGTTAAAATATGAATTTTATTTCGGTCACATTTCATTCAAATTTAAATTAACTAAATAGTGTTAAAAATGACATTATTAACATTTTAAATTAAATAATAATTTATTAAATTATTTAAAAATTATAAAAAACATAAAATATGAAAATAAGGATGATAAATGGTATAAAATTTTATCCTATGGAAATTTATGATCCATTTTTCACCTTATATGTAAAATTATTACCGTTCGATATTGAAAAGTCATTATTAGAGTTATGGTTTAAATTGGTTTACCAAGGGGTTAAAGAAAAATTATAATGTTTAAAATTATATATAAACCTATATATATTTGTTTGTATGGATCTATTAATAAAATACCATCCTTATCTTCAAATCCATGATATTTTTTAAAAATTTTACATGAGTTAGACATGTTTTATTTTATAATATTTGATGTGTTTTCAAAAAAGACATTAATGATATTTTATAATGAACAATATTTTATTAAATGATTTTAAATTCATAAAAAACATACCATTTTTTATGTTTATTTTATATGTATTAAAATTTCATACATGGTCTAATTATGGGTCAATTTTTATTTTATATTAACTTCCATGCCACTTTAACATTGATATCATGTAAAATTGTCAAAAGGGTTTAGAGTGGATTAAAATGAAGAGATAAGGGTAAAAACATAATATAAAATTGAAAAAACTTATTACATGAGATTAATTTTAACCATTAAATCCTATATTCAAATTAATTTAATTTTTATCCACTTGAACATAAAAAATATTTTATCTTACTTTATTTATTTATGAAAATCCATCAATTCCTCTCTGCTCTCTTATAAAGGGGCGCCTATTCTTCTCTCTTCCTCACACAATTTGAGCACTATTTATCCTCCCATACCTACTAAAATACCTTATTAAAATACATACCCACATTATATAGTTATTATTTTGGTTAAATTACCAACCAAATAGGATATAATGTGTAATAGTAAAGAGGTTTTCTAATGTAAAGGTATATCTTTCAACTGAATATTATAGTTTAATTTCTTATCCTCTCTCTTTAAAATAATCTAAAAACATGATGAAATAATAACACAATTATATTACCTATAAAAATATGATTCTTTTTTATTGAATATTTTATATCTATCCCCTCTTCCATCAAATGGTAAAAATAATTCTTTATTCATGTGTACGGTGGACAACAACCTCGTGAACCTATGTAATTTGTTCTCCATCACTACCTATCACGACAGGTTATAATGGTGTATATAGTGTATATATATGATATTAATGGTATAATATTAATTTATAAATAAATTATATCATATATTTTCTTACATTTCCATTAATTGAAAAATAATAACTTCATTCTCATCCACGTGGGGAATACCATCTCCATGATGTGATGGGATTCGTCTTTCATGACCACATCACACAGATGCTATATATAAGTGTATTTAAAGAATTAATATGATATTTAGGATATAATAATAACTCTATAATTATAAAATAACACTTACCTTCTTTCCCTACTGTTTGTGGGAAATGGACATTTTACTCATTCAAAGGTATGGCATACCGTCTCTATAATTGTAATGTATGTAATTTTTCATAACCATATTTCATGGTTGGTTTTAAAAGGTATGATTAATATATTTAAATCATTATTATTAAATTATTATTATTATATATAAGGTTTAATAGTGAATAATTTTTTGATAGTTATCCTACCGTATTCATTTTGGACATGTGAGATGAATATCGTCAACACATAGGATGTGAACTTAATTGATTGAGTAAATGACTATAAATTCATAATATAATAAATTAAATAATAAAAAATTAAATTTTCATTAATAAAGTAATTAATTAACATATTTTTTATCATTCAGAAAGATAAAGAGTGTAAGTGATGGGTTAAATTCGATGTAAGGGATGTTTTACCTTAAAATCCTCTTTTTAAATGTTTTAAAGATAAATATTTTATATATTTTTATTCATTGTCCATATTCTTCAAATAATTTTATAGATATATTTATATGGAAATAAATTAATTATAATGGTCATTTTTTTTTACTTTTTACTTTCCTTCAATGGTTTTTATAATGAATATTCTTACATATTTTATACAGAGTTTTATGATGAAAAGGAAAAAAGGAAAGTTCAATTTTAACATATGTGGCGTTAATGGTTATAATTTACTCCATAACCCTTATTTTATATTGTAAATGTTTTACAATATTTCATGTTTTCTTAAAATAAAAACCATTCTTTTCTTTGTTCTATTTTTTTTCAATATTGGTTTTAAATTCATTGGTCTTTCTGTTATCCAAAATTGTATTATGTATGAAAATAATATTTTTTATTAATAAGATTATGTAAATGAAATGTGATATATATAATGATTATTTTATGGTTCATGGTAATTTTTTTAGTGATGGTTGAGTCATACTTTTCTCATTATGAAGGGTGATCCCAATATAGAGCATTATTAAGGGTGAGCTCGATATAGATCTCCAATGCATTAGGTAAAGGGATAGAGATAGTTAGTTAGTATTCTCCTAAAGTATTATTATAATTTACTGACTATGTTTTTCAATTCATAAGAGAGGATGTGAGAGTGATATTAAAAGTATTTCCTAATTTAAATAAATAATTTATCTATGTTTTCTATTCGTTTTCAAGGAAATATTATGATTTCACAAAGTAATGTAAAAATATTAATTTTAGAGGTATGTTTGTGATACTTCTTAAGGGTTAAATGTATAACATTTTATGAGTTCTACATGATTTAAAATAAACCATTATCAGTCTTATTTTTCCTATATGATTTATTTTGATATGTTTTATTGAAATAATTAGAAATATAAGTTGATTTTTTGGTAATAAAATTATTATTTTCAGTCTGAATTTAATTTTGATATAGAAACGTTTTTATAAATATTCATCAAATAAAGTGATTCTTTATTTATTTTTTATGTGTCACTTACAAATACAATTATTATAATACCACATTTTTAATTTTTCTCAATGTTCTTTAAAATGAATAGGGATAAGGATGAGGTCATCATGAGAATTGTGAAGATATGTTGTGAAAAGAAAACAAGTTTTATTTTAACAGTTTTATATTGTGGGAAAATCTATACTAAGTGGAAGTGTCCAATGTGTGATATAACATTTATTTATGTAATTGATATGACCTAATTATCTAGAAATATGACCTATGAAGATACTAAAAATGTAAAATAGAGAATTTTTGACTTATAAATAAAGATTATATAATGTTTATGTTTTATTCCTTATAGTTGGTATTAGAGGAATGGTTTAGATAAATTTAGATATTATGATTTTTTCATTTTAGGTTAACTTTAGATGTATGGACACCATCATTGGTTTATATGTTTAAGGATGTCCATAACTTCAAAGTCATAGGAACCCCATTTTTTATTTTATGTGATGAGATATTATGGTGATTAAATATATATTAGCATATGTTTTTTTAGGATTTAGTGTATATGACCCTTTTATTTATCATAATGGATTTTTTGATAAAAATTTTGTCACATTTTTTTAGTTGTATGTTGAATGTTATGTGATATCATTTTACGTTAATACATACTTTAGTTATGACGTTATAAGAAATTTTTTTTAGGATTTTCATCACATTTTTTAGAAAATTGGTGGAATTTTATTAATATTGTTTTTGTAAATGGATGACCCATACGGCGGGATTCACAACCCGTCCTCGGGGACCATGCAATGACTACCCCAAGCTTGCCTTTCATAGGACAGGGGATTGTGACTAGCACCAAAGGTGTAAATCCCTAAGCTGGGAAGGCATTTCCTTTATGAAAGTAAACAAACACAACAGAGTACGCAACATGAAGTAACACTAAGTATAACTGAATACAAAAGAGTGTGCTGGAAAGTAAATGATATAGTATACAAACCAACTGAACAAAAAGTACAAGTAAAAATGGACAAACATCTGAAAGTAAAGAGCATCTCCTGGATCATCCTCCGGGGATTCCTACCTGAAGGGTAGGTACAGATGTCCACCTCAGCACTCACGTCTGTCAGTCTTCTCCATGTGCCGACTCGTCGTAAGGTTCACCTCCGGGTACCATCCAGTCATGGCGCACTTGGTCTCCATCAGCTCTGGCCATCGTCTACAACCAACACAATGAGGTGCGTACATAGCTCATGCAGGGGTGAGTATAACAATACTCAGTAGGGACCCTGAGACCCGCAAGGTCTCACAATATCGACTAAGGATAAAAAAACAAGAAGGATACAATCACGAAGTATCAACCAACCCTACATAAGTATAATCTCATACATATACCTATGTTACCAATCTCAGTCCAACTCCAACTCTCGAGACCGAGCACAAACCAATTCCACAATGGAAGTAAAGTCAAACACCACGATGATAATGGTTGAAAGACATGACTCATCTCACACAGGTATGCCACAATTTAGAGAGATATAGATGATCAGATGTAGCCATTAGATCATCTAAGCTGTCAAACCCACATAGGATACAGGACCAGCTAAGGTATCAGACCCACATAGGATGCAGGCCAGTTATATCATCTAAGTTGTTGGACCCGCACAGGATACATGCCAACTATCTAGTCTAATCTGTCAGACTCACACATGATACATGCCAGCTATTCTAGAGTAATAGAGATGATCAGATGTAGTCACTGATTCATCTAAGCTGTTGAACCCATACAGGATACAGGACCAGCTACTCTGTCAGAACTATCGAACCCGCACAGGATTATGGTACAGTTGTCGTCATCGTCTAACCCATAGAGGATTCCAGTATAGTAGTCATCATCATAGTCACACCCAGCTCTAGGGTTCCCGAACACAGCATACTCCATCCTGGGAGGGTACGCTCCTCGAGCAAAGGGGTCGATATATCAACTATCACTAAGTCCTGAGTGGATGTATCCAAAAGTTCTGTCTCATCAAAAGAAACCCAATGCGACAAACGGCGCGTCAATCGGACGCCCGGTGTGAGAGTTTTTACTATTTCTGTTCTAGGGGCCCGGTTGGATTTACACTCGATCCAAACCCAACCATTTTTTCAAAGTTGTCAAAAAATCACTTATAGTATTGCAAAAGGACTGCCTCGTCTCAAGGGTCCCAGTGCCACAGACGGTGTGTCGATCTGATGCGCAGTCTAGAAGTTATTCACGTGTAAGAGAAACAGGCCCGGCCCGTCAAGACCAGTGGGTTGGCGAGTCGTCTCGACCTGGTTTGGTGGGTCTGACCCAGCTGGGGGTCATCCCAGCCTAGTTTGGTAGGTTCGAACCAGCTGGGGGGTTGGCTCGGCCTGGTGGTGTGCGGCCCACCAGCAAGCCCGACCGGCAGAGCGGGCCGGTCCGGTTCTCCCAGCGGCGCTGAGCGACGCTTCCTCTCCTTTCCCGGCCGGCCGAAGCTGGCCCGTTCTATAAGGTATGAGTGGCCAGAACAGTGAGTCTTTGTCCTTCCCATGTAGCGCAAAGTGGCGCCGTGGGTCTTCAGCCCAGCCGACAGGCGGCCGACCGGTTCGCCTGCGAGCGGCTCGTGGTTGCGGGCTGTGGTTCCCCCGCTGCACGGTGCCTGCATGCGCCACGATTATTCTTCCCGGCCATCCATATCCAGCCACTTCTCTTAGCCCAAGCGGCTTGTGGTTGCAGCCGCATCTCCTCTGTGTGGCACCTTCGGGTGTCGTGGTCCACCACCTCGGTCGGCCGTAGCCAGCCGGTTCTTAAGCCCAAGCAGCCCCCTTTATCCAGTGCGGTACAATGCCACTGTGCCCTACCGGCTTCACCTCCATTGTCAACTCAAAAAATAATCAACGGAGAGTCTTCATTCCATGTTCATTCGGCCCGCACCCTCCGCATTAGGCGATAACAAAAGTCCAAAGATGATCTGAAGCATACATCAAGAACGAGGGTATAATTTTATTCATTTGAAATTATAAGAAACCCCCTACCTCATAACTTGTCGTTGAAAGTTGTCGAGTCGCGAAAATATGGGCTTCGTGGGAGACGGATGTCCTTCTGTCGATGTAGGGGGAAAGTCATTGTCATTGGTGGCGTTCTTTACGGGTGATGTCTTCTCCCTTGACGCAGCACAGGATGAAGGAAGACAGGAATTCCTCGTGTTCATCGCCTCACATTATTGCCCCAGTTGAAGATGTGGAGGAGATGTTCTTCGTGTTCTTCATGGGAAGAAATCTCTCCCTCTTATCCTTTGCTCTCCACAAAGCTAAGCCAAAATAATAGAGATTTTTCTCTATTATTTTTATGGCACAACAACTCAAGAGTTGTCTCTCATTAAATGTGACAACACATTAGATTAATTTTGGAGGGATGGATTCAAAAATATTCTAATTAATAATTGAATTAATTCTTTTCATTAATAGTGGGGTTTTGGCAAGTATTAAACCTTGGAATTCCAAGAGTTTAAGGGGTTCAAGGGAGTTAAAAGGGGAGGTGAAGAGTTTGAACTCATTTGGTCCCTACCAGAAAATATCCTCCCATGGAATGTTATGTGGGGTTTGGGCCACACCTCCAACTTCCCTTTGGATGAAATAACAACCACCTAAAATAAAATTATGTAACACAAAAATTTTATTTAATTTATAAGAATCCCCAAAAATTAACTTCCGCTCTCGACCAAACGTAACTGTGGTAGAGGCTTACTTAAGCGAATACCGGCGTTTCGAGTTCATCGGTGTCCTCAGATTTCAATTCCGAGCACTGGTTCAAAAGATAGAAAAACCCTCCAGTACGTTTACTGAACATACCCAAACAAAACATCAGAAATTGATTCTGGGAACATCGGGCCTCGGAATCATGTCTCGTCAAAAACTACTAACTTGTAAAATTAAAAAGAATTTAAGAAAAAAAATTCTTCAAATTTCTGGGTCTTTACATTACCCCCACCTCAGGGCTCTACATCCCAATAAAGCGACAACTCACACTCGGGAAACAAAAGGGGGTACTGAGCACGCATATGAGCCTCCCGCTCCCATGTGCTCTTCTGGAGGTTCTCGTGCTGCCAGAGAACACGCACCAGAGGAATCGACCATCCACATAGGACCCGCTCCTGTCAATCCTCAATCTCTATTGGAACCTCCGTGAAAGTCACCCCGTTATTGATGTCCAGATCCCCGTGGTCGATGATGTGGGATGGGTCGTGCACGTATCTCCTTAGCTGAGATATGTGGAAGACGTCATGCACCCAGTGCAACTGTGGTGGAAGGGCCAGGTGGTAAGACACCTCGCCTACCTATTTGGGGACCTGAAAAGGTCCGTTGAATCACGGAGATAACATGTCTCCTCATCCACATATTTGTAGGCCTCGTCGAGGTGATACCCGTAAGAAGACGTGGTCGCCATCCTTGAACTCCAGTGATCTTCTTCTTCTATCAGCATATGACTTTTGTCTGCTCTGTGTAGTCTTCATCTGCTCCTAGATGATCTGTACATTCTCCAACATAGCCAAAACCATCTCGGTTCCTATAAGTGCTGACTCCCTTGGGTCAGTCCATCATAAAGGTGGTCTGCAAGGTCAATCGTAAAGTGACTCATAAGGGGTCATCCTGGTGGTGGAGTGCTAACTATTGTTGTACAAACACTCCACTAAGGGTAATTGATCCTCCCAGCTGCGACCAAAGTCGGGGACACATGCATGGAGCATGTCCTCGAGAGTCTGAATGGTCCTCTCAGTCTGACCGTCCTTCTGAGGATGGAAGTCGGTGCTCAATTGAAGCTGCATTCCAAAAGCCTCCTGTAAACCCTTCCATAGTCGGGAAGTGAAACAAGCATCTCGATTGGAGAAGATAGTCAATGGCACACCATGAAGTCGTACAATCTCCTGAACGTAGAGGTGTCCCAAGCTCTCTACTGACCCTGCTCTCTGATCGGTAGGAAGTGGGCCTACATGGGGAGTCGGTCTACGATCACCCAGATATATTCATGTCCTCTAGGTGTATGTGGAAGTCTTGTCATGAAATCGATGGATATCCTGTCCCACTTCCACTCTGGAACCTCTAAGGGCTGATCCAAGCCTGCTGGAACCTGGTGCTCCGTATTCACTTGCTGATAAGTGAGGCATCGAGAGCAAACTCTGCTACTTCTTTCTTCATACCTGGAGACCACTGCTGTCGTATGAGGTCCTGATACATCTTCACCACTCCTACATGTACTACTAGATGGTAAGTGTGGAACTCCCTCAACACCTCCTCCTATAGTGCAACTGGTACCATGGTTCGTCCTCTGAAGAGGGTGGCATGCCCCCCACCTTCAGAAAATCCATCAGGTGCCTGCCCTGAGGATATCTGAGCACATCACATCTCACAGTAAATGTCCCCATGATTTGCCTCCCTAACTCAATGAAGGACTGGAGGATTGACTATGAGAGACTGCAGATAGAAAGCTCCAACTCTATCCATAAAGGATATCTACAACATGGCTAGCTGCTCGGTCACCTCACCTAGCAGTTGAATGCCCGATCTCCTGCTGAGATCATCTGCTACAAAATTCCCCTTCCCAGGAGTATAGACTATCTCGAAGTCATAGTCCTGGAGGAACATGAGCCATTTCCGCTGTCTCAGGTTTAGGTCCTTCTGTGAAAATATGTACCTAAGACTATGGTTGTCAGAGTAGACTGTGAAGCATTCGCCCATAAGATAATGCCACCACATCTTCAAGGAGAAGACCACTGCTGCTAACTCTAGGTCATGGGAAGCGTAGTTATTCCCATGATGTCTCAACTGTCGAGAACCATACGCGATCACTGCTCAATCCTACATCAAGACACACTAGAGTCCGGTCCCTGATGCATCGTAGTAAACTATGTACCCAACGCTCTCCTCTAGAAGCCTCAAGATAGGGCACTAGTCATTCCATGCCTCGGCTCCTGAAAGCTCTTCTAGCATCACTCTGACCATAAGACGGGTTTCCCCATCTTCATCGAAGCTGATAGTGGTGCTGCAACTCTAGAGAGTTATGGCACAAAGGTATGTCTGGCTGACTCCTGAGTGATCGACTGCACCCTCTTATGCTCGATTCCATCCTGTGCTGCCTGGATTTTACTTTTCGCCGACCAAGGAAAACCTCATCCCAACATTGTAGATAAACCACAACCTTTTTTCCTAATACAGTCAATTTTTTTATGAACTGTGGTTTCCCGTTCCATACCCAAACTAACTTCGTAAGGCCTCGACGTTTCCACCAAGAGGTTCCAACCGAAACTCTCTCCTCAAGGGTCAGATCACACTGTTGGCGTAAGTATGATTATTGATCCTCTCAAAGGTAAATCAAGACATAAGGGTCAAGTCAACAGCTTAACCAGAAACTCTGGGTTTAGGACGAGATTTGTGGAAGGAAGGAATGGTTGGTACCTATTTATATTGATATGGCATCTAGTAGTAGACATAGACCCTACCTCAAATCATTCCTAGAGCCATTGGGTCACACTCCTTGACCGCATGTAGCTACCCTCTTTCCCTGTCCTCTAGCTCCCTAAGCCTATTGGGGACTACAACGACGGGTGGTTGTAACATGTAAAAATTTTCACCACCTCATGATGCTCTCCTAGATCGACTTCCACATCTTTTGCCCTGTAGATTCATCTATACTTAACACTTCCTCCTCTCAAAACATTTTACATGCCCAAATCTCTGAAACTGGTGCCAGTTTCATGCTTTCCAACTGCTAACATTCACTGGTTGTATCCGCTCAACCAATGAACATTCAACTACAAAGGTTCTCTCTTGCACCCAAACATAAGTAGAAATGCATGGAGGAAAAAGCGTTGGCTCAGATATATTTAAACACACCTCGCATAGAGGTACGAGATCTAAAGCACTAATGGTATCATATTCATCGAGTACAAGGAAAGATCGGTATGACTCGATGAATACTCAGCTACGGACACGTCGTCCTGCCGATACTATATAAGCTCTAGAAAACTCTCAACCATATCCTCAAGCCAGTCCTCAGCCGCCTTTGGGTCGGGCTCGCCTCAGAACTAGAGGGATATCTGGTGCTGAAACATATGTAAGGCACTAATCCTACAAGTTTCCTCTACCGGTTATGCCGGTAGTGTCTTCTGACCAACGGGAAGTGATATAGTTGGCACACTGGCTGTATGTACTATCTTGGAAAACAGTCCAAGTACCAAAACTTCATCATTATGCGGACCATCCTCATGGTCACTCACTGAAAAAGATTAGTAGCTAAGATCAACATCTTCTCTACTAGTGTCTCAACTAGGCAAAAAACTCTAGTAATCGCCTCCATCCAGTCCTCTGCTGCCTGGGAATCTATCTTGCCTCGAAACCTCAGAGGCCTCTGCCACTGGAACTTGTGTAAAGTGCTCATTCGACATACACCTTCTTCCAGTGCGGTGGGGTTATCTACTACCCTACAGGTGGTGGTGTTTCTGGCACACCACACGATAGTGCCAACATAGAAATATGGCCCTAAACCGGAGCCTCGTCGCTCAGTGGCCATCATAGTGCACCCTCTTGGAAACCCTAGTTGGTTGTCTATGTATCAGCATCCTGATAAGGAACAGGTGTGACACGGTCAATAAGTTATACTCGGTGAGCTGACTCAAATATTTTACAAATAAGACTCTTGAAAACACTCTCGCAATCAGTGTTTTTGTGCACTGAGTTGGAAATTAGAAGTCAGGGTCCTGGTGTATGGATACATCGACCACCGCACCAACACTGGACTCCCTATACTGAAAACCACACTCAATACTCTTAACACTATTTCTTCATAGAAAATAAATATTAGAGTCCTAGGTTCTGTGGTAGAACTGACTCCTCTGATGCCAATTTGTCATGACCCGTCCTGAGGGCCCATACCGTGACAACCCCAAGCCCGCCTTCCATAGACCAGGGGATAGAGACTAGCACTAAAAGCGTAAATCCCTAAGCTGGGAAGGCATTGCCTTTATGAAAGTAAACTAACACAACAGAGTACGCAACAAAAAGTAACACTATGTATAACTGAATACAAAAGGGCGTGTTGGAAAGTAAATGAGTCAGTATACAAACCCAACTAAACAAAAAGTACAAGTAAAATGGGACAAACAGCTGAAAGTAAAGAGAAGCTCATGGATCGTCCTCCGAGGATTCCTACCTGATGGGTAGGTACAGATGGCCACCTCAACACTCACGTCCATCAGTATCCTCCGTGTTCCGACTCGTCGCAAGTTTCACCTCCGAGTACCGTCCTATCGTGGCGCACTCGGTCTCCGTCAGCGCTATCCGTCGTCTGCATCCAACACAACGAGGTGCGGGCATGGCCCATGCAGGGGTGAGTCTAACGATACTATATAGGGTCCCCGAGACCCGCAAGGTCTCACAATATCCACTAATGATAAACAAAAGAATAAGGATACAATCATGAACTATCAACCAACCATACTTAGGTATATGCCCATACATATACCTAAGTTACCAATCTTAGTCCGGCTCCATCTCTCGAGCCCAAGAACAAACCAATTCCACAAAGGTAGTAAATTAAAACACCACGATGATAATGGTTGAAAGACATGACTCATATCACACAGGTATGCTACAATTGTAGAGAGATATAGATGATTAGATGTAGCCACTGGATCATCTAACCTGTCGGACCAACACAGAATACAGGACCGGCTAAGCCATCAGACCCACACAGGATACAGGCCATCTATCTCGTCTAAGATTTCGGACCCACACATGATACAGGATATCTATTCTAGAGTAATAGATATGATCAGATTTAGTCACTGATTCATCTAAGCTATCGAACCCACACATGATACAAGACCATCTAATTTATCAGAACTTTCTAACCCTCACAGGATTTCGGTATAGTTTCCGTCGTCATCGAACCCACAGAGGATTTTAGTACGATAGTCATCGTCGCAGTCGCAGCCAGCTCTAGGGTTCCCACACACAGCACGCTCGATCCTGGGAGGGTATGCTTCTTGAGAAAAGGGTTCGATACGTTAATTATCAAGAAGTACTGAGTTGATGTATCCCAAAGTTCAATATCATCAATAAAAAATCCACGTGATAGACGACGCGTCAATCAGACGCCCAGTTTGAGAGTTATTAGCTTTTCCATTCCAGGGGCCCGGTTGGATTTACGCTCAATCGAAACGTGGCCATTTTTCAAAGTTTTACAAAACATAATTAGAGTATCGTGAAAGGAAAACCTCGTCGCAAGGGTCCTAGTTCCGTAGACGGCATGTCGATCGGACGCGTGGTCTAGAAGTTATTCACGTTTAAGCAAAACGGGCCCGGCCCGTCAGGCCCAGTGGGCTGGCTGGTCGGCCCGACCTGGTTTGGCGGGTCCAAACTAGCTGGGGGTCAGCCCGGCCCCATTTGGTGGGTCCAACCCGGCTGGGGGATCGGCCCGGCCCGGTGGGGCGCAGCCAACCAGCGGACCCAGCCGGTCCGGTTCGCCCGGCGGTGCCGAGCGGTGCCGCCTCTCCCTGCCCGACAGACCGAAGCTTGCTGGTTCTGTACGGTGCGAGCGGCCCGCATAGCGGGCCATTGTCCTTCCCACATGGCGCCATGTTCGGCCACGAGTCTTCATCCCAGCCAGTAGGCAGCGGACAGGTTCTCCATCGAGTGGCCCGCGGTTGCTGGTCGCGGTTCCCCCGCAGGGCGGAGCCTTCAGGCGTCGCGATTGTTCTTCCCGACCAGTCGTAGCAGGCCAGTTCGCTTAGCCTAAGCATCCCATGGTTGCGAGCAGCATCTCCTCTATGCGGTACATACAGGTTCCATAGTCAACCATCCCGACTGGCTGTAGCCAGTCGGTTCTTCAGCCTGAGTGGCCCGCGGATGCGTTCTGCAGTTTTCCTCCACTCAACCGCCGCACGGCCGCTGCCTTCGGTCGTCGCTGCCTTCGGTCGTTGTCTCTTATTTAGACTACCACAGCCTACATGGCTGCAGCCTCCTTCTTTCGGCGTGGTGTGACGACAGGGCACCCTACCGACTCCACCTCCATTATCAACGCAAACAAGAATCAATGGAGGGTCATCGGGTCATGTTCGTTTGGCCCGCACCCTCCGCATTAGGCGATAAAAAGGCCAAAGATGATCCAAATCATACATCAAGGATGAGGGTATAATTTTATTCATTTTAAATTATACAAAACCCCTTACCTCGTAACTTTTCATTGGAATTTGTCGAGTCACGAAAAGACGGGCGTCACCGGAGACAGACGTTGTTCTGTCAACATCGGGGGAAAGTTATTGTCGTTGGCATTGTTCTTTGCGGGCGGCGTCTTCTCCCATGACGCGGAGGAGGATGACAGAAGACGGGCGTTCCTCGTGGGCGTCGCCTCAAATTCTTTCCCAGGTTGAAGAAGTGGAGGAGATGTTCTTCATGTTCTTTGTGGGAAGAAGGCTATCCCTCTTCTCCTTCGCTCTCCACAAAGCTAAGCCAAAATAATAGAGATTGTTCTCTATTCTTTTTATGGAACAACAACTCAAGAGTTGTCTCTCATTAAATGCGACAACATATTAGATTAAATGAGGAGGGAGGGATTCAAAAATATTTGAATTAAAATTTTAATTAATTCTCTTCATTAATGGTGGGATGTTGGCAAGTATTATACCATGGAATTCCAAGAGTTTAAGGGGGTTCAAGGGAGTAAAAAGGGCAGGTAAAATGTTTGAACTCTTGTGGACCCCACCACAAAATATCTTCCCATGGGATGTTATGTGGGGTGTGTGCCCCACCTCCAACTTACCTTTGGAGGAAATAACAACCACCTAAAATAAAATTATGTAACACATAACTTTTATTTAATTTATAAGAATCCCCAAAAATTAACATCCGCTCTCGACCAAAACCCATTGCGGTAAACATCTCCTTAAGTGAATATCGGCACTGCGAGCTCATTAGTGTCCTCAGATTTCAATTCCGAGCACCGGTTCAAAATATTGAAAAACTTGCATTTATGTTTACTGAATGTACCCGAACAAAACATCAGAAATTGATTCCGGGCACACCGGGCCTTGGAATGAGGTTCCGTAAGAAACTACGGACTCATAAAATTCAAAATAATTTAAGAAAAAAATTCCCTTGAAATTTATGAGTCTTTACAGTGGAAGACAACTTATTTAATCTTGAAAGGTCAAGGGGCTTGAACCTGAAACCAGAGGGAGAATTGGGTGAATCTCCTACAAATTTCCTATGTGATGTCATATATAAAATGGTATTTTTACTAAAATTATTGGATAAATGAAAATTAATTTTATTTTTGGAACATTTTTTTATCGTATTAATAACTATGGTATATAAAATTGATTTGGTGATTAAGTGGTTAATTTTATTTCAGAAGAGAATTACTATGATTTAGGGGAACATTATATTTTTAAGTTAAACATGATATTATGGGATTTAATTTGAGAAATAATATTTGAATTAATTTTTGGAATCATATATAAATTTAATTTTTTATTATGGGGATTAATTTTATTTATAGAAATGATTAGGGAATTTACATTTTTGTGTATCTGACATTATGAGTTCCTAATGTTGATTTTATAAAATTGATAAATTATTCATGAAAGAATATGTGGTCAAATACTTCTGATTTTTGGGTTTCAAATATGTTAGGGAATAATTTAAAGATTTTTAATGTTAATTATATATAAAATATTCTATGTTAAACTTTTGGTTCTATTTTTGAGATTTTGAGAATATTTTTTTATTTATTCATATAGAGGTTTATTGATTTTTGGGAATTATATTACTTTTTCATAACCATTGAGGTTTTTATTAATATCTAAAGTCATGATAAATAAATTTTTATCATTTTCATGATTTTTTTATCCATTATAAGTTTACTTTTTGTTCTTCAGGTACTAAAAATCATCTTGAATACTCATAAATTGGAGAAAAATATGGGATTGTGGTTGAAATGTATTAAATGATGAAATTATATATGTTGAGTAATTATATATCCTTATTTTCTTTGTCTATAATGAAATGTAATTCCTAAACTCTTGTAAAAGGATCATGAAACAAAAATGTGATCATATTAACTTTATTTTTGATAAATAGATGGCCTTTTTTCATAACTATTTGGTTCATGGTTCGGTAGTCATTTACATTCTCATGACCATTCAATTTCTTCAAGTTGATATCTATTTCACTCACCATCATTGCTTAGAAATAATTTTTTCTTTTGTGAACATATTTTCCCTTCCCACTAATAAACTTATATTTGGAAACATATTATTCATTATTCAAACAGATCATAATATTTTTTTCTCCCTCATTTCAAAAGGAAGTTTTACTTACCCTTTTTAAGATTTGTGATTTAAAAAATTCTCTTTTAAAATGTAAACAAATTATTACCAAGATCAAGTTCGAATTTCATGGAAACAAATTATTAAATGGGGGATAATGTAACACTATAATATTTAAAAAATAACTCTATGTATGATAGAATATCAAATAGGAAACATCGAGTTTAAATGAAACATGGAATATTATTATTTAAATTTTTTTATTTTAACCTAATTTTTAAATATGTGGATATGAATGGGAATAAAAAATTATGAAATTTATATAAATTTCCAACTCAAATACATATGTATCAATAAATTCTTAGGAAATAATCACTCGTTTTTTAAAGTGATTTTATACTTCAAAAATACATTTTCTTCAAAAAAAAATATTTATTTTTGTGAGGGGATAATATAGTTAATACCTACCATGTTTATAAATGGTACATAATTAAGTGTATTTCAATTTTTATATCATCATATCAACAATTTCATAGGGTTTATTGTTTACATTTTTTGTAAAAGTTTTTTTTTGTGAATATTTAAAAATAAAAAATTTTAAAAATTTCATTTATTTTCATTAAAAAGTACCTATATGCATTGAATTTGATCTTAAATTAACTGAATAATACATTAACTATAAATAATATAATTAATTACATAGTAATGAGGATTATACATAATTTTTGAATGAGTTAATTTTTTGGTTTAAAATCACATTTTTCTGAAAAATACTTTTCAATAAATTTTTCATTTTAATATTAAATTAATTTAGGCCATGTATAAAAATAAAATCATTAAATAACATTTCTATAATTTTAAAAAATATTTCCATATTTTTTAAATAGTTTCTTTTTATTTTTGGTGACTATGAATAATACCCATTGTAAATATTTAGCATCTTAGTAAGGGTAAATTGTATAATTAAGGATAAAAATAAAATGTTACAAACTAAAAATATCCCTAAAACATTTATTAAAATATTGTATGAGTAGGGTTCTACCATCTTCATCCAAAAATATAATTTATGGAATTTTTTTTTCATTTTTCTGGGAAATTAATTTTAAATTATTTTTAGTAAATATAATGTCAAAACTATTACTCCCATTTTTCTAATATCTACAAAAAATAAAAGAATAAAAACTAATTATGTTTATTTATAAGTATTTATAAAAAATATAAATTATTTTTTTCATCATGGTAATTTATTTTTTATTTTTAGTAACGAAATATTTAGATTAAATTTTTATATAACGCAAACATAGTGCATGTGAAAGTAATTGAAGAATCGTGTAATTAATATTAAAAACATTAAAATTAATATATTATTAATTTTTTATAGATTCTTATGAATTTTTTATATGTATTTAACATTTTAGGGATGTTTTAATGAATTATATTATAATTTCCTTGATCTTCATTTTTTTCAATGTCAAACTAAATGAATATTATCAAAAATTAAATATATGATATTTTATGTCGAATAATATTTTATTTAATTATTTTAAAATCATAGATAATATTCAAAGAGTACAATTAAGATTTAAAATTGTATAAAATTTCATCACTTTTACATTTATGAGCCAATTGTCAACTTAGGAGTAAGATTATTACCCTTTAATATAGAAAAGTCATTAACATAGTTAAGGTTAAAATTTGTTAACCAATGGGTTTAATCAATTTGAGGAGGTTTAAAATTATATCTAAACATGTCTAAAAAAATTTGGATTATTATATTAGTGACCTATACTTCTTATCTCATAATATATTTTGTTTTAGAACCATTTTAAATGTGTTATACACGTTATATAATATATTATTTCATGTATTTCAAAAAATGAGAGTAATGATATTTTATGATAAATAATATTTTTTTAAATGAATAAAAATTAATAAAAATTATATATTTGAGCATTTGAATTATATATGGTTGAAATTGTATACCATGGTATACTTATGCATCACTATTCCTTTTAAAGATATTTTCATGACCCTTTAATAGTAAGAAATGATAATATCATGATAATTTTTAAAAGGATTAATAGGGGATAAAACAAAGATATGGTGGTAAAAGTAATAGTGATCCATAATTCAACCCATAATGATTCTATATTATAATAATATAAATTTGGATTCACATTAAAATGAATTTAGTTTATATTAATTTAATACTTTAAGAAATTCCAAGAATTCCATTCCCATCACTTATACAAGAGAACCTCACATCCTATCTTCCTTACACAAAATGAGAACTCTATCTTCGATAAAACCTATTAAAATACCTTATCAAAATCCATACCCATGTTATAGAGTTATTTTTTTGGAATTAATATTGACCTTAGAGGACTTAAGTTGTAAATTAGTAAAGGTTTTCTAAAGAAGTGGTCTAGCTTTTAACTATATGTTTTAGTATATTTTATTCTCCTACCTGATTAAAATATTTTTTAAACATACTAAAATAATAAAAAACAAATATTCTATATACTGGTAATTTTTTTATTACCTATATACATATCCTCTTCCATCAAATTTAAAAATAAAATATCATTTGTGTGTGTGCCGGACTACCGCCTTGTGAGCCAATATAATTCATTTTCCATCACGGCCACTCATTACTAGTTATAATGAAGGGCTTAATGTATATATATATAAATGATATTAATTAAATAATAAAAATTTGTGAAATATATTATATCATTTATTTTATTATCTTTTAATTCATTGATAAATGATAAAGTCATTCATGTGTATGTATGGATTACCACCTCCATTAAGTAATGTGATTCATCTTTCATAACCACATCACATAGATGATATATATAACTGTATTTACAAAAATAATATTGTATTTATGAAATAATATTATTTTTATAATTAAAAAATAATACATACCTACTTTACATCATGTACGGTGAAAATTGAAATGTTACTCATGCATACGTACATCCACCATCTCCATGATTTTAATTTGTTTCATTTTCCATAGACATCATTCATGTTTGTTTTCAGAAAGATTAATTACTATATAAAAATTAAAATTATTTCATTATTATTATTTTCATATGAAGAAATAATGGCCTATTTGACCATAGTCAATCTACCGAAGTCATTTTGGACATATGAGCTGAAAATATCATCAAACCAACCATCTTGAACATAATTCTTCAAGTAATTTCCTATAAAATTTTGATAATTTAAAAGGAATAAAAACATTAAAATGTTATTAATATATTAAATTATTATCAACATTTTATTATCCAAGAATATAAAGAGCATATGAAACTTTTTAAACTCAAGGTAAGAGACACATTACCATAAAAACATCTTTTAAAATATTTTACTGATTAGTTAAATATGTTTTTATTCCATGTATACATTATCATTATAATTTTATGTATATAATTATTTGGATATAACTGAATTATATTGATTTTTTTCTCTTTTTACTTACTTTCAATGGTTTTCAGAAGTAATATTTTTACATATTTTATACTGAATGCATTGATTAAATGTCAAAAGGAATGTTCTATTTTAATATATATGATCGAAATGGTACTCTATATCATCCTAACAATTATTTTATTTTTTAATTACTTTACATAATTTCATAGAGTATTTAAATAATAATCCTTCTTCCATTTATTATCAGTATTTTAAAGAAAGGTATTAAATATAATGGATATTTGAGTATCCAAAAATGTTTTTTGTGGGTCCAAAGAGTATTTTTATGAGTTTGATAATAGAAATTCACGTTTTAATTTGTTATGATTATGTTATAAATCATTAAATTATTATATGATGACTGGTGACATTAATATAGCTCATGATGATGGGTAGACCTAATATATCTCATTACGATGGGTGAGCTTGATATAGCTCTCAAATTCATTTTCAAAAGGGATTGAGGTAACCAGTTAGTTTTCTCCTATGATATTATTATAATTTATTGGTTTGGTCATTCCACTTATAATAGTGATTATAGGAGTAATATAAATATGATTTCTTGTGTTACCTATATGATTTATCTATTATTGAAAAGGGTTTTCATGTAAATATATTGATTTCACAATGAAATCTAATGAGAATAAGTTTAAATGTAATTTTTTGTTAATTATTGAGGTTTAAATGAATAAATTTACATCAATTTTATATGATTAAAACAAAAAATTTATGATTTTAATTTTTCGTTTAATATTTCTTATAAAATGTTATAAAAGTTTCATTATGTGGAAAAGTAGAACTCTTGGGTAATAAAATTATTATTTTTCGAATAATGTTTTTTTTCAAAAATAAAAAATAGTATAAGTATTCATGGAATAACAAGTTTATTTCATTCATTTTATATTTCCCTTAGTAAGATTTTTTTTCTAATCCAGTTTTTAAAATACTTTTCACATGGTGTTAAGGATGATAGGGGAAAATTATGAGGCCAAGATTAATATTTTGATGATATCTCATGAAAATGAAACTATTTATATATTTAAAGTATTTTATTGTGTGTAAATGGATACTAAGTGGATGTTCCCACCTTGTTATGTGAGGTTTTTTTGTATGTGTGATGGAATATTTCTCTAAAATATAAAACATAATGATCTTGAAAATTTTAAGGAGTGAATTCCTAACTTATATCTCAATATTATTTAATCTTTAAGGTAATATACTTACTTTCCTTCCAATGAGTCTAGAGACCTTAGTGAGGTCAGGCTTCAAGTTTCAGATCCTCCTTACTCTTATTATTTTCCTATTTCTTTATTATGATTGGCCCAGTGGGTAATTAATGTCTAGTATTTACTTACGAGTAATGATTCTATTTTTTAACATTAAAATATTAAATATGGTATGTTATTGGTATATGTTTTCTCCAATTTTATATTTTTACATGTGTTTTCATTTATATAATGTTGTGTACTTTTATTGAGGGTATAGTCTCTCCACAACTTCACTTTAGACCCGTGATTGTAATCAAAAACCATTAGAATTTGGGGACGTGAGCCTGGGGTCATGTGGCACTTGTTCTTGGACCTAGTGATTCATGTCAGAGCCTTACATTGGGCAAAAGTAGGGATTATTTTATCAGTTAGGCCAAATAACATTGAATATTTTTTATTCCCATTATTTTTATAATTCATGATTAAACATAGGAGGATTATTTTACATTCAAATCAAGTAATAATTTAATTGAAACTTCGAACATCTCAATTGAATATAAAAACCAAAAAAAGGTCTTCTATCTAGATAAAACTATATAAGTTACAAAATTTTTAATATATGATTCAAAACTAAACATAATTTTAATATATTCATTAATTTATTAAATAATGAATATTTTTCATAAAAACATTTCCTAAATTTATAATTCATTCCTACACCATGGTGATTTCATATATGATGGGTTACTCATAAAATCTATAATTTTTATTCTTCATTGAGAAATAGTCTTCCTTATAAAACTCCAAAATATTAAACCAATTATAATTTGGTCTTCCTTATACCAAAAATTAAATCCCTTTTTCCAAAAAAAATTGTAAATTTTAGTGATTTGACATTAAAATAAAATCATATAATTTTAAAAAAAACTTTATTTTGAATAAAAACAATTTCATTATTTGTGAGAGATTATATTTATATTTTTTATTTTATATAATTTCTTATATTCCAAATAATTAATTATTTATAGTTATAAAAATTTTATATTTTATAAAAAGAATGTATCTTGTTAAGTGAATTTACTTTTTGACTATGTAATTAAGAAAATGGGATTAGTGTAATAATATTTATATACTATGATCAAAATTATATGACAATGATGGTTTTAATTTTTCTAAAAAAGAATTTTGAAAATTTTATATCCATTATGTTATAATAAGTCACTATACAAAAGAGTAATTAATTTTTTAAATAAATAATAATAAATGTTTAATAATGTAATTTTTTATTAAAATAATCTTCTTAATGTTTTAAAATGGAATATTTTACTAATAATAAATATAAATATAATCTCATGAAAACTATTTTGACAATACATGTCAATTTATTATTTTATTATAAAAATTACATTTACCTCGTCACTATTTTCTTCACAAAAAATGTTATATGGAATTACTTTTAATGGACATATATTGCAATTATGTGGCTTTAAAACCATGTATCATACTTTGTTAACCATTAGATTATAATTAAATAATTAATTTAATTATATAAAAATAAAAACTAAAAAATAAGGTAGTAATAAAACAATACATGTAAAGATAATTTTGAATACAATAAAATGAATAAAAATATATATAAAATGATAGTAAATTAAATAAGGAAATGACATGGGATGATGGTATGCGTTTTGCCTTTAATTTTTGGGTTCAGGGACCATAGACTTAATGAACCTGAAAGGATATCACCACACAATCAGGATACCCTTTTTCTAATGAAATATTTTAAAATTTTCATTATAATAAAAAAATATATAATTGTAAAAATATTATGAGATTAATATCTGTATATATATATGGTTTATAATGAATAAAATTCATTTAAAATTTAATTTTATATTTTAAAAATGAAAAAATATAAAAATACTCATTGTAAATATAGAATTTTACATCCATCATCATCTAACCATTCATTAAAATAATCCCCATTGATTCTCTAGTCCCTTCATAAATCCACCCAAGGGTCACCTAACTAAGCCACTTCCACTAATTGATACAAAGAAGAGTATACCATCACCTGATATAGGTTTCCTCTATTATTAATACCATTAAAATAAAATTGAATATCAATAAGATATATTATCCTCTTCTATTATAAACCTTTTTTTGATAAATTATCATCATGATATTTTCGTCTAAATGTGTCAGCTACAACATCACAATATATGAGGAATTTCAACCATTTATACTAATAAATATTGAATAATATTATTCTTAGTTTTTAACAAAAAATCTTGAGATTAGTTATGACCATAATTAATTCCCTTAAAAAGTAATATCCTTATAGATTTAGATTAACAACAACAATATATATTTTAATGTCATGGGTAGTTTTTGTAATATTCATGATGTAGTAAACATTGATATCTATATAAAAAACTACTAAATTATGAATAAACACATGATGTAATAAAATATTAGTTGTATTAGTATAGAACTCCAACATGACCCATAACTTTAAAAAACAGAGAATACATGCACTGATAAGCATCTCCTTCAAATACTAAAAAGTACCAAGATATTCCATTGTTTATAGAAAAAATAATCAATATTAGATGAAGTAATTAAATTTTATGTAATATTAGAAAACATGAAAACAAAAATCATATAATAACCCACTAACTATTCACATATAATACTTTTTCTTATACCTTCCAATAGACCAATTGTTTTATATTTTATGGTTTCATAGATGTAACTAGTTGAGAAAAAAATAATAAATAATATTAACTCCCACTAGTAGAGAAAATGTTTATAACATCGTAGTTTTCATGATTTTTATTTATAAAAGACATGAAAATATAGTAATATGACATTTTTACATCATTTTTTACATAACCGGTGTAGAAAATACAGTTTTCATGCCGCATATATAAAAACCGACATGAAAAATGAATATTCGCCACTCTTTAAAGTCATTATTATATAAACCCAATGGGAAGGAAGGATTTTTTACATTGGTTATATTATAAACAATGTGAAAAACTGTATTTTCACATCAATTAAATGATAACTGATGTAAAAAATCATTTAAAATTTTATTAATTGACAGAGGTTTCAATTAGTGGTGTTCCATTATCATGATGAATATCTCATTTCTCTCTTATTGAAGCCCTAACTCTCTCGTTTATTCAATATAGTGGTCCAATATCACATTACGATCTTAATAAACCCTTGGGGTTTTTCAGCCTCATGTAAAATATCAAAGATAGATCTTAAGTAAGCCTTACACATTTTCATTTCTCTATTTTTAGACATTAATTAGCCTAGAATATCTAACAGACAATTGTTTGATTAGGTGTAATTCATTATCACATTACCATATTCATACACTCATGTTTTTTCAGTTCATCATTTCACATTCGATTCTAGATCAACTTGTCTCCAACTATCTCACCTGACTTCTTGAATATCATTTATAATGTGTTAATTAGTTGTTTCGGATTTTGTTTCTAGTTTGAATTTTTTATCATGAAATCTATATTTCCTTTATATTACTTTAAAAGTATTTTATACAATTTAACTTACTAAGGAGTATATACAGGTTTACATACCATATGTAATGTTATGAAAACCATATTATTTTTGGTGTTATTTGAAGGTATGCATACTATATTATTAATGGTCTTTTTTAAATAATGTGATATGATTTGAATTATTTGATGGCATTACCAAACACAAGAAAATAAATAATGGGTAAACTATTTTTGGAGAACATCATATAACACCCACATATGATATTAATGATCTAATGGAATATGTGGACTAATCTAAATAATCCTCCGGACATGTTATATGAGATTGTAAAGTGGTTTGTAATTAGGTGTAATTAGTTTTTAGATTAGCTGGCTTGGAAAACCAATTTACTATTAGTGAAACCACTCTTGTAGAATTAAACACTAGTTTTCATTCTATAGAAATAGATTAAATTATCTATTACCAACAATAAAAACATAATATTCCATCAAATGTTATAAATGATCTATGCACTAAATTTGGGTTTTGCATGGGCTTCCTCCCCAATTGAGTGTTTATTTAACTCTAGAAATTGATTAAAATATCATTTTATATCATTTTTATCATATAACCTCCCATGATCTTGGTTTTTTCAGCTCTGTGTCTTGTGCCTATGAGTCAAAGCATCTCTTGTGAGTCCAATAGGTTGGTATTGATTTTTGAAATCCTTATGAATAGAATTGAAATTCAATATGACACTGAAATAGACTGAACATGATGCAAAATAATATACAAATCATTATTTTTTTCAATTGTGGATTAGACCTAACTATATATTTGTTACAAGTATCAAAATAATTTATTTAAACATGATATAAACATACAGTATGCATACAACTGTTTTAAATTATTTTCACTTTTATTCATACAATATGAATTTTTATGCATAGTTTAACGGTGTACACTAATATTATACTTTTACTATATGTAACAACAACTTATCATGTTTTTATAATAGGAAATATCATTATGAATTTTATAACTATTTCAATTCCAAATTTTGTTTCAATTCAACTTATTATAGAATTTTGTGTATATTGGATTCCATTTATAAAACAAATTTTTGTACGTTAATGTGCATAGATATATGTTTCAATGCTACTCTGGGGCATTGCAAAGGGGTTGAATGGGTAATGTGTATACTTTTTAAAGTATCAGACCAACCGGTTACCCAATTATGGAATGAAATTAACCATATAAAGCCCCATTAATAAATGTTTAATGTGAAATTTTTTTAAACTCATAATCAATTTTCCATTTGAATATATTGTTAATTACAAAATAGAATAATTTTTTTGTTTTTATAAATAATCACATATAAATTAGTTGTTCTTATTATACATATTTTTTATAGATATTGTTTTATAGATATAATTTTTCTTATTTTTTAATAATTTCATATGGTTTTATTTATTTATTTTTACTCAAGAAATTTTTATTATGAATCAATTTTGTAATTGCTTCCGCCTGAATGGAATTTCTCATCAACATTTTCAGTTTTTTCTTTTAATGTATCTTTTCTTGGTTTTCTATATAATTTGATTTCATTTCTAATCTCAATATTCTATAAATTACTCCCTCTATTTTTTATATTTATTTTTTTTATTTGGTAGAAATAATAATTAATTGAAGTTGGACGAATGCACCTTGAATAGGTGATGAATATGAGGAAGGTGTTCATGCTTTTTGGAATTTTATAAACAAAATGTCCCAAACAAAAACATATTTTTCTATCCATGTATAAAATGATTAAATTTTAATAATTTGGAAATAATAGAGATTAAATATTATTTAATTTTTCATGGTTTTAAATTTAGTTATAGACCTTAGATTTGTCATGGTGGAACGAGAAAGAATTTCAAATCTAATAATGATAGTGCTTTGAAAGATGATAAATATGGTCAACTTGATGAAAAGAGTCATGATATTGATGTCAATGAAATAGAGAAAAATTGAAAATTGAGTGTTTATACGATGATACTAAAAAACCATTGTATCTGGGTTGTACAAAATATATGGTTTTATCGACAGTGTTAAGATTGATTAACCTTAATAAAAAACACGGATGGAGTGACAAGAGTTTTATAGACCTGCTAAAATTGTTGAAATTCATTCTTCTTAAATACAATAATATTCTATATTCACATTATAAATCCAAGAAAATATTATGCGTGACTGGATTGGGGTTTAAGAAAATTCATGTCTGTCTGAATGAATTTGTGGTATATAGGAAATAATACGAATTTCTATCTGAGTGTCCTAAATGTTGAACATCACAGTATAATTTGAAAAAAAAATCACAGGCTGATTTAGTAGTTACAGACATCCCTACAAAGTAATTTTGGAATCTTCTTGTAATTCCCCATTTCAAATGTTTACATTAAAATTCACATGATTTGAAAATTTTAAGATGGAATGAAGATGAGTAGATATGTGATGGAAATTTATTACATCCTACTGATTGTCCACTAATGAAAAAAATTTATCACCAGTTTCAAGCATTTCTAAATGAAGTTATAAATCTCAAACTTTGATTGATCATGAATTTAATAAATCCATATCAAATCCTTTATAGAACACATAGTTTGTGGTCTGTTTTATTGGTAATTTACAACATATCTCTAAATATTGTTTGAAGAAAAAATATGTTTTGTTGATCATAATAATATCTGGACCAAAACAGCATGTAAATGATACTGATGTTTTCATGTAACCATTAATTGATTATGTTAAACTTGTATGGGAATAAGGTATTAAGGTTTATAATTATTATAAAATTGAATATTTTCAAATACATGTGATTATTATGTTCACTATATATAACTTCCCATAATATGGTAATTTATTTGGATATAGTGTTATGGGGCATAATTTTTTTCGAAATTATGAACAACGGACTTTATATTATCAGCTGCATCATGGGAGAAAGCTAGTATACATGGTTCATAAAAAAATGCATATGTATCACTCTTATAAAATATTAAAAATGGAATTAAATGACACACATGAATTCATTAGTGATCCAAAATCTTTTTCTACTGATCTATATTTTAAGAGGGTGAGAATCCTTGATGTGACATTCAGAAAGACACAAAAATATGGTAATGCAAGAAAAATTTCGACGAAATTATCAATATTTTTTGAACTAACATATTAGAGATATCATGAGGTCAAACATAACATTGACATCATGCATGTGGAAAATAATATCTGTGAAATCTAGATTGTAACATTGTTTGATATTAATGGAAATACTAAATATGGTTTGAATGAAATATTGGACTTACTCTCTATGAGAATACGTTTGGAGATAGCTCCCACTCCTAATTAAAGGTGAACATTCATACCCCCATCTTGTTATAAACTATCCAAGAGGGATAAAATTATCATTTTTTAGTGTCTTGATGATATCAAAGTTCCATAGGGTTATTCATAAAATGTAAAAAAATGTTAAAGGATTATATGTTGATAGGTCTGAAATTTCATAATTGTCACGTCATTATGAAATAACTCCTACCAATTACATTGCATGGAATATGGCCCATCCATGTCAAAATGACTATCATGAAGGTGTTTTATTTCTTCAACCCAATTTTTAATAAGATGATTGACCTTAACACTTTGAACAACATAGATAATGAAGTGTTTTATATACTTTTTCAATTGAAAATGTATTTTCCTTCGTCCTTTTTTGATATCATACTGCTTTTAATGGTTCTTTGGTGTGAGAAATAAATATTTTCAGACCTATATATCTATGTTAAATGTATCCTTGTGAAAGTTATATAAATATATTAAAGGGATGTGTTAACAATTTATATCAACCTAAAGTCTCTATTTTTTGAGAAGTATATTTCTGATGAAGTTGCATAGTTTTGTACAATCCATTTTTCTATAGTGGAGCACATTAGTTTGCCTACATCTCTCTATAAATGAGTAAATTATGGGGGAAGGGGATCCATGTCATGAAGGTAAAATCATTATAATCTGAAGAGATAAATAAGGGAAATTTAATCATATTTAATCACACAAATTGTGATCAACCATATATAAAATTTCATATTAATTTGTTGAAACAACGTTATCAGAAGAAGAAAGATATGTGGATTTTGAATGGGAGTAACAAAAAAATTCCCCACGGTTTAAAGAAACCCTACATGGTGGATCAGATGCCTCTAAAAAAATTGATATGGTTAGTGGAAGGTACTAGTTTAAATTTTATAACATGGTCCAGATATGATATTAAAGGTTATACATTTCATATGAATGATCGTGACAATATATGTGTAGTTCAGAATAGTAGTGTACTGGTGTTCAAAAAAGCAATGAATTTTTCATATCCTAAATAAAAAAACCAAATATCTGTATTAAGTGCATATTATGGAGTCATTGAATAATTTTGGGAGGATGATTAGATTAAATTTCAAGTTCTGGTGTTAAAATTAAAATGGTTTACCGGTAACAATAGTGTCACACACAATAAATTTTGAATGAAATTAATTAATATGAATAAATTGGAATACACAGCTAAGCCATTTATCATGGAGACAAATGTGAAAAAATCTCTATGTTTTTTATCAATCCAATATGAAATTTTGTATTGTTTTACATGGAAAAATAGTATTTTGGTGATGATAAACTTGACAAATATGTTGATTTATGTGAGATCACAACTTCTATAGAAAGATTAATAGATAATGTATATAAAAATGTTGAGGACATCATTTGTACCAGACAGAATTATCATAATGACAGAATTTGAGAAAACAATTCTTTAGTAAATTCCTAATTTTACATGTAACATATGTTTTTATTTTGTTTTACTTTTTAAAATTTCACAGAATGTTAGATATGTTATTAGGAATCTCTCTATTAAAATAAGTATTAAAACAACATTTTTTAATTTTATTACATTAATTTATTTCATTTTATCTTACATTAATGATGTTATCACATTAGTTAACTATAAAATATATGAATTAACTTATGTTAAGTTTAGTTTAGTTTAATTTTTTTTGATAATTTTCATTTTTAAATTTTCATTTGAATATAATAGCTGTATTTTTATTTTTGTAAGTGATTGTTTGTTTCATTGATTTTTTGAATAATGACAGATCCATTAGCTGATACACCATATACATTTAGAGATGATTGAGCTCGTGATACCTATAGATAAGAACTCACACATTCTTTTATTGATGATTATTCTCATCATTCATTACATGAGACAACAAATTCTATGGGGGGAAAAGGGTTCTCGGGTGGGAATAAATGGAATCACACATTTACCAAAATTATCTATTTATCATAGTCAGGAACTGAGGATATCAATAGAATTTGATAATAATGATATTCTAAGAGGTCCACATGCAAAAAAAAATCAGTACTTTTATATGAGAATAGGATAAAATTAATGTTATTATTTTGATTGATAATTTGAGAAGTGTTGACGAAGTTACCATATCTCACCTATGAGAGAATCTTTTTTAAAGCATGTTTGTTATTGTTTCACTTATATTGAAATGTTTATAGTTATATATGATTTCACCCTTCTTATCTTATGATATATGATATACCAAATAATGGAGAAGTTGGGAATAAATTTTTTTCTTTGGTCGTTAGGAGATAGAGGGATTTTAAATGTTCCCTCACATAAAAATTAATTTTTGTGAATAAAGAAAATGACAATTCATGTCATATATTTGCATTTATTGATGAATATACTTAGAAGCAATTTTTTGAAGGGATATGAGGAGAATCATTTTTTATAAGTTAAATGTTACATTTTAGATGTTTTTTTATATTAATTACTATATTTTTAATCAAATTAATGATAATATTATTGTTTTTTTCATTCTTAATTTATAGAAATTAAGGATATCTCATTAGGAGATCCAAGAAAAAAACATATACCCTCACATATTATATCTGGAAGGTTATAGATTACTAAAAGAGAAAATAATGGTGGATGATTTTCAACAACTAAGGACTTCTTCTTCAGGATCAGTAGAGGTTATTCCTCCTTCCCCCTACAAGTCATAAAAAATAGAAGAGGGTTCATAATAGGAAATAAACAATTATCTTATAGATGATTCAAGGGTTGTAGCAAAGAATATTTTAAGATGTTTACATTATTTAATTATTTATGTTAAATAAATTTTTAATATTTTGTGATTCATTATGGGATTTTTCAAAATATTCCATAAATCATTCTATTAATGAGAATAACACACATAGTTCCTTTATTGATGAGGGTAGTCATGATAATTTAGCTACAATATTGGGAAATACCGAACACCCAGGTCATGTTTGAAGATACTTGACAAGTGTATCGGTAAAATACATACATCCCTATTCTAAATATTTTTCAAGGGATTATATTTATAAAAACAATTGAAACATTGGAAGATAAATTTTATGATATCCATGTGAATATGGAGGATAGAATAAGATCTTTTGTACATATTATTTTTATAGATATGAAAAAAAAATCATACTAAAGATCTAACTCCTCCACCTCTCACACCTTCTCTAGCAGATCCCACTCCTTGGTATCCTATATATAAATCTCTGGCTACATACCCCATTTTCCACATCCCACTCCAAAACCCCCTCCTCCACATCTTACATGTTATTGTGAGTTGTATTTTGATGATCCCTGACATATTGTTCTATATGGGACTATATTTTATTTGTGAAATACCTTTCATCATCAATAGATAGAGATAGATCATTACAGGTTCATTGTACAAGATATTATAGATTGACGAGAAATAATTTCATTCCATAAAGATGAGGTGAATAGAGTTGTACAATGTATCAGTAATTTTATTATTTTTACATCTTGACTTGTTAGACATATTACCAAAGAGGTATGTGTATATGTTATCTTTTATTTCATTTTAATGTTAAATTTTTTTTATCATTATAATGTTCATATATTTATCTATTTTTTTAGAGGACTACTTTAAATGTAAATAAATATTGTATGCTCAACAATATATAGAATGTTTTATAACTCCATATGTTGTTTCTTCTTACTTTGATGTACTATCGAGATATTCAAAATTTTTACTGGATTTATATGGGATTCGAATTGAATATAGTATTTTTGGGTGTGAAATGAAGGTGGTACTTTTGAAAAACTATATCATGGAGATTTTATATAGATATCAATTGTCCATCAACACAATACATATTTTTTCCATGTAATTCAGTTAATAATATTTTTACATTCATTTAATTTATAAAAAAGATATACTTATTTTTTTGTATTAGTTATCTTTCTAAAATTTGTATAGATAATGAAAACATAGATGTATATGGATTTATAGATCCATAATTTATTTCACAATTATCTAGGATAATTACTAATGTAAGAAGAATAGTTTATATTGGTGAAAGATTTCAGAAAAATGAAATTGTTAAGTGTTGGATGTTTTCTTGTCTTCAAAAGTATGGAACAAATTTCTCAAAAAATGTTTTATGTATCCTAACATACTAACCACTCATATTATATTTTCTTTTATATTAGTGACCATTGTATTTTGGGATTTTTTTTGAAAGAGAGTGGATGTTGTACTGGATATTCTTGATCCACAGTGAAGTGAAAGAAAATTTTAAGAATGTAGTGAACATGTATGTTTGAGTATTTTAATGATTATTTACATTACACTAACTTAGATTTATTTTATTCATTTTAGTTTCAAATAGTGAATGGGATTTTTGTAGAGATACTATATGAAATAATCAAGCCAGTATCAAATATGTACAATCACAAGTGAATTTTCATTTACCATTATTAAATTTTGGATATATAACTTATTAATGTTATTTATAATTGTTAAAAAAAATTAAATATAAATTTAATAAACAAGAAGGATTAAAATAATCTGGATATAATATTTTATGATTTATTTATGAAATAATTGAAAATTGGATTCTTTTTATGTTTAATAGTGTTATATTTATTTATAAACTTTTACTTGATATCTCATTCGTTTTATTCAACATACATTCAAGTTAAAAGATATCTTTGTAATTTTTAGCTTTTTGATGACCCTCATACGTATAGTGAAAATGATTTGATTTACTTACAAAATTAATGGGATAATACTTTTATTGGTTTGATTCATTTTTATTTTGATAGAAATATATAGTGTAAACTAGAAAGATTAAATTTCAAGTGTACTGGTTTTTTCTGTTGTTCTTTGATGTTTTTCTACTTTTATACCAATTTCTCCTTATTTCTACTGGGGGAAGGGTGGATGGATTGTATTTAAAAAAAATTAATTTTTTACATTGGTTATCAAATAACCGACATGAAAACCATTAATAATAGTTTTTTACATCATTTATTTGGTAACCAACATGAAAAACAATATTCCACGTTGGTTATTTTATAAAACTAATGTTAAATACTTGTCGATTGATATTTAATGTCTTTTATAAAATAACCAAAGTGAAATATTTATAACCTCTCTATTTTATGTCTGTTATATATATAACTGATGTACAATAATAATTATTTCTATCTTTCATGTCGTTTATTAAATTATTAAAGTGAAAATGTTTCTTCCACATTGATTATGTCATATAACTCATGTAGAAGAGTGTTTTTCATAGTAGTTATTTGAAAATATACATGAAAAAAATTCATAAAAAATATTTAAATTTTTTTTATTTATAACAAATGTTATAAACTTATTTACAATGTCGCATATTAACCAATGTTAAAAATCAATATAGACTTCTGTAAAAAATAATCATTTTAACTAGTGTTCAAAATTCCAATACATGCATATGGAAATAGTATCATTCAACTAATACAGATGAATAAATCATAACACTATCCCCAGAAGATCCACATGTTCTCCAATACATCAAGAAAATATTGTGATATCTTTAACGAATAATATCAAAATTTGATCAACATAAGGATAGAAAAATAATAACCTCCCCCCCCCAAGAAACCTTTGGTGTAATAATATTTTTAAGGGGAATTACATGAATGATTTATGATTATACCAATATCAAAATAATATATTTTAAACATAATTCTCCATCAGCCTTATATGATTACATCCTTATAATATATCCACCATTATGAACATACAAACCCCCTCCAAAAAAACAAAAAGTCATCAATCATTATGAAAGGTTATACCACATTCACCCAAACATTAAAAAAATAAGGAATATATTACTTCAATACTTCATTAATCGTTATTTTAAAATGAACTATAGATCCCCATGGGGCATTCTAGGGTGAATGGAACATTTTAATATCAAATCGTTAATCTGAATAAAAAATTCCTAATGATTTTCTAATTTTATTTTTCAAGGGGATATAGAAATTGTGTTGATGTCATATTGAAACTATATCACTACTTGAATTTGTGCTATTTGCAATGGGCTATTTGCGATGGGATCTCATCACAAATAACCTTTAGCGGCAGGGTCTTATCGCAAATAGTAAGTTGCATAAAACGGCGTCGCAAATACCATTTTTTGCGATAGCCTTGTTGAAAAAAATGTTTTTTGAGACTAGGAAGTTCCCCGTCGCTAATAACTCTCTGATTATATACATTATATATAAGTACACTTTTTGCGATGGGCCCTTGGTACCGTCACAAATACTATTTAAAAATATATATTTAAACTATTTTCGATGGGATCCCTTCGCAACATGTCCCATTGCAAATAATAACCAAAGAAAAAATATATATTTAATGAAATTATAATTAATGAAAAAATAATATTAATGTCGTTAAAATAATAAAAATATAAAAAATCCTAAAATTATCAATATTCTCAAAAAAATATAAAAAATCCTAAAATATTATTATTAGTAGTATTAAAATAAAAAAACATTAAGAAATATAATACTAAAAAATAAATTTAATAAAATTGTGATTAATAAAAAAATAATATTAATATTATTAAAATAATAGAAATATATTGAAATTCAAAATATTCAGAAAAAAAATATAAGAAATCATAATATATTATTATTATTATTAGTAAAATAAAAAAATATTAAAAAATCTAATAGTAATAATAAATAATAAAATATTAAAAATAAAAAAAATTAAATTTACAATATTCAAACCAATATAAAAGACAGAAACTAAAAATAGTTTATATTACAACAAATATTGAATTAAAATGTTTATAACATAAATAAATCACTAGGGGTCATCTTCTCGATGAGGGGGAGGAGTTGTAAGAGATTGTGGAAGAAACTCCATCCCTAAACTATGAGGCAGACGACGGATGTACTCCATCTGCTCGTGATGCTACTGTTTCCGTAGACGCATCTCCTCATCGTGATGCTTCTGCTGCTGCTGCTGCTGACACATCTCTTCATGCTACTTCTAGAAACTCTCTATAAGATTAGCCTGAGTTTGAAACTACTCCTGATACTATGAGGCAGAAGATGATTCCTCTCTACGAGCTCCTCTCGAGAAATATGCTAACATCGCAGCAGTATTATAATAAGTACCAAGAGTCACATGCGAACTAATACCAACTACTCGTCCCTTCTCAAAGCCATACTGAGTTTCCTGTATCCATGCTGCCTCATCAAAATGGTGGGCACTGGTCTGATCAAACGCCTCATCTGGACTCCCAGCATGTGTCTAAGAGGCCTCAGCCTCATATGGCTCCTTCAATTCCCATTTGAAATTAAAATTGTGAAACTATTATATTCACTTAATTTTCAAACAAAAAAAAATAATACTAACCACAATCTGATGCATGCGATTGACTCTAATCTCTCTAGGGGCTGGATCACTGTACATCCTCCAATAAACGTCACACTCTAAAATATAGGGATTCTCGACTACCTGTAAAAATATAAAATAAACTCTTTATATTTAAAGTTATATAAAATATTTAAAAAAGATACTTACCAAATGATCTTTATGAGTACTGAATATACGGCTACCAGCTCGATGTGTCACCTCCTGTCTCCCCCGGTTTCTGTTGAGCCACTGAATACCTCTTCGGAAATCCAACACCCAACTAGTATAAACTTAATCCATCCCAAACATGAGATGAAATGTTCTCTGGTTAGTGGGCTCTACACGACTCATCAAAATTTTTCACTCCTGTTTTTTTAATGGTCATGCTTCTCAAATTGTGCAAAAACTGACAGAAACAGTCACACAAAGATGCCTCCCATGCTGTGTTGATAACTTCACGCATGCTATCATCGATGGAATACCATAAACAATATAAATAATTTATAATATCATGTTATTAATAAAATTAATTTCAAAATAAATATTATTTATTTACATACCAGCTAATGATTGAACATGTCGAGTTGCGCATCAACGGGAATATGTTACCATGTGATCCTTGTCTGAGAAAAATAATTATACAAGATAGAACTTACCTATCTAACAGATGCATGTGAAAAACTGTGAAAAAAGAATAAATAATCAAATAATTAGTATATATATATAAATAAATTAATGAAAGATAACTAAAATATACAGGTTATCATACCTCTGTGTGCATGGATCGAAGACAAGACGTTGATGTTGCTCAGGGATAGGGTCAGGAATCATCAGTCGCGCAAGACCACACCCCCTCTGCGTACCCCCTGAACTGCCAGTAGGACGAGGGTCAGATGATCCCAAATCCCCTTCATCCAAAGGTAGATCATCCACCTGTAACTCACGAAATATATCAGGGTCCATCTGAATCAGAAAATGATTTTTGTTAGCAGATACTTGAAAATAACTATTATATATAGATATATATTAGTTATGATTATAACCAGCATTTAACTATGTCAATATTCACATTCATCATCATATTTATATCTGACGATGACAATGTCTTCATATTCCTCCTCGGCATCATCAATATTCATGTGAGTTTCAGTTTCATCATCTCTTGTCATTTCAAATTCATTTGTAACATCATTAAGATATTTTTCACCATTGAGCCTTAATTGTGGGGTGTCATCATCGATATTGACATCTCTTTGTGAAAAAGATGGATTTTGAGTAGTCTCTTGAAAATTTTCAATTCCTTCCACTTCAGCAGAACTACATTCAGTTTGAGTAAACTGATTTTCCCAAGATTTCATTTTTATTATCATCCACTAAACACTCAGGTATCTTAAAGTGAAAAATTACATTGCGTAATAAATTTAATGTGCATGTTGAGCCTATAAGAATGGTTCATTTACTGCAAGAAGACTTTTATATTTTATAGAGTCAATTCCATGAGTCGAATAAACACGCAAGCCGCTCTTAGTATCCAACCAACGACATTTAAACATCATTATGTAATTTTGTCCTAGATTACACCGCTCAATAATTTTATCCAGAATGTCGTAAAAGTCAACTTCAGATTATCTATGATGAGATCCTCTCAAACAAACTCTAATGTTCATTGTTTTTTTTTGATTCCCCATATGCACGTGTATAAAATCGAAAACCATTCACCACATATGCATTATAATATTTAACCATGTTGGATGGTGGGTTACTCAATATACATAGACTCTAATGAATTTTATCAGCATGTTGAGGCACCTGAAAATTTGTAAAAAAATTATCAATATAATAAATAGTAAACTGAATTGATATTAAACCATCAATAATTTATGTTATGAGGTTTTGAAACCATTGAGAAAAAAAAATGTCTGCGTTCTTCAAGAGAAACTGCTGTAATTTGTGGAAGTTTTTTCTTGATATTATTATCATATAACATAAAAATAAAATAAGTTTACATACGGTAACATACATTATAGAATAATTGATAGAAGCACTCATAGTACAAATGATTTCATTTCTTCACAGTTGAATAGAACATATGTATGAGCTCTGTGATGTTCATCATCAGAAATCCATCTTTCTTGAACTCCATCGAAGCCAAGATTTGGCTGATTAAAAACTAATAATTGTTTGTCCATTTAGTCATTAACATTTCTCTAGTTCTATCCAATGCAGTTGTGTTTTGAGGGATATTTAGATTAAAAATATTGAGAGTAGAAAAAAGAAATTTCCTTTTGCAAATAAGCTTCTGCAATTGAGCCTTCAACTGATGCTTTGTTACGTAATTTTTTCTTCAATTTCAGCATGCATCTCTCGAATGGGTACATCCATCTGAACTATATTGTACCTCCACATTTAGCTTCATGTGGAAAATGTAATATCAGATATTCCATTGAATCAAAGAAAGCTAGCGGAAATATTTTTTCCAGTTTACATATAATTACAGCAACATCTTCTTCCAGTTTTCTTAGGGCATCATAGTCCGTTGTCACTGCACAAATGTCTCAAAACAATATGATATGTCTGTTATTGAATCCCAAATAATAGAATTCAACAATCCTATGAATCCAATCAGCATAAGTCTTTCCATTATAACATGAAAATCATAACTTTTTAATATGGTAATATGACCATTCTTAACACATCTTCCCAAATTATAAGTATATCCATCTAGAAGTCTCTAATCTAAAATCCACTGACAAAATAATAAGTGACTCTCTTTGGACATTTTATAAGATTATTTTTGATTCATTGACCCCTATGATCTGAAATTTTCAAATAGTTCATGTTCTGGTTTCCTGAAACATTGGGAAAGATCTAATCATGCTTTTATAGTATCTTTGGTCTTACCTAGTGTATCCGAAACTGTATGAAATAAATTCTCAAAATAGTTCTTCTCAATATTCTTGACATCCAACTTTTAGAAGACCAAATAATCAGACCAATATGGAAGATCCCAGAAAATGCACTATCTTATCCAATTATGTTCTTTCACAAATCCAAGGATTTTCGGTTGGTTTACTATTGGCCCAAATGTGATGGAAGGTAATGAAAATACAACTAATTTTAACTCTAAACTTGAGATAATTTTAGGAGGTTCATCCCTTTCAATTGTTCCTTTTCTGAAATGAGATTTGTTTTTTTGAAAAGTATAGAGACACAAAACTTGACGTACATTGACATTACATTACTTTTGCGAAATACATAATATATAACAAACACAAACACACAAGGACCATAATAGTTTAGTGTCTTTGGAAACTCGGAATTTAATCTTCTAATTATGGTGAATGATATTTTACTTCTCACATAGAGATCTTCCCCTTTTGTTTTCTTACCTAAAACCTTTCTTTATATCCTGGGGAAAAGAAAACATAAAATGGGTGATCTCAAATGCTCAGTAAGGGTAATCATAGAGAACATAAAACAATCCATAATCATTTGAAAGTAAAAGCTTGAACATAAAATCTAAACATCAAAATCTTGAGAAAATACATAAATCTTGGAAGTACGTAAGAAATATATCATAAAGGAACATCAATATGGATAAAATAGCATGGGAATAAATCATGTAATTGCGGAAACCATTCATCACTTGTTATGATTTCCATAGTAGCCAAGGCATTGCTTCCAATACCATCTTAATGGGCAAAGTCCCTTTATGAATCGAGTTCACTCCTTGTTCCAGTCCTGTATCACTGAACCGGATTAACTTACCATTCCATCCATGTCTATATCATGAGATATAAATCTTTACCCAATGCATTAGAGGGATATATAGGTCCCACACATATCATAATGAAATCATTCTTACTTGTGCCAAAAAATAAACATAAAACATTCATCATAACCCAATGAATAAAATGAGTTTCATAAACATCATCCCATCATCACATAATCCATATAAAACAAATAGATATTTCATTACAAGAAAAGTGAAACCATGTATATCATAGAGACATTATACTTGAAACATTCACATATGAAATAATTTCATGTGAGATGGAAAATGGTTTTGAAAAAACACTTGAAATGAATTCCTGAGGAAAATATCCTTTCTTCTTCAAAATCATTTTCTTTTCACAAAATTCCATGAAAATTTAAAAGAAAATTATATTGTTGAAAATAGTCATAAAATATTGTAGAGTAAGCTTAATGAAAATGAGGCGTTATGAAACCGTAAAAATCTTTTCACACCGTATAAGTTAAAATTAACATTCTTCTCCTACTTTTATCGAAAAAGTCAAAAAGTTCCTTCTATGGTAAACAAAAGAAAGATTCCTTCCATAACACAAAGTAAAAGTAAAAGAGCGGTAAACATGACATTAAACATACATGGAAGAATACTAAACACATTATGAAAAACATTTTATGGGAATGGATGAAAAATATAACCCCAGTAAATACTTACGAATAAACAATCTCCGATAAGAATGAGATTGGAATAATTATCCCTTACCTTAGGTCCGATATGCTTCATACGTATCTGAACCTCCTCTTCTTCGCCGCACCTCCTTTAAGCCCTCTCTTAAGGAATTATAGTTGGTCTTTTGAGAATACCATAACCTCAAGAATGTTTCTAGGGAAGTGGAGAAGAGAAATGGGGAGGGTTTGGCCGAGCTTCAAGGATCAAAAGGATGTGAAGAGAAGAGGGAAGGGGTGCCTTTTTTATAAGGGAGGATTGGGGAAGCTTTGGAAAAACATAAAATATTATTTTATAATAAAGTAATATTCATTTTTTAATAGCTCAAATTTGATTTTTTCTGAAGATAAGGTGGGGATGGGTCGAAATCCTCTCATCCAATAGATTTTAGATAGGTTTGAGTCATTATAATAACCATATATTTTAGTTTTAACTCTTAGTTATTTAGATTGACATTTACCATGTCACTTTGTATTTTTATATTATATAGTTAATAAACATACCATATACATCCAAGAGACCCCCAAGTGGTCCATTAATGATACACCTATCGTGATATAAGTATCTTGTCCAAACCTTAGATTTTTATGAATATAATAACAATTAATAATATAATATTTGTTTTAAAAACAATTTTATGTCAATTTAGACACTATTTGGTAATTGATTTTTGTGAAAATAATAACAGAATGATTAGTTCGAACAAAGTTAATTAAATAAATACTAACATGTCATATTAACCTATTAAATTAGTGTAATTCATAAAAAGTCTCAAATTACATTTATTTGGGTATTTATAACATCAGTTATGTTAATATTTCATTAATAAGATAATTACTATATCAACATTGTGTCATAAATTAATTAAATTATTTAATGTCTAAAAATTATAAATAAAATATCATTATGTATTGAATCTTATTATATTTCTAATGAGTATATATAATCAAATTTATCTTATGTATAACCCTATATTAAAAATTATCTATTTATTAAACATTGATTTTAACTATTTTAACCCTTCTTTAAAAAAATTAATAATAAATGTCCTAATCTAATACAAGTGGACCTAAATGGTCATATTTTATTCCTAATGTTGTTTTTAGTCTAATTACACTTATCCAATATATTTAGGACATGTTTTAGGGTAATAATAATATCATTTTTACCTTAATTACCGTATTTACTTTTAACCGTGGTAAATAAAAGTAAAAAAGTTACTATTCACCAAAAATTATTTTCATCTCATTGAACCAAATTTTAGTCCTTGATATTAACCTTGTCTCTCAGATTTTCGAAATTCCACTCACAGAAGCGGTAAAATTATGTTTTATGTGAATTTCCATTTTTCTTAGGAGGTGGGTAAAAGACGGTAAAAAGTTCAATAAAATTTTTATATATCTAAATTTATTATAAAATCACTCCAATTAATTACATTGAACTTATATAGGTATTATGTATCAATTTTGACCTAAAATAAATTTAAATAAAATAAATAATTATTTAAATAAAAAGTCGGTTTTTAAATAGTAACTCAATGTTTTCACTATTCATCAAAAATTGAATGTTTTCAGAAAATACCAAAATTTCACCCTAATCTAATTTCGATATTCCGAATGCAAAAATGAAGTCCATTTTGAAAAATAAAATTCTAAAAAGTGGGTATTAATATTCATAATGGCTAGTTTATATAACATATCGTTGTTTACTGAAACTCAGTATTGCGTACAACATACGCTATCATGGAAGGTCGTGATTGCGTGTAATAAAAGACAAGTCAGGGATGCGTGTAGTGCAAGCTCCTTTTGGTGTAGCGTATAACACAAGACATCAATTAAATTAAAAAAGAATATTTGTCATAAAATCTCGGGGTGTCTCATTCTACCCCCCATAAAATGAAATTTTCCCTCGAAATTCATCGGGGTTATAAATGGTTTATTATTCGAAAGTTTCATTAATAGAAATCCACATCGTAAAAATGAATACCAAAACTTATCTTTAAAAACTAAAGTATGAAATGTAACGGTTACCCAAATTAACTAATCACTGGGTTTCCACGTAGGAGAACATAGGTGAAAATATGGATATGGGAGAGAAATCTAACCGTTATGTTCTGATGAAGAGTGGTAGAGAACATGGCTATAAAAAAGCCAAAAATCACAAAGCCACAAATTTGTGATGATCTGGGGTACCATCTGATTCATCGGATATAAGGGCACTAGGAAAACATTTTTGGTTTTCAAGATCATTTCCCTAAAGTTGAAGAATTAGAATTAGAAGAAATACTTACTTTATTTTGGTAAAATCTCACCGTTTTTTGTGCCTTGAACAATTTACACTTCATCTATTTAAGAAATGAAGTTGAATTTGTCTTTCATGAAGTTTTAGTAGATTATGCGATATAATGATAGGTCATTCCATCTGTTTCTATCGCAAAACATTTAGCACAATTTATTAAATATACAGAAGTCCATCTATGTTGAGATTAATCGTATATGGTTGCTAAAATGGACATATACTTCAGCTATCACAGTTTTTAATAAAATAAAACTAGTTTCTACTAACCATGTAATTCCGATAGGCTAGTGGTAGGCGATAAAGGTATGTCGCACTTTCGTTGTGGGTTTGATTCCCGCATCCTTATCCGATGCGACAGGTTGTCGCCCGTCCTGCAGGTTGTCCTTTTTCTAAAACTACATTATTATAAATATCCATCAATAATATCGAAAAATTTCTAGCCATAAACAATACTAACTTATGTCAAACATAATCCATTCAAATCTTTAGGCATCTCCAAAATACTGATGTCCAATCTCATATTATAGTGAAAACAATTACCAAAGAGTTCATATAAAAAGCATGTTAATACCATCGGTGATCCCCATATATCATAAGATATGTCTTGTTGGTCACATTCCAAACATTTGAAGGCCTTAATCATGTATACTCTTGAAAAATGAATACCCATTGAACCTTAGTGAAAACATGAGTGCTGTCAAAAGTTAACTCCTTCCACATACCAAAGTCCCCAAATTTTGTATACTCAAACCATGATATCACTTAGTCCTTATAACAATCATGATATCATGAATACTATCAAACATATTATTTCCTCCTTATCCATTAATTATGTGCATATCATCTTCTTTCCAAAAATATCTGAATAAAATTTCATGGTTACCAGTACCATTCAACATATACTTTCAAATACTTTAGGAAAAACAATAGTGTAACAATCCTTAGATGTTTCTTTATTCCATAGTACCATTAAATTACCTATACAACATAACTCTTGATAAACATATAATCATTCCACTACCTTTTTAAACCATTGACCAAACTTCAACACTTCTTCCATCTCATATATCATTTGTAGTCTAATCATCATCCACATAAATACTACCCATATGACAATGCTGATTCTCTTCATGATATTTTCCTTTAGGGAACTGGTTTTCATAATGCTTATACATTCCACATTTAAAACATCTAATCATTGTTGATGTCGTAGAAATACCATTATACTTATCCAAGGTGTAAACTGAACATTTTCCTTTGCACTTACTAGATTTGTGTCCTTTTCTGCACCAAAAGAATCTTCCAGTTCCTTTGAAACATTCTCCTTGATGACTCTTTCCACATGATTTACATGATAGAAATTGAACTTTCCTTCCTCTATGATCATCATGAAACTCTATCTTTCTCTTATTAGCTGAGTCAGGAAACTTACCAAAGATGAGATTATTGATCATATTATGAGATTGCTGATTAGGCATAATAACAATATGTGGACCTCCAGATCCTATTTCATTCGGTTTCTCATGAAGAATATCATTCCATTGTCTATCATATCCTCCATTATCGTGAATCTTCCCGTTCCCAGCCATTTTCTAAAACCCAAAAAAATAGTGTGAGAGGCCAAAATCCTAATCAAGGGGGATCAGCTTTAATATCTAACATCTTAGGTTAAATTCTATGATCGTTACCATAATTATAGGACTATAACCTATACTTATACTTAATCATAGGGACATCCCTAGACATACATTAGAAATATCTCTAGGAATCTCACTATATTTCTCGCATCCTAGTTTCCAAAGGTTGACTCAACCTTCCATCTGATACCAACTATAGAGACCCAAAGCAGGACGTACATTGATATTACATTACTTTTTTGGAATACTTAATACATAACAAACACAAACACAAAAGGACTGTAATAGTTTAGTGTCTTTGGAAACTCGGAATATAATCTTCTAATCGTGGTGAACGATCTTCAACTTCTCCCATAAAGATCTTCCACTTTTGTTTTCTTACCTAAAACCTTTCTTTATATCCTGGGGAAAAGAAAACATAAAAAAGGGTGAGCTCAAATGATCAGTAAGGGTAAGCATAGGGAATATAAAAAAATCTATAAACATTTGAATGCAAAAGCTTGAACATAAAATCTAAACATCAAAATCTTGAGCAAAGACATAAATCATGGAAGTATGTAAGGCATATATCATAAAGGAACATCAATATTTATAAAATAGAATGGGAATAAATCATGTAATTTTGAAAACCATTCATAACTTCTTATGATTTCCATAGTAGCCAAGGAATTTCTTCCAAGACCATCTTAGTGGACAAAGTCTGTTTCTGAATCGAGTTCACTCCTCGTTCCTGTCCTGTATCACTGATCCGGATTAACTTACCGTTCCAGCCATGTCTATCTCATGAGATATAAATCCTTACCCAATTCATTGGAGGGATATATAGGTCCTACACATCTCATAATGAAATCATTCTTACTTGCGCCACACGAAAAACATAAAACATTGATCATAACCCAAAGAATAAAATGGGTTTCATAAACATCATCCCATCATCACATAATCCATATAAAACAAATGGATATTTCATTATAAGAAAAGTGAAACCATGTAAATCATAGAGACATTATACTTTAAACATACACATATGAAATAATTTCATCTTAGATGGAAAATGGTTTTGATAAAACACTTGAAATGAATTCTTGAGGAAAATATCCTTTCTTCTTCAAAATCAATTTCTTTTCAAAAATTTCCATGAAATTTTAAAAGAAAAGTATTTTGTTGAAAATAGTCATAAAATCTTATAGATTAAGCTTCATTAAAATGAGTCGTTACAAAACCATAAAAATTATTTCACACCGTATATGTTAAAAATAACATTCTTCTCAAACTTTTGTAAGAGAAGTCTAAAAGTTCCTTGTATGGTAAACAAAAGAAAGATTCCTTCCATAACACAACGTAAAAGTCAAAGAGGAGTAAACATGACATTAAACATACATGGAAGAATACTAACCACTTTATGAAAAACATTTTATAGGAATGGATGAAAAATATAACCCCATTAAATACTTACGAATAAACAATCTCGGATAAGAATGATATTGGAATAATTATCCCTTACCTTAGGTCTGATGTGCTTCATACGTATCTGAACCTCCTCTTCTTCGATGCACCTCCTTTAATCCTTCTCTTAAAGAAGTATAGTTGGTCTTTTGAGAAGAAACAAACCTCCAGAATGATTCTAGAGAAGTGGAGAAGAGAAATGTGCAGGGCCTTTCCAAGATTCAAGGCTCAAATGGGTGTGAAGGAAAGAGGGAAGGGTGCCCTTTTTATAAGGGAGGAGAGGGGCACCTTTGGAAAAACATAAAATATTATTTTATAATAAAGTCATATTTGGTTTTTAATAGATCCAAATTGATTTATTTCAAATATAAGGTGGGGATGGGTCCAAATACTCTCAACCAATATATTTTAGATAGGTTTGGGTCATTATATTAACCTTATCATTTAGTTTTAACTCTTAGTTAATTAGATTGACATTTACCATGTCACTTTTTATTTTTATATTATATAGTTAATAAACTTAGAATATACATCCAAGAGACCCCCAAGTGGTCCATTAATTATACAAAAATCATGATATAAGTATCTTGGCCGAAACTTATATTTTTAGGAATATAATAACAATTAATAATATAATATTTGTTTTAAAAACTATTTTATGTCAATTTAGAAACTATTTGGTAATTGATTTTTGTGAAAATCATAACAGCATGATTAGTTCGAAATAAGTTAATTAAATCAATAATAACATGTCATATTAACCTATAAAATTATTGGAATTCATAAAAAGTCTCAAATTACATTTATTTGGGTTTTTATAACATCAGTTATGTTAATATTTCATTAATAAGATAATTACTACATCAACATTGTGTTATAAATAAATTAAATTATTTATTGTCTAAAAATTATAAATAAAATACCATTATGTAGGAAATATTCTTATCTTTCTAATTAATATTTTTAGTCAAATTTATCTTATGTATAACCCTATATTAAAAATGATTTAGTTATTAAACATTGATTTTAACTATTTTAACCCTTCTTTAAATAAATTAATAATAAATGTACTAATCTTATCCAAGTTGACCTAAATGGTCATATTTTATTACTAAGGTTGTTTTTGGACGAATTACACTTATCCAATAGAATGAGGACATGTTTTAAGATAATAATATTATCATTTTTACCCTTAATTACCCTATTTACTTTTAACCGTGGTAAATAAAAGTAAAAAGTTACTATTCACCAAAAATTATTTTCATCTCATTGAACCACATTGTAGTCCCTGACATTAACTGTGTCTCTAGGATTTTTACAATTCCACTCACAGAAGCGGTAAAATTCAGTTTTATGCGAATTTCCAAATTCTCCTAGGAGGTGGGTAAAAGACGGTGAAAAATTCAGTAAAATTTTTATATATCTAAAATTATTATGGAATGACTCCAATGAATTACATTGAAATTATATAGGTATTATGTATCAATTTTTACCTAAAATAAATTTAAATAAAATAAATAATTATTTAAATAAAAAGTTGGGTTTTAAATAGTAACCTAGTGTTTTCACTATTCATCAAAAATTTATAGTTTTCAGGAAAATACCATAATTTCACCCTAGTCTAATTTCGATATTCTAAATCCAAAAATGAAGTCCATTTTGAAAAATAAAATTTCAAAAATTGGGTATTACAGTTCGTAACGACTAGTTTATATAACATATCGTTGTTTAGTGAAACTCGGTATTGCGTACAACATACGCTATCGTGGAAGGTCGCGATTGTGTGTAATGCAAGCCAAGTCAGGGATGCATGTAGTGCAAGCTCCTTTTCATGTAGCGTACAACACAAGACATCAATGAAATTAAAAAGAATAATTTTCATAAAATCTCGGGGTGTTACAAAATGGATGATCGGTTCGAAAAAATATGCGATGACAGTCAGCATATCAATGTTTTTTTCCTTGAAGAGCTTAAAGGCATTGTTGTCTTTAATATAGTAAGGACATGATTTTGGACTATGTGTAATTTATCCCGATAACATTCCATATGCTGGAAAGTCACTAATCGTCTACATCAATGTAGCTTTTATTATGAAATTTTGTTTCACAGCAACATCATATGTACTAATATCATTACTCCACAATGCATTTAACTCACCAATAAATTGTTTAAAATAAACATCAATATTCTTTTTCATATGTCCTGGGATTAATAAGGTCAAAAAGATATAGGTCTCCTTCATCAACATCCATGAAGGTAAATTAAACAGATTTATAAAGACAGGACAACATGAATACCGACTACCATAAGAACCAAATGGATAGAAACCATCATTTGAAAGACCCAATCGCACGTTTTGGGCATCAAAAGAAAAAATGGATGCATATGTTCAAAATGTTTCCACGAATCACCATTACATGGATGATTCAATCTTTTATCAGTTGAAATATTGGTTTTTTCCATGATATCATTGACGTTGAGTTCGAATACACAAATAAACATTGCATCCTGGGTGTAAGGGGAAAATATCACAACTTTTTTTATAGGAATCAATCCAGACTTCCCTAGTTGATCTTCTTTATACCTCAATTTTCCACCTGTGGGACAACTATCCAATGACTCATTTTTAACAGAATATATGCTGCAATCATTTGCACATGTATGAATCTTCGGATAACTAAGGCCCAGATTCTGAACCAACCTCTTGCTCTCATAGTAATTTATAGGAAACACATTTCCTTTAGGTAACAGTGTTTTAACCAAAGAAAATATTTGATCAAAACAGTTTTTTGACATTGCATTCTCTGATTTAATAGCCATAAATTTTGAAACCACTTCTAATTTTCTTATCTTGCAACCAGGATATATTGCATCCTCAGCAGACCTCAATAAATCATAAAATTTAGATGGTTCCAACTCAGGAGTTAAATTGATATCGTCTTGAGTTTCTGTTTGTTGAACAGATATACTGGCAACATCATGTACTAAATTTTGATACCATGATAGATCTAGAATCAAGTTATTAGTATCTTCTATGGAACTTCATTCACCATATTGATACCAAAAAACATAATCTGGTTGAAAACCAAACCACAAGAGATGTCCCACAACCTTCTCAAACGTGTCAAATGTTCTCAGAGCACATTTTTTACAAGGAAACTTAATTGTGCCTTCTGAAACATATTCTCTTTTTTATGATGCAAATGATAAGAAAGCTTCAACACCCTCAATATATACAAGATTTAAACAAGAATAGTTTGTATTTTTGCACTGATTTATCCAAGCGTGGTCATATAATAATGACTGATGTTGATTTTCTTATTCTATATTTTTCTATAAAATATAAAATCATCACAGTTTTTGAATAATTGAAATTATAAAAACAAAATATGAAAAAGATGAGATGAATAAATACAACTACTTCTTAATAATTACCATTAATTTTGGGAAATACAATTTCTAGTGGATGGACGGTTACTCTTTTTTCCGACAACTCATTTATATGAAAATTTATCTTAGTGAAATCACAATGAAGAATCTGCTCAGAGGTTCACATATTTATTCTCGTGCATATGAGAATGTTGAAGCATACCTCTGAGCAGATTCATCATTGTGATTTAAATGTGAGAAAGATGCAAGTAAATGAGCTGTCAGACAAAAGAGCCCCCTTTTCATCGATGTATCATCTTCTTGCAACTATCGCAGCTTGAAAACATTATGAAAAATGTGGTCCTATGAATATTTATTCAAACTCGTTCATAGGAGATTGGATTTGCATACATAGAAGAATACTTTTCATAATATTTAGAGTCTTTGAAAGTTGAAAGAAGAAGAGTCATCAAGCCAAAGGAGTGTCATCAATCCACTGGAAATTGTTCCAAGTTATTACATGTCATTAAAATTTATTACAATTGATATTATTCCTATTTATTACTAATTATTACTAATTATTACTAATTATCCCTAATTATTAATAATTATTGTTAACTATTACTAATTATCCCTAATTATTAATAATTATTGCTAACTATTACTAATTATTACTAATTATTACTAATTATTACTAATTATTACTAATTATTACTATTTTACTATTTTTTACGATTTTTTACGATTTTTTACTATTTTTTACTATTCTTTACTATTTTTTACTATTTTTTACTATTCTTTACTATTTTTTACTATTTATTACTAATTATTACTAATTATTACTAATTATTACTATTTATTACTAATTATTACTAATTATTACTTATTATTACTAATTATTCCTATGTATTACTAATTATCAATAATTATTACTAATTATTACTAATTACTACTAATTATTACTAATTATTACTAATTATTACTAATTATTACAAATTATTTCTAATTATTACTATTTATTACTGTTTATTACTATTTATTACTATTTATTACTATTTATTACTATTTATTACTATTTATTACAATTTATTACTATTTATTACTATTTATTACTATTTATTACTATTTATTACTAATTATTACTAATTATTACTAATTATTACAATTTATTACTATTTATTACTATTTATTACTGATATTTACTAATTATTACTAATTATTAATATTTATTAATATTTATTACTATTTATTACTATTTATTACTATTTATTACTATTTACTACTAATTATTATTAATTATTGATAATTATTCGTAATTATTGCTATTTATTGTTATTTATTTCTAATTATTTCTATTTATTTCTATTTATTCCTAATTATTGGTAATTATATCTATTTATTTCTAATTATTCTTATTTATTACTAATTATTGATAATTGTTCATATTTATTACTGATAATTCCTATTTATTACTAATTATTCCTATTTATTACTACTTATTCCTATTTATTACTATTTATTCCTAATTATTTCTAATTATTCCGAATTATTCATTTTTATTACTAATTATTCATATTTATTACTATTTATTCATATTTATTACAAATCCTTATTATTTATTACTATTTATTTCTATTTATTACTATTTATTTATAATTATTACTATTTATTTCTAATTATTAATATTTATTTCAAATTATTACTATTTATTTCTAATTATTACTATTTATTACTAATTATTCCTTATTATTACTATTTATTGCTAATTATTACTATTTATTGTTAATTATTTCCATTTATTCCTAATTACTGTTATTTATTGCTAATTATTTCTATTTATTGCTAATTATTATTATTTATTCTTATTTATTACTAACTATTCCTATTTATTACTAATTATTTCTATTTATTACTAATTATTCAAATTTATTACGAATTATTCCTATTTATTAATAATTATTCCTATTTATTACTAATTATTCCTATTTATTACTAATTATTCCTAATTATTAATAATTATTAAAAAATTAGTACTAATAATTAAAATTTATTCCTACAAATAAAGACCTATAATGAAACAATTTAACTCTAATTTAATTAGAACTAATAAAAAACAATTAAAATTAACATAAAAATGAAATAAATACTAAATTAAAATAAATATAAATACCTTTAAACCTGATCTCCTATTGATGTAGATGGCTTGACAACTTTTTTGTGAAAAAAAAACTAACTCACAAAAATTTTCACTCTGAAAATAGAGTTCATAGAGAGAGAGAAAGTGAGAATTGAGAGGAGGATTTGGAAAAAACAGATGGGGTATATGTAGGTTGGATTAGTGGCGATGGGACTACTTGCAACAAGCTACCCGTCACAAATAGTATTTGTTGCAACAGGTCCCGTCAGAAAAACCTTCGCTCGCATTAATTAGGGTCGGCGGTTAAAAGTGTTTTTGCGAAGGGTCCTGTCGCAAAAGGTCTCTGCCGACACACTTTTTTGCGACGGGAGAACATCCCGTTGCAAAAACCTATTTACCGCCGCCGGGTATTTGCGACAGGACCTGTTGAAAATAACCTTCCCCCGGTTTGGCATGCAAACTATGCGAAACTTTTTGCGACGGGCAGAATCCCCTATCGCAAATAATCACTGGGATGGGCAATTTGCGACCGGAATTAATCTCGTCGCAAAAAGATATTTTTCTCGTAGTGTAGGAACAAAATAAAAAACTCACACCTAAGAGGTGATTATAAATAATCCTTTATAAAATAAATTAAATAATTAATCTATAACTCTATAAAAATTCCCTATTATTATCTTTCCTAGAAAACAATAAAACTATCTAACTACTCCAAAGTAGGATCCAAAGTCGTATCATCAAATTGATGATCGCATTGAGCTATAAAAAACATGATATATATACTTGTCTTGGAAAAGATCATAATATCCATAACATATTATGCATTCATTTATGTATTATAAATAATCTGTGTCATGGATAATATCATATGGTTGTATATGTAAAAAAATAAAATTTGATGTTGAATGATATCTTTTTATCACTATCTAACAATAAAAGAAAATTTCCAATAACCTAGCCTTCCCTCAGGGTATCAGATAAAACTAAAGATTTACAAATATACTCTTCATTCAATCATAATTCCAAATCCAACAAAGAAATAGTCGATTAATGAGAAGAATTATAATCAATTAATAAAATTTTTTTGGGTTTAATAATTTTTGGTGGTACCTAAAATGTTTGTTAGTAATTTTGGGGTCGGTAATTTCACCAACCTAAAGTGGCCAATGTAACAACCCTAAATTTTTAAATATTATTTTTTCCTTTAAAAATTTTGTGTTGTATAATTTAATACCGAACAAAACTATATCTATTTATTATCGAAGTGAGTATAAAGGGAAATGTGATTATCTAGATTCGACTATTATATGACCATTGTTCAATTATGATCATTGGTTAATATGAAAATTGGGAACTATACTGTTAATAAAAATTTAATGTTATAATGAATTTTTATCAATAGAAATGAAATAGGATAATTAATACATAAAGGATAAATGATGGCCTCAACTAGTACAATCGTACCATATGAACCCCACTTGTCAGAGGTTGGGAGGGAGGTAGAATCATTGGGGTTTTCTCTTGACCAATCCTAAGCTGAGCTTCAACAAGTGAAGCTTGAACGAAATTTCCTATATAAGAAGTTCAAGTTAATGAAATTTACCACTCAGATAATGTTAGTTGATCCACCCCATGAATATATCAACATCTCACACATTAACCATATGTCGTATGGTGGTGTTAGAAGGGGTTATGTGTTGAGGCCCTAGTTTCTTAAAGTGTAATTCCATTGTATAAATAAAATTTTTATTCCACCAATTCTATTTTAAGAAGTGTTTTGCTTAATAAAATTGAGATGGAATATGATAAATTGATATTTTGGAAAAAAAATTACTTTCCAGAAAAGATATAAATATTTCTAATAAACTAATATATTATGAATAATACTTATTTTAATGATATATTATGACAAAAACACTTTTACATAAATATAAATGATAAAATAATTTTCTTTCTTTCAAGTGTCATAAATTTTTCTATACATTTTCAATCTGCTATTTTTTTATAAATAAGTATTTTTATATTTAAAAGTTAAAATTATCATGTTTATTAAATTATTATGATAAAAAAAATTTAAATCAGCATGTCGATATTAGGTTAGGGTGAATTTATGAGAATTTTCTAAAATACAATATTTTTCTGAATAGTTAAAATATTATTTTATTTTCTTTGTATATTTAATCACATCATAATGATTTCATAATGATTTAATAACTAATTAACCACAATCCATGAATTAAAAATATTATATTTTATTAATATCAAGTATTTTAATATTTTTATTCAATTTAGAAACCTATAATTTACTTTCCAAATTCTAAAATGGAAACTTTAACTTTAAAAATATTATTTGGTGGAAACATTACTTTTCCATAAGAAAATAAGTACTATAAAATACTATTCAAATCTTTTAGATTAAAACAAAATAAAATATTCCCAAGTGTCCAATACCATGGGAAAACACCATGGCTAAGCCCATGGTTTTTCATTTTCCACAACCTAGGTTTCCAGGCCTATACATGGAAATTAATAAACAAATCCTCCACTTTTGTTATAAATACCCATCCATTTCTCCATTTCCATTCACTCAAAATAAATGCTCCATGATTTATGGTATTTTAAACTCCCACATATTTATACCATGTTGTCTTCAATGCCCCAAGGTTTCAATCCTCATATTTTAGGAGTAACTCTTTAAGGTAAGAGAAATATCTTTCTTTTATCTTCATTTCAAGAACCAAATTTTCTATATGTCTTCTGAATACTATGGTCACTCTCTCTTATTTATTTTTTATTAATTCCCTTACTTCGAAATTATGTTTCATCAATGGTATAACCATTTCCCTGGTCTTTTTACACTTTTCTAAAACCACGTTTTATACCCGTTATGCTGTCAATTTTACTTCTCAAAATTTCTCTCTTCTCCTCAGTATATCCATTTTATTTTGTTTCTTTGCATACCCAAACCACTTTCTTTTCCATGTTTATTCACCAAGATATAAAAATTATGAATTTTATTATGGAATTTATGTACATAAAACTCACATTCCCTTTCCTTTTGTTAAAAATGACATAATAATCTTGTCTTTAAGAATTTTTTTAAAACACCATGACTTTAATACGAAACCCATTTATTTTATTCCCCAAACATTATTTATGATATAATTTATTATGATATTTCTATATCACATTAATTAAGACATATTAATGGTTCGCCCTGATATTTCCCCAATGCAATTGGTAAAGAATTTAATATCTAAAGATGATATATTTTATGATACCTTGGTGAATAACCATGGAATATTTTTGACCCCTCAGTGACAAAGATTGGTGATTTTCATGTGAATACCTCATTTAAATATTTTATACACATTTCCATGTTATTATTCATGTCCTTATTTTTATGATATTCCTCTTTGTCATTCTTTGTCTTTATGAATCATGTTCTTATTGAAATTCCTCAAGATCATGAGTAAATTGTTTCCTCTGATTTCCCTTATTGGGCCTTATTCTCACCATTTCCATTGATGTATGTCCCCATGTTATGAAATGCAGTAAATTTATATAGGATGAACCTTTTAAGATTCATTATAAGTGTTTTCGAATAATTTTTTAATTTTTCATGCATTATATATATTCCTTCCAAGAAACTAAACTTTATAAGATCCCTTATTTATACCATGTAAATAAAATGTTTATATAATAAAAGGAGGGATTCCATAGTTTCTATCAAAGGACAGTTTAATCATTTTTGAAAATTTGGTTTTTAAAACATTATTAATAACCATAGGGATATGTTAAAACATTGTAAAACATCCTAGTATTTTTTAAATGTATTATGTAAGTGGTTTTTGGGAAGAGAAATCCATCTCTAGATATGAACAAGTGGATGTGGCTCTAGAACAGTTGTATCTAGGGATAAAACCCAAAAAAAATGCTTTGAGATAGACTCAAATGGGAACTAGTGCATGAAAATGAGCCTTGATGCACTCCATGTTTGACACTCCCTGGGTATATGTTTGGTTTATCACAATATTTTTATGAACCATTATGAAGGATTTATAGAAAATGTATTTTTTGTTATAGAATAACATATTTATGTATGATGTTTTTTGAAATTAAATTTACTTTAGAATTATAAGATTATTAAATGAAATAAATTTATCATTAATGTTTTATTCTATTAGGAAATGGGAAAAATAGTATGATCCATATAAATGGTGAGCACAATGAACTATGTGCTAACAGCCCTCCGATGGAATTAAGAATGGAAAACATTATAATAATCATGAATAAATTAACTCAAGTTATGAACAATAACATGAATCAAGATGAGAAACTGGATGCACCTCAAAGGGAAAACTTTATGTTGATCCCTTTGTGCGTCAATGACCACCTTCTTTCAGTGGATCTACTGACCCATTGAATTTTCACCAATGGATAAGCTATATAGAAAAGATCTTTTTTATACTATGTTGTTCATAATAAGAGAAGGTCGCCCTGGCTATGTACCTATTTGATGGAGAATATGATCAATGGTGGACACTAATTAAAAACATTAATCCAAGAAGAGATATTGAAGATATAGAGTAGAAATAATTTAGGGGAATCTTTTTCAAAAATTATTTCTATTGTTAGATGTCAACAAAAATGCAGAAGGAATTCCTAGAGCTGAAGGAGAAAGAAAATTAATATGTGGGAAGGTTTGAGATGAACATTATAATACTTCATAACTACACCTATATCATTTTCATAGATCATAACATAAATTTTGATAGATTCATTAGTGGACTAAGAACCCATCTATAGAATAATCAAGCCAATCGAGACTATGACAGCTATGACGAGATAATGTACAGTGCTATATAGATTGAACTCGAGTTCGGAGAGTTTCAGTGGTCTCATAGATCGAATTAAAAGAGTAGATCAATAAAGATAAGATTAGGGATAAAATTTTATTTTGAATGTGGGGGGAAGCAATTTCAACTTTCCATATAAAACAAGTTTGGAAACAATCTTTTAGGGAACTTCTTGCTAGAGAGTGGAAATGTTACAAGTGTGGAAGATATGGTCATATTTCTCAGAACTATCATAGTGAGGTGAGTCCAAAATTTCTCAACACTAGAAAAAAATGAAATATGGTGTAGACCTATCCTGATGTCCAATGTAATAAGTATGGACATATTGGGAACTTTTCCAACCATTTTCTTAATCATAAGATAGTAGAGGGGAATCACCATCAACCTCAGCATAGGAAAAATGGAAAGGTAGAGAATTTGATATCATGAAGACTAAAGTAAATTCTCCAAATGATGTGGTGAAATGTACTCCCATTATTCTCTCAAATCTAAAAATTACTTTGTTTTATTCTATTTCTACGCATTGTTTTATTACCTCCATGTTTTCAAAGAATATAGAATCAATATCTAAATTTATAAAACTATAGTAATCAGTCAAGACATATAGAGGGATTATCCAAGAATAAATAGTGTATAGAAACTGTAGTATTTACTTTGGTGAGTATAATCTCATCAAAAATCTATTATTAATTCCCGTGGTTGAATTTGACACTATATTATGGATAAAATGTCTCTCAAAGCATAATGATAATATCAACTATAAAATCAGAGAAATATCAATAGTATTTAATGGAAAACCTATAGTTTTTTTCAAAGGAGATATATCTCAACTTGAGATTTGTATAGAAGAACATCACATAGATTTATTTTAGAGATGATTAGTGAATATAAAGAAGAAAATTAAATTATATGAATAAGAAATTTCCCCCATCATTTAGGAATACATTGATGTATTTCATAAGGATTTACTTAGGCCTCCACAAGAAAGAGAGGTATAATTCTCCATTGAACTCAATACTGGATCCAAGATGATATCAAATAAACAGAGTAGAATGGAAAATGTGGAGCTAGAGTAATTAAAGAAAAAATCCAAGATCTTTTGGATAATGGGTTTATCTAGCCAAGTGTGTCTCTTGGGGTAGCACATGTTCTCCTTATGAAGAAGAAGGATGGACCAACGTGGATAAGAATTGATTATGGAGAACCTAATAAGATCATAGTGAAGAATAAGTACACTCTTCTAAGGATTTATGATTTATTGGACCCATTTCACAGGGCCCAATTCTTCTCCAAGATTGATCTTTGATCTGGTTATCATCAATTCAGGGTGAAGAAATAATATATTCCAAAGGTTGATATCCGATCATGATGGGGACATTATGATTTTGTTTTTATTCTCTTCTACTTGACTAATTCTCTTATTATTTTTTGGATTTGATGAATAGAGTCTTTAAGGACTACCTTGTTAAATGTTTGGTAGTTTTTATTTATTATATTCTGATATATTCTAGAATTTATGAGGATCATGAGGATCATATAAGGATAGTATTTAAAACTATGAGGAAGGGGAGGCTATTTTTAATTTTTGTAAAATTTGAATATTTATTATAATAAGTTTTTTTCTTGGGGAACATTGTAACCAATGAAATAATCTTAGTTAACCCAACCAAGAAAAAGGTTGGGGTAGAGTGGCCTCATCCTACAATATTAACCTAGATTCATAGTTTCTATAGTTTAGTAAGATATTATAGGAGTCTTGTGAAATTATTTCCCAAATTTATAATCCACTAACCATGTTAACTCAAAAAGCGGGTAAGTATATCTAAACAAAGGAGTGTGAATAATATTTCCAAGAGATGAAGAAGAGATTTTTTAATACACCTATGTTAACTCTTCCCTCTATAAGAGTAGTATTTGTTATTTTTAGTGATGAATATCTAAAAGGCCTTAGGTGAATCCTCATGAAAAATGGTAAGGTGATTTCTTATGCATCATGATAGTTTAAGCCTCAAGAGCATAATTATCCTATGCATGACCTTGAGCTCACTATTTTTTTCTCTCTAAAAATATGGAGGTGCTATCTTTATGGGGAGAATTAGGATATATACACATAACATTAAAGTTTGAAATATATATTCATAGAAAGGGAATTTAACATGAGTTATAGGACATGGTTGGATATTTTTAAAGATAATGATTATTAAATTCAATATAACATCTAAAGAGAAAACAAAATCATTGAAGCATTGAGTAGGAAAGAACCAGTTGTTTTGGAAATAATGAGGATTCAAGGAGATCCATTGATCAAGGGACTAGTAAGGATGGAAATGGGAATCATGAGGTAACAGACATCATCAACTGTATCCCAAATTATTTATCAACCATAATTACTAGATAATATCATTAAAGATCAAATAGAATATCCTTTGTCAAATAAGAAGAAAGATTTTGTGAAGAATAGTAATTTTCTTAAGTTCAATACTGATCAAATGGGGGTACAAAAATTTTGTACAAGTCTAGTATTCCATCAATTTTGGAAATAAATAAGGATATGGTGGATGAAGCCCATAGATCTATATTTTCTATACATCCAGGAAACACTAAATTGTATAGGGAACTTCTTGATCATTATTGGTTGGATAACATGAAATGATATATTTTAGACTACATAAAAAGGTTCCTAGTGTGTCAACCGGTGAAAGAAGAGTGAAAAGATCCTAAAGTGGTATTTCAATCACTAACCATACCAACATTGAAGTAGGAAAATATCACTATGTACTTTTTCACCGGTCTCTCGAGAACATCCAAAAGAAATAATACAGTATGGGTTATAGTAGATCTTCTCACCAAGACTTCCCATTTCATTTCTATTATTGAAGATTTCGATCTTGAAATGTTTTCTAAGATATATGTAAAGGAAGCGGTGAGGATTCATTGAGTTCCAATTTCTATCATTTTTTATCATGATCCAAGGTTCACATCAAAATTCTATAGAAGTATTCAATATGCTCTAAATACTAAATTGAATTTCATTATGAATTATCACGCCCAAACTAATGGAAAATCTAAAAGGACTATTGAGACACACTAGGAAATGAAGGTAACATGATCGATGGAATTTAGAGGTGGATGGGATCAACATCTCCCATTAGTTGAGTTCTCAGAAAAAATAACTTCTATTTGAGAATTCAAATAGCATTCTATGAATCTCTATATGGGAAGTGATGTATAACTCTTATATGTTGGGATGAAGTTGGTGAGATAATGATTATTGGGACTGATCTTATATAATAGATGAAATAAAAGATTCATGCCATCCAACAACATGTAATGGATGCTTAGAGTCGATAGAAGATCTATGATAACAACCATCAAAGTGCCTTGGAGTTTTATATTGGTGATAATGTATTCCATCAAATTTCACTTGGAAGAGAGTCATGTAGTTTGGGAAGAAAGGTAAACTTAGCCCTAGGTAAATTGGCCCCAATGAAATCTTTGATCACATATGAGTAGTAGACTATCATCTTTCACTTTCTCCAAATCTAGCTCAAGTTCATGATGTATTCCATGTATCTATCTTAAATAAGTTTATACCTGACTCTTCTCATGTACTGAATCTTGAAGTGGTATAACAAGAACATGACCTCTCTTATGAGGACCATCCTGTGGAGATATTATACCGTAGAGACAATTTTCTATGCAACAGGACTACCCACCTCATAAAAGTGTTGTGGAGGAACCATAAATATGAATAAGTGATGTGGGAACTGGAGGACATAGTGAGACATAAGCATCCACTATATTTCTCAACTGAGAGAACAAGTTGATTTTCTTGTGATAAAATTCCTTATGGGGGAGAATATAATGACTAATACTTTTTAAATAATATTTTTTTCATGAAAGAATATGTGTTATATAATTTTATACTCAACAAAACTATATATCTTTATTAATGAAGTGATTATAAATGGAAATGTGACTGTCATGATTCTACCATTATATGATCGTTGGTCAATTATAACTATTAGTCAATAAGAAAGTTAGAAACTATACTCTTAATAATAATTTTAACATTATAATTAGTGTTTATAAGTAGAAATGACAAAGGATAGTTAATTCCAAAATGAAAAATGATAGCTTCAACCATTAGGGACATACTATATTAAGTTCATTTGTCTAAGTATGGGAGGGATGTAGCATCACTAGGGTTTTCTCTTGACCAATACCAAGTTGATATTCAATAAGTTAATCTTGAAAAAAATTACCTATGGGAGAAGTTCAAGTTTGTGGAAATTACCACTCGAGTGACGTTAGCAGAGCCTCCCCATGAATCTATCACAATTGCACACCTTACCCACGGGTCATATGTATGTGTTATAAGGGGTTATGTGTTGATGCCCTATTTAATTAAATTTTAATTCCATGGTATAAATAAAATTTTTATTCCATCAATTCCTTTTTAATAATAGTTTCTCCTAATAAAATTGAGATTGAATTTGATAAATAGATTTTTAGACAGAAATTGTATTTTATTGAAAAGATATAAATATTTATAATAAACATATATATTATGAATAATATTTTTTAATAAAACAGTATGATAAAAACTCTTTTATTTAAATATAAATTATAAAATAATTTTATTTTTTTCAAGTGTTATAAATTTGACTATGTATTTTCAATCCGGTGTTATTTTTAATAAATAAGGATTTTTGTATTTAAAAGTTAAAATTATCATATTTATAAAATTCTTATAATAAAATTTACATTATTTTTTAAATTATCATGTTGATATTAGGTTAGGGTGAATTAGTGATAATTTTCTAAAATAATTTATTTTTTCTTGAATAGTAAAAATACAGTTTGAAATTTTCTTGTATTTTTAATGACTTCATAATTATTTCATAACGATGTAATAACTAATTAACCATAATAAAAGACTTAAAATATGTTATATTTTTAATATAAATTTTCTTAATAGATTTAAATAAATTTAAAAACCTATAATTAACTTTCAAGATTCTAAAATGGGAACTTTAACTTTAAAAATATTATTTTATGGAATCATTACTTTTCCATGCCAAAATATGTAATATAAAATTCAGATAGACAATTTTGGATTAAAAATTATAAAAATGACCCAAGTGTCCAATACCGTTGGAGAATACCATGTTTAATCTCATGGTTTTTCATTTTCCAAAACCTAGGTTTCTAAGGTCAATACTTGGAAATTAATAATCAAATCATCCACTATTCCTATAAATACCCACCCATTTTATCCATTTCCTTTCAATAAAAATATATAATATATTATTGTATGGTATTTTTACCTCTTTAATATTCATCCCAAGGATTCCCCAATCATTCAAGGTTCTTATCCTTATGTTTTTGGAGTAACTCTTTAAGGTAAGGGAAATATCCTTCTTTTCTCTTCGTTTCAAGAAACTATTTTTATATATGTATTATGAACTTTATAGTCACTCTATATTTTTTTTATTTATTAATTACCTTACATCAAACTTATGTTTTATCAATGGTAGACCCATGTTCCCGCTCTTTTTACACTTTTCTAAAACCATGTTTTATACCCGTTATGTTGTGGATTTTACTTCTCCAAATTTCACTCTTCTCCTAAAAATATTCCCTTTTATTTTCTTTATGTGAATACCTAAACCTATTTATTTTCGAAAAGTATTTAAAAATATGTAAAAATGACTTATTTTATTCATGGATTATTATACTTAAAATTTTTATTCCCTTTTTGTGGGTTAAAAATGACATAATAATCTTGTCTTCAAGATTTTTTTAAAAATTCAAAGATTTTTATATGAAACATATTTATTTTATTCCCCACAAGTTATTTGTGAAATTTTTTATTATAATATATATGGATCAAATTAATTAATATATATGAATGTTTTACCCTGATACCACTCCAATTCATTAGGAAAAGAATTTAATCTCTACAGATGACTTGTTTTATAATACCTCCGTGAATAACCTTGGTAATGTTTATGACACTATAGTGAAAAACCTTGGTGAAATGCTTATAAGTGACTCAATTAAATAATTTAGACACGTGTAATTTTTATGATTCATTTTCTTATTATATTCCTCTTTCTTGTTCCTTATCGTTATGAATCATGTACTTATTGATACTTTTCATGATCATAAGTAAATTGTTTCTCCTATTTTCCCTTTCTAGGGCTTATGCTCACCCTTTCCTTTGATTTATGTCCCCAAATTATGAAGTTTAGTAAATTTATTTAGTATTAACCACTTAATAATCCTTTCCAATTTTTTAGAATAATTTTTTTTGTTTTAATGTATTATTTAACTTTTTTCAAAAAACTACACTTTAAAAGATCCTTTATTTGTGCCGTGTAAATAAAAAATTTATTTCATAAAAGGTGGTATTCCATATCCAAGATATAAATTTAAAAATTCATCATAACTTATTTTTAACACCACCTCATACCTAATCAGATCGAGGCCCCTAAGGGTGTTTAATATCCCATTGTGGGCTGCCAATTACATCACCCCATTCGAGTTGTCTAAATAATCATTGAGTTATTATTGTCTATATATGTTATTAGGTAACAGTCACTATAGAGAAATTTGATAATTATGAAGTATATAAACTTTTATACTACATGTTATAATATATGTATATATAAAAATGGAAATATAATTATTGATTTCTTCAACTACTAAAGATATGAAAAACGACATTTGAATTCCTAACTAAGGTCTATGAAAAAACTTCTTAAAACAAATAGGGTAATGATGGATGTCGGAATCAATTCATACATCCAAAACAAGAAATTTATATAATATTATAAATCATATCTTTGATCCAACTCCAAATAACATTTCGAATAATTTACTTAACTAAAACATTGGTTTGAATAATGGTATTCTCATTTAACTCTCCATTTATCAGCACCTCTCTAAAAATCTATAGGGTGGAATGACTAACCTAGTGATATATATTTGGGAATAATTTAATCTCAAAATTTAGATCCATCATATCCTCTTAAATTATAATATAAAATAAATATCAAAGAAAATTCATGTAAAAACCTCAAAAGTTTCATACTATAATCTTATCTTACTTAATAATAGATAACTCTTACAATTTCTATAATATGAGATTCGATGAAAGAAAATATCTCATATAATATCCTAAGAACTTATCCCATTATACTTTAAAAAATATAAATCTATAATATATATAGTGAAGAAATATCTAGCATATCAACATTATTAGCCTACTCATAATAGAATCTAATGATCATCTTATACACAAATATACTCAAAATAAATTTACACCTCTTCTTTTCTATACTCAAACTCCTATTTTGAGATCTATTTTTCATATCTCACCATGTTCATAAATTAAAAAACCTATAAGGTATATATTAATTTTTATGGGATCTTAATATTATCATAGAATGAAGTGTATCAGGTTCCACTAATCCTAATCTAACCAAACCACATAGGGATATTACGAAAGCATTATATTTATAGTTGTGATGAATAAATCATAAGTCAAACGTTAGAGAAATTTTATAAAATTCAAAATATTATTCTCCCTATTTTAATCAATAAAAATAATATGATATATAAAATAATCATAAAATAGTACCATGAGATTCATGTACACCCTAATACTATAACCCATAATTAGTAATCAATCCTTTATTTTGGAATAATTTAATATCAAGGGTGTGGCTCAAGAATGAATCCATCATGAAAACTATTACTATTATCATTGGTCATTATACTATCTTATTATATGAAAAAACATTAACTTAAGAAAAATTATATCCATAAGGGTAAATCATCTAATCCTCTTCCAAAACATATATATGTTACCAATATATCCTATATTATCTCTTCAATGACTCAACCTGTGTTAGAGGAAAAATGAAGAGTGGCCCATAAAGCCTATTTACAATATGAATCATGGTATATAATATATGTAGGTGCATAAATATCATGATTTAGGAGGAGTTAAACATTCTATTTAGAACAATCACACACCCCAATAAATATTAACAACCAAATATTCTTTTATAGTTAAATGGTAAAAAGAATTCATTCCACTAAATATAATCTAAAAAAGAAATTTTAACTCCATAATAGATTAAGAAATAATTTTATACAAACTCAATGAAAATGAAAAACTATAATAAATTTTCACAAAAACAAAATAACTTTGTGATCCATGATAATATATCCCACCAAAAAATCTAATATAATCATTAAAATAAAAGAAAATGGTTAAATTAGTTTATACTACTACACAACACTCATTAAGATCCTTATTAGAAACCCTCATGTCAATATCGATGAACAATTCTAAAGACTATATAATTTAAATTGAAAAACATATTATTTAACACATCATAGAGAAAATATAACATATCACATATCAACAGAATCATACTCTTATGGAAAAAAATCATCCTAGAGGTATAATACTATCATAAAAATAATAATATATATGCATCCACTTCAACCTACTTCCCATAAAATTCATATATGATGGAATACAACATCCTGGAGGAATATAATTTCTCTTAAGTATTTATATGTTAATGGAATACATCATCCAAGACAGAATAAAATATCTCTTAGAATAAATCAATCTAAATTAGTAGTGGGATAGTATTATAGATGACCACTCAATACCAAATTTATTTTAAGGTACACATAAAATATAAAAAAATATAGCTGTTGGATCTTTTGAAGTATAACTCATGTGGTGGTCATATAATTAACAGAGAAAAGAACATATATCATCACTAAAATAAATATTTATAAAATTATATACCTATAAAATACACAACACACTACATTTCATATAATTTCTATAATAACTTCCTAGGGACACTTTAATCAAGACATTGTAATTATTTTAACTTAGTAATCAAAAAATATTCATCTTACTCATCAACAATGTTTTAATAATTCCATTAAATATTTTTATACCTTTATATCATAAAAAACTACAAAAATCATGTTCTATATCTCAATAACAGCTCATAATATATTATCCATCAATATATCAACCAGATATTTCTCATGTGGTATAATATCTTAATGGTATTTCATATCCAAATCATCTTTGGATTAGGAAATCATTACACCTATCCTCATTAACATTAAATGCCAATATTGGTAGAATATTTCACTAATTATTGTATTAGTATACCATATCCATTAAATTATATTAGAATAAACCATATAAAAACCACTTATATTGTAACCCTATATAGTTTTGAAAAAAATATCATTTTTGATGTCCCTATAAGACACAAAACCCAACAATATTATCTAAAATTAATCATAAATACAATATTTCTAATATATATTATTTAACTTACATACCATAGTGACCAAATACAAATTTGTACATGTTAGGTCATAAAAAATGTAAACATAAATTCAGTTCTAATATAATCACACATCCTATAAACAAAACCATATAATAATTTTATGATATCCAACAATATGAGGTAAATCATGATAATTAAACATGAGAACCCAAATAAAGGATAATGTTATCTAAATCACATATATTTCCATAATCTTAATCCCTTGGGAAAAAAATTCATTCCATCGTCCAAACTAAAAAATCCAAATACATCACATATAGTCACCATGATCAGTCTATTTACGTTGAATAAAAAGTGAAATAGTGAAAATAGGATATTCCACTAATAAATAATATGAATAGACAAAATTTTCCAATTAAAGGTGATCTAAAATTCAATTTAGAAACACATTTTATGAAATCCATTAATAGATAACAAAGGCTCTTGTAAATATCATTAGTATAATTATATAATAATTTTTTATTTTGAGGACAATTATCATTTGAAAATACATATGGTTCTGGTGTTTTTGGATATTTTAAATTAATTTATTTTTAAAATTATGTCATATACATTAGAAACATGATATTTTTTACGTCATTAAAATAACTATTTGGAATTTTTATTGTGTGTTAAATTATCCCATTTAATCCATAACCACATACCATATATATTATAAACATATTTCTTTCTAATTTCTATGTAATTTATTAATATACATTTTTTTAATAAATTCATCAAAACCCATTATTTGAAACAATAAAATATCACTATCCTCTTATTGGATAGTTTAATCCCAAAAATCACCTTTCAAAATTACTATAACATATTTTATTCAATGTTTTAAAGTTTTCTCTGTCCAAAATTCTAGAAAAATCACAAAAATTTCTTTACAGTCAAACCAAATAAAAAAAAGTTTTGTATAAACCATTATGTAGTCTTAAAAAACCTCAAATTTCTAGTATGTATTATTAGATAATAATATCATCAAACATCATATCCTCAAAAACGTGGAGACTTTTTGAAAGATATAAACTATCAGAAATATCAATAAAATATTTCCTTCTAACAAGGTTTTGTCTTTAGGTTAGAAATAATTTCTTCCAAATTCAATATTCCATCATCAAATTCCTTCTCAAATATTCAAAAAACCTAGAAATGAATATATATATATATATATTCCAATAAAGGAAATATATATATTTATAACTACCTACATCATTGATAAATAATAATAACTATTAATATTAATGTTGATTTTTATATCTCTTGGATGCTTCTAACTCTTTATTGACCTTATCCAATCCACTCCTACAAGATATTATATTCATAAAAATATGTCCATAATTTCAATAGATCTCACTATTTCCATGAAATATACTTCTGTATGATTCCATTTTCCTTTTCCCCATTGAATTTCATTTATGTGTCTATATAACATTCTTGAAACCTTCAAATAATATAATGTCTTAATCGCTATATCGCATTCTCAATTGATTTCATTAATTAGAAAAGATACTATCATTATATTAACTTACGTTTTTCATTACATATAGCATTTAGGATATCATTTTTATAAATCATACATTATGTAATTAATAAACATATTCTGGAATCTTTTAAGTACTCCAAATCATATAATTATTAGTGTAATGCATTAACAGTATTCTATAAATTATTTCATTCAAATAATTTTTATTGATATATTTTTATATAAACATATAATTTGAGTCATAGTATTACCATATCTTTCAAATAATCCATATCTCTTTCTGTTAGTCTTAATTCTCCCATTCTATATCTCTTCTTCCCCCTATATTATAAGGTGAGTTAGATAGGTGACTACTTGAGACTTCTTTACTTCTTCTACCCATATATATATTAAACCATCATATAAAATATATTACCATTATATAAAACTCTACACACACATAATTTTTTTATTTTAAATAACTATTCATATACGTGGATGATCGTTAATAAATATTTCATGATATAGAAATCAAAATATAAAAATACCATAGTTCCACCTTTATTAGTGTATCCCAATGATTGTAGTGATAAGACCTTTTGTATAATTATTATATATTTATTATATATTTATAATTAATATATCAATGATTTATATGGTAATTTAATTACTTAAAATAATTATTCATCTTACATTATTCCCAGTTACTTCAGATAACAATTTTTTCATTATACACAACATCTATCATTTTTTTATTCTTACATGTTATATTTTGTGATCCGCATCTCATATGGTAGTATGATTATGTGTATACTTGTAACATTCCGAAACTATATCATGTGATATATTTTAATGGGATTAAACATATTTTTTTACATGTTACTGTAAGAAATATCAAGTTGGATTCAATATTATACATTTATATAATTTCCAATAAAACATTCATATTTCATATTGTGATATAATAAAATCCCTTTCAATATCAATTACACATGGACTCGGTCTTAAATAGATCTACAAATCATAGCCTCGTCATTTATTAGTGATTTTATTATAGTCATTAACATGGTATAAAGGTATAAAAATAATTAAAATCGAGTCTTAAATTTCATCATTTGAGTTTCACACTACTTTATTTATCCATAATTTTTTTCTCTGAATCTTACTTATAAATTCTCATATAATTTAAAAATTAATATCAATTATTCATCAAGTACATGTCTTAGAAACTAATTCATGACGCCCTTTTTCATTTATAATTCATATATCATACTAAGAGGTTTAGTTTCCATCAATGTATGACCTATTATCACCCTTTATAAATAACACAAAAGAAAATTGTATTTTGGATAAATAAAATAGATCATTCCAATAATTTCCCTAATATAGTTTGATTATAAAAATTTATAAAACGTTTTGTATAAAGAAATAAAAAGAAAAAATATATTATCTTCATGAATACCATGTTGGGGAATATTTTGAAATATTTATTTGATTTATTCTTCAATATTATGGAATTTGTTTGAATATTTTTAATTTTTAATGAAAATTAGGGATATAATGAGCATGTATGATATAGAGTTGTGTATAAGAACCCAAAAAATATAATTCAATAATGATAAGTAATTATTTATATGTTTTATATAACTTATAATAAAATATATATCATTTTCAAATTGAGTGATATTATTTTCATGATTTATTTTTAATCCTTCCATTATAACCATGCTTAATGTAAAATTCCTCTACAAAAGTCGCATGGTTTATAAATTTTTATTACCTTATAATTTATCATAAATAAATTCAAATTATTTATTAATAAATAGATATATTTTAATTTTATTATCTTTTATTAATTAAATAACTACATAGTCACTCCATTAGTGTGATTCATTATGAGTTTTCTAAAATAATTCATTCCATAAAACTATTAAGAATAAAACAAAATCAATAAGGTCCCTGTAAATTTGACAGGGATATTGAATTTCAATGGTGGATTCATCCAAAAAAATGATGAGAGTCAATACCCTACGATGATATGGAAAATATTTGTTGGATTGGTCATTTATTTTTGTTTATAAACATAATGAAAGCATCAGATATACATATTGTTACATCTGTGTGTATTATCCAATTCATAAGTGGTGTAATATGTTAGTGCATGTAAAAATTTATTGAAATTATTCCTAATATGGGTTTTGAGACATATCATGTCCATAGTTCTATTTGTCTTAATAATGGTAATTGTTTATTTAGGTAGTAGGTTGTGATTTTCTGTGAGATGGTTATCATTGAATCAAAACATAAGTCAATTACAAATTAAAGTAATTGAGATTGTAATTTGAGTTCTAATTATATATTTAATAAAATTTAAACATTTTAAATATACCTAACCATGGTGATATAGTATATATTGTAGATATAGAGGAGGAAAATATATTCAGAACCTAATATATGGGTGGATTTCGTCATAAAATAAATACATGAAGGCGTACATCAAGTGGGAGAAATATAATGATGAATCTTAATAAATATTGGGAGGATATAATGGTAAATATTCATACACTGTTTTATTCTCTCCTCTATGGAAAATCAAATTAGATATTAAATATGATTCATTATAAAATATATTAAACTGAATTTTCTTAATGAACAAAAATAGTTCCATCATCATGAATGAATGGAATATATAATACAATTTCATACACCATAGTCATAGTATAGCTATGTGTATATTAATATACATACCCATGGATTATAAAAATATATTTAAATACTTATAGAAACTTGATTTTCACTCTATAGTAGTTGAATAATATTTTTATCCACAACTATGAATAGTGCATCTAAATTTATCCCTCACATGAAAGGATATGATCAAAAAATGGGATTGGGGCTACCTTTCCATAGCTATGATAGCTATGATATAGATAAATATTTTTTTATTAACTATTTTAGAGACTATATTAATTTAAAATTTTATTGTTTCCTATTTATTTCATACATGAGCATCATACACTATTATAAGTTGAGGATTTTTGTAGTCTTGATGACTTACTCAATCGATGAAAATACACAGTTGATAATAAATGTGGCCAAGGATTAAAATAATCATATTTTGTTTCTATAATTGGTAATAGATAAATATATTTGTACTTTATATTCCTATATATATATATATATTAATCATAATAATTTGGTTGGAATCACCATCGATGTATAAGTCCTATATTGGCTACTATCATTGAAAGGTGTCCATTAACACCCCTAATATTGTCAACTATATTTTATGATGCATGTGAGATATGAATGAAATTTTTTAACACTAGTTTTCATAGATATTGAATCCATTAATTTTTATTTTGTATAATTTTTTCCCTTGGAATCATAAATATAGTTTAGAATTCTAATAATGGTGAACTTGTACTTCGTATTTTTTAGAATATTTTTTATAATTCCAATAATAAGATATGGTTATTTATTAATTGATATAGGTAATGGAACTATAAATTTTTTTATTGAAATATTAAATTTTATCAATAGTTTTTAGAGAATAAAAAGAAACTTTTGATTTTTAGAATGACTAGTTTATAGTCTCTGTTCAACTTAGGCCACACAAGTGATATTTTCTATGAAAAATTATATTATATTATGATAATTAATGGATTAAAAAATGATGAACCTAGTATTGGTTAAAAAATTTATACCTTTTCCTAGTATTATAATCTATATTATTAACTCAAGTGAATTATGGTTTTAAAATTATCCATATACAATTTGGGTATCACTTTCTTTATGTGGGGGTAAATTATATTCTGAAAATAATGGTCCATAATTAGTATGGATTTTATAAAAACACGATGAATGTTTTTTTATTACTAATACTCTTAAATATTATATATAATTTATAAAACCTATCCATTATTAATATCCTAAATCATTTTTTCATAATATTGATAAATGTTGTTTTGGTTTATTCATAATCTCTGGTAGATGATGAAGAGAATTTATATATTTCCTTGTTTTCAAAATTTAAGAAATATTTATATATAAAATTATAAAAAATTAATTTTTTGGATTATTTAAAAGATTAGTTTGGGTCATTTTTTGTTAAAATAATTTTTAATTTAAATAATATTAAGGTCATAATGTATTACTAAGAATGTATTACTATTTTTAAAATTTGATGTTTTCATGGGAATAAAAGTTATTACTAATGTATCACTCATGATTTTATAGTATTGGAAAATACCATAGTTAAACCAACCTAGTAATGGGTAAAATTTTAATTTAATGATAAGATCTACGATTACATGTATGAAACATAAAAAAGAGTCACCTCAACTCTCATTTTTTTATTTTCCTAGATAGGTGAATTTTATGTTTATATTAAGATTAATATAGATTTTCCTTGGGGTGTATCATTATATAGGGGATAATATTGTGGATTATTGGTTGGGATAGTTTAGGGTCCAAGAAAAACATTATCTTATCAATTACATGGAGTTATTAATAATGGTTCATATATTCAAATTATAGATACAAAACTTCTTGATAAGGTATTTAACTTGTATATTGATCATAAGAGTTTGAAATATATTTTTGTATAATGTGTCTTAAACGTCATGTAGTAAAAGTGGGTTGAATATATTCATACCATAAATATTGATTTTATAGTCATTATGAAATTTATATGTCGTGGTAAACAGATTAATCTAGAAATTACTTGAATAAATGGTTTTAAAGATTGAGGATGAGAAAAAGTTGATCAGTTTAATGGAATAATTTCCTTTTGTATGTGAGAAAATTTGTTGGTATAACGGTTTTTTGATGGTTGAAACTCACCTTTTACCTTCTATATAATGTGAAAAAGTTATATTTATTTAATTATGATTATAAGGGGATCTATGAATTCTAAAATTATTTATATAAAGTTAATAGATATGTGGATTCATCATACATGACCATTTTCTTAAAAAATTATGTGGTTGTTTCTTATAATCTCGATGAGGATTTTATGAAGAAATTAAATTATTTGAGTTTGGTTATTCATAATGAGCAAACCTAGATGTATCGAAATATATAATTCTAATTATAGTGGTCTTGGAAAAATCACGAGGTTACTAGTTCTATCTCATTATTATTTACATACTATAAAGTCAAGGATAAAAATATATAATCAATAGGAATATTTCACTTTTTAGCTATTTTTATCTAGAAATGGGAAGATGTGTGTGTGTGTGTGTGTGTTTATTTCTTTATATATGTAATGTTCTGACCCCATTTACCCAGAGTTAGTGCATTATTTTAATACATTGGCATAATACAAGGAATCATGTTCCAATGGACCGATTAGTTTAGAAATCTTGGAAAATATATTACATACATGAACATTGGATTACATTATAAAATCAAAATAAACAACAACATTTTCTCTATTGACCTCATTAATATCCCTTGGAAAATCATTGTAGTTAAGTTATAATATAATTCTTCATATCTTGAGAAAAAGAAACATAAGAAAGGGTGAGATGAAACGCTCAGCAAGATTAATCAATACAGTGGAAGAAAACATAAACATTTGGCATGGTGAATAATTGAAAACACGTCCCTTTACAAATAATAAATATGACCACTTTATGGTAGTAATTTGAGCTAAGTAAATAATTTCATAATAAAACATAGTCATGGGTATTCTACTAGTCAAATAACCACATGAACTATCAATAATATTTTCATAATGAGGGAATGTATAATTCAGGACATTATAAAACATTTTGTCAAGGCCTCGACCAAGAAATCTAAAAATGATTAAGGCCTTGGACAAAAACTATATATCAAAATAGGGAAAGGCCACAGCCAATTCCATGTCTAATTGTATCTTAAGACAAACTAATGCACCAAGGAGCTATAATGGTCTCCACCCATCACTTACTAAGTCCAATAAATTTCTCATATGAAAAGGTTGAAACATAACATAAACATTCATATTAAAACAAGCATACGAAATGTCAATATGTTATCCATAAATAATGAATGGTATAAAAAATAACATCCACAGCAAAACATATCATAAATCATTTAATACAATATGGAAGATTTTATTATAATAAATCAACCTCAATCAAAAATAATATCGAGTAAAGGATGTTGATACAGTTGAAAATAATCAATAAAATTCTTTCAGTGAAATACCCATTTTTCTTGAAATCATTTTAAAGTAACACAATTTATAAGGGAATACATTTAAAATATGTTTTTGAATCGAAGTGTCCCATACCACTTTTAAAATTTTTAAAGAAATTGACATTTTAAGACATTCATGTACATATAAATAAGTCCATAAAACCATTTTGAAAACATGAACATTAATGAGAATTATTTAGAAAAATAAATATTTAAAACATTTAAAATAATGTTTTAGTTAAATATTAAATTAAAAAAATCCTTTTTAAAACTCTTTTATGAAACATGGACATGGATAATAAATATGTCCCAGTAAAAAACATACACGTAAACAATCTCAAATAATAATGAGATTGAGAAATTAACCCTTACCTTGTAATTTTTCTTGGTCGATGGTATGTTAACCATATTTATAATAGTTAAATAATTGTTATTAAATTATACAAGAATAATATACCTAAATATTATATCATATATGATCTTCCAATATTGCTTTGTTAATAATATTTTAGTAGTATCATAGTTTTGAGTGTTAATTGATCTATTTTCCTTTATATGATTGGTTTCATAAGCCATGTTTGTTATGGATTGGACATATTTGATTAATATCCTGAATTATATTTAGATATTAAACATTATTTTTAATCATAAAATGAAAATTATTCTTGAATGATTATGATGGGGAAATAATCTCATCGCGTCCATGAAGATGGTAATCTGTACGTACGTATAAGTGACAATATCATTATATTGAAGGTGAAATCATATGTAATTGGATGTTATGTCATATATAAAGAATAATTAACATGTTATAATTATTATTTACGTCAGTTATACTCATTATTAAACCCATCCAAATAATGAAGTGTTTGAATAACAAACTACACCACAACGTGGAGATGGTAAGCCGTACATACGCACATATGGAGACTTTGTCATTTATAGGATGAATAGAATAAAGAATATGTTTATACCATATTTATAATAACATCACAATATTTAGGGGTACTAGATTTATTTTTTTGTTATGGAAACAACAAATAAATAAGATGTGTAAGAAAAAAATAACTTGAAATAGGGTGGTGAAATTATTACCTTTTCTTCAGGTGTTTCCTTTTGAGTTGATCAAAAGGGATCCATAAGTTGGATTTATGATCAATTTAAGGACTCCAGGTTGATTTGAGGGAATTTTGGAGGATATTTGGGTAGGTTTTGTCTGAGTCAAATGGCTTTGGAGGTGTGATTTTGAGAGAAGGGGAAGTGCCCTTTTATAAGAGGGGTGAGGGTCACTTTATGAAAAGATTAAAATATTAATTTATTATACAATCATATTCAGTTTATAATGGCTCTAAATGAATTTATTTAGAGCCTTAGGTGGTTATGTTTTGACATCCTATCAACCAATAGGTTTTATAAAAGTTTAGATTACCATTTCAACCTTATCTTTAAGATTTAATTCTTAGTTAAATAGTTTAACTTTTACCGTGTCTTCTTGTATTCTTACACTATATGGTTTATAAACATACTATAAACTTCCAAGAAAACATAAAGTGGTTCATTAATGACATATATAATATTACTCAAGCCCTTTGTATGAACCTTATATTTTTAGGAATATTATATCAACCAATAATATAGTATTTTTTTTAAAAATTAATTTATGTCAATTTTGATACAATTTGATATTTTGTTTTTGTGAACGTCATCAAAACTTTATTACTTCAAAAAAAAACATTTAATCAACCCTAACATGTCATATTCAACTATAAAAATCTGGATGTCATAAGACTTTGAAATTATATTTATTTTAATATTTATAATACCATTTATTTGATTCTTTCATTAATAAGGTAATTACTAAAACATTATTGTGACATAAATAAATTTAATTATTTAATGTCTAAAAACTATAAATAAAATACCATAATTTATGAAATATTTTTATCCTTCTAATGAATAATTATAGTTTAATTTATCTTATGTATAACCTTATATTAAAATGGTTTAGTTATTAAACTTTTAATTTAACACTTTTAACTCTTCTTTAAATAAAATAATAATAAATATACTAATCTAATACAAGTGGACCTAAAAGATCATATTTTATTCCTAAGGTTTTTTTGGGTCGAATTAAACTTATCCAATAGAATTACGATATGTGTTGGCATAATGTTAATATTATTTTTACCTTTAACTACCTTATTTACTTTTTAACGTGGTAAATAAAAGTCAAAAGTTACTATTCATCAAAAATAATTTTTATATTATTGAACCAAATTTTACATAGTGATAACAACAATGCCTATTAGATTTTTTAAATTAAACTCACAGAAGAGGTAAAATTATGTTTTATGAAAATTTTCAAATGCTCCTAGAAGGTGGGTAAAAGACGGTAAAAAGTTCAATAAATATTTATACGTCTAATTTTATTATAAAATGACTCCAATGAAATAAACTAAACATATATAGGTATTATATATCTATTTTGACTTAAAAAAATTAAATTAAATAAATATTTATTTAAATAAATTTTTTTTTAAACAATAACGCAGTGTTTTTCACTATTCATCAAAAATTGATTGTTTCCAAAAAAACCAAAAATTCACCCTAAGAAAATTTTGATATTCCTAATTAATAAATTAATTCTATTTTACCAAATTCAAAACATATAAGTATAATTAATTAATTTAAAATTAATTCTCGTTGTCAAAACAAAAAAAGCGGGTTTTTAAAATGTAAAAACTATCAAAATATTAACATGTGTTTTTGTCAAATTTAAATGTGAAATTACTTATAATGACCTTCATTTTGTTAAATGATAAAAATATAATCTAATTATACTTCCAAACCATTTAAATTCATAATTTAACACTATAAAGTTTTTCGATTAAAAAAGTTTTTTTCAATTAAAATTTATCATTTTTCACTATTCATCAAAATATGAAAGTTATCAGAAAAGTACCAAAAATTTATCCAAATTTTTTTTTATGTCTCAATTATAAAGAAGAATTTTATTTTGTCAGATTGAATATATAAAAGTGTTAAATATTGGATTTAAAAATGGTTCGCCAATAAAAGGCGGTAAAATTGCATTTTCTGAAAATTACTTCCTTTATCTGAAAAAATGAATTTGTTCATATATTACGTATAAGAAAATTATAATATGGATGTTAATATTTATATGGACTATATAAAATAAAAAATACAGATAATACAATTCATAACCACTTTTGAAAAGAAAGTTTGGTAAGTCATGGTGCACTCGAACTCGGTGTTGGGTGTAGCGCAAGTTATTGAATTAATTTGAAGAAATAATGTACTATTAAATCTTGGGGTGTTACATTCTCCCCTATTTTAAAATTTTGTTTCCTCGCAATTTGAAAAAAAAATCAAATTTTTTTTAAAAAAAATAGAAAAATACCTTTGTGGGAAACCCAAATCCGAAATTAGGTTAATAAAAATTAGTCTTAATTAGAGGGAAATAGAAATGAAAACGTCACCACTGAATTATGATCATGATTAGAGGAACATTGGTGGAAATTAAAGACACATAAATAGAGGGAAAAATAAATATTTATAGGGAGTGATTGATGTCATCAATCACAAACAAGTGTAAAATTAAGGGCCTCAAAGCCATCAATCTATGATGATTTAAAATATCACCAGTTCAAAAAAACATAAGGTATTAAGATAGCATATTTTTTGTTTTAATATCCCTTCCCTAAAGTTTATGAATTAATTTATTCATAGAATAAGAGGAAAAATATACTTGACAAGTAGAGTTTTATCCTTCAACTAATTCCTACCACAAACTCATCTTTCACTCCAAAAGATAATATAATTCAAATATATTATATTTATCCTACTCATATAGGGTTCAAAAAATAATGAATTTATAATTCATTTGTCAGACTATTAAAAATACTACATTATACAAAATCGGAAATCACATATGTCGGTGGTAGGTGATCCTCCCTCATCGCCCTTCAGTTGTGGGTTCAAGTCTCACAGCCTTGCCGGATGCGACGGGTTGTCGCCTGACCTCTGGGTTGTCATTTTTATGAAAATCCAAAAATAATCTCAAGAAATTATTTAAACATCACAATAGTATCCAATATTAATCTATTCCAACCTTTAAACTTATCCATAATACTTCTGTCTGAACTCACAGTCCAAAATTTATAAGGAAGGTCCCATAATATACATGTGAATACCTTTATCGTGTATTCTCTTAAAAAATGGTAGTAAAATGAATTACCAGAAAACCATATTTGAATAGGTATGTACTTCTTTATATCGTCTATAAATCATATAATACTGGATATACTCCTAAAATCTGAAAATGTTGTAATCTCCAACAATTATGGAATAAGAAAACTATTAATTAGTTCCAATGTAGTAAATAATATCCAATATAATTTATCCAAATTAAGTATCTCTTATTCAAAAATAAATACCACATTATTTGGACCATATTAATGTTTTAATTTCCTTTAACCATGTATTTTCCAAAAGGTTTAACTTGATATTGAGTCACTTTTCTTGGTACAACACAATCTCAAATCCTTAATGAAATAATACTACATTACAATCCTTATATACTCTATAATTATTATAACCAGTACATCATTGATACAATATTCAAATGACATAATACTATAATAAAAACATAAGAACTCTAATCATTCCTCTGCTTCTTCTGTAGTATTATAACTTGATTATTATTCAATAACATCAATTGGTTCATACTCTGATGATTTGGGAATTGATTCATGTAGTGTTCCAACTCCTTATAGATGAAGAATTGTATATTTGAAACCTTTTTCATACCCTTTCAATCACATACTCGGTGTCCTTTTTCTCCCCATTTATAACAAAATCTCATTCCCTTCAAGAATTTACCTCGGTGATTCTTTCCACAGTCATCACATATAGAAAAATCCTTCTTTCCCCTCTTCCCTTTATCCATCTTTATATCTTCCATCCTTTTCTTCTCTTGCTTCCTTTCAAAGCTATAGGACTCAGAAAATTATTTACTTATATTTTTAAGAGATGATATTATTTCTTCATATGGTGAGAATATGTGGGAGACTATTTCTCTTAAAAAATATGGCTTAATACCATGAATGATATTATCCTTGTGAATCTTTAGATCATGCGTATTGATGGGGTTCTCATTCCTTCTACTGGGTTCTATTTCTAAAAAAATGGCATACCCTAGGTTAGTTTATGAGTCACAATACATAATTCCAAACTTATAAAACACTTAACATAAATTGAAAAATTTATGCATATAATCCATAATCATAAAAAAAATTCTTTGAGGAGTTATATACTCCTAAATCCTTCATAATGGCTTGTAAAGAAAATGTGAATTATCCTAAGAATATGCCTCGGGAGTGTCGTAAGCAAGAGTGCAGCAAGGCCCGTTGTCATGTATGAGGATACCCCGGGTCAAGCCTGAAACTCATTGTCGGTGTTTTCACTCTTAGGTACATCTGTGATAGAGATTCCTCTACCTACTCATATCCAGATAGGGATATATTGTTTGGAAAATACACAAAATCTCTATATTACCAAAATTCTAGGAAGTTCTTACATACTAATCTTCAAAGTCTATCTTAGGGTAATGTGCTCAAATAAGAGTTTATCTAAATCTAGTTTCCAAGGTTTGTACTAAAATTCCTCTGATACCAACTGTAATGCCCTGACCCAAGTTACCCAAAGTCGGTGCATTATTTAATACATTGGTATTATACAATGAATCAGGTCCCGAAGGACCGATCAATTTAGAAGTCTTGAAAAATAGATTACATACATGGACATTGAATTACATTATAAAATGAAAAACAAAAACAACATTATCACCATTGACAACATTCATATCCCTTAGAAAATCCCTATAGGTTAGTCATAATATACTTCTTCATATCCTGGGAAAATGAATCATAATAAAGGGTGAGCTCAAATGCCTAGTAGGAGTAAGCAATACAACAGAAGATAACATAACATTAGGCATGGTGAATAATTGAAAATACATGCCTTTAAAAATAATAAACATGAACACTTTATGGCAGGAATATGAGATGAGTAAATAATTCCATAATAAAACATAGTCATGGGTATTTTACTAGTCAAATAACCACATGAACCATCAATATTATTTTCATAATAAGGGAATGTATAATGAGGGACATTCTAAAACATTTTGTCAAGGCCTCGTCCAATACATCTAAAAATGATTATGGACTTAACCAAAAACATATATCAAACATGGGAAAGGCCTCAACCAATTCCACATATAATTGTCTCATGAGACCTAGCGATGCACCGAGGAGCTATAGCGGGCTCCACCTGTCACTTACAAAGTCCAATACATTCCTCATATGAAAATTTTGAAACATAACATAAACATTCATATTAAAACTAGCATACTAAATGTCAATACTTCATCCATAAACCATGAATGGTATAAAAATATCACATCCACAGTAAATAATATCATAACTAATTCAATATAATATGGAAGATTATATTATAATAAATCAACCTCAATCAATAATAATATCTAGTAACGGATGTTGATATAGTTGAAAATGATCAGAAAAACTCTGAGTGAAGTAACCCTTTTTATGAAATCATTTAAAAGTCACATAATTTATAAAGCAATACATTTAAAAGATATTTTTTTAATAAAATTTTCCCATACCTCTTTGAAACTTTTCAAACAAATTAACATTTTAAAACATTCATGTCTATATAAATAAATCCTTAAAACCTTTTTGAAATCATGGACATTAATGAGAATAATTGATAAGAATAAATATTTAAAACATTTAAAATGATTTTTTGGTTAATGGGTAACTTAAAAATACTCTTTTTAAAAACACTTTTATGAAACAGGGACATGGATAATAAATATTTCTCTGTAAAAAACATACACATAAACAATCTCGGATAATAATGAGATTGAGTAATAAACCCTTACCTTGTACTTTTACATGGTCGAGGGTAAGTTAACATCCTGTATAATAGTTAAATCATTGTTATTAAATTATAAAAGAATAATATACATAAATATTATATCATATATGATCTTTAAATATTTCTTTGTTAATAATATTTTAGTAGTATCGTCATTTCGGGTGTTAATTGATCTGTTTTCCTTTATATGATTGGTTATGTAAGCCATGTTTCTTATGGATAGGATTAATTTGATTAATATTAATAATGATATTAAGTTATTATACATTATTTTTAACTGTAAAATGAACATTATTCTTGAATGATTACAATGGGGAATGAATCTCATCGCATTCGTGGAGACGGTAATCAGAACGTACGTACGAGCGACAATATCATTATATATATGGTGAAATCATATGTAATTGGATGTTATATCATATATAAAGAATAATTAACATGTTATAATAATTATTTACATCATTTATACCCATTATTATACCCATCCAAATAATAACGTGTTTGGATAACAAACTACACCACGACGTAGAGACAGTAAGTCGTACGTACGCACGTATGGTGACTTTGTCATTTATAAGACGGATAGAATAAGGAATATTATTGTACCATATTTATAATAACATCATTTTATGTAATAGATATTGGAGCTATTATTTTGGTATGGAAATAACAATGAATGAGTAAGTGGAAGAAGAAAAGAACTTGAATGACAGTGGTGAAACTATTACTTCTTCTTCGAGTGTTTCCTTTTGAGTTGATCAAAAGGGATCCTTAAGATATATTTCTGATCAAAGTAAGCACTCTAGGTTGATATTATGAAAATTGGGAGGATATTTTGGTAGGGTTTTTTCGAGTAAAATGGCTTTGGAGGTGTGATATTTAGAGAAGGGGAAGTGCCCTTTTATAAGAGGGGTGAGGGTCACTTTAGGAAAGATTAAAATATTTATTTATTATACAATAATATTCGGTTTATAATGGCTCCAAATCAATTTATTTATATTATTAGGTGGTTATGGGTTGAAATAATTTCAACCAATAGGTTTTAGACAAATTTATGTTACTATTTTAACCTTATCTTTTAGATTTAACTCTTAGTTAAATAGTTTAACTTTTACCGTGTCTTCTTGTATTCTTACACTCTATGGTTAATAAAATTACTCTAAACTTATAAGAGAATATAAAGTGGTTCATTAATGACATATATTATATTACTTAAGCCCTATGGCCAAACCTTATATTTTTAGGAATATTATATCAAACAATAAAATAGTATTTGTTTTAAAAATTAATTTATGTCAATTTTGACACTATTTGGTATTTGGTTTTTGAAAAAGTCATAAAAACTTTATTACTTAGAAAACAATACATTGAATAAACCCTAACATGTAATATCCACCTATAAAATTAGTGTATGTCATAAAAACTTTGAATTTATATTTATTTTTATATTTATAATACTATTTATTTGATTCTTTCATTAATAAGGTAATTACTGCATCATTATCGGGTCATAAATAAATTTAATTATTTAATGTCTAAAAATTAAAAATAAAATACCATGATGTAGGAAATATTTTTAGATTTAAAATTAATATTTATAGCTAAATTTATCTTATGTATAACCCTATATTAAAAATGGTTTAGTTATTAAACATTGAATTTAACACTTTTAACTCTTCTTTAAATAAAATAATAATAAAGGTCCTAATCTAATCCAAGTGAACCTAAAGGAACATATTTTATTCTTAAGGTTGTTTTGGATCTAATTAAACTTATCCAATAGAATTATGACATGTGTTGTGGTAATTTTAATATTTTTTTTACCTTTAACTACCTTATTTACTTTTTACCGTGGTAAATAAAAGTCAAAAGTTACTATTCACCAAAAACTACTTTTATCTTGTTGAATCACATTTTACTTACTGATTTCAACTATGTCTCTCATATTTTTTATATTCAACTCAATGAAGTGGTAAAATTAAGTTTTATGAAAATTTTCAAATGCTCCTAGAAGGTGGGTAAAAGATGATAAGAAGTTCAATAAAAATTTATATATCTAATTTTATTATAAAATGACTCCAATTAATTACATTGAGCTTATATAGGTATTATATGTCTATTTTACTTAAAATAATTTTAAATAATGAATAATAATTATTTAAATAAATAGTCAGTTTTAAACAATAACGAAGTGTTTTTCACTATTCATCAAAAATTGAATGTTTTTAGAAAATACCAAAAATTCACCCTAAGATAATTTTGATATTTTGAATTCAAAAATTAATTATATTTTATGAAATTAAAAATATATATTTTTCATTAATTAATTTAACATTAATTCTCATTGTCAAAACCAAAAAGTGGGTTTTTAAAAAAGTAAAAACTATCAAAAGATTTAATTGTGTTTATGTCAAATTTAAATGTGAAATTACTTATAATGACCTCAATTGTATTAAATGATAAAAATATAATCTAATTATACTTAAAAACCATTCAAATTTATAATTTAGCACTATAAATTATTTCAATTCAAAAAGTTGTTTTCAATTAAAATTTAGTATTTTTCACTATTCATCAAAATATGAAAGTTATTAGAAAAGTACCAAAAATTTATCCAAACTAAATTTTTATGTTTTGATTATAAATAAAAAGTTTATTTTGTCAAATTTAATAAATAAAATTCTCAAATAATGGATTTAAAAAGGGTTCTCCATTAAATGGAGGTAACATTTCATTTTCTGAAAAATACTTCCTTTATCTGAAAAATATAAATTTGTTCTTATATTATATCTAACAAAAACATAATATGGATGTTAAAATTTATATAGAATATATAAAATTCAAAATGCAGATAATACTATTCATAACCACTTTTGAACAGCTAGTTTGGTAAGTCGTGGTGTGCTCGAACTCGGTGTTGTGTATAGAACATGTTATTGAATTACTTTGAAGAAATAATGTACTAGGAAATCTTGGTGTGTTACAATATATTTATGTGCGTGTAAAATCTCACTTCAAATTCATTGTCTTCGGAAGAGGCGGAGGTTCTATTGACCTTAGGTGATGTCTATAGGACACAAAAGGTTTCCTGTAAATGCCAACATGTTTAGTAAAATTTGGGGGATGATTTTTCCTTAAAATAATGTAGTATCTGATAATGAAACAGAATAATTTAATGAATTAAGGTAAAAAAAATAACAAATATCCAAAATAATTGAACCATATTAAAGTTGCATAAAAAAATAAACCCAAATTTTGAAGAAATAAAAAACAATGTTAAAAAAGGTGGAACCCCACTATACACCAAGACTCCATCAACTCCCAAATTCTTTCTATCATCATATATGACTAAAACATAAACATATTACACCCTATAAATATGATATATTCCCCTTTAAAATGTGATGAAAAACAGTATTTTAATACACACCAAGGTTAATATATTGGGTGTTAGTATATCAACTTAGTAGGAAATCCACCAGAATATTACCACACAATCCATTATGAATAGAATAACATTGAATAATTTTTATAAAACTAGAAATCTTATTTAAAAAAATTGAAAAAATAAATTCATACAAAGCCAAAAATCATAATATCAAATAATTTTGTGGCATATAATAATTTAGCGACAATTCCATAAACCACTGGTTTATAAAGTAATCTTTTAATAAACAGTATATCCATTTATTTCTATGGAAATACCCATTACATATACTAACAGACACATTCATGAGTCTAATATTATAGTTTCAATGGTAAATAATGCTATTTAATCTTCTATACCATGTAGTAACTTGTTCATGTACCCATGTTCCCCAATTGGAACAATCCATGAGGTCTAAATTCAACAAGATCCCACTTAATGAAGTCTTGAACACATGTCATCCCATTTATTACAATGTCTCTATAAAACATACAATCATTGAAAAATTTCAATTTTATGAATGTAAACAAAAATAATGTTAGAACCTTCTCAAAACCATGATTTTGAGTTCATAAGACATGAGTGTTTTCACCAATATTTCATTAAATATATTTACCAAAAAAATAAATAAGAGTTCTAGAAACCTAAAGCCTTTATGTTCTAAAAGTAGTAGATTAAGAAATAATCCACCTACCAAAAATGGCTTCCAATCTAGAATAATCTCACATTGATCTTGGTGGATCGAGTTTCCTTCTTCTTTTTTATCTATATTTCCATTCAATAACCCTCAAAACATGACCTAACACATAGATCATGGGATTACAGTTACAATCTAGGGTAAATCCCTAGAGGAAAAAGGAGATCTATAAGATGAAAGAGAAAAAATAATGAAGTTTGATTCTATTGATCTAGTGAACCATGATCCATTAAAATAGGATTTGAATCAAAGGAAATCACTAGAAAATCATAAATAAGTCATATGGTTTGAGATCCTAGGTCAATGGATGAATAATTATGGTTTTAGGGGTGATTTTGGTGTATAAATATAAATATATGATTTAATAAATCATGTTGTATGGTTATTCCACATGGTTTACGAAACTTTTTGCCAACCATACTAATACCACTATCTCAAAACAACCAAACCACATAGTTTGGGAACAAGGTTAGGAAAGTCATTCCCCCAAAAAAGTAAAATGTCTTTCTCCCATGACACATAGTTTTCAAGAAAATATGCATGATTTCCTGTAACCCCCTGACCCCAATTACCTGGAGTCAGTGCTTTATTTCGTAACATTGGCATGATCACAAAAGATCAAGTCTCGAAAGACCGATTAGTTTAGTAGCCTTGGAAACACTAGATACATTCATAAATGTTACATTACATCATAAAGTGAAAAACTAAAATAACAAAGTCTCCATAGTCCACACTCATATCCTCTTCTGAATATCCCTGTAGGTCATTCATAAAATACATCTTCACATCCTAGAAAATATTAAAACATTGAAAGGGGTGAGCTCAGATGCTCAGTAAGGATAACAATATTGCGGAAGCTTTCATAAATAAACATTAACATTTAAGCCAATGTATAACTAAAACAAAATCCTTTTTAAACTTGAACTTAGGCATAATATGACAAAAATAAAATTAAATAATTCCATTTACTTATTCACATGTATATTCTACTAGTCTAATAATCACATGCAATATCAATAACCACTTTCATAATGATGGAATGCATAATTCCAGACTATCATAACCACATAGCCAAGGACTCGTGCCAAGACTACAAATAAGATTTTGTCAAGGCCTCGTTTCAAGACACTAGTTTGTCTCATCTGACCTACCGATGCATCGAGGAGCTATAGCGAGCTCCACCCGTCACTTATTAAGTCCAATGTATTCCTCATATGAACAGGTTTAAACATATCATAAACCATAACATAATTGTATCACATAAAACGTGCATAAAGGAAACATAATATTTCCACACTTCAATCACAAGATATCAATACAACACACTGATATAATAAAAACTTTATAAATACCATTTTCAATACCAAAATAAAAGAAAAGTAAAACATGGTATTTATTTTTCTTTTAAAAAAAAGTTATGGCTTATAGAGGAATCCGAAACTCAAATAATTGTCACAGCGGTGGAGAAGTCGTTGTCGCAGCATACGTAAGATAAAGAATTCCTTTTTCGTTTAGTAAAACGCTTCGTATAAACAGATTCCTTTTGAATAAAAGTCAAAGTCAAAGGGTTTTATACACCGTATAAATGAAAGTTGTGTATAAAACCAAATATGCCTCAATGAAAGGAGATTGAGAAGAAGTCCTTACAAAGAACATTTTTAAAATAAAATAGATCTATTATGTGTATTTACTATAAGTACACATAAAGAAAGTAAAAATACAGGATAGGACATAATAATATCATGATATAATTTGAAAGTAGGAGATTAACCCAAAGAATGGAAATTGGGTTAAGAAATTCCTTTACCTCATGTCCGACTTGACTCGGCCGCTCTTTAACCTCCTGAATAATAAACTAGAGTTAATATATACTTTCTTAAGAACATTTTTCAAGTTCATTATCCCTTTTATATCACTTATTACAATGTTACGAAAATTATGTATCCATTTAAGATAATAACGGTTGTTTAGTCGATCTTTAGTACTTGAGTCAACAATAAAATTCTTATAATTACAAGTTGTTTATGTGGTAGAATATCCATTATCTCCAGAATTATATTCATTATGTAGAAATGATATATATCATATATATCCACTATATACATTCATTCATAATATTACGTAACATTTAGAGGTAAGAAATGAAATGCACCGTTCATGGAGACGTTAAGCCGTACGTACGCTTGAATGCTACTTTCATTTCTATTTCATATTTAATGGAATGAAATCATAATTATATAAAGGTATGATATAATTCCAGTATAATATCATATATAATATCATTTACTCCATCCTTTATACATCCCACATATGGCATTAACGATTCAAATCACTTTGAGGGGGCGGTAGTCCGCACTTCCTAAAATGAAATTATCGCATTTAGCCATAATGGAAATCATAAAGGTATGAAATAAATGAGAAATACAGAAGCATAAGAAAAACATAAACATAATATATATCATATATAAATATAGTGACATATTAATGGCCACCTTGAAGGTGTTATATGAGTGTTGAACAATCATCGTTTCGTGAGGCAGAAATTCTCCATCCACAAAAACAGTATGTTCTTTAACCATTAGATGTAGGTGTGTGTAAGTTTAGCTCGAATACTTATTATAAAAACATCCTAGTATATTGAAGATACTATTTTGTTACAAAATAAAGGAATAAAAAGAGTTTAGGGGGGTTGGAGAAGCAAAATAAAACAAAATAACATAAGAGAAGACATTACCTTAAAATCGGGTAACTCTTTTTTGATTTGATCCAAAGGATTCCTTGAGAAGAATTATGCCCAAATTGAGGCATCTAGGAGTAATATAGGGAAGTTCAGAGAGTATTTGGGCAGATTTTGGAAGATCCAAAAGGCTTTGAAGGTGTGAGTAAGGTGGTAGTGGTGGGGGCCTTTTATAAGACGAGAGGAGAGGCACTCTTGGAAACTCATGAAATGCTACTTTATTATATAATGAGTTTCGGATTTTAAAGGTCCCAAACATAAATATTTCGTGTATATGGTGATTAGGGTTCAAAATATACTCATAAAATAGGTTTTTGACAAGTGTACGTTTTAGATTTTACATTATCTTTTTATTTTATTTAAATCGTTAATTAATGAGGTAATCGCTGCATCATCATGGTGTCATAAATAATTTAATTTATTTAATGTCTAAAATTTATAAAAAAAATTATCATGATGTAGGAAATCTTTTTATATTTCTAATGAATATTTATAGTCAAAAATATGACTTGTATAACCCCATTTAAAAATTTTTTTAGTAAAACAACTCATGTTTGTTACATTTTTATTTTAACATTAAATAAAAGGTTTTTAATGTCATTTTCCTACCAAAGTGGCTCCATGGGGTCTCCAAGTTGACCCATGGATTTTCTAGGTCGGACATGACTCATAAAATAGGGGTAGGACAAGTGTAAAGGTATTTTCATATTTTTATAATATCATTTTTACCTAAAATTTCACTAATTACCTTCAATGGCGATTATTTAAACTTAAGAGTTACTATTCACCAAAAAAAATATTTTAATCCCATTGAACCACATTTTACTTCCTAATTACAACCATGTATGTTGGATTTTTTAAAATAAAATAACAGAAGTGGTAATGTTTCATTTAAACAAAAAATCAGTTTTTTTAACTACCACTTAGTGGTTTCACTATTCATCAAAAATTGAAGTTTTTCAGAACAATGCCAAAATTTCACCCTAAGCTGTAATTGATATTCCGAATTCAAAAATGAATTATATTTTAAAAAATTCCAAACATATAAGTTTCATTAATTAATTTTATAATTAATTCTCACTGTCACAACAAATAGCGCATTTTTAAGAAACAATATAAATCTAAAGATTGACAATTGTTTATGTCCAATTTCAAAGTGAAATTAATTATAATGACCAAAATTGGATAAAATGGTAAAAATATATTCTAATTATACCATAAAATCACTCAATAGTTTAATTTATCACTATAAATTATTTTGATTTAAAAAGTTGTTTTTAAGTATTTTTCACTATTCATAAAAATCGGAAGTTCTCAGAAAAATAACAAAAATTCAATATAGGCCAATTTCGATATTCTGAATCCACAAATGAAGTCCATTTTGAAATATAAAATATATATAATTTCAAAATGTGGGTATTACTATTCATAATGGCTGTTTTGATTGGTCGCGGTGCGTTAGAATCTCGAACTTGCGTACAATGCAAGCTATTGCATTATTGAAAGAGAAGCGTATCGTGGAAGCTAGGGGTGTTACATTCTCCACTCCTTTAATAAATTGTGTCCTCGCAATTTAAAATTTTTCTTTGAAAATAAAAGGTTGAAAATAGAAAATACCTTTGCGGAAAACCCACATCGGAAATAGGGTTAATAAAAATATAACATTAAAAGAAAGAAAGAGAGGTACAAAGGTCACCCAAGATAGCCCATTCTAAGATTATATGAAAATATGGATATGGAGGAAAAACAAACCATCAAGGTCTAATGGAGAGTTGTAGAAAACAGGATTAGGAGAAAGTTAACCACAATAAAATCACAGACTTGTGAATGGTTAAACGATCATTGAATCCCCAGTTGGAAAAGTTAACCGGCAACGTTTTTGTTTTAAGTTACCTTTTAAAAAGTTGAGGAGTTTATTTAGGAGACATACTACGAACATAAGGAAATGTACTTACTTTTCATGTAGACTTTCATTCTTTAATAAATTTTCACCACAAACCCATCATTCACTCCAAAAGGTAATAGAACTCAAAAATATTCTATTTATCCTAATTGTATAAGGTTCCAAATATTAACACATACCATTTAGATTAGGAAAACTTTTTTGTAATAACCAGGGACTTCCTGTAGGCTAGTGGTAGGTAATAAAGGCATGTCGCACTATGGTTGTGGGTTCGATTCCTACAGCTTTGTCCGAAACGACGGGTTATCCACCAACCTGCAGGTTGTCCTTTTCTTAAAACTATAGTATTATAATATTCCAAAAATAATCTTCATAAATGTTTTAACCTTAAAAACTACTATCCAAAGTTTAACTTAATCCATTCCAACCTTTATAGTTATCCAAAATACCTCTGTCCAGACATTCTCTAAAAGGTCTCTAAATTCCAAAATCAATTGTAACATTAGATTCCCCAAACAAATTAAGGTTTCTCTTACTGTCACATACTAAAAATATGATTACCTTCATCATAATAAAACCTTAATGAAAACAACAAGTACTGTAGTACAATCCTTATATATATCACATTATTCTTATAACCAGAATATAATCCTTGTTTCCAAAAGCACCAATACATTAATTATTCCACTTCAACTGTAGTAACATCATAAGATTGTACTTGACCCCTTGGCCTTTTATGAGGTAAGTTTTCTTGACTCTTAGGACATTAATTTGCATAATTCCCCATTTCTCTACAATTTTAGCATTCAACATTGATAGCCTCTTTCTTTCCCTTGCAATCATGAGCCTGGTGACCTTTTTCTCCACATTTATTACAAACTCCAATTCCTTTTAGGAAAGTACCAGGTTGATTCTTACCACAATTATCACATAATGGAAAATCCTTCTTTCCTTCTTTCCCTTTATCTTTCTCTTGTTCCACCATTCTCTTCATCTCTTGCTTTACTTTGTTGTCATAAGACTTAGAGAATTCCTTTTATGTCTTGATTGCACACGAGACTATATCTTCGTACGAGGAGAAGGATTGTGATACTAAATCTCGATGAAGAAATGGTTTTAACCCATCAAAGAAATGATCAATATTACTTCTTGGGTTACATATATAATCTTCTACATGCCTTTATAACCTTGTAAAGTTAGCCTCTTACTTTGCAGCATTCTCATCCTCCGTTTGTCTCAGACTCAAAAATTTCCTTTCCATATCTGCTCGATGGTCATGAGGGAAGTATTTTTCTAAGAAAAGATCTTTGAACTATCTACATTCCATACTTGATACTTCTTCATATTCCATTGTATTTTGAATCAATTACCACCACTGATCAGCATCTCCAGTAAGTCGGTAAACTGCCATGATAACCTTTTCCCTTTCACTACTCCCCAAGGCATGTAATATTTTCTCTAAGGAATTTATCCATTGCTCATCTACTAAGGGATTTGTAATTCCATTAAATGATGGTGGTTGTTGCCTCATGAAACGATCTAACATTGATCCTCCACATTGCAGATCAGGGTGCTCCATACGAGTAAGGTTATTATTCATAACCTGAGTGAGTTGTCCCAGTGTGGTAATAAGTTGATCAGCACTAGTTGTATCTCCATCTCCATAATAATTATCTTGAGAAGGAGGGAAATCCATACACGGAGTGCGTGAATTGATATGGTTTCCATTCCTCCCACTAGGCGCCATTTCTAAACAATTTCATAAACTAGATTAGTTTATGAATTAAAATGCATAATTCCATACTTGTAAAACACTTAACATAAGTTGAACTATTTATGGATATAATCAATAATTATAAAAAGAAATGTTTTCTTTGAGGAAGTATATACTCATAAACCGTTCATAATGGTTTGTAAAGAAAATGAGAATTATCCTAAGCATATCCCCTGGGAGTGTCGTAACCAAGAGTGCAGCACGACCCGTTGTCGTGCACCAGTTCCCGTTCGAGTCTAGCTCAAAGAGATGTTTTCAGGTTTTACCCCTAGGTACATCTGTGCTAGATCCGCCTCTACCTTCTCGTATCTAGAAAAGGATGTATTGCTCGGAAAACTCAAAAAATATCTATAATACCAAAATTCTAGGAAGTTCTTCTATACTAATCCTCAAAGTCTATCGTAGGGCTATGTGCTCTAATTAGAGTTTATCTAAATCAAGATTCCAAGGTTAGTACTAAACTGCCTCTGATACCAACTGTAACACCCCGACCCCAGTTACCCAGAGTCGGTGCATTATTGCATAACATTGGCATGATCACAAAACATCAAGTCTCGAAATCCCGATTAGTTTAGTAGCCTTGGAAACACAAGATACATTCATAAATGTTACATTACATCATAAAGTGAAAAACTACAATAACAAAGTCTCCATAGTCCACACTCATATCCTCTTATGACTATCCCTGCAGGTCATTCATAAAATACTTCTTCACATCCTAGAAAATATTAAAACATTGAAAGAGGTGATCTCAGATGCTCTGTAAGGATAACAATATTGCGGAAGCTTTCATAAATAAACATTAACATTTAAGGCAATGTATAACTAAAACAAAAGCCTTTTTAAACTTGAACTTCAGCATAATATGGAAAAAATAAAATTAAATAATTACATTTACTTATTCACATGTATATTCTACTAGTCGAATAATCACATGCAATATCAATAACCACTTTCATAATGATGGAATGCATAATGCCAGACTATCATAACCACGTAGCCAAGGCCTCGTGCCAAGACTACAAATAAGATTTTGGCAAGGCCTCGTGCCAAGACACTAGTTTGTCTCATTAGAACTACCAATGCATCGAGGAGCTATATCGGGCTCCACCCATCACTTATTAAGTCCAATGCATTCCTCATATGAACAGGTTTAAACATATCATAAACCATAACATAATTGTATCACATAAAACATGCATAAAGGAAACATAAGATTTCCACACTTCAATCACAAGATATCAATAAAACACATTGATATAATAAAAACATTATCAAAAGCATTTTCAATACCAAAATAAAAGAAAAGTAAAACATGGTATTTATTTTTCTTTTAAAAAAAGTTATTGCTTATAGAGGAACCGAAACTCAAATAATAGTCACAGCGGCGGAGAAGTCGTTGTCGCCGCATACGTAAGAAAAAGAATTCCTTTTGTCGTTTAGTAAAATGCTTCGTATAAAAATATTCCTTTTGAATAAAATTAAAATTCAAAGGGGTTAATACACTGTAAAAATGAATGTTGTGTATAAAACCAAATATGCCTCAATGAAAGGAGATTGAGACGAAGTCCTTACAAAGATCATTTTTAAAAGAAAATAGATCTATTATATGTATTTACTATAAGTACACATAAAGAAAGTACCAATATAGGATAGGACATAATAATATCATGACATAATTTGAAAGTAGGAGATTAACCCAAAGAATGGAAATTGGGTTAAGAAATTCCCTTACCTCGTGTCCGACTTGACTCGACCGCTCTTTAACCTCCTGAATAATAAACTAGAGTTAATCTATACTTTTTAAGAACCTTTTTAAAGTTCATTATACCTTTTATATCACTTATTACAATGTTAGGAAAATTATGTAGTCATTTAAGTTAATAACGGTCGTTTTGTCGATCTTTGTTACTTGAGTCAACAATGAACTTCTTATAATTACATGTTGATTATGTGGTAGAATATCCATTATCTCCAGAATTATATTAAGAATGTAGATATCATATATATCATATATATACATTATATACATTCATTCATAAAATTACTTAATATTTAGAGGTAAGAAATGAAATGCACCGTTCTTGGAACGGTAAGCCGTACGTATGCATGAACGCTACTTTCATTTCTATTTCGTATTTAATGGAATTAAATCATAATGATATAAATGTATGATATAATTCCATTATATTATCATATATAATATCATTTACTCCATCCTTTATACATCCCACATATGGCATTAACGATTCAAATCACTTTGAGGGGGCGGTAGTCCGCACTTCCTAAAATGAAATTATTGCGTTTACCCATAATGGAAATCATAAAGGTATGACATAAATGAGAAATAAATAAGCATAATAAAAACATAAACATAATATATATCATATATAAACATAGTGAAATCTTAATGGACACCTTTGAAGGTGTTCTATGAGTGTTGAACAATCATCGTTTCGTGAGGCAGAAATTCACAATCCACAGAAACAGTATGTTCTTTAACCATTAGATGTAGGTGTGTGTAAGTGTAGCTAGAATAATTATTATAACAACATCCTAGTATATTTAATATACTTTGTTTGTTACAAAATAAAGTAATAAAAAGAGTTTATGGGGTTGGAGAAGCAAAATAAAACAAAATAACATAAGAGAAGACATTACCTTAAAATTGGGTAACTCTTTTTGGATTTGTGCCAAAGGCTTCCTTGGGAAGAATTCTGCCCAAAGTGAGGCTTCTAAAAGTAATAGAGGTATGTTGAGAGAGTATTAGGTCAGAGTTTGGCCGAGCCAGAAGGCTTTTAAGGTGTGAGTAAGGTGGTAGTGGTGGCGGCCTTTTATAAGAGGAGAGGAGGGGCACTCTTGGAAAGTCATGAAATGTTACTTTATTATATAATGAGTTTCGTATTTTAAAGGACCCACACTTATATATTTCTATGATAAGGTGATAAGGGTTCTAAATATACTCATCCAATTGGTTTTTGACAAGTTTAACTCTTAGATGTTATATTATATTTTTATTTTATTTAAATCATTAATTAATGAGGTAATCGTTGCATCATCAGGGTGTCATAAATAATTTAATTTATTTAATGTCTAAAAATTATAGAAAAATTATCATGATGTAGAAAATATTTTTATATTTATAATGAATATTTATAGTCAAAAATATTACTTGTATAACCCCATTTAAAAATTGTTTTAGTAAAACAACTCATGTTTGTGACATTTTTATTTTAACATTAAATAAAAAGTTTTTAATGTCATTTTCCTACCAAAGTGGCTCCATGGGGTCCCCAAGTTGACCCATGGATTTTATTGGTCAGAAATGACTCATCCAATATGGGTATGACAAGTGTAAAGGTATTTTCATAATTTTATAATATCATTTTTACCTTAAATTTCACTAATTACCTTTAATCGTGATTAATTAAACTTAAAAGTTACTATTCACCAAAAAATTCTTTTAATCCCATTGAACCACATTTTACTTTCTAATGAAATCCAAGTATGTTGGATTTTTGAAAATAAAATAAAAGAAGTGGTAATGTTTCATTTAAACAAAAAATCAGTTTTTTTAACTATCACTTAGTGGTTTCACTATTCATCAAAAATTGAAGTTTTTCAGAACAATGCCAAAATTTCACCCTAAGCTATAATTGATATTCCAAATTCAAAAATGATTTCTATTTTACAAAATTACAAACATATAAGTTTCATTAATTAATTTTACAATTAATTCCCGTTATCACAACAAATAGCGTGTTTTTAAGAAACAATATATATCAAAAGATTGACAATTGTTTATGTCCAATTTCAAAGTGAAATTAATTATAATTACCACCATTGGATAAAATTGTAAAAAAAATATTTTAATTATACTTTAAAATCACTCAATAGTATAATTTATCACTCTAAATTTTTTTTATTTAAAAATTTGTTTTTAAGTATTTTTCACTATTCATAAAAATTGGAAGTTCTCAAAAAAATACCAAAAATTCAATATAGGCCAATTTTGATATTCCGAATCCACAAATGAAGTCCATTTTGAAATATAAAATATATATAATTTCAAAAAGTAGGTATTACTATTCATAATAGCTATTTTGATTGGTCGTGGTGCGTTAGAATCTCGAACATGCGTACAATGAAAGCTATTGCATTATTGAAAGAGAAGCGTATCGTGGAAGCTCAGGGTGTTACATTTCCCTTAACTGTGTGCGCAATATGTGCATTCTCTTAGATTCTCCCATGAAGTTGTATAGTTACATAGGAATTAAATATAGTTTCCAGTAACCATTCCCCAAAATGGAACCTCTCTAAAACATCCAAACCATTCCAAAATTTACCAAAAAATATCCAAGACTAATCCCAACTAAACTGTATCTCTAAAACATAATAAAGAGAAATACATACCTCAAACCAGGGGTGTTAATGTATGTATATATGAATAAAAATGTGTATTTATATATATATATATTGATTAGTCTACCCAACCCTCTTAAGAATAATATTTAATACATGGTTTATACACTATATTACAATGTTAATCCATTTTCTCCCAATTCAAGATACATATATAATTGATGATTTAATTATAAAATATTTAAAATAATAATAAAAAAATATTAGGGTTCCAATATTTATTATCTTTTTTTAGAACCTGACATTCACTTAAAGGTTTTATAAGAGAATTCAATATTGCATGTGTAGAAAACTTGGGTTAATATTTTTTTATTATCCCTAAAATGTTAGAAAATTTAATAGTAAAAATAAGTATATGTGTTTTATATTATTTACAATTGTAAGAAGGTCATCTACCCATGGAATAATTTTATTATAATAACAGTTATCATTTCACTATTATTATGTAACAACTCAAAGAAATAAATAATAGGCCATGTAATCCAACAATATGATCATCTAAAATTGGATAAAATACCCTTTTAGGGATTATTTTAATATAAGAAAATACAAAATAGATTGGGAAGATCTATAAATCTGTAATAACTTCCCATAAAAGAAAAACCATTTTTAGACTATTTTTGATAAATCCTAGATTTTCCTATTAGATATTAAGTATTTTTTCATGTTTTTATACATTTGGCAATTCATTGACCTAGGAAGTAAGGTAAATCGTTCCCTCGTTATATAGAGTCATAAAAGATTAAATAAAAAGTGGGGGAATTAGATTATTATAAAGACTTGTAAAAATATTGGTTATTTTGTCCCATTAATTTTATATTTTTATACTTTTTTTATTTTTAATTGAATTATTAACATGTGTTTAAGGCTTTCATGTAATTAATGAAGGATGAAATATGTAGAGTGGGTGATACAAAATCTTAGTGTTCCTAGTATACTTTCACTGGTTAACTAGTGGAACTATATTGGGTACCTGATATACTCTAATATTTAATTCCTTTCAAAAAAATTATTTTAAGTTTACAAACACTTAAATTAGTATACTTAATCATTTAGTTCATTATTTTAATTCTAATTTTCTTATTTCGAAGTTTTTGATATCCCCTTCTTCATTTAATTTAGTTCTCCTTCAACTCAATCTTCAAATTTCAAATAGAATTATCCCTATCAGACCATATAAGATTTTATTTATCACATATAAGGGAGATAATCCTCTTTATATTTTCATTTCATGTCTTGAATATAGTATATTATTAAATAACCCAACCCCACTTCCATACTTGATTTATATTCTAGGTTTCTCTTAGATTGATTCTACTCTAAGTGGTAACCAGAATCTATAATCACTATTCAGGAGCTACAACAACCTCTATTAATTATAAATTTTGGTTTTATGAATAGTATAGTCATGTAAAAAAATTGTTCTACTATAGAGTATAATGGTTAGATTATGTTGGTATCTCTATACTTCATGGCTAAGAAATCTACTTCTACACATGCATAAGTGTGGAATCCTATTATATTTCTTTCACACTATTGAGTGTGGGTAATGAAGGGGATTGGGGTAGACTAAGGCACACTAGGTTACCAGTTTTTTCTTAATAATAAATTAATATAAATTTCTTAGTGATGAACCAATGTCAATTTGTTTTACCCACAATGACTCATATGTGTTATTACTAAAATATATTCTCGTGTTTCTGCACTTGAAATATAAAGATATTTTTACCACGTTATGATATTTAGTACATAGATTGTAATGTACTAAAATATGTTAAGGTCTACCTATACATGTTTGGAAGGATTATAACCTATTATATTGATTAACTTATAAATAACACCTTGATCCAATGGATGGGATTTATTGTATATTCTCATGTACATTAATGTGGTGTAAACCATGGTTAGAAATGTTATATAAGATCCATGTAATTCAATAACTTGTTTATGAGTTTCCTTATGTGAAATTATTTATTGTGACATATACCTAGAATGTTCTTAGTTATAATAAATTTAATCAAGTTATCAATGTTGTCAGGATTTCCACTTGTATGTTAAATCATTTAATATTGGAAATGAAATTTGGGCATGAATAAAATATGATAGGGTTATATTGAAACCAAATATAGGGAAGACTTGATAATGTCCCATTTTAGTTGAATTCCATGCTTTGTGGGGTATGAATAGTTATCTACTTCACTGACCATGGAGTAGAATTTTTTATAACCATTAATATGAAATATCTTTCTAAATATGAAATGTTGATACTAACCACTTATGATGATAATTATGGGGTATTAGTGTGACACCAGTGGTTATAAATGATATTTTTATTAATAAATTTCATCCCCTGAAGTATGTTTTCTATATTTTGTTTTGAATATGACATATTATTGATTTTTATTATGTATGTTTTGTGAAGATGATGTTTTTTATCTTGTTCACATTATACCAATATAACCTTATTTTTATGATTTCTATATATAAGTTTTATACTTATCTTGTTTGTTTTGGCTTGAGTTGTGTGTACTATTTATATATGGGGATATCACCAATATTTAGATACATTATCTTTTAGAGAGGATGGATAATAGGGAAACATATATACTAATATGAAGTGTATATATATCAATTACTTTCAAAATATTTTCCATTCTATTTGAAAATTAAAATAATAGGTGACTCTTTTAAAAATGATAGGTGGCATACCTGATTAAGGATAGTGTATATTCCTCCCTAAAAGGATTATTAAAGATAAAAATATAAATTTGGATAAAAATATATATAAGTAAACTTAATTATATGTAGGATGGATTTTTACTACCATTTCTAATGAGCCGGTCATTTATATTAAATAAGTACCTGATCTAGATTCTGATTATGACTTGATGCATGTTTCGTTGACATGGATGTAAATTTTTAAATTATAATTATAACATGTATTCCATTTTATTTTTGAATTGATTGAATTAATTATTAACTACCTACTTTGTATTTCTTCATTGTACACATTCTATTATGGTAGACATTGAGAGATTATATGGTTAATTCCACATGATATAATTCACTCACCCTACATGTGTTCCATTAGAGATTCAGGTAGAGTATGTTTTCCATGACCGAAGTAAGAAACTTTTCTTTATTATGAGAGGAGATAATACCATATCATGAGTGATTATTTGAGTTCCTACTACTAAATAACTACAAAATTATATTTTAAGGTGATTAGGTCTTGTATTTAGTCTAAATGTTTGTAGTATCTTTTAATTATCATTCTTCTTATTTTACAACATCTTAAACCCTTTACATTGAATATTTCAATTATATTTTTAATGATTAAATTATAAATAAGTTATTTTTTAATAATTAATTAAAAAGTCTCTGAGAATATAAGATATTTATTTAAAAATATTTATTGTCTCTTAACACATCATTTCTTATAAGAATAAATTAATATAGAAATTCAATAATTTTTTCTAATAAATTTCATGGGTTATAATGGGTTGTTGTAATGTTTCAAATTGATTCCATTGAAATGTTAAATGGGAGGTTCTTAGGATATCATTTAATTATTAATATCCTATTAATCTTGTTTTTATGTTTGTTATTTAAAGAGTAATTTTCTAAATGATTGGTTTAGTGATATGAATACTATAAAATAATATTCTCCTTTAAGAATATATAATTAGTTTGTCTAAAAAGGTGGACCCTATATTAAATAAAAATAAATATTTTATATCTTGATAGTGAATTTAAATGTTATAAACTTTATGATATATATTTTTTAAAACTTCTTATTTTATTTTTTCGATTGTTATAAAAAGTTCTTTGTGAGTTTATTAGTGAGATTGGAAGAGTTTATTTTAGAAAACAAATATTTCTTATTTTTTTCAGAGTATATGGCCATATAATTACTATGTTTATAAATATTATTTAATGATTGATGGGTCTATATTTTATTTCTAATAAAAATTATTTCAAATTTATAATATATATATTAGGATGGGAAGGATGAATTTGGTGGATCACATGAAGTGATGGAACAATCTCAATATATAGTTTTTGTTTCTCCTTATTTGTTATAAAACAAAATTCAATATATATAATCTTGGTTTACTATATAATATTCCATCAATGAAATTTATATGAGTAATTTTGGTCATTATAAAGACTCGGTTATTATGGGTTTTTCTTATTTATATAGTGTAATATTATTTATTACATGAATTTTATTTATGGATATTTAGTTATATATCAGGTAAATATATTAATTAAATAAATAGAATTTTTTGAATCATATTTCATTATAAACACATTAAATACATATTTTCATAACCATAATAATTATTTGGAATATTTGGGGATATAATATTGGGTATATGAGAGTTTTCCCTTTGTTATATCATTTATTTGACTCCATTTAGTGTGTGGTTTTCCTGTCTTGATGGATCCCACCCTTTTTTGGTTTCAATATCCATTTATTATTGTTTCATATTACTCCCATAGTTCATGAATGTGGAATTTTGAACCAACTGATATAATTATCACTATTTTATTCCTATTTTTGAGGAATTCATTCAACAGAATCTTTTTTTATGACAACATAAATGTTCTGTCTCATGTTTTCTTCTCAAATATAGTTGCTAGTCCTTCCGATCGTTAGTACTATGGGAATATTTATTGACTTGACATTGAGTATATTATTCTTTGATATCATGCCTATATATTAGTTATTTAGAGTTATAAGTGTGTAATGGGTTTTTTGGCTGATCAGTGTGTTTCCTTGGTTTTTTTAGATTTTTTCACATTATTATTTTCATTTGTAATGGTGTGTTTTAATTGTGATGGTTGATCACTATTTTATAGGTTTATTGTTTTCATCTTGGAGGAGGTACATATTCTAATTTGTTTTTTTGGTTACTCATTTTCATATGGGTGAGGGTTTATAAAGAATTATGTTTTTTCTATTATATTTGTGTTAATGTTCAAGATTTTATTTTATTTTTCATATTGGGTGTTTCTATCCATTGGCTCATAAGGTTTATTTTTGTCAACAATGATATTGGTTTTCACTATAGTTTATATATTAAGGTTTTTATTTGTGATGTTATTTTAGTAATGTTGTTTTTATGATGATGATCGATGGTCAATGCTGATGTGATGAATTTCAAGCAATGTGTTACCTCATGGTGTGTAAGAGAGTGTAGGGAATGGTTTGTGACATTGGTTTTTTTCTTGAGATCCACAAATGGTTTTTTTTTTCAATTTTTGATTTTTAATTTTGGGTTTCTCTTTAGGTTTTGGGGTGTTGAAATTGTGTTATAAGATTTTGATAGCCATGGGTTTGTTTATAAGGATCCCCATGTAAACCTAAAATTTGTTTCTGTTCAAAATAATACAAATATGGATTTAGAGATATATACATGATAATTTTACGAATAGTGATGTATGAAAAAGGTTTGTATCATTTTTTATTATGGATTCCCCATAGAGATGTCATATGTCAAATTGATAAAAATATGTGTATTGCTACATCACTATACACACAATTATATAGTTTTTTATGTTTTTATAGGATCTTTTGAAGAGTTTGACATATTTTTATAAATTTTATATAATTTAAATTCCACCCATTTTAATTACTTTTGGATTTCACATATAAATGGGTTTTTTATTCTAACACATACTCTTTTAGGTGTTTTATTTATCATGCATGTAAAATAAATATATTTTTAGTGTAATTATATTAAATTTCATACTGAAGTGTAAATGAATCAAAGAGAAATTAATGAATCCCTATTACTTACTTACATGTTATTATTGTAGAGAATATTTTTTGAGTTTTTTATATTTATCTAATATATTGATTCATATTTAATTTTTTTAATAAATCTAATTATGCACAATTTTTTTAGATATTGAAAGAAAAATATCCCTGGTGGTTTCATTTAAACACTGATACATCATTATATCCCTAGGAAATATATTAATTTTCCTAATACTATTAAAAACCCCAAATCCTTTATATAGGTTATGGATTTACAATTTTTATGTTTATATAACCAACAAAAATAAAAATAGATCAATTAAAAAATACAGAGTAAATAAGTGTCTAAAAATGATGCAAAAACTTTTCATTATGTTCCCATATACCTTGGACATCAAGGAACCTACTAATATATTTATTAAATCCAAAAAAATTGAAAAATACATGTCCTGAAAACACATTTCTTGGTTTGTTCCACGTATATCATTTTTCTATGTAGTATATACCAATGATTAGAATTCCATGGGAATAAGGATACACCTATTACAAAAAACTTGTGTAGTTCATCCATTCAATCAAAATGATTAAAATTTATAATAATTAAATTTTATATAGAGCAAAGATAATTATTTTTATTCATCATCTACAAATAATTTTACACCCCACGTTTTCTAATATTGCTTTTTTTTTACCCATTATTGTGGCTAAGTCATCTTATACAATGATCATGTAAATAAATCCTGGTGATAATAAGTCATAATATGAATATGTGTTAACTTATAATAGTATATTGGAAGAATTATAAAGGAAATTTTATTTATTAGATGATTATCTAGTACATAGGTTATAATTACTTTTTATATTGAAAAATTTTATAGTTCATAGTATTATTATTATAATTTCATATTACATTGGTTGGATGGGTGAAGGATTGTGAGTATAAAGTAATTAGATTAAAGTAATTATTTGGATTATTATCATGAAATTTATTGATGTTGAATATTTTTAGTTGATATATGATAAATCTAGATAGTATTGTGGGTAAATTAGTTATATATAGAGTCTATAAGTAGTTAATTTGAAAAAAGTGTTTAGTATATCAAATGTGATGATGTTATTGTATCTCTAGAGGTTATATAATTATGTTTCTGAAAATATAATACTTTATATAAAAATATTCTATATCATATATCATATCCTATGACTAAATATCACTCAAGGTTAAATGAGAATACCATAAAAAATAACTTAATCATATTATTATATATTAGAGGAATCATTTAATATAATATATGATAATGTATATCCAATGTGAGAGTATACCACCATTTATATGGTTGTTAGTATATGGTTAATAAAATGAATGAGATATTGTCTAAATCCATGAATATATACATATATATGATTTTCATATATATTCATATATAAGGTGTATTTTCTTGTATGAAAATTATGATTTTCATGCATCATGGGTATATAGTTTAACTGACTAAAGTTATATTTTCTTTTTGAAGTTATATCATCCAAATGACTATCATTTAATAAATATATTATTTTTCTAGACCATTTTTTGGTTACATTCCTGTATATGACACATGATCTGGATGAAGCATAATTTACTCATGTATCAGTAAATATAACATCCCTATGAGAATGTATGAGTCTTATAAAAATATAATCATATATTGGTTAGGGGTTTGTGTGATTGATTAACATTAATCCAACACTCCATGACCAATTCTCTCTTTATCTTTCCTCATTTTCACCTTGATGTGATAGCATACCATGGAGGATGAGGACTCCTACATGTATGACATGTGATTTGGTTGTCCTGTGGATGCACTATGGGTGTGTGATGATTTTTTTCCACTCATGTGATCTTTATCAATTATATTCAATGATATTAAAATGTTAAAGAGATGATAAAGTTTCACTTCAGTTTATGTATGATATTTTACAAAAAATTATTCATTTGTGGTTTTATCATAGGTTTTATATTTCTTCCATGGGAGATCCTCAAATAAGGTTTTAAATATCATTTTCTTGATCCGATAATTGGTATTGTACTCTAACAAAACAATTTAGTTATATAAAGAGAATATATGCCTTGGATTTGTGAAATAATGCATGAAAAAGAAGAAAAAAATGAAACATAGTGACATTTTTCAATTTGTCATTCAAAAATATAAAAAAATGGTTTACCATTACATAGATAGGATAGATAAAGGTAACTACATGCTTAACCTTATGAAGTTGAGATGTTTAATTGTAACCAAGGTTTTACCCTTACCCAAGAAAGGATAATCATGGATTATCTTTACATGAATGGTTCATGTAATGGTAGTCTGGATTGTAACCCTTACCTAAAAGGTTTGTGTGATGGTGTAATATTGGGTATAAAATTGATAATCCTTACGCATAAAGTTATTAAAGGGTTTTAATGGATTTGTAAAAGTTTTCAATAGGTCACCTATATGCAAGAGCTTTAGAATAGGATTACCCTTTCATAGAGGGTCTATGTAAGGGTAGAAGGAGTATACCCTTATATAGAATATAGATTCTGCATAAGTGTAATTAATAATATCAAAAAATTAAATTCATAAATGGTTTTAATGATTTATAAAATGTTTATAGATCATTATAAAGGTTATTTTGGGAAATTTTAATTTATAAAGAATTTATAAAGAATTTATAATTTATTTATTTATTTATAAATGGTTTATAATTAATTAATTAAATGTTAATGAAACTTTTATTTTTAAAAATAATTAATTGTTAATATTTGAAATACCTTTTAACCAAATTATATGGTATGAATATTTAAATAGAAATAAAAAAAATATTTAAAAATCAAAGGAAATGTCTTATAAAGGGTTATAAATTATCAAACAAGGCCAAAATATTAAATTTTATATTTAAATTATAAAATTTTCATAATTAACTAATTCTAATTTTTCAAAATAAAAAGGGGGAGTTATTTGGATATTATTTAAGAAACATTAGAACTGTTTTTATGATTGAAATGGTCAAATTTTAAATAATGATTGGGTATGTGATATTTAGATTATGTAAAATATTACATAATAGAAATTGGATTATAAATAGTTTATTATTCAGATAATTTTATATAATTAAAATTGAGATTCTTTTTATTGAAAAAAATAAGGATCTTATATTGTAATGAATATGAAAAGTTTATATTCAAAATTATGAAATTCCCATAATGTTAAAGCTGAAATTATAAAAGGTTTTATAGTTATCTTTTCTTTATGTATTTTCTATAAATGTTTATCTCTGGTTTAAATATTTGATTTGTTTATTTATTTAATTCTTATTAAATTGAATATTAATTATTATTAAAAAAATTAAGAGAAATATAAATAATTTTAAAGGTTAAATTGAATTGTTAAACTACTTCTATATAGAGACCTGAATTAAATTCCAAGTTTAAAAATGTATTTAGTTTTTCAATTACCTTGACCTCGGTTTATAATTCTTGTTATGACCTTTAATTTAGTTATTTAATAATATTTATTCATATTAGGTTTCAGAGTTATGATGAATTAGATTATATATTTAGTTAAGTCTCCCCTAGTAGACGGACATTGGGTTGTACTGCTTACCAACTGGGAGGAATATTCCATTTCTAGGCTAGTGAATGGGGTTGACAATCTATCACTACAACCTTACTCATGTAGTGATTTTCAATATCATATAACTAAATTCCTCTTATATGAAGTATTCATTTACCTTATTAATATGATGCATTTGGATATGTATGAATAAGTTTGAATCATGCTTATAGTAACACAAACTTGTGGTTTTTGTAATGAGCTACACATAAATATGATTTGGTTGTATTTATTTGGTAGAGGAAATATGATACTGTACACAATTACAAGGATCATGAATATATAAAGGGCAATAACATGTGACAAGTTGGTGAGATTAAAACCACTTAAAATACTAGTGTGATATTCCTTCCAAATCAGTACATGTTAAGAGATCAATCATACAGCCATGTAAAATTTTCTATATCAAGGTTCCCCTAGATTATATTTTATAAATAAAACATGTAATTGGTGGCACTAGATCATCCTTGGGAAGGTTATTCCAAAGTAGGGTTCACTAGGGTTGTATTTTGTTAATCTATTTTTGATTTTTTCTATGTATACACTTAGCTGTGATACCCTTAAAAATCATAACAAAGGAATTAATTTTAGTTAATCAATATTTTGGATTGGAAAAAGGATTTTCCACTGAACAGACCAAGAATCATATATTATATGATTAGTATGATTCCCAACATAAATATCTATGTTGTGAGAGGAATTCCATAGCTGAATCATTAAATAGTGAAATATGGATCATGGATCAGTAATGGGTTTGATGAATGTAAAGACCCAGAAATTTCAAGGAAAATTGTTTCTTAATTTTATTTGCAATTTTACAAGAACGCAGTTTCTGACGGCGCCTGATTCTGAGGCCCGGTGTGCCCAGAATAAATTTCCGAATTTTGGCTCGGGTACGTTCAGTGAACGATCGAGCGGGTTTTTCTATCTTTTGAACTGGTGCTCGGAATTGAAATCTGAGGGCACCGATGAACTCGCAACGCTGGTATTTTCTTAAAGAGACTTTTTCTGCAGTTGCGTTTAATCGAGAACGGAAGTTAGTTTTTGGGTTTTCTTTAAAAAAGTGTAATAATAAAATAACGCGTCATGCACTTTATTTTATTTCAGCCGCCATTAGGAGTGTGGTGGTTGAAACCTCCTCATGGAGGTTGGAGGTGGGGCCACCACACCTTAACCTCCCATGAGAGGTTATGGTGGTGGGGCCCACCCGAACTAAACCTCCCGTGGGTGGTTTATTATGGTAGGGACCACACGGGGCTTAACCCCCCTATTAATGGGAGGAGAGGAAACCTTTCAACTCTCCCTCATTAATGAGGGAGAGCCTCTTAATTCCTCAACTCCCCATTAAATGGGGAGAAAATCCATGGCACCCTCCCCTCTTAAGTGGTTCCAACAGACCTCATAAATTTCGTCAAAGCAATTTAATTCACCCGATCCATTTTTTTAAAAAAAATTATGTAACCACAATGGTTACATACCTCTCTCCCTCTCCTATATATAGAGATCTTGGGAGAGGGTTTGGGGACGGCTTCATCAAGCGACGGAGCGCTGGTAAAATACCGCAACGCCCAACACTTGGGAAGAAGCTTATCTTCGCGAACGAAGAACGCTCCACCGACGAAGAACGTCGATCCTCTTCGACTTCTTCCCCGGACACCTACCGACGTGGAACGTCTTCCACCAGCCGACGCAACTCGGTTTGGAAGAGCTTGGTGGACGCAAAGAACGATGAACCTCTTCGTCTTCTTTCCGTAACTTTGTCATCAATCGACGAACTTCGATTCCGAGGTAGGGATTTAAGTTGGGAATGTTTCTTTTTCCATAAAGTTTCTTTCTAAATGAAGAACGCAGATCTACTCCTTATTAAGTTGATCCGCGTAGGTATTTAATTGCGGGTTGGAAGTTTACCTTTGTTTATGGAAAGAAGGTAGGGGTTTGACTATTTTAAGTTGGTGATTATTTCCTTCGTATAGGATAGATAAATCTGACGGCCATGTTCCAATTTTTTTTTAAATTAAAAATTGTGAAGGTTAAACGTTTTACGTTTCGGCCAACTGCTATAGATATAACGGGAGGGGATCAGTCTGCACAAACATGGCCGACCCTCCTCCTTTTTTTCATGTTGGTTCCTTGTGGATTGAAACGGGAAAGGCGGGGTGTCGTCGCACCACGCGGAATCATGCGACAAGAAAATGCGCGGTGTCGTCGCGCCGCGCCATGAAAAGAAGAACAAGGACGTGACGCTGTCGCGCCGCGTCGAAGAAACCCGAAGACATCCGCGGACGGAGTCGGGCCGCGGCGAAGGGGCGCGACGCCAACGCGCCGCGCCGGAGAACCACGAAGACGGCGCGTTTCGTTTTTGACGTGCAAATTGACGGGTGACGACAAACGAGGCCGCAAGGTAATTTTGAGGCCTCCGCAGTGAAGGTCGGGTCCCAGGAGGACCATAGACGAAGACGACAGGAGAAACGGACCACCGGAGCGCGTCCGGTGGTCCGTGGAAGGCAGCGGCGGCGCGCCGCCCGAAGGGTGGCGGCCGACGGTTCGCTGCCGGCATCAATTAGCGGCGAAGGGCGGGGGAGCCGCGCACCCCGCCCGCGGTGTCCACTCGGTCGCGTTGGCCGAGTCGAGGTCAGCCGGGCCCAGACCCCCCGTTTTCGGACCACTTCCGGTCAAAAGCCCGTAACTTGAGGTACGGGCCTCCAAACAACTCGCCGTTAGTGGCAACGCGATCCTTGGATCGAGACGGTCATTTCGGTATATCGCACTCAAGGTTTCGGAATACTTTCGGTTCGGCCGGGTTGGTTCATCCAGGAAACCAACCGGGCCCTCGGGGCGGAAACGCTCATATCATGAGTTCCGGACGTCCGAATGACGTTTCGTCAACTTTGTTGAATTCCTCTTAGTGAGACGGATCTTTTGTCTTACTCCGCTCGAGGTTTGGATGCCGTCGGAGTGCGGTCAGGTTGGTTCGCTCACGAAATCAACCGGGCCCCTGGAACGAAAAAGCCAATAACTCACAGACCGGGCGTCCGATTGACGCGCCGTCTGTTTCGTTGAATTCCTCTTGATGAGACGGAACTTTTGGCATACTTCACCCAAGATTTGGATACAGTTGGATAGTGGCCGGGTTGGATGGCACCCGAAATCCAACCGGGCCCCTAGAACGGAAAAGCTGATATCTTTCAGACAGGACGTCCGTTTGACGAACCGTCAGCGGCGTTGTTGATCACGTTGAGAAACGGTCCCTATGAGCATACCTTATGAGATTTCGGGGTACAGTTGAGATACGGCCGGGTTGGTTCGCACACAAAACCAACCGGGCCCCTGGGACGAAAAGGCTAGTAACTCCCAGACCGGGCGTCCGATTGACGCGCCGTCTGTTGCGTTGAGACCCCTATGACGAGGAGGTCCTTTGAGATACTTCTTCATGGGACTTTGAGATACTTGGAGTATCGACCAGTAGCTCGTGGAGAGGACCCTCCCGGAGACGTGCGTGCGGAGTACGGAGACCATGTAGTCGGCTGAGACCTGATGACTGCTTGTCGAATTCGACTCGGGCTGACTTGCATAGCCCAGTGGGGAGCACTAATTTGTGAGGTGGTAGACCCACAGTGGATGAGCACTAATGTGTGAGGTGGAAGACCCGTGGTACTTGACGGGAGGAGTACCTCTGTAGGCTATGAGGGGTAGCACTACTGTGTGAGGTGGCAGACCCTTGGCGGGAAGCACTACTGTGTGAGGTGGCAGGCCGGCGGTACTCGACGGGAGGAGTACCTCAGCAGTCTTAGGTTAGTGAGCAGTACCTCGGAGTCGTGACAGGACCACTGTACACTCTAGAGATGGAGCTCTTCAGCAGTTACGGTTTCGATAATGAAAATATTGGTTTGAGCTGAGACTTTTGACCTTTGTATTTACCTCATGATTGATATGGGTTACTTGATAACTTAGGTGTATGTATGGGCATATACCTGGGTAGTGGTTATCCGTTGATTTCATGATCCTTGTGTTTCCTCATGATTGAGATGGGTTATTTGATGACTTAGGTATATGTATGGGCATATACCTAAGTAGAGGTTATCTGTTGAGATATTTTTTGTGGTTATCCTTGTTGGTTTTAGAGGGACCTTGAGGGTCTCGGGGTCCCTACTGAGTATCATTATACTCACCCCTGAACGGGCTATGCTCGCACCTCGTTGTGTTGGTTGCAGACGACGGGCAGTGCTGACAGAGGCCGAGTGTTTGAGGACTGGACGGTACCCGGAGGTGGACTACACGACGATTCAGTATCTGGAGGAGGACTTCACGGCGAGATGACACATGGAGGTGGTTGACGGGCAAGAGTGTTGAGGAGGCTATCTGTACCTACCCTTCAGGTAGGATCTGTGGCGGACGATCCAGGAGATGCGCTATCTGTACCTACCCTTCAGGTAGGATCCGAGGAGGACGACCCAGGATCTGCTTCCTTCTTCCAGCTGTTTGCCTTTTCTGTTGTACTTTTCGTTCAATTGTAGCTGCATTTTCAGTTGGGTTTGTATTCTGGCCCATTTACTTTTCAGCACTTTCTTTTGTACTTAGTGTTTTGCTTCCGCTTGTACTCTGTGGTTATTTGTTTACTTTTATAAAGGCAATGCCTTCCCAGTTATCTAGATTTACGCCTTTGGTGCTAGTCGCCAGCCCCTGGCCTATGGAAGGCGGGCTTGGGGTAGTCACGACACGGGCCCCGAGGATGGGTCGTGACAAATTGGTATCAGAGGAGTTCGGTTCTACCGTAGAACTTAGGACTCTGATCTTTTTCTATGTGAAGCAATAGTGTTAAGGGTACCGAGTGTGGTCTTCAGTTCAGGGAGTCCAGTGTAGGTGCGGCGGCCGACGTATCCGTACACCAGGACCCTGACTACTGATTTCCGACTTTGTACATGAAGACACTGATTGCGTGTGTGTTTCCAAAGTTTTAATGTCATCTCAAACCAGGTCAGCTCACCAGGAATAAACGTTGACCGTGTCGCATCTGTTTAGGATGTCTCCACGCAGACAGTCAGTTGGAGTTCCGATTGAGTACTCGATGGCAGCCCACCGAGCGACGAGGATCCGGTGCAGGGACCTATTTCTATGTTGGCACCCTCGGGTGGTGTACCAGCAGCACCACCACCTATTGGGCAGCAGATGCCACCAGTGTTACTAGCGAACTGTGCACGCTGGCAGAGCGCGTTGCACGAGTTCCAGCAGCAGTAGCCTCCGAGGATACGAGGCGAGGCAGTTTTTCCCAGGCAGTAGTGGAATGGATGGAGGCGATTGCTAGAGTTCTACACCTAGCATAGACACTATTAGAGCAGATGGTGACCTTCTCTACTAGAGTCTTCCTGTGAGAGACCCTGAGGTTGGTCCTGTTTAGTGATGAGGCTTCGGTACGTGGACCGATTCCAAAGATAGTGCCTTCGGGTAGTGTGTCAGCTATACATCACTACCTGTTGGTCAGCAGTTACAACCGGCAGTACCGGTAGGTGACACATGTAGGCTTACTACCTTACACATGTTTCAGCATCAGATACCCTCAAGTTCCGAGGCAAACCTGACTCACAGGCAGCTGAGGACTAGCTTAAGGAGGTGGCTGAGAGTTTTCTAGAGCTTATACAGCTTCGTCGGGACGACGTATCGATAGCTGGGAATTCATCGAGGCGTACCGAACATTCCGTGTACTCGATGAATGCCTTTTGATCAGTGCTATAGAGCTCGAACCTCTGAGCATGGTGTGTTTAAGGACATCCGAGCCAGCACCTTTTATCTATGCATTCCTACTTATGCTAGGGTTCTAGAAAGAACCTTTGTGGTTAAGAATCTTTTCGCTGAATGGATGCAATCAGTGAAGGATTGCAGTGGGAAGCTAGAAACTGGCGCCAGTCTCGGAGACTTGGGCATGGAAAATGTTTCAAGAAGAGAAAATGTTAAGGACAGAAGAATCTGTAGCACATCACGTGGTGGTGTATATTTCAACATGTTACAACCACCCGCCTTTGTTGTTCCCGCCAGGCTTAGGGAGATGGATGGCAGGGGAAGAGAGTACTCGCTTGCAGTCAAGGGATGTGACCCAATGGCTCTAAGAATTATTCGAAGTGCGGACTTTGCCTTCTACTAGCTGTCATAGCCACAGATATCGAAACGAATCATCCCTTCCTTCCATGAATCTAGTCCCAGACCTAGAGTTTCCAGTTAAGCCGTTGACTTGACCCTCACGTCTGGAGATACCTTTGGGATGAGACTCGATAGTCACACTTATGCCGACGGTGTGATCTGACCCTTGAGGCGAGAGACTTGGTTGGGACCTCTTGGTGGCAGCGTCGAGGCCTTACGACGTTAGTTTGAGTATGAATTTGTCAATCACTATTCATACTCAAATTGACGGTATGAGGCAAACGTCGGGATGGGTTTTCCTTGGTTGGAGAAAAGGAAACCCTGGGTAGCACAAGTTAAACTCATGCACGGGAGGGTGCGACCGATCACTCTTGAGTCGGCCAACCTTACCCTCGTGGCAGCAGTCGTTTTTAGTTTCAGTTCTAATTTGAAAAGGGAAGACCTCTAGAGTTTGTGGATGGCGACCACGTTCTTATACGGGTCTCACCTCGACGAGGTTTACGGAGATGTGGACAAGGCGGAAAGTTATCGCTAAGGTTCAACGGACCTATATAGGTCCCCACCAGGGTAGGAGAGGTGGTTTACCGCTTCACCATTCCACCTCAGTAGCACCAGGTGCACGACGTTTCCAAGTATCTCAACTAAGGAGATACGTTCTTGATCCTTCACACATTATCGACCTCAGGGAGTTGGACGTCGATGATAGGGCGACGTGCACGGAGGTTCCAGTGGGGATCGAGAATCGACAGGAGCAGATCCCACGAGGACGATCGATTCCTTAGGTGCACTTTCTTTGATAGTACGGGAACCTCCAGGTGAGCACGTGGGAGCGGAAGGCTCAGATGCGTGCTCTGTACCGTTTTTGTGACCCTAGTTTGTGTTGAAACTTTAGGGGGACGTAAAGCCCTGAGGTGGGAGTAATGTACAGACCCAGAAATTTCAAGGAAAATTTTTTCTTAATTTTCTTCGGAATTTTACAAGAATGCAGTTTCTGACGGCGCCTGATTCCGAGGCCCGGTGTGACCAGAATAAATTTACGAAGTTTGGCTCGGGTACGTTCAGGGAATGAACGAGCGGGTTTTTCTATCTTTTGAACCGGTGCTCGGAATTGAAATATGAGGGCACCGATGAACTCGCAACGCCGGTATTTTCTTAAAGAGACTTTTTCCGTGGTTGCGTTTAATCGAGAGCGGAAGTTAGTTTTTGGGTTTTCTTTAAAAAAGTGTAATAATAAAATAACGTGTCATGCACTTTATTTTATTTCAGCCACCATTAGGAGTGTGGTGGTTGAAACCTCCTCATGGAGGTTGGAGGTGGGGCCACCACACCTTAACCTCCCTTGAGAGGTTATGGTGGTGGGGCCCACCTGAACTAAACCTCCCATGGGTGGTTTATTATGGTAGGGACCACACAGGGCTTAAACCCCCTATTAATGGGAGGAGAGGAAACCTCTCAACTCTCCCTCATTAATGAGGGAGAGCCTCTTAATTCCTCAACTCCCCATTAAATGGGGAGAAACTCCTTGGCACCCTCCCCTCTTAAGTGGTGCCAACGGACCTCGTAAATTGCGTCAAAGCAATTTAATTCACCCGACCCCTTTTTTTTAAAAAAATTATGTAGCCACAGTGGTTACATACCTCTCTCCCTCTCCTATATATAGGGATCTTGGGAGAGGGCTTGGGGACGGCTTCACCAAGCGACGGAGCGCTGGTAAAATAACGTGACGCCCAACACTTGGGAAGAAGCTTATCTTCACGAACGAAGAACGATCCACCGACGAAGAACGCCGATCCTCTACGACTTCTTCCCCGGACACCTACCGACGTGGAACATCTTCCACCAGCCGACGCAACTTGGTTTGGAAGAGATTGGTGGACGCAAAGAACGATGAACCTCTTCGTCTTCTTTCCTCAACTTTTTCATTGATCGACGAACTTCGATTCCGAGGTAGGGATTTAAGTTGGGAATATTTCTTTTTCCATAATGTTTCTTTCTAAACGAAGAATGCGGATCTACTCCTTATTAAGTTGATCCGCGTAGGTATTTAATTGCGGGTTGGAAGTTTACCTTTTTTTATGGAAAGAACGTAGGGGTTTGACTATTTTAATTTGGTGATTCTTTCCTTCGTATATGAAAGATAAATCTGATGGCCATGTTCCAATTTTTTATTTAAATTAAAAATTGTGAAGGTTAAACGTTTTACGTTTCGGCCAACTGCTATCGATATAACGGGAGGGGATCAGTCCGCACAAACCCTGCCGACCCTCATCCTTTTTTTTCATGTTGGTTCCTTATGGATTGAAACGGGAAAGGCGTGGTGTCGTCGCACCACGCGGAATCATGCGACAAGAAAATGTGTGGTGCCGTCGCGCCGCGCCGTGAAAAGAAGAACAAGGACGCGACGTCGTCGCACCGCGTTGAAGAAACCTGAAGACATCCGCGGACAGAGTCGGGCCGCGGCGAAGGGGCACGGCGCCAACGCGCCGTGCCGGAGAACCACGAAGACGGCGCCTTTCGTTTTTGACGTGCGGATTTACGGGCGACAACAAACGAGGCCGCAAGGTAATTTTGTGGCCTCCGCAGTGAAGGTCGGGTCCCAGGAGGACCATAGGCGAAGGCGGCAGGAGAAACGGACCACCGGAGCGTGTCCGGTGGTCCGCGGAAGGCGACGGCGGCGCGTCACGCCGGCGCGGCGGCGCCGGCGACCGGCTGCAGCGGTGCACCACCGGAAGGGAGGCGGTCGGCAGTTCGCCGCCGGCCTCAATTAGCGGCAAAGGGAGGGGGATCCACGCACCCCACCCGCAGTGTCCGCACGGCCGCGCTGGTCGAGCCACAGCTGGCCAGGCCGGGTCAGGCCCAGCTGGGTCGGACCCGGTTCGGGCCGACCCAGGGGGGTCGGGCCGGGTCGGCCCAGGCCCAGACCCCCCGTTTTCGGACCACTTCGGGTCAATATCCCGTAACTTGATCTACGGGGCTCCAAACGACTCGCCGTCAGCGGAAACGTGATCCTTGGATCGAGACGGTCGTTTCGGTATATCGCACTCAAGGTTTCGGAATACTTTGGGTTCGTCCGGGTTGGTTCATCCACGAAACCAACCGGGCCCTCGGAGAGGAAACGCTCATATCTTGAGTTCCGGACGTCTGAATGACGTGCCGTCGACTTTGTTGAATTCCTCTTAGTGAGACGGATCTTTTGGGTTACTCCACTCGAGGTTTGGATGCCGTCGGAGTGCGGTCAGGTTTGTTCGCTCACGAAACCAACCGGGCCCCTGGAACGAAAAAGCCAATAACTCACAGACCGGGCGTCCGATTGACGTGCCGTCTGTTTCGTTGAATTCCTCTTGATGAGATGGAACTTTTGGAATACTTCGGCCGAGATTTGGATACAGTTGGATAGTGGCCGGGTTGGATCGCTCCCGAAATCCAACCGGGCCCCTGGAACGGAAAAGCTGATATCTTTCAGACAGGACGTCCGTTTGACGAAACGTCAGCGGCGTTGTTGATCACGTTGAGAAACGGTCCCTATGAGCATACCCTATGAGAGTTTGGGGTACAGTTGAGATACGACCGGGTTGGTTTGCACACGAAACCAACTGGGCCCCTGGGACGAAAAGGCTAGTAACTCACAGACCGGGCGTCTGATTGAAGCACAGTCTGTTGCGTTGAGACCCCTATGACGAGGAGGTCCTTTGAGATACTTCTTCGTGGGACTTTGAGATACTTGGAGTATCGACCAGTAGCTCGTGTAGCGGACCCTCCCGGAGACGAGCGTGCGGAGTACGAAGACCGTGTAGCCGGCTAAGACCTGATGACTGCTTGTCCAATTCGACTCGGAGTGACTTGCATAGCCCAGTGGGGAGCACTACTTTGTGAGGTGGCAGACCCACATCGGAGGAGCACTACTGTGTGAGGCAGCAGACCCGCGGTACTCGACGGGAGGAGTACCTCTGTAGGCTATGAGGGGGAGCACTACTGTGTGAGGTGGCAGACCCTTGGCGGGAAGCACTACTGCGTGAGGTGGCAGGCTGGCGGTACTCAACGGGAGGAGTACCTCAGCAGTCTTAGGTTAGTGAGCAGTACCTCGGAGTCGTGACAGGACCACTGTACATTCCAGAGACGGATCTCTTCAACAGTTAGGGTTTCGATAATGAAAATCCTGGTTTGAGCTGAGACTTTTGACCTTTGAATTTATCTCATGATTGAGATGGGTTACTTGATAACTTAGGTGTATGTATGGGCATATACCTGGGTAGTGGTTATCCGTTGATTTCATGATCCTTGTGTTTCCTCATGATTGAGATGGGTTACTTGATGACTTAGGTATATGTATAGGCATATACCTAAGTAGAGGTTATCTGTTGAGATCTTCTTTGTGGTTATCCTTGTTGGTTTTAGAGGGACCCTGAGGGTCTCGGGGTCCCTACTGAGTATCGTTATACTCACCCCTTCACGGGCTATGCCCGCACCTCGTTGTGTTGGTTGCAGACGACGGGCAGTGCTGACAGAGGCCGAGTGTTTGAGGACTGGATGGTACCCGGAGGTGGACTACACGACGAGTCAGTACCCGGAGGTGGAATACACGACGATTCAGTATCTGGAGGAGGACTTCACGGCGAGATGACACACGGAGGTCATTGACGGGAGAGAGAGTTGATGAGGCTATCTATACCTACCCTTCAGGTAGGATCCATGGCAGACGATCCAGGAGCTGCGCTATCTGTACCTGCCCTTCAGGTAGGATCCGAGGAGGACGACCCGGGAGCTGCTTCCTTCTTCCAGCTGTTTGCCTTTTCTGTTGTACTTTTCGTTCAGTTGTAGCTGCATTTTTAGTTGGGTTTGTATTCTGGACCATTTACTTTTCAGCACCTTCTTTTGTACTTAGTGTTTTGCTTCTGCTTGTACTCTGTGGTGTTTTTTTTGCTTTTATAAAGGCAATGCCTTCCCAGTTATCGGGATTTACGCCTTTGGTGCTAGTCACCAGCCCCTGGCCTATGGAAGGTAGGCTTGGGGTAGTCACGGCACGGGCCCCGAGGACGGGTCATGACAATGAATTTTAAAAGGGGTTTCCATTCTAGTGGGAGAAAATATAATAAAATTACTTATAAATTTTTTAATAATGCATGAAACTAATTTTATAAAATATTCTATTTTAGATAATATCATCATAATCGTTAAGATAAACATTTAAATAAGGCATTGATTTAGAGAAGCCTAATGTAAGAAAATTATAAGACTAGTAACTTAAGAAATGTTCTTAAGCTTGATTTGGTATATCAATGTTTTAAGGAATTTTAATCTCATATCATAAATATGGTTGGGTATATAAAATGTTTTCCAATATGATTGAATATGTTAAAAAATATAGTGAGACTAAAGGTTTCCATAAAACATTATTGGTTATATAGATCAATTATATGATTATGATGAATATGTGATATCAATTATATATTTTACATGGTTTTGTAAATATTCATATGTAATGGTGTAAAGTATTTTTTACATTGATAAATTAGATACTTAAATCCTTTTAGTATTGTCTTAAGATGTGTATTTTGTCTCATTTTTTCATGAGAAGTTAATGTAAAAATAGTTTTATAAATGAAATGAGATGGGTGTTTTTAATACACATGGTTTTCGAGTTATTTAATTCTATAGCATGCTTTAGGAGGAGACTAAATACAGCTTTTTTAGTTAGGGAATTTATCCTATTTTCTTCTATAGAATTTTTCTAATAAGGATTGAATTCAAAGATTTTTTATTCGATGTACTCAAAATTTTGGGAATATATATGAACTATTCATATGTTATCAATTTCTTAATTAATATATAAATAGTATAAGATGGTAAAGTCAAAATGAGAATAAGAAATTATGGATGAAATTTTCATAAATGTTTCTTCAATAAGACAATAAAGATAACTGAAACCTAGGGTTTTATGGATGAAAGATTAATAATTCAATAATATTAGATTATCCAAGAAAGATATGAAGAATTTTGTTAAACAATATGGAATTTCCATTTCAAGTATGGATGTCATAGAAATTAATTGATTGATTTTTAAGGGTATATGATACTAAATCTAAATTTTACAATGTTTTATTAATATATAGCATTTCAATATCAAGAAAACAATTGATTTATCTTATAGTTTGAATCCATGTGGCGATGTAAATAGTTATTACATTGAGGATTTGAATATAAATGATTTTATCAAGCTCAAATGAATATAAAAAATATCTGTCTATATTCATTAAATTTCTCTTATCTGATAATAGAAGATGTTCGGTAAAAAATATTTATTATGAATAAGTATTAGATGATTAAATTTATACACATTATTTATGATTCATCAGATTCTATAACATTTTTGAGAAGAATATATCATTAAAAAATTATATAGGATAAAAAATTATCTAAATATTTATTAAAATGTGGCGGGATGTGCTACTTCCACCCATCCGGGGTATATTTTTATAATAATTTCTTTTCAAATGAAAATTTTCTTTATAAATTTAAAACATATATATTGTGGAAAAATTGTTACTTTTTTAGTATTCCTTCGAAAATAAGATAAATGTTATTTTTCTATCCCAAAATGTTTTGTGTATCATAGAAATATATTCTTAAAATAATATTGTTTCTAATATGCTAGTGTGATTATATTTGGATTTAGAGAAGTTCAAAGTTAACAAATAAAATATTATAACAATATATATTTAAAGTGAATTTTACTTAATATCATTTGAGATCTAGGATTAATTTGTTAAAAATAATTTATGTAGTTATATTATTTCACAATGAATGATTTATGGAATAAAATTAAAGTGATAATGATAGTGAATATATAATGATCAAAATATAAAATATAAGTTTAAATCATAGTATTTGATTTTATGAACTTAATTTTTGAATATGTTCAAGTTGTTGAATAGTTATGAATATGATTTATAAGCCTCATTGTCATTCAAAATATATTTATTTATATATATTTCTAATAAAATCGTTTAGTGGGATGATTTTATCAATTTATCTAATAGATATTTGACATAAATTACATATGATGTAATTATTTAATGATACCATAAGGTGTAGAAAACATAAGGCTGGTCTGAAATTTTTACATATATGATATTTTAAGCCAGTGTTTATGTTATATTTTTGAAATATTCTTAAATACAATAAATGTGATAAAATGTATAATATTATAGGCAACATCCATTTTATCATTCCATCATGTTGGCTACATAAATTTTTATATAGATATACATTTCATGAATTGTAATGATAATTAACATCTAAAAGTATGGATTCAAATTTTATCCCTAAATTATGTTCAACATGGCGTATTATATGTTATAAATATATATTAAGGTTTTTATGAGTAGGATTATATTATAGAGATATAAAAAATTCTCATGATGTGATAAACAAAGAATATGATTTTTTTGTTGGATGACTTATTAGGTATACCACATGGACTATCATGTAGATGTATTCAATATATGAGGTTTGAATGGATCATATTTGAGTCCTCACTTCTTGAGGTTGGTGAGATAAATACCTTGAGAACCTTGATAATTTTAAACCCTACTTATACAATTGAACATATTGACTTAACTAAAATGAGGGTGGTTGGTTATGTTTCGAATAATGTCATTGCTTGGAGCTTAACCAAGATGATATTTGTCCTCATGTATATTGAGTATTACATTTGGGCCCTCGATTGAGATAGATTGTGGGGGTGTTTGGACACACATAGATATAATATATCTTTCTAAATAAGGCACATGTGAGGTGAATATATATAAGTAGGAATAATATGTGATGTATTGATCGATCAAATTATTTTACACTCTAAAAATCGAGAATATATGAGTTGGATATATGGGAATGACATGTTATGTGTCCTATAGTGACTTGGTTTTTTTGGAAAAAGGGAAAATATGAGAATGAATATTTTTATATGATGTAGACTGGTAGACATAATTATTGAGTTACATGTCTTTTTAGAGATCAAACTAGATCCCATATAACTTTATTATCATTGAATATTTACTAGAGGATGCTCTTTTCTTAAATTTATAGATATAGAGATTCATTTTTTACTACAAAGGCATGTGGGGTCACACTTTTTGGTTGACTAAAATGGGATTGAGTTTGACTTAGAGAGCTACTCTTAAATTTTTTTAGATATAATCTAAAAGTGTTTTGGATGGTTATTTAAAGGTATCACATAATATGTTTTATGAGGTGAAGTTAATGATAGCTTGAAAAAAGTGTTTTGGAATATATCCAAATATATTTTTAAAAATGGTTTTATATGTTAATATATTTGATATAATATAAATTGAAATTGAAATTTTTTTATGAAGATTTTGATCAAGTTGGGTATTAAAGGACATTTTCACTAAAGCGATTAATATATATATAATTATATGATATATATATATATGGTTTATCATTTTTCAAGAAAATTTTAATTTTCATGTATTATGGGTGTGTGACTTATAATAAATAAAATAATAGTTATTGTTTGGGTAGTTTGACCATCCACACAACTATTATTTAATGAATTGTCTCATGCAATTAAACATTTGAGAGTTACATTATTGTTAATGATACATGAGTTTGTTGAAGCGTCATTTACTCTTGTTTTATAATCACTTTAGTAAATATAACAACCCAAGGAGAATTCTTAAGTCTTATGAAGATATATCAATGTGATGGTTGTGCATGTGTATGATTACTTTACATTAGTCCAATACTACTTGAACCAAATATATTTTTGTCTTATATTATTTCCACTATAATATGTTTTCATGTCACAGAGGATGGGGTGTCCTTCATGTATGACATGTTATTTGTTTATCCCATGGATATACTATAGATGTTGGATTTTTTCTTTATACTTTGATGATCTTTAAAAAATCACTTTTGAATATGTTCAATGGTGAAGGAGATGATGTAGTGGATCTTTGGGGTAACGTACGTCAGTTTACAGTGGGTTCTACAATTCTTGTTTTATTATTTATTTCATATTTCATGAATGGATGTCTCTCAGATAATGGTTAAAATTGCTTCCATCTGATCTAATAATTGTCATGAGGATCTGACAAAACCCTTCCATAAATAAAAATAGTAAAAAAAAATAACTCTCTCGTTAGTGTGATTAAATTTCAAAATGATTTAACATTAAAAGTAATAGTCGGAAAGATCATAGAAACCATGAGGGTTCTTATCAAGTTCACTCAATATTTTTATTTACCATATAATATGTAATTTCTATAAATTTTGATCTCACTAACCATGTTCTTATCTTATTACCAACAAGAATAAAAAATGCATAAGTAAAATGGTCATAAACCCTAAAATATAAGATTGATCTAGTTATGAATGATCATGTTAATAAATATATTGTTACTTATTTATTTCCTTTGGAATTCAGATCCTGGAATGACCCTCATTATTCCCCCTAAATTTTAAAATAATTCCACTTATAAGATGTTTTTGGATATCTCAATGTTTCATCACTTTTTTCATTCCCATTCACCAAGAATGACTCATTTTATTTATGGATGATAAGCGATTCATGCCTTGATTATAGGTTTTATGGGTTGACATATAGATCTAAAATATCTAAAATACAAATCTTTCTAAATTCATAAATGGATCCAAATAAAATTACACTCTAATTACGGTGTAACTACATGAATTACCGCTTGGTCTCTTTACTTCCTAAAATCTAGTGATGCAGCTAAATATAATGGCCTAGTGATTTTAGTTTAAAACCCCATCATTGATATATTACTTAAGGATATGGGGTATCCTATTAATTTTATTAGACTATTTTTGACCAGCTTTTTTAGGTATATTCCTCATTGAACAATCTTTTCCCTTCAACTCTCCAGGTTTAACATCATAGTTTGATTCAAATTGGTTACAACATGATAAATCTATGTAAGAGAAATATAAACATACTCAAATATCCAAAGAACATAATTATAAAATATCAATACCAGAATATAGAAATAGTTACATAGATATAATTTTTTCTAGTTTTACATGAGGTTTTTTAAATTAAAAAAAACTCAAAAACAAAAACAACATCATTGGTCTTATTGGATTCATCAATATCTTGAGAGATAAGGATTTTTTATAGAAAATGATTAAGAGGTGGTGTCTATTATATATAAACCCAATACTTGATATATATTTTCTAACCACTATAGAAGAATGTAGGAGAATATTGGAACATTCACTACAGAAAAAATAGGCTTTTATGGCGGGAAAAACCATGTTGTAAATAGTTTTTTTAAGACTATTTTTGATGGGGAAATGGGCCCGTCACAATTACCATTAGCGCACAAGCATGCCAAATGGTGGGAAAGGTATTTCTGATGGGAATATGCCCCCCATTGCAAATATCTTCTGTTGTTATTGTTATTTGCGACAAGAATTAATTCTCATCGCAAAAAAATTGTCGACAGACTAGTAATTGGGACAACACTCATCTTAAATACCTTTTTAATCAACAAGAGGGTTATTAATTGTGGGTATTAATTATGACGGGTTGCATCACAAGTAATACTATTTACAATGGGAAACTCATTGAAATTACTTCAGTTGCTAATAATCTAACCTATATATACACACCACCCAATTTTTTTCATTCTCTCTATCTTTTATCTCCCTTATCTTCATTTCTTTTTCCCTTTTTCTCTATAAACTTTTAAAAAAATTAAATTTTACAAGGAAGCAAATTTTCAACTATGAAACTGATAAAAATTATAGATTTGAGGTACATATTTAATGTTTTTAATTTTTTATTAATTTATTTTTTTTATGTTATTGATTATTATTATTAATTAGGAGTAATTAATTTTAATTATAATTACTTAATTTTAAATTTCAACAATTAGTTTTAAGAATGAGTAATTATTTTTAATTAGATGTTTTTAGTTTTAGTTGTTAATAATTATTTGTAATTATAAGTAATTAGTTTAAATTCATAAAAATGAGTTCTAATTATTAGTATGTATTTAGTAATAATTATTAATAATTAGTAATAATTATTAATAATTAGTAATAATTAGTGGTAATTATTAATAATTAGCGGTAATTAGTAATAATTAGTTTTAATTATTAATAAATAGTGGTCATTAGTAATAATTAGTACTAATTATTAAAAAATAGTAAAAATTAGTAAAAATTAGTGGTATTAGTAATAATTAATTATAATTTGTAAAAATTGGTTAAAATAACTAATAATTAGGGGTAACTAGTTTTAATTAGCAATAGTTAGTAATAATTAGTGTTAATTAGAAATAATTAGTAATAATTAGTAATAATTAGTAATAATTGGTGGTGACTGGTAATAATTAATAATAATTAGTAATAGTTAGTGGTACATAGAAAAAATTAGTAATAATTAGTAATAATTAGTGGTACTTAGTAATAATTAATAGTATTTAATAATAATTAGTTGTAAATATCAGTAATTAGTAACAATTAATAATAATTAGTAATAATTATTGGTATTTAGTAATAATTAGTGGTGCATGGTAGTAATTAGTATTAATTAGTAGTATTTATTGTCAGTTATTAATCATTTGAAATAATTAGTGGTACTTAGTGGTAATTAGTAATAATTAGTGGTAATTAGTAATAATCTCTAATAATTAGTGGTAATTAGAAATAATTAGTAATAGTTGGTAATATTAATTAATAATTAGAGGCAATTAGTTGTAATTAGTAATAACTAGTGAAAATTAGTGATAATTAGTAATAATTAGTCATAATTAGTAACAATTAGTGACAATTAGTGATAATTAGTGGTAATAAGCAATAAATAGTAATAATTGGTAATAATTGGCAATAATTAGTAATAATTTGTAAAAATTTGTAAGTATTAGTAGTAATTAGTAAAAATGAGTATTAATTAGTAGTAATTAGTGGTACTTAGTAATAATTATTAAAAATAATTAATAATAATTATGATTAATAATTAATAATAGTTATTATTAATATTTAGTATTAATTATTGGTAATAATTAGTAATAATTGTTATTAATAATATGTAATAATTTTAGTAATAATTAGTGGTAATTAGTTGTACTTAGTAATAATTAGTGGTAATTAGTAATAATTAGTAATAATTAGAAATAATTGGTAATAATTATCAATTATTAGGGGTAATTAGTAATTATTAGTGGTAATTAGTGGAACTTAGTAATAATTAGTGTTACTTAGTAATAATTAGTAAAAATTAGTATAAAATTGTAAAACATTATCTCCAATTAGAATAATTAATAAAAAATAGGATTATTGAGTACAAATTAATTTTAAATACCATTTATTATGTAAGATTCATAAAATTAATAAAATTTTAGTAAATTTAATAAAAGTAGTTTAAATTTTAAAAAAAATCATATATATTTAAAAAATTGTCTAGATTATTATAAATTATTAAAAATAATTATATATTAGTATAAATTATTATAAATTAGAAAACATTGGTGAATATTGATTAAAATTAGTATAAATTAAAAAACCATCTTAAATTATTATCAATTTTAAACATTTATAAAAAAAGATAGTTTAAATTTTTATAAATTAGTATAGAATAATATAAATTACCATAAAGATGTCTTCAAGTAGTATAAATTATCAAAAATTATAGAAAAAATTAATAACTGATAGAATTTAAAATAAATTGATTAAAAGTAATAAAAATTTGTATAAATCAGTAAAAAATAAAAAATATAATTTATTATAAATTATAATAAATTATTGAAAATTACTAAAAAAATATAAATTGATATAATTTATAATAAATTGACATAAAATAGTATATATTATTATAAATTATTAGAAATTAATAAAAACATTTCTAAATTTATAAAAAAATTAAACAAATAAAAATTTTATAAATTAATAAAAAAATTAAAATATTATAATTTATTATAAATTACTATAAAATAATATAAATTATTATAAATTACTAGAAAAGTGAAAATAAAATAGGTCGTCAATTTTTAAGTCATGAGAAAGGACACATTTTGACATGGTAGGAACAAATTGGTCATTTACCATGACCTTATGACTTGAAACTCCATTATTTAATTTTTTAATAATTTATAATATATTTTATTGAGTTATACAAGGATTGATACATTATGTACATATTTATTATGCTAAAATTTATATGAACATAATTTTTTAATGTTATTATTATTTTATATGTTTATAATTTTATTTATTACAATTTTTTAAACTATTTATATATTTATATATTTTTTATTTTTATAGTTTATATATTTTTTATTTTTCATTTTTTTAATTTTTTTTATGTTTTTATTTTTTAAAATTATTTTCATCGGGTTAGAGTCTCATCATAAATAATTAATTATAATGAGTCACTTGACTCATCATAATAAAATATTCATTTAAAAATTTATTTGTGGTAGGGACCTTTCGAGTCACAAAACTATCATTTAATGATAGAACATCGCAATAAGTATCCTTTGTGATTCCATTTTCAACGACGGGTTATTTGCAATGGGACCCCATCACAAAATAATCTATTTTTTAGTTTTGATTTTATATAATTATAGAAGTAGTTTATTAACAAATTTTAAGGTGTTTTATATAGTGTTTAGTACAAATTGGACGTATGTTATGATTCTTAAATATAGGTATATTTCATTAAAAATGGAAGGATTAAATATTAATAGATGTTTGAGTCGGTGAATGTGACTTAATGAACAAAGACCAAACCGAATGTTTTCAAGAAAAAGTAATTCGTGTTAAGTACATATGATTTTTTATGAGGTAGTTTTGAGAAGTTTCTTTATACAAAAACAACAATGTAAAATGTGGTCATAGAGATAGATGAGTGGATAATAATGTTTGACATGGCTTCATTCCAAAGTAACATATGAAGATGAATACATATTTGATAAATTATTAACAATAAAAATGTGATGATATACTCCATACTTAAAAAGTCATATTCTAGAAAAACATGTCATGTTTTTGGTGGTTTTAAGACCAAGTTTTCTTTTATTCATTAAAGAAATGATGAGTTATCTTATGGTGTCTTTTTCAATATCCTAGATCTAAATACTCAAAAAAAGTCTTAGGAAAATGACACTATATATAACAATTACCCTTCTACAATGATTATATATTAAAGAATTAATAAATATTAAAACAATTGATATTTATAAAAATGAGATATCTATAATCATAAATCAAGGAGTAAATGTTTGTACATGAAAAACACCCATATGGTGGCATAATACAATACTTCAGTTTTGGTGATTTTAATAATATTTTTAGACATATATATCAATCCATTTTAAAAATAATTAATTCAACTCTAAAATATTAATATTTTAAAAAATTGATATTAGTAGGTACCAACATGTGGGTATGTCATAAAGAAAATGTTTGAGATGATTAATGTTATATATTATATTATTATTATATGATTTAATATCATGATGATTAAATAAATAATAAAATTAACATATATAAATAAATAACTAATAAATTCAAAATAAGTCACTAATAAAATATCTCGTTTCAAATCATTTGGTTTGGGCCAAGGTTCCACATAAACTCATGTGTTCCTACCCATATGCAAGTGGTTGTCGACTTTTGATGAGGGTCTAGTGGCAATGTGTAGAGATTATGATTTTGGTATTATATGTATAAAAAAATTCATAGATATAAAAATAATAATAAATAACTGCATATAATAACCACATCTATAAAGAAAAATTAATAAGGAAATATATATCGAATAAATATCAAAATGGGATAAAATAGTAACATTCAGTAAACAGGATCCCCAATTGTGGTTGATCAATGCGCCAAACTTATTAAAAGATAGAATGATAAATTTGTCCTGAAAGAAAAATCTTTTATTTTATGTACATGAATCACTTATTTTCACCCTCCTCAACTTATTAATCTTACCAATATATATCTATTTCTTTTTATTAGATCCCTAACCATACTGTTTTCAAACACACTAAGATTTTTTTGTAGTGCGTTAGTATAATCCAACCTAGAAACTACCTATAAAAACATATAATAAGTGAAACATGTGTATATAAAGATGTATTAAATGGATATAAAAAATCATATTTAATCACTATACCAGCTGAGACATCATGAACTAACAAAGATTCCATAAATCTTGATCTTAACTATATCAGCACCATGCTATGAAATATTCCATTTCAATCCAGTCACATAATCATAACAATTTATCCAAATTAATCATACGACTCAACCATCTCATCAATAGATAGCCACAATAGTATTATAACTAGTCTACAGATATCCTCCCACTACTCAACCATATCATTATGGATAGCTTCATATAATAAGAAAAATTAGAAAAAAAGTATTGCATGACCCAAGTATCTCATCAATGGATGAAAACATTATAATAAAACCAAAGCACATATCAATACACCAGGAAAGAAAGAAGAGTTCTCTTGGGTTTACACATACACTTATATTCTAACCATGTTACACTTGAGAATTATAAAAATGATACACACACACCAATAATATAATCACATAAAACAAAATATTTATTACAATCCTACACATGAAATGAGATAATAATAAACTCGTGAAACTATATATTAAATTTTTAGCATGGTAAGAACATCCAACCTCAAGTGTAACAAAGCCACATTTCTATGAACTACCACTAAAATCAAGACCAATGAACTAAATCCATTAGATGATCTCCAAATTCATCCCAAAAGGTTTCTAGTAAGAGTAAACAAGAAGAAAGAATAATCTTGGGAAATGAGGTACATAGACTCATAGAATGATAACATCAATAATGAATGACACTTCAAATGATGATGAGATGTGGAGGATTGATAAAAACCTTCCAAAAGATATCCTTATTCATATACTAGTTGACTTGGGGTTTTTAAGAATGTGGGAGATGTAAAATAGGTGTTGGTGAAATTAAAAAAAAATTCCCTACAAAAAAACTGTCAATGATCCCACCAGAGAGTCGTTGGCCCCCACTGGAAATCCAATGGTGCACTTTCATGCCAGTTTTGGATCAAAGGATGGCATGTGGGTATACATATCCTAGATATATTCTTGTAATCTAACCATTTATTAGGTAGTTCCTTATCCACCAACTGATGTCCCCTATATCAATTCAGCTATAGGTCAGCCCCTACTCCTCTAAAACCTTCTTCTAAGCTTCCCCATGACCCCAAAAAACTATGATTGTATAAAATTAAAAAGTTTAAATACAAATAAATAGATAATAATTCACCTCAAATCCATAGGGCATTAAAAAACTCCCTTTAAGAGGACTTCTTGTCTAGTAAAGTGTCTCAAGGTCTCTCCTTCATAAAACACAAGACGCTATGCTTAAATATCTATCTCCTACTCCAAAGTTACCTCTTAGATCTGTCCATTTTTCATAATACATGGAAAATATGTACCATCTTCCATAACAACCCATTCTCACTCTAGTCAATGATCCACACTGTACATTCCTTAAATGAATCATATGCCTCTAGCTCAAAAAAACTCACTATAAAAATACATTCATTGGATCCAACTCATTTTTCTAAAGCTATTACTCGTGAAATAAATCATGGATTCCTTTATGTACAGAAATATCAAACCAATAAGGAAATATCCTGATTCGTTACAAAATATTGAATTAAAAAATAAAATATGTCATTGACATCCCTTATTTTCTTAAATTTTGTTTCCCTAATCCATGAGAGACTCACAAGAAGACTCGATCAACTATGGGGAACTCATGGTTTAATTTCCTCCAATCAGAATATAAAAAATATTATCTTTTAATGGAAACAAACCAACTTCATATAGACTACACTCACTAGAAATTCTGTAGCACTAATCTCAGCTTGATCATGACTGGCTCACCCATCTCAAACTAACATTGTAGTGAACAATATATTTGACTACAATGTACCTCAAACAGATCTCTCTGAATTGAAGAGTAATGGCCCGAACCCACCTGGTCCGTTACATTGTCAAAACCCGGCTCCACTGTGACAGTGGCACCGTGATGGTGGAACTGTGAATGTGGCACCGTGATTGTGGCACCGTGAGGGTGGCAGCGTGGCGGTGGCACCGTGAGGGTGACACCGTGAAGGTGGCACGGTGAGGGTGCCACCGTGAAGGTGGCACCCTAATGGTGACACCATGACGATGGCACCGCGAGGGTGACACTGTGATGGTGGAACCGTGAGGGTGGCATCATGAAGGTGGCACCGTGAGGGTGGCACCGTGACGGTGGCATCGTGTCCTCACCGAGCAGTCTTTTTTCTTTCCCTGTTCCCAACTTATCCACTCCCACAACATATCTTTTGACGTAAAGATGATTTAATGCCCCCTTTAAAAGACATTTAAATCCCATAAATAATATCTAAAATCCCCCAAGAGTCTGGCAAACCTTAACTTACCAAAACATGTGGTTTTTCCTTAGTGTCACGCCCTTCCCTGTACCTTCCAGATCCGCCCCTGTTACGGGTTTCTTTATGGTTAAAGAAAGTTGTTTAACGCATAGCCGTTATGACCACCTCTCCGAGGAGAATTGTTAAATGACAATTAATTCCATCGTGCGTAACCACCCAACCACGTGGCGAAACCATGATCCAACTTTATCGCCATTCAAAATTCCATATCCTGTAACAATGGGATCTCATATTTATATCACGCTAGAAATTATTTCTTCTTCCTCTTGGCTAGTATCCTCTTCTTCCTTGTGCATTTATAGTTCCCCTTCCTGAGGCAAGTGGTGCGCCTATGCTGGAGCCTTTCTGCTCACCCTTAGAGTCCTCGATGTTCCTCCCCTACAAGACACGCATCTCCAGTTCTTGGCGCATAGAGAAGAACTTCGATCCTTGATCAACCAGGAAGGTATTTACCTTCATCTCTCCTTACTATGTATCATGCGGGGTGGGTACGCCACTGTTTCTGTGGGAATGGATGAAACTGAACCTTAACAAAGATAATAAACAGACTGTTAAATAATTATGGGGTGTGTTTTACAATTCTACTATAATCTTTTATAATTTCTATATGTTGTGAACTGTATGGGATTATGCTCACTAAAAATCATGGTCGTTGGTGGTCTTTCCTTGTGCACTAATGAAACCTTATCTTCTGTGATTATTAAATGACTGTAACATGGAAATTAGTTAATCACCTAAACTCGGTTGGTCAAATGGATACCTAGTGAACATCAATCCTTGTGTGTTCACCCCGGTTAACCAACAGAAAGAATAACCTAATAAATGATGTGCTTGAACCTGGAAGTTCCCCTACTCTATTTAAGTAGTAGGTGTGTTGTTCTGTTTGATGCTTATGGGGTCATGTGAATGGGGATGAGATCCTATATTGTGGCACGGTAGTTGGTTGTAAAGCTGAAGCTGTGTCGGGATATATATCAAGGCTTGGTTTGGTTCCAGTACTTTGAGGGATCTCACGGATCCCTTTGTTGTTGTTACTTTACAAGAGAACCAAGTGTGAATGATTAAATTGTTGTTTGGCTGTTTCTCTTTCTCTCGATTGTGTTTATGCATGTTAGTTTCCCAATAGTGCCGAATTTACTTAAATGTGATCACTTGAACATGAAAACAATAATGGTCTCAATGGTAAATTTCTTTCCTGGATGAGTGGTGACATGGTCGTGGGTTCGGTGTTTCTTGTGAATGAATAGTAATGAGGGTGTTTGTGCTTAAGTTGGTTTTGGAACTCCTAGGTTGGGATGAGTGCTGGTTATAAATATTATATGATTGTAGTTCTTATGTTTCTTATTCGCGCCCCACCCATGTTGAGCACCTAGTGCCGAACACCCCCATTTCATGGGGGAGGGTGTTTTTTCAAACACTCCTATGAGTGGCAAGTTATTGGATCCTTTTCTGCTCCTTTTCCAAATATCCCAAGACTCGTCGGGAAAGATGTGATGGACTAAGGTCCATTATAGCCCAAGATTATTTGGGTAGGGTAGTTGTGGTGGTTGCCCAGGTGTGTGAGGGTAGGTTGTTTCAGAAGTGTCTTTGGGATGAGGCCCGGGTGTCTTCGGGCGTGGCAGTAGTTATTCTGGCCCGGGTGTTTGCGGGCGTGGTTACGCGTGGTTGTTGTGGCCTAGGTGTTTGTGGTAGGAACGTGTGGTTGAGGCCCAGTTGTGTGTGGGAAGGGTGTGGCAGTGGGACTGCAGTGAGAATGGCGGGAGAGGTTCGATGCGTAGGATGTCTTCAATAACCATTGGGGATGTGGTGTGGGATACCCAAACATCAATGTGTTATCACTATTATATTTCATGACTTGCGTTATTTGGGGAGCGTGCCTTGGTGAGGCTTGGGTGTGCAGGTTTTCTTGCTAGGTGTTTAGGTTATCTCTTTTATCACGGGGCATTAGAATGCCTTTCCACTTGTGCATGAGAGCCTTTGGTTTTCCCTACTGAGTATACTTGTATGCTCACCCTACGTATATAAAATTGTTATCCGGTTTCCATGAGGACTTCAAGGATCGTGCAGGGTCATACTAGTTCACACGTTGGGACAATTATTGTTGCTATTTTTCTTTCTTTTGGTACTTCTTTTTGGGGTTTTCTTTTACTTTGGTATCATTTAATTTTGGAACATGCATATGAGAATGGTTTGTTTTGGCTTTACCTGTACTTCCACTTTTGGTGTTGTTTGGATTTACTATCTTATCTCCCGATCTTATTAAATAAAAAGGGTAATGCCTTCCATATTGTGTGTGATCTTATACCCTTGGTGCTAGTCGCCACTCCTGGACCTATTGAAGGTGGGTCTCAAGGGTCATTATCTCTCCTTCAACTTAAAGAAGGAAGGGTTTGGAAACCTGCTATCCCTTCTCTCATCTTAGTGAAGGCGGGTCATGACAGAATGGTATTAGAGGCAAGAGGTTGAGAGATAGGATAGAGTTCGAAGTTAGGAACAGTGAGGATTGCATGGGATGGTAGGGAAATAGTTTTAGACAATCCTGGTGTGTGAAATAGGTCAGGGAAGACCGGCTAGGACACGGGATTTTAGGGCCCCCCATGATCTGATTCAAGGATTCTAGGCCTACTGAACGTCCAAGTGAGGCCACACTGATTGCAGGTTAGAGACCCTAGGAAATGTACATGCGTCATAATGACTTGTGTTCACATATTTCATGGGTATTTTGGGGATTTAAAATGAATAAGAAGTATAACAAAATTTAAGAACAATATTCTACACTACTCGGGCTTTATAATTCCTTGTTTACCTTGCAGTTATGGCACTTGGGAGATGACCACGAGTAGTGCGGGTGATCGAGGCCCAGGAGGTTGACTTGGCCGATCAGCAGAGGACTGACTGAGAGGAGGAGGATGATCAGTGGCAGAGGACTCTTCATGCCTTTCAGCGACAGACCCTTGAGAAGTACGAGGGCAGCACCTCAGATAGGGAGACAGAAAGCTCGCTAGAGGAGCTAGTGATAGCATTCAGCTTGATTTGGGTTCCAACAGAGTAATGGGTTCCTCTGGCTGTAAGCCAGATGCAGGGAGAAACATTTCATTGGTCGATTCTCTACCTCAAGGAGAAGAGGGAGGCTGAGGTTACATGGGCTGACTTCGAGAGGGAGTTTCGGGCGGAATTCCTCTCTTCCAAGATGAAGGCTGAGTTGAGGCAGGAGATACTCTCCCTCTTGTAGGGGAGACTGTCAGTGAGAGAGTTGGGGATCAAGTTCAAGGATCTCCTACACTTTTCTCCAGACCTATTTCTAGATGAGGAGTCTTGGGAAAGACATTTGGAGGAGGCACTTCGACCTTCTCTTCAGTATTTTATTACCCACTTCCCCTTACCGACATACTTGAAGTTCCAGAAGAAACCTGAAGTGGTCAAGAGGATGCACACGCTGGGAGGTTTCTTGCGAGAGGGAATCCATTTGGGCTCGTCGAAGGGGAAGGTCGTCATCCACATGCCTCCAGCATTAGGGCCCTCTAGGTTTCGACCAGTAGGGAGCAGGCCCCAATAGTTCCAATTCCGATCTCCCGGTCCTCGCCCTTTCCTTTCAGGCTCAGGACGGAGATGCTTCATCTGTGGAAGCCATGGGAACCTTCAGAATCAATACCCGGATCGAGTACAATACAATGGAGGTGCGACAATGTAGCACCCGCCCCAGCCGCAGCAGTTTCCAACCAGGCCCCTTCAGCAGCAGCAGTAGGGACAGTGAGTTCCCACTCCTCCAAGGGAAGACGTCGCAGGAGGAGGCTGACCTCAGGGCGCTCCTCAGGGACATCGACCAGGGCGCAGTCATGAAGGCGACCAACAGCTGAGGGGAAGGGGAGCTGGGCGTGGGCAGTTCCACACTGCGGAGGTATAATCTCCAGCCGGGCCGGAAGTCATTCGATGTATGATAATCTTATTTAGTACTCTTGATTATGCCTTGTTCGATACAGGAGCTTCGCACTCCTTTGTTGCGCCCAATCTGGCTCATTCCCTAGTTCTAGATTCTAAGAGACTTTCAGTTCCCCTGGTGTTGTGTACACCAGTCGGAGGTCAGACCGATTTGTTTTATGTTTGTCGAGGGTGTAGACTGATGATAGATCCATATCAGTCAATCAGGGGTCTTCTACTATTGCAGATACATCCATATGATGTCATCCTAGGTATTTACTAGTTGCTGTTTATATGTGTTGTTATTGACATCTTCCGAGGAAGGATCGTGTTTTCAGACTTGGGTGACTGACGTGTGACTTTAATCAGTGAGCGGGGTTACCAGGAAGGTAACCGGCGAGTGGATCCCCTCCTTTCCTTGTTAGTTGAACTGTCAGTGGAGTCGGCGGATATAGAAATGGTGGAAGTCATAGGGATCATCGATGAGTTTATGGACGTCTTCCCGGAAGAGGTGGCGACTCTACCCCCTCGACGTGATTTTGAGTTCGTGATAGAATTGCAACCTGGTGCCCGTCCGATTTTGATGGCTCCGTACCGAATGGAACCTTCTGAGTTGTGGGAGTTGTGGATTCAGATTGACGATCTTATGACGAAGGGTTTTGTTCGACCAAGTGCATCACCATGGGGTGCTCCTGTCTTGTTTGAAAAAAAGACAGATGGTGGTCTGAGGATGTGCATATAATACAGGAGACTGAATCAAATGACGGTCAAGAATCGCTACCCTCTTCGGAGGATAGACGATCTCTTTGACCAGCTGAGGGGAGCATGTTGGTTCTTTAAGATCGATTTTTGGTCTGGATAACACCAGCTGAGGGTGAATGAGGGAGACATCTCAAAGATTTCCTTTAGATGTAGGTATTGGACACTTTGAGTTTTTAGTCATGCCATTCTGTGTTACTAATGCACCAGCTGTGTTCATGGGACTCGTGAAATTCATCTTCCGGGAATACCTGGATCGTTTCATAGTCGTGTTTATTGACGACATCCTAATCTAGTCAAGGTCAAAGGAGGATCATGTTGAGCACATGAGAACGGTTTTAGAGGCCCTCCAACAGCACCAACTCTATGGTAAATTGTACAAGTGCAAGTTCTGGATGCGAGAAGTTCACTTCCTTGGGCACATGGTGTCCAAGAAGGGAATAGTTGTGTACCCATAAAAGGTTGATGCGGTTGTTTCTTGGGAAGCACCCAGGAACGTGGCAGAGGTTCCAAGTTTCCTTGGACTGGCGGGTTACTACCATAGGTTCATACCCAACTTCTCCTAAGTTGCAACACCGCTGACATATTTGACCAAGAAGGACCAGACATTCGTATGGGATGGGTAGTGCGAGGTAGCCTTTATCTATCTGAAGGAGAAGTTGGTAAGTTCCCCAGTGCTGAGGTTTCCAGAAGAAGGGGAGGTGTATGATGTGTTCTGTGATGCTTCATGAAAAGACCTCAGGTGTGTGCTGATGCAACGACAAGGGGTGATCTCTTATGGGTATAGACAGTTAGATCCCCCTGAGAGTAATTATGGCACCCACGATCTGGAGCTTGCAGCGGTCGTGTTCGCACTAAAGATGTGACTGCATTACCTCATCGGGGAACGCTTCGTGTTCTTCATGGATCACAAAAGATTGAAGTATATCTTCTCCCATCGGGACCAGAACTTACGAAAGCGAAGGTGGATGGAGTTCCTTTAGGACTAAAACTTCGAGATTTCCTATACCTCAGGAAAAGGGAATGTGGTGGTTGATTCCTTGAGTAGGAAGTCATATAAGGATGCGGTTCAAGAGTTGGCAGAATCTTGGAAGGCGATGGAGGAGTTGGCTACCCTACACCTAGATGTAACAGACTATGGTGGTAAAGGTTGTCTATTTCAAATGACAGTGTAATCCTCTCTATTACGGCACGTGGAGGAGTCTTTGTGGGGAGACATAGAGAGTGAAGTAATGTGTGACCAGGTCAACCTTGGTGATGCTCCAGAAGGGTGGAAGGAGGATGGTCAGAATCAGATGTTTTTCATAGGGATGTTGTTTGTTCCAGAGACGATGCACGAGTGAGTTCTTGGTGAGTTCCACAACTCACCCCTGGCGGTACACCCGGGAGATTCCAAAATGTACCGGGGCTTGAGAGGTCAGTTCTAGTGGCCCGGGGTGAAGTGGGAAGTGGCAGAGTTCGTAGCAAAGTGCCTCGTGTGTCAGTAGGTGAAGGCTGAACACCACATACTAGGGGGTCTGTTACAACCTTTATATATCCTTGAGTGGAAGTGGGACAACATCTCTATGGATTTCATCATGGGACAACCCAGAGTTCAAGGGGGTTGCAATGCTATCTTGGTAGTGGTGGACCGACTGACGAAATCGGCCCACTTCCTGGAAATCAAGGAGTCAAGTAAGGCAGATTCCCTATCACAGAGGTATGTGGAAGAGGTGGTGTAGTTTCACAGAGTCCCAAGATCCATATTCTCGGATAGGGATTCACGGTTTACCTCAGGAGTCTGGAGAGGATATCAGTATGCTTTTGGAACCCGGGTACATCTTAGCACTGCTTTCCACCCCCAGACAGATGGACAGACAGAGCGCACCATCCATACATTGGAGGATATTCTATGAGCATGTATTCTGGACTCTGGGGGATCGTGGTAATGACACTTTCCTCTGGTGGAGTTTTCTTACAACAATAGATATCACTCTACCATTGGCATGGCTCCATTCAAAGCTTTGTACGGGAGGTCGTGTCTCTAACCTGTGTGATGGAAAGAGGTTGGGGAGGTAGGTGTTCTTGGCCCAGAGGTGGTGCAGAGCACGACAGAGAAGGTTCAGCTTATACGGGAGAGGATAAAGGTTTCCCAGGACTGGAAATGTCATATGCCGATAATAGGAGGAGACCCTTGGAGTTCGAGGTTGGGGACCACGTTTTCTTGAAGTTCTCCCCTCGGCGTAGGCAACGAAGGTTCGGCAGGGGGAGTAATCTTTCTCCCAAGTTCGTATGACCATTCGAAGTGTTGTGGCAGGTCAGTGAAGTGTCTTATAAGCTTGTGCTACCACCGCCGTTACTGAGACTGCACGATGTCTTCCATGTGTCTCAGCTCTGACGATATCTACACGACAATTCAAAAGTCCACGACTGGGGAAAGCTGGATATTGAGGATGACGTGACTTTTGTGGAAAGACCAGTGAGGATTATGGACTGTAATGAGAAGGTGCTCCACGGACGGACCATTCCATTGGTTCATTAGTTGTGGGGGCATGGAGGGCTAGAGGAAAGTACCTAGGAACGGGAGACACAGATGTGCACCTAGTACCCAGAGCTGTTTTGAGTTTTGTTCTATTTTTTTGTACTTGTTTGTGATGGAACATGAGTTTTTCCTTATTCTATGGATGTGTGTGAATAGTCCTAAATATGGGGAGGGAGGACCTGATCCCCAATCAAGACGCATTAAGATGGATGTGATTAAACCTGTGCAGGCGAGTCAGTGCCACCCAAAGTGGATAGTATCTTGACATGGAGGAAGAAACTCCCTAACCCACATGACTGGATAGTTTGACCCTCGAGTGTTGCTTGGTTACTTGAGGGAGAGGTGTTCCTAGATGTCGATGAGGTTTACTCCTGAGAGGTATCTTTCGAGGTGGTTGTTTGGAACCCCTCTTTTCTTTGGGTCTAGTTTTGATTCTCGAGGGCAAGAATAGTTTGATAGGTATATGATGTAATGGCATGGACCCACCTGGTCCATTACTTTGTCAAAACATGGCTCCACTGTGATGGTGGCACCGTGAGGGTGGCACCGTGATAGTGGCACCATGACGGTGGCACCGTAAGGGTGACACCGTGACAGTGGCACTATAAGGGTGGCACAGTGTCCTCACCGAGCGGTCTTCGTTCTTTCTCAGTTCCTGACTTTTCTTCCCCTGCAACATATCTTTTTACATAAAGATGATTTAATACCCCCTTTAAAATCCATTTAAATCCCATAAATAATATCTAAAATCCCATAAGAGTTGGGAAACCCTTAACTTACCAAAACGTGTGGTTTTTCCTCAGTGTCACACCCTTCCCCGTACCTTCCAGATCCGCCCCTGTTGTGAGTTTCCTTATAGTTAAAGAAATTTGTTTAACACATATCCGTTATGACCACCTCTTCAAGGAGAATTGTTAAATGGCAATCAATTACATCATGCATAACCACCCAACCTCATTGTGAATCCACGATCCGACTTTATAGCCATTCAAAATTACATATCTCCTAACAACGGGATCTCATATTTATATCATGATAGAAATTATTTCTTCTTCCTCTTGGATATTTGATAAAACACTATTTTATTGAATATTTTATTGATAATAAATGAAATAATTTCCTCACATTGTGTTAAATATGTTTATTTATAAAATATTTGGGATTTGATCATTCATTTGAAAATTTGGTGAAAATTCCAGTTTTACCCTTAATAGTGCACTGTAGGATTTCGAAGATAAATATTTTTATATTTATTATTTGAATTTGAAATTTTGTAACAGTGTTCCTAACTTCTTTTATACAACTTTAATTCAGGACACTAGAGCTAAAGAGTGCATTTGGATGGAGTAAATGAGACATTAATCCAATGGTGGGCTAGACTCGGCAGAATGGACATGGGTTCTATATTGGGGTCATATCTTCTACATACGGGTTTGGATTGAGCCCAAATTTTGAGGAAAGATCGGAGAAATGATTTTTCACAAATCATCCTTCTGGAAGGCCGGTCAATTCACGCGTTTTGGAGGTAAAATGGGCGGTTCAAGATGGAATAAAATATTTGGCTGAGTTTTTCATTTCACACATAAAAAGTTATGTATCCCTAGCCCTCACAAACTCTATTTAAAGGGGGTATTAACTCTTTGAGAGGGCTGGGAGAGGCTTTGGGAAGGTGTGGACGAAAGGGTGTCTCTTGGGAGCCCCTCACAACTCTTGGAAGAAGTAATCCTTTGTGAAAACCGCTCTTCCAAAAAGGCTCTCCTCTCTCACCTCTTCTTTGTATTTCTTTTCTTTCATGTTTGTTTCTTGAATTTTTCATCAAATAATCTTCTGTGTTCATCCCTATTATTCTTATCTTAATCTTATTAATTGGGTTGGAATCAAGAGTGGAGAAAAGATTGGGTTCTACCCTTTCAATCCGTTGCTAATGCAAAACGTCTCCACGATGACTACACCACCCATGGAAGAGTAGTTCTTTTTAGTAATCGATCAACCTCTATCCTTCTTCACTCATTTATTTTGAATCAATGAGCTACTGTAATTCACATATTATGATCTATTAATTGAGTTTTCAATTTAAATGAAACTAAGCAAGCAATTTAATAGTTAACACAAAACACGCGAGGTCGGGAATTGTGTGAACTGTGAGAGTGCAACCTTAACCGGTAATTCAAAACCACACGGGATCAATTTGTAGAGTTCAAATATAATCCATAAACTCAATTAATCCTCATTTACAGAGTGGTTATGTGCCTTAATTTACCACTGACCATAAGCTAATTTTAAAACATCAATCAAAGCAGGGTGTTGCGATTGCATGTTCCGAAGTTAGCCTAAGGTTAAATTCACTTCAATCTTCGTGGTAAAGTTAATTCTCGTAGGGTTCGGGATTTAACAAATTAAGGGATAATAATTAAGTGAATATTAATTTAAATGATAATGATTAATAAATTATTGAAGAGGTAGAGTTAGATCGATTACGCCTTTTAAATAGATTTCTAAAAAAACATCCTCTTGTTGTGTCATTTTAATCAAACATCATTTCAAAACTAAAAACAAAAAAAATACAATCTTCTTCCATCAAACTTCTTCTAGATCCATAAACTATAAACAAACACCCTCATCCTTTCAAGTAGTGTTTTTATTCTCTTTTATTTTACTTCTAGAATACCTCTAAAAATTGTTTTAATTCACTTCCTCCTTTGAGAGATGACCTTGGTCAGCCACTCTGCTGCACCTAAGTACCCCAAAATCATAATAATCATTTGAGGGAGCCCAAAATAGCACTTTATCAAATTGGCGCCGTTTCTGGGGAGACAAGTAATTATTTCAACCAATTAGAGGTATTTATTTTATTTTACATTTTATTCTCTTCCTCTATTCTTTCTTCCTTCTTTACCCAATCTGATTTTTCTTCTTCTTCTTTTATTTTCTTCTACTTATTTTTGGACCATCAACTCAAACTTCTCATTTTTATTTTACTATGGTCCACTTTCTTTCTTTTAATTTTTATTTAATCTATGACACGAACTAATCCTGAAGATCTCTTAGATCTTTACCCTCAGATTGAACGTAGCCTTAGGGCATGAATCAGACATTCTCAATCTACGGGAAGTTTCAATATTCAACCAGTTGGTGAATTCCTCTCTTCTGGAAAAATTGAAATTGGAAGCAATTCAAATTCAAACATAAAAGAGGAACCATGGCTGGAAATAATGGAAATGAACTTAATAGAACCATTCGAGAATTGGCTGCACCTGATATTAACTATCAACCAAATTGTATTGCATACCCAAATCTCAAATCAGACTTTGAATTGAAATCTGGATTAATTCACCTTCTTCCAAAGTTTCATGGATTATCTGGTGAGGATCCCAATAAACACCTTAAGGAATTTAATGTGGTTTTCTCAACTTTAAAACCAAGAAATGTTTCTGAAGATCAAATTAAATTAAGAGCATTCCCATTCTCACTTGATGGAGCTGCAAAAGACTGGATGTATTATTTGCAACCTGAGGATGTAACTTGTTTGAACGATTTAAAACGTCATTTCTTGCAGAGATTTTTTCCAGCATCAAGGACCACATCCATTCGAAAGGAGATATTGGGGATCAAACAAGCCCAAGGGGAGTCAATGTATGAGTACTGGGAGAGATTCAAGAAGTTGTGTGCAAGCTGCCCACATCACCAAATCAGTGAGCAATTACTCATCCAGTACTTCTATGAAGGACTCACACCTATGGAGAGAAGCATGGTAGATGTTTTGGCTGGAGGAGCATTGGTGGACAAGACACCAGTAGCTGCATGTGCGTTGATCGACAAGATTCCCCAAAACTCCCAACAATTTGGTGATAGAGGTACACCACATGTCAGGGGAGTACATCAGGTAAGTCCTTTTTCTCTTGAGAGTCATTTGATTGATACCAAGTTAGAAGAATTGACAACTATGGTGAGGCAAATTGATTTGTCACAAAAGAAATCTCTATCCCCTCCTTCAAGGCCTTGTGGCATTTGCACTGAGACAAGCCACCCAACTGACTGTTGCCCACAACTACAAGAGACAAAGGATTGCGCAGCAGTATTCCCAGGGAGACCATTTCAGCAGCAACAACAACCATATCCCCAAAAGAAGTTTGATTAATTTTCTCCAACATACAACCAAGGGTGGAAAGATCAACCGGACATGAGGTATGGCTCTGGAAAACAACAAAGGCCCCCTTTTCAGCCAAACTTCCTGCAGCCTCCGCCTTACCAGTAGGGTTTCCAACAACCCCAAAAGAGATTTGAAGCCCAAGCATCAGTAAGTCAGCAACAAGGGAATCCTCCACCAAAGGTAGATTCTAATACTGATGATATTTTGAAGCAAATTGTTCTTAATCAACAGAATGAGCTGAAGAGTCAAAGTTCGGAGCTGAGGGAGTTGAAGACTCAAATGAGCCAGATTGCCACCGCCCTCCATGAACTTGTAAGTAATAATTCCGGAAATATACCTTCCCAACCCACTCCAAATACAAAGGGGGATGTTAGTTCCATCACATTGAGAAGTGGGAAGCAAATGAACGATACATCTGTACCTACCATTCCACCGGGATTCACCTCAACTCCAGAGAAGCTGCATTCCAAACCAACTGATGAGAAATCCAAGGAGAAAGATAAAGGTAAGAAAAATATTGATGATGTTCCTCCTAAACCCCTTGCTTTTCCAAACAGGGTTATTCAAACCAAGAAGATGGCTGAAGAAGCAATGAAAAAGGTGGTTTTGGACGCATTCAAGCGTGTGGAGATCAACATTCCTCTACTTGAATCCATTAAGAAAATCCCAAGGTATGACAAATTCTTAAAAGAACTCTGCACCAATCGAAGAGGGATCAAGGGGAATGAGATGATGAACCTTGGAAGGAATGTATCGACACTCATTACACCAACTCTAGCAATGCCAACAAAGTGCAAGGATCCTGGGACATTCACCATCCCATGTACCATAGGGTAGTTGCACTTCTCTGATGCTCTTTATGATTTGGGAGCTTCCATAAATGTGATGACTCACTCTGTATTATCTTCCTTGCAGGTTGGTGAGTTGAAGCCAACAAGAGTAGTGGTGTAATTGGCGAATAGAGCTACGACATATCCAGCGGGAGTCCTTGAGGATGTACTTGTCCGGAAAAGAGACATGATCTTTCCAGCGGATTTCTATATATTCTTAACATGGAGGATGATCAGGTAAGTTCTCATGCCCCCATTATCTTAGGTAGACCCTTCCTCAAAACTGCAAAAAACTATCATAAATGTCAATGAGGGTACACTTTCCATGGTGTTTGGAGATGAAGTTGTGATATTTAATGATATGGATTCCATGAAGTACCCCTTAGAGGACCGTTCTTCTTTTGTTATCTCCCATTTTAAACCACCAAATAAAAACTCCATAGAATTTGATTGTCCTATGCTTAGAGAGATTATGAGTATTGGTTCGAGTTTGATGTCTAAGAGAACTTCCGCACATGTTTCTGATACACAATCCTATCTTGGATTTGATTTTGATGTGGATTCATATTCTGATTTTGATCATGTTCACTTTGATTATGAAATGGATGTTGAGTATGCTGATGGATTTGATGCTTTATTCTATGATTTTGATGATGTCTATTCTGATACTGATGCTCTTTGTGCACATATTTCAGTTCCTTCAATGTCTCCATCCATACTACACCCTCCTTCATTAGAACTCAAGCCATTGCCACCAAATCTGAAATACTCATACTTGTTGAGTGGTGAGAGATTACATGTTATCATTGCTAACAATCTTCCTTTTGAACATGAAGAAAAGATTTTGAATATTTTGAGGGAGAACATCAGGGCGATTGGGTGGACCTTGGCTGACATATCAGGTATTAGCCCCTCCATTTGCATGTATAGGATTCTCTTGGAGGATGGGGCTAAACCGGTGAGACAACCACAAAGGAGACTCAATCCCACCCTCATGGAAGTTGTTAAAAAGGAAGTTGAGAAATTGCTCGAGGCAGGTATAATCTTTCCCATTTCAGATTCACAGTGGGTAAGTCCAATTCAGGTTGTGCCTAAGAAAACTGGTTTTACTGTTGTTAAAAATGAGAAAGATGATTTAGTTCCAATGAGGGTGAAAAACAGTTGGCGTGTGTGTATTGATTATAGGAAACTAAATCAGACCACTCGCAAGGACCATTTCCCCCTCCCATTTGTTGATCAAATGCTCGAGAGACTAGCTGAGAAAACACACTATTGTTTCTTGGATGGATTTTCTGGATATTTTCAGGTTCCTATAGCTCCAGAGGATCTGGAGAAAACTATATTCACCTGTCCCTTTGGCACATTTTCCTACCAGAGGATGCCATTTGGACTTTGCAACGCCCCAGGTACCTTACAGAGATGTATGGTGAGTATTTTTTCTGATTTTATTGAGACCTGCATGGAGGCATTTATGGATGATTTTACAGTGTATGGGTCTTCATTTGATGAATGTCTAATTAGTTTGGGAAAGGTGTTGAATTGTTGTATTGAGAAGAATCTGGTCCCGAACTTTGAAAAGTGTCATTTCATGGTAGAACATGGCATTGTCTTAGGGCATGCAGTGTCAAAACATGGGATAGAGGGTGATAGATCAAAGGTAGATATTATTTCATCCTTACCAGATCCTTCATGTGTGCGTGATGTTAGATCTTTCCTAGGTCATGCAGGATTTTATCGGTGCTTCATCAAAGATTTTAGTAAGATTTCTCTTCCTATGTCAAGATTACTTCAAAAGGATTCTGATTTTGTGTTTGATGTTTCTTGCAGGAATTAATTCGATGAGATAAAACAACGTCTGACCACTCCACCTATCATACAAACCCCAAGGTGGGAGATTCCTTTTGAGCTTATGTGTGACGCCTCCAACTTCGCGGTTGGAGCTATCTTATCTCAGAGGGTGGAGGGGCGTTCACATGTGATCGCCTATGCATCAAGGACACTGGATTCAGCCCAATCAAATTACACAACCACGGAAAAGGAGTTTCTTGCTGTCATATTTGCTTTAGATAAATTCCGTTCATATTTATTGGGCTCTAAAGTAGTTGTTTTTTCTGACCATGCAGCTTTGAGGTACCTCATAAAGAAGCCAGATGCAAAGCCACGACTTATCCGTTGGATGCTCCTTCTTCATGAATTTGATATTGAGATAAAGGATAAGAAGGGATCAGAGAATTTGGTGGCGGACCACATGAGTAGGCTTACTCACACACTAGAGGATGACACCTTGGACCAGGTACCACTTCAGGACACTTTCCCCGATAAAAATCTCTATACCATCTCAGGTACGCATCCTTGGTATGCTGATTTAGTTAACTACCTTGTTGCTTCTGAAATCCCTGAAAATTTAAAGAAACGTCAAGTCCAAAAATTAAAGAGTGAGTCAAGATTTTATGTTTATGATGATCCATACTTATGATGCATGTGTAGTGACCAAGTCATTAGGAGGTGTGTTCCCGATCATGAGTTTGAGTCTGTTTTACATTTCTGTCATACACTTGCTTATGGTGGACACTTTGGACCCCAACAGACAGCTAGGAAAGTTTTGGACTCTGGATTATATTGGCCTATATTATTCCATGATGCCCATGTGTTTTTTAAGTCATGCTCTCGTTGCCAACACACTGGGAACATTTCTAGGAGACATGAGATGCCCCAACAACCCATACTATTTTGTGAGATTTTTGATGTATGGGGAATCGACTTTATGGGTAATTTTCCTAGTTCATTTGGATTTTTGTACATTTTGGTTGCTGTTGATTATGTGAGTAAATGGGTGGAGGCCAAGGCCACCAGGACTGATGATTCTCATGTTGTTGTGGACTTTGTCAAAGCTCAAATTTTCTGCAGGTTTGGAGTAGAAAAGGCCATCATCAGTGACCAAGGGACACACTTTTTCAATAGGAATTTTTCTTCCCTCCTTCCAAAGTATGGGGTGACACACAAGACATCAACACCATACCATCCCCAAACAAATGGCCAGGCTGAGGTTTCAAATCGTGAGTTGAAACAAATCTTGGAGAAAACCGTACAGCCAAATAGGAAGGATTGGAGCAAGCTCTTGGATGATGCATTGTGGGCTTATAGGACAGCATAAAAGACCCCCATTGGTATGTCCCCATTTCGGATTGTTTTTGGGAAACCATGTCATCTCCCCGTGGAAGTCGAGCATCGGGCATATTGGGCTATAAAGAAATGTAACATTGATTTGGCCCAACCTGGAATTCAAAGGAAGTTGCAAATTCAAGATCTTGAGGAGATTCGACTGTCATCATATGAGAACTCAAGGCTCTACTAGGAAAGATCAAAAGCAGCTCATGACAAAATGATCCAACAACGGGAGTTTCAAGTTGGAGAGAAAGTCCTTCTCTATAGTTCACGACTGAAGTTGATGCCTGGTAAGTTGCATTCCAGATGGTTAGGTCCTTATATTGTGTCTAATGTTTTTCCTTGTGGTGCAGTGGAAATCACACAAGAGGACACTGGAAGGAGCTTTACAGTCAATGGGCAACGTTTGAAGAGATACATTGAGGGACATCCTACTGATGCAGTGGATTTTATCACACTGCATGACCCCATCATCACATGATCACATCAGGCTGTTTCTAACCCTTTCACTTTTATATTATTTGTCCTATTTAAAAATTCAACATTTCATGTGCATATATCATCTCATAGGTTCAAATTGAGGACAATGAAATATTTTAAGTGTGGGGGAGGGAACCTTTTAGTTTAGTAATTTCAATTTCTTTCCTATTCAAAAAAAACCAAAAAAAAGTGTGTGTTTTTCAAAATTTGTGTGTTTATTTTACAATTTTCTGTGTGTTTTTGAAACTTTTGGGCTGAAATTATTCTCCTAACCATTTTTAAATCCATATCAATAATTTAAACAATTTACCCCTTGAAACTAAGCTTAAATGAATGCTGAAATGACTTTGTTTCAAGTTCAAATATTTAGTAATTTCATGAAAAGTACACTTAATTTTGAATACCTTGCCAATCTCACTGTCTTTATATTTGAAATCACTTTCCTGTGAGGATTCTAAACCATTATTTTCATATTCTTTACATTCACCTCACTTCTTGAGAGAACGAAATCATGCTTGATTTAACCAGAATTTGATCTATTCCTGTCAAAACTTGAGGGTTTGAGGTACATATGTTTAAATGATTGAGGCATTTGTTTGGTATTAAAGCCCCTATTTCAAAGAATCCTTTTTTATAATGGCCTACCTTGAATATTTAATCCTTGTATCCCTTAGAATCCATGCACAGCCGGTTAGGTTAAGCCACATTACAAGCCAATTTTCCCTATCCAACCAACTATTGAAGTGAAATTGCATAATCTAGTTGAGCTTAAGTGTGGGGTAAGTTGTCTTGGGTTTTGCCACCACATTCTGTGATACTTTGGGTGGAAAATTAAATTCTGAAGAGATCTGTTTGCTGCTAAAGAAATTAATTATATTGAAAGCTGTGCCTTTTCTGGATCTTTCATGACAAGTGAAGTTGTGCCTTTTCTGGAGCTTCTAATTGATGTGGAAAGCTGTGCCCATCTGGAGCTTTCAAGAAAATCATGTTTGAGAAGATTGAAATTTCTTATGCTGAAATGGTGAATGGTGTAAACCTTTCATGACTTTTCATGATGATGGAGATGAATTGATACTATGGGGATTGAAGAGAAGACCATATTTAAGTGAAAATTAGATTAATGCAATTTTTCTTCAAAAGAGTCAAGCCCTCCTCATTCAGCCTCAGCGTTTTTCACATCTTAATCCTACCAACTGAAAGCCACAGAACAACCCTGAAAAGTCCTCATGATAAACATATGTCCTTGACTCACATCGGGTAGCGATGTAGGAATCTATCAAGCCTATGGTGACCCTTGTATGAGTTTGGATGAGAAAGACATTGCAAAAAAATTGATATTTGAGTGATGAGAGAAAATTCAAGCGAGGTAAGTGTTTTGTGCATGGGCGGATAAATGAAGTGGAAATATATTGAATGATATAAATGGAGAACTTGAAATAAGGTTTTTTATGAGGCATGATATCTTTTTATTCTTGGTGTGAAATTGATTGATCTTAAGGATATGTGTTTTAAAATTGGTTTTGATTTGATATTGATGTTTACTTGATATGGGTTGTTGCCCAGGTGTGCAAAAGGGTAAGTGTGGGGGAGTTGATAAAACACTATTTAATTGAATATTTTATTGATAATAAATGAAATAATTTCCTCACATTGTGTTAAATATGTTTATTTATAAAATATTTGGGATTTGATCATTCATTTGAAAATTTGGTGAAAATTCCAGTTTTACCCTTAATAGTGCACTTTAGTATTTCGAAGATAAATATTTTTATATTTATTATATGAATTTGAAAGTTTGTAATAGTGTTCCTAACTTCAGTTTATACAACTTTCAGTCAGAATACTAGAGCTAATGAGTGCATTTGGATGGAGTAAATGAGCCATTAATCCAATGGTGGGCTGGACTCGGCAGAATGGACATGGGTTCTGTATTTGGGCCATATCTTCTACATACGGGCTTGGATTGAGCCCAAAATTTGTGGAAAGATCGGAGACATGATTTTTCACAAATAATCCTTCTGTAAGGCCGATCAATTCACGCGTTTTGCAGGTAAAATGGGGGGTGTAAGTTGGAATAAAATATTTGGCGGAGTTTTTCATTTCACACTTAAAAAGTTATGTATCCCTAGCCCTCACAAACTCTATTTAAATGGGGTTTTAACTCTTTGAGAGGGCTGGTAGAGGCTTTCGAAAGGTGTGGCAGAAAGGGTGTCTCTTGGGAGCCCCTCACAACTCTTGGAAGAAGTAATCATTTGTGAAAACCTCTCTTCCAAAAAGGCTCTCCTCTCTCACCTCTTCTTTGTATTTCTTTTCTTTCATGTTTGTTTCTTGAATTTTTCTTCAAATAATCTTCTGTGTTCATCCCTCTTCTTCTTCTATTAATATTCTTAATTGGGTTGGAATCAAGAGTGGAGACAAGATTGGGTTCTACCCTTTCAATCCGTTGCTTATGCAAAACGTCTCCACGATGACTACACCACCCATGGAAGAGTAGTTCTTTTTAGTAATCGATCGACCTCTATCCTTCTTCATTCATTTATTCTGAATCAATGAGCTACTGTAATTCACATATTATGATCTATTAATTGAGTTTTCAATTTAAATGAAACTAAGAAAGCAATTTAATAGTTAACAAAAAACACGCGAGGTCGGGAATTGTGTGAACTGTGAGAGCGCAACCTTAACCCGTAATTCAAAACCACACGGGATCAATTTGTAGAGTTCAAATATAATCCCTAAACTCAATTATTCCTCATTTCCAGAGTGGTTATGTGCCTTAATTTACCACTGACCATAAGCTAATTTTAGAACATCAATCAAAGCAGGGTGTTGTGATTGCATGTTCCGAAGTTAGCCTAAGGTTAAATTCACTTCAATCTTCGTGGTAAAGTTAATTCTCGTAGGGTTCGGGATTTAACAAATTAAGGGATCATAATTAAGTTAATATTAATTTAAATTATAATGATTATTAAATTATTAAAGAGGTAGAGTTAGATCGATTACGCCTTTTAAATAGATTTCTAAAAAAACATCCTCTTGTTGTGTCATTTTAATCAAACTTCATTTCAAAACTAAAAACAAAAAAATACAATCTTCTTCCAGAAAACTTCTTCTAGATCCATAAACTATAAACAACTACCCCCATCCTTTCAAGTAGTGTTTTTATTCTCTTTCATTTTACTTCTAGAATACCTCTAAAAAAATTTTTAATTCACTTCCTCCTTTGAGAGACGACCTTGGTCAGCCACTCTGCTGCACCTAAGTACCCCAAAATCATATTAATCATTTGAGGGCGCCCACGACAGCGCTTTATCAAATTGGTGCCGTTTCCGGGGAGGCAAGTAATTATTTCAACCAATTAGAGGTATTTATTTTATTTTACATTTTATTCTCTTCCTCTCTTCTTTCTTCCTTCTTTACCCAATCTGGTTTTTCTTATTCTTCTTTTATATTCTTCTACTTATTTTTGGACCATCAACTCAAACTTCTCATTTTTATTTTACTATGATCTACTTTCTTTCTTTTCATTTTTATTTAATCTATGACACGAACTAATCCCGAAGATCTCTTAGATCTTGACCCTGAGATTGAACATAGCCTTAGGGCACAAATCAGACATTCTCAATCTACGGGAAGTTTCAATATTCAACCAGTTGGTGAATTCCTATCTTCTAGAAACATTGAAATTGGAATCAAATCAAATTCAAACATAAAAGAGGAACCAATGGCTGGAAATAATGGAAATGAACTTAATAGAACCATTCGAGAATTGTATGCACCTGATATTAACTATCAACCAAATTGTATTGCATACCCAAATATCGGATCGGACTTTGAATTAAAATCTGGATTAATTCACCTTCTTCCAAAGTTTAATGGCTTATCTGGTGAGGATCCCAACAAACACCTTAAGGAATTTAATGTGGTTTGCTCAACTTTAAAACCAAGAAATGTTTCTGAAGATCAAATTAAATTAAGAGAATTCCCATTCTCACTTGATGGAGCTGCAAAAGACTAGATGTATTATTTGCAACCTGAGGATGTAACTTGTTGGAACGATTTAAAACGTCTTTTCTTGCAGAGATTTTTTCTAGCATCAAGGACCACATCCATTCTAAAGGAGATATCGGGGATCAAACAAGCCCAAGGGGAGTCAATGTATGAGTACTGGGAGAGATTCAAGAAGTTGTGTGCAAGCTGCCCACATCACCAAATCAGTGAGCAATTACTCATCCAGTACTTCTATGAAGTACTCACACCTATGGAGAGAAGCATGGTAGATGTTGCGGTTGGAGGAGCATTGGTGGACAAGACACCAGTAGCTGCACGTGCGTTGATCAACAAGATGGCCCAAAACTCCCAACAATTTGGTGATAGAGGTACACCACATGTCAGAGGAGTACATCAGGTAAGTCCTTCTTCTCTTGAGAGTCATTTGATTGATACCAAGTTAGAATAATTGACCACTATGGTGAGGCAAATTGCTTTGGCACAAAAGATATCTCTACCCCCTCCTTCAAGGCCTTGTGTCATTTGCACTGAGACAAGCCACCCAACTGACTATTGCCCACAACTACAAGAGACAGAGGATTGCGCAGCAGTATTCCCAGGGAGACCATTTCAGCAGCAACAACAACCATATCCCCAAAAGAAGTTTGATTCATTTGCTCCAACATACAACCAAGGGTGGAAAGATCAACCGGACATGAGGTATGGCTCTAGACAACAACAAAGGCCCCCTTTTCAACCAAACTTCCAGCAGCCTCTGCCTTACCAGCAGAGTTTCCAACTACCCCCAAGGAGATTTGAAGCCCAAGCATCAGTAAGTAAGCAACAAGGGAATCCTCCACCAAAGGTAGATTCTAATACTGATGATCTTTTGAAGCAAATTGTTCTTAATCAACAGAATGAGATGAAGAGTCAAAGTTCGGAGCTGAGGGAGTTGAAGACTCAAATGAGCCAGATTGCCACCGCCCTCCATGAACTTGTAAGTAAGAATTCCGGAAATCTACCTTCCCAACCCACTCCAAATCCAAGGTGGAATGTTAGTTCCATCACATTGAGAAGTGGGAAGCAAATGAACGATACATCTGTACCTACCATTCCACCGGGATTCACCTCAACTCCAGAGAAGCCGCATTCCAAACCAACTGATGAGAAATCCAAGGAGAAAGATAAAGGTAAGAAAAATATTGATTATGTTCCTCCTAAACCCCTTCCTTTTCCAAACAGGGTTGTTCAAACCAAGAAGATGGCTGAAGAAGCAATGAAAAAGGAGGTTTTGGACACATTCAAGCGTGTGGAGATCAACATTCCTCTACTTGAAGCCATTAAGAAAATCCCAAGGTATGCCAAATTCTTAAAGGAACTCTGCACCAATCGAAGAGGGCTCAAGGGGAATGAGAGGATCAACCTTGGAAGGAATGTATCGGCACTCATTACACCAACTCTAGAAATGCCAACAAAGTTCAAGGATCCCAGGACATTCACCATCCCATGTACCATAGGGTAGTTTCACTTCTCTGATGCTCTTTGTGATTTGGGAGCTTCCATAAATGTGATGCCTCACTCTGTGTTCTCTTCCTTGCAGGTTGGTGAGTTGAAGCCAACAAGAGTAGTGGTGCGATTGACGAATAGAGCTACAACATATCCAGCAGGAGTCCTTGAGGATGTACTTGTCCGAAAAAGAGACATGATCTTTCCAGCGGATTTCTATGTTCTTAACATGGAGGATGATCAGGTAAGTTCTCATGCCCCCATTATCTTAGGTATAACCTTCCTCAAAACTGCAAAAACTATCATAAATGTCAATGAGGGTACACTTTCCATGGAGTTTGGAGATGAAGTTGTGATATTTAATGTTATGGATTCCATGAAGTACCCCTTAGAGGACCATTCTGCTTTTGTTATCTCCCATTTTGAACCCCCAAATAAAAACTCCATAGAATTTGATTGTCCTATGCTTAGGGAGATTATGAGTATTGGTTCGAGTTTGATGTCTAAGAGAACTTCCGCACATGTTTCTGATACACAATCCTATATTGGATTTGATTTTGATGTGGATTCATATTCTGATTTTGATCATGTTCACTCTAATTATGAAATTGCTGTTGAGTATGCTGATGGATTTGATGCTTTATTCTATGATTTTGATGATGTCTATTTTGATACTGATGCTCTTTGTGCACATATTTCAGTTCCTTCAATGTCTCCATCCATACTACACCCACCTTCATTAGAACTCAAGCCATTTCCACCAAAGCTGAAATACTCATACTTGTTGAGTGGTGAGAGATTACCTGTTATCATTGCTAACAATATCCGTTTTGAACATGAAGAAAAGCTTTTGAATATTTTGAGGGAGAACATCAGGGTGATTGGGTGGACCTTGGCTGACATATCAGGTCTTAGACCCTCCATTTGCATGCATAGGATTCTCTTGGAGGATGGGGCTAAACCGGTGAGACAACCAAAAAGGAGACTCAATCCCACCCTCTTGGAAGTTGTTAAAAAGGAAGTTGAGAAATTTCTCGAGGCAGGTATAATCATTCCCATTTCAGATTCACAGTGGGTAAGTCCAATTCAGGTTGTGCCTAAGAAAATTGGTTTTACTGTTGTTAAAAATGAGAAAGATGATTTAGTTCCAATGAGGGTGAAAAACAGTTGGCGTGTGTGTATTGATTATAGGAAACTAAATCAGACCACTTGCAAGGACCATTCCCCCCTCCCATTTATTGATCAAATTCTCGAGAGACTAGCTGGGAAAACACACTATTGTTTCTTGGATGGATTTTCTGGATATTTTCAGGTTCCTATAGCTCTAGAGGATCAGGAGAAGACTACATTCACCTGTCCCTTTGGCACATTTGCCTACCAGAGGATGCCATTTGGACTTTGCAACGCCCCAGGTACCTTCCAAAGATGTATGGTGAGTATTTTTTCTAATTTTATTGAGACCTGCATGGAGTTATTTATGGATGATTTTATAGTGTATGGGTCTTCATTTGATTAATGTCTAATTAGTTTGGGAAAGGTGTTGAATCGTTGTATTGAGAAGAATCTGGTCCTGAACTTTGAAAAGTGTCATTTCATGGTAGAGCATGGCATTGTCTTAGGGCATGCAGTGTCAAAACATGGGATAGAGGTTGATAGATCAAAGGTAGATATTATTTCATCCTTACCATATCATTCATGTGTGCGTGATGTTAGATATTTCCTAGGTCATGCAGGATTTAATCGGCACTTCATCAAAGATTTTAGTAAGATTTCTCTTCCTATGTCAGGATTACTTCAAAAGGATTATGATTTTGTGATTGATGTTTCTTGCAAGAATTAATTCGATGAGCTAAAACAACTTCTGACCACTCCACCTATCATACAACCCCCAAGGTGGGAGATTCCTTTTGAGCTTATGTGTGACACCTCCAACTTCGCGGTTGAAGCTGTCTTATCTCAGAGGGTGGAGGGGCATTCACATGTGATCGCCTATGCATCAAGGACACTGGATTCATCCCAATCAAATTACACAACCACAGAAAAGGAGTTTCTTGCTATCATATTTGCTTTAGATAAATTCTGTTCATATTTATTGGGATCTAAAGTAGTTGTTTTTTCTGACCATGCAGCTTTGAGGTGCCTCCTAAAGAAGCCAGATGTAAAGCTACGACTTATCTGTTGGATGCTCCTTCTTCAGGAATTTGATATTGAGATAAATTACAAGAAGGGATCATAGAATTTGGTGGCGGACCACATGAGTAGGCTTACTCACACACTAGAGGATGACACCTTGGACTAGGTACCACTTCAGGACACTTTCCCCAATGAAAATCTCTATACCATCTCAGGTATGCATCCTTAGTATGCTGATTTAGTTAACTACCTTATTTATTCTGAAATCCCTGCAAATTTAAAGAAACATCAATTCCAAAAATTAAAGAGTGATCCAAGATTTTATGTTTGGGATGATCCATACTTATGGCGCATGTGTAGTGACCAAGTCATTAGGAGGTGTGTTCCCGATCATGAGTTTGACTCTGTTTTACATTTCTGTCATACACTTGCTTTTGGTGGACACTTTGGACCCCAATGGACAACTAGTAAGGTTTTGGACTCTGGATTATATTGGCCTAGATTATTCCATGATGCCCATGTGTTTTGTAAGTCGTTCTCTCATTGCCAACACACTGGGAACATTTCTAGGAGACATGAGATGCCCCAACAACCCATACTATTTTGTGAGATTTTTGATGTATGGGGCATCAACTTTATGGGTCCTTTTCCTAGTTCATTTGGATTTTTGTACATTTTGGTTGCTGTTGATTATGTGAGTAAATGGGTGGAGGCCAAGGCCACCAGGACTGACGATTCTCATGATGTTGTGGACTTTGTCAAAGCTCAAATTTTCTGCAGGATTGGAGTACCAAAGGCCATCATCAGTGACCAAGGGACACTCTTTTGCAATAGGAATTTTGCTTCCCTCCTTCGAAATTATGGGGTGACACACAAAACATCAACACCATACCATCCCCAAACAAATATCCAGGCTGAGGTTTCAAATCGTGAGTTGAAACAAATCTTGGAGAAAACCGTGCAACCAAATAGGAAGGATTGGAGCAAGTGCTTGGATGATGCATTGTGGGCTTATAGGACAGCATACAAGACCCCCATTGGTATGTCCCCATTTCGGATTGTTTTTGGGAAAGCATGTCATCTCCCCGTGGAAGTCGAGAATCGGGCATATTGGGCTATAAAGAAATGTAACATGGATTTGGCCCAAGATGGAATTCAAAGGAAGTTGCAAATTCAAGAGCTTGAGGAGATTCGACTGTCATCATATGAGAACTCAAGGCTCTACAAGGAAAGATCAAAAGCAGCTCATGACAAAATGATCCAACAAAGGGAGTTTCATGTTGGAGATAAAGTCCTTCTCTATAGTTCACGACTGAAGTTGATGTCTGGTAAGTTGCGTTCCAGATGTTTAGGTCCTTATATTGTGTCTAATGTTTTTCCTTATGGTGTAGTGGAGATCACACAAGAGGACACTGGAAGGATCTTTACAGTAAATGGGCAACGTTTGAAGAGATACATTGAGGGACATCCTACTGATGCAGTGGATTTTATCACACTGCATGACCCCATCATCACTTGATCACATCAGGCTGTTCCTAACCCTTTCACTTTTATATTATTTGTCCTATTTAAAAATTCTACATTTCATGTGCATATATCATCTCATAGGTTCACATTGAGTACAATGAAATATTTTATGTGTGGGGGAGGGAACCTTTTACTTTAGTAATTTCAATTGCTTTCCTGTTCAAAATAAACCAAAAAAAATTGTGTGTTTTTTAAAATTTGTGTGTTTATTTTACAATTTTCTGTGTGTTTTTGAAACTTTTGGGCTGAAATGATTCTCATAACCATTTTTAAATCCATATCAATAAGTGAAACAATTTACCCCTTGAAACTAAGCTTAAATGAATGCTGAAATGACTTTGTTTCAAGTTCAAATATTTAGTAATTTCATGAAAAGTACGCTGAATTTTGAATCCCATGCCAATCTCACTGTCTTTATATTTGAAATCACTTTCCTGTGAGGCTTCTAAACCATTATTTTCATATTATTTACATTCACCTCACTTCTTGAGAGAACCAAACCATGCTTTATTTAACCAGAATTTGATCTATTCCTCTCAAAACTTGAGGGTTTGAGGTACATATGTTTAAATTATTGAGGAATTTGTTTGGTATTAAAGCCCCTATTTCAAAGAATCCTTTTTTATAATGTCCTACCTTGAATATTTAATCCTTATAGCCCTTAGAAGCCATGCACAGCCTGTTAGGTTAAGCCACATTACAAGCCAATTTTCCCTATCCAACCAACTCTTGAAGTGAAATTGCATAATCTAGTTGAGCTTAAGTGTGGGGGAAGTTGTCTTGGGTTATTCCACCACATTCTGTGATAATTTGGGTGGAAAATTAAATTCTGAAGTGATGTGTTTGCTGCTAAAGAAAGTCATTATATTGAAAGCTGTTCCTTTTCTGGATCTTTCATGACAAGTGATGCTGTGCCTTTTCTGGAGCTTCTAATTGAGGTGGAAAGTTGTTCCCATCTAAAGCTTTCAAGAAAATCATGTTTGAGAAGATTGACATTTTTTATGCTGAAATGATGAATGGTGTAAACCTTTAATGACTTTTCATGATGATGGAGCTGAATTGATACTATGGGGATTGAAGAGAAGACCATATTTAAGTGAAAATTAGATTAATGCAATTTTGATTCAAAAGAGTCAAGCCCTCCTCATTCAGCCTCAGAGTTTTTCACATCTTAATCCTACCAACCGAAAGCCATAGAACAACCCTGAAAAGTCCTCATGATAAACATATGTCCTTGACTCACATCAGGTAGAGATGTAGGAATCTATCAAGCCTATGGTGACCCTTGTATGAGTTTAGATGAGAAAGACATTTCAAAAAAATTGATATTTGAGTGATGAGAGAAAATTCAAGCGAGGTAAGTGTTTTGTGCATGGGCGGATAAATGAAGTGGAAATATATTGAATGATATAAATGGAGAACTTGAAATAAGGTTTTTTATGAGGCATTATATCTTTTGATTCTTGGTGTGAAATTGATTGATCTTAAGGATATGTGTTTTAAAATTGGTTTTGATTTGTTATTGATGTTTACTTAATATGAGGTTTTTCCCAGGTGTGCAAAAGGGTAAGTGTGGGGGAGTTGATAAAACACTATTTTATTGAATATTTTATTGATAACAAATGAAATAATTTCCTCACATTGTGTTAAATATGTTTATTTATAAAATATTTGGGATTTGATCATTCATTTGAAAATTTGGTGAAAATTCCATTTTTACCCTTAATAGTGCTCTGTAGTATTTCGAAGATAAATATTTTTATATTTATTATTTGAATTTATAATTTTGTAACAATGTTCCTAACTTCATTTTATACAACTTTAATTCAGAACACTAGAGCTAATGAGTGCATTTGGATGGAGTAAATGAGTCATTAATCCAATGGTGGGCTGGACTCGGCAGAATGGATATGGGTTATGTATTTGGTCCATATCTTCTACATACGGGCTTGGATTGAGCCCACATTTTGAGGAAAGATCGAGGACATGATTTGGCACAAAGAATCCGTCTGTAAGGCTGGTCAATTCACGCGTTTTGGAGGTCAAATGGGCGGTGCAATTTGGAATAAAATATTTGGCCGAGTTTTTCATTTCACACTTAAAAAGTTATGTATCCCTAGCCCTCACAAACTCTATTTAAAGGGGGTTTTAACTCTTTGAGAGGTCTGGGAGAGGCTTTGGAAAGGTTTGGACGAAATTTTGTCTCTTGGGAGCCCCTCAAAACTCTTGGAAGAAGTAAGACTTTGTGCAAACCTCTCTTCCAAAAAGGCTCTCCTCTCTCACCTCTTCTTTGTATTTCTTTTCTTTCATGTTTGTTTCTTGAATTTTTCTTCAAATAATCTTCTGTGTTCATACCTATTCTTCTTCTATTGATCTTATTAATTGGGTTGGAATCAAGAGTGGAGAAAATATTGGGTTCTACCCTTTCAATCCGTTGCTTATGCAAAACATCTCCACGATGACTACACCACCCATGGAAGAGTAGTTTTTTTAGTAATCGATCGATCTCTATACTTATTCATTCATTTATTTTGAATCAATGAGCTAATTTAATTCACATATTATGATCTATTAATTGAGTTTTCAATTTAAATGAAACTATGCAAGAAATTTAATAGTTAACACAAAACACGCAAGGTCGGGAATTGTGTGAACTGTGAGAGCGCAACCTTAACCGGTAATTCAAAACCACACGGGATCAATTTGTAGAGTTAAAATATAATCCCTAAACTCAATTAATCTTCATTTCCAAAGTGATTATGTGCCTTAATTTACCACTAAACATAAGCTAATTTTAGAACATCAATCAAATCAGGGTGTTGCGATTGCATTTTCTGAAGTTAGCCTAAGGTTAAATTCACTTCAATCTTCGTGGTAAAGTTAATTCTCGTAGGGTTCGGGATTTAACAAATTAAGGGATCATAATTAAGTGAATATTAATTTAAATGATAATGATTAATAAATTATTGAAAAGGTAGAGTTAGATCGATTATGACATTTAAATAGATTTCTAAAAAAACATCCTCTTGTTGTGTCATTTTAATCAAACTTCATTTCAAAACTAAAAACAAAAAAAATACAATCTTCTTCCAGAAAACTTCTTCTAGATCCATAAACTATAAACAACCACCCCCATCATTTCAAGTAGTGTTTTTATTCTCTTTTATTTTACTTCTAGAATACCTCTAAAAATTGTTTTAATTCACTTCCTCCTTTGAGAGACGACCTTGGTCAGCCACTCTGCTGCACCAAAGTACTCGAAAATCATACTAATCATTTGAGGGAGCCCACGACAGCGCTTTATCACTAGTCTTTTTTTCTTCCTTGTACGTTTGGAGTTTTCCTTCCTGACGCAAGTGGTGAGCCTGTGCTAGAGCCTTTCTGCTCACCCTTGGAGTTCCTGACGTTCCTCCCCTGCAATTCATGAATCCCCAGTTCTTGGAATGTAAAGAAGAACATTGATCCTTGATAAACTAGGTAGGGATTTTCCTTTATCTCTCCTTACTGTGTATCATGTGGGGTGGGTACGCCACTGTTTCTATGGTAATGGATGAAACCGAACCCTAACAAAGATAATAAACAGACTATTAAAGAATTATGGGGTGTGTTTGACAATTCTGCTATACTCTTTTATAATTGTTATATGTTGTGAACAGTATGGGCTTATGCTCACTGAAAATCATGGCAGTTGGTGGTCTTTCCTTGCACACTAATGAACCCTTGTCTTTTGTGATGATTTAATGACTGTAACATGGAAGTTGGTTAATCATCTAAACTCGTTTGGTTAAATGGATGCCCAGTGAAAATCAATACTTGTGTGGTCACCCCAGTTAACCAACATAAAGAAGAACCTAATGAATGATGTTCTTGAACCTGGATGTTTCCCTACTCTGTTTCGGTAGTCGGTGTGTTGTTCTGTTTGATTCTTATGGGGTGATGTGGATGGGGATGAGATCCTCTATTGTGGTATGGTTTTTGGTTGTGAATCTGAAGCTGTGTGGGGCTGTATCTCGAGGTTTGGTTTTGTTCCAATACTTTGAGGGATCTCACGGATCCCATTATTATTGTGACTTTACAAGAGAACCGGTTGTGAATGCTTAAATTTCTATTTGGATGTTTCTCTTTCTCTGGCTTGTGGTTATGCCTGTTAGTTGCCTAGTAGTGCAGAATTTACTTAACTCGGATAACATGAACATGAAAACAAGAATGGGCTCAATGGGGAATTTCTTTCCAAGATGAGTGGTGACATGGTCACGGGTTCGGTGTTTCTTTTGAATGAATAGTAACGAGGGTGTTTGTGCTTAAGTTGTTTTTGGAACTCCTAGGTTGGGATGAGTGCTTGTTATATATATTATATTATTGTAGTTCTTATTTTTCTTATTCACGCCCCACCCAAGTTGAAAACCTAGTGCTGAACACCCCCATTTCATGGGGGAGGGTGTTTTTCCAAACACTCCTATGACTGGATGGTTATTAGCTCTTTTTCTACTCCATTTCCCGAATATCCCAAGACTCATCAGGCAGGCTGTGATGGCCTGATGTCCATTATACCCCATGATTTTTCCGGAAAGGTAGTTGTGGTGGTTGCCCAGGTGTGTGTGGAAAGGTTGTTTCACAAGTGTCTTTGAGATGAGGCCCATGTGTCTTTGGTCATGGTAGTAGTTGTTCTGGCCTAGTTGTTTGTGGGCATGGTTACACATGGTTGTTTTCGCCCATGTGTTTTCGGGCAGGACGTGTGGTTGTGGCCCAGGTGTGTGCAGGTGGGGTGTGGCAGTGAGACAGCAGTGAGAATGGCGGGAGAGTTTCGATGCATAGGATGTCTTTAATAACCAGTTGGGAAGTGGCGGGGGGTACCCAAACATTGATGTGTTATTACTATTATATTTCTTGACTTGGGTTATTTTGGGAGTGTGCCTTGGTGAGGCTTAGGTGGGCAGTTTTCCTTGCTAGGTGTTTCGGCTATCTCTTTTCTCACGGGGCATTAGAATGCCTCTCCACTTGGGCATGAGAGCCTTTGGTTTTCCCTACTGATTATACTTGAATGCTCACCCTACGTATATAAAACTATTTTCAGGTTTCCAGGAAGACTTCTGGGATCATGCAGGGTCGTACTAGTTCATACATTGGGACAGTTATTGATGCTATTTTTCTTTCTCTTGGTACTTCTTTTTGGGGTTTTATTTTACTTTTTTATCATTTGCTTTTGGAACATGCATATGAGAATGGTTTGTTTTGGATTTACCTGTACTTACACTTTTGGTGTTGTTGGGATTTACTATCTTATCTCCCAATCATATTAAATAAAAAGGGTAATTTCTTCCATCTTGTGTGTGATTCTATACCCTTGGTTCTAGTAGACACTCTGAGGCCTTTTGAAGGTGTGTCTTGGGGGTCATTATCTCTCCTTCAACTTTAAGAAGGAAGGGTCTGGCAACCTGTTGTCCCTTATCTCATCTTGGTGAAGGCGGCTCGTGACATGAATCATGAAAGCTATTATTATTCAAAAAAATTAAAGGAAATAATTTCAAACCATAACCTATAAAAATAAATCAAAAAATCATTGTTCATATCCTATAGTGACCCTATTGTTTCTTACATTAAGATTATATCATTATAAAGATAAATAACATAACAGCAATACATTCAATGATAAAAAGGTTTAGTATATTGGAAAAAATGGGTTCATACATCACTTTTAAATAATAATACATAATCATTATATCAATACTTCATCACAATAAACAAAAAAATACCATGTTATCCATATTATATTTATTCACCTAATGATATACATAAATATATTTTTGAGATAAAATCCTAGTTAGGGGAGGGATAACATATAAGTAATAAGAGACCTGAATCAATAGTATATGAGTGAGAAAAATCATTATCATCATTTCACAAGCATGAGATCATCATCATAATCAAGAGGGAGTAATTTTAAAAAGTCATTGAATGTGTTATATGCATAATAATGATACACAATAACATATGTTTTTAATATAAAAAATATTTTTGAATAAATCTAGATTCATTTTTATGCATAACATATGTGGATAAGTCACAAAATCATAATTTTAATCAATTCTCACATAAATTTCATGAATAAAACACATAATATCATGATATATATATTATTAAACAATTATGTTTAGGGATATATAATTCCAATAATACCATTCACATTATAAAATTCCCCTGATCATACATGACACACGGAAAGAGAACATATAACAATCATAGTTATGAAATAAACCTATGTAATGGAATATATTTCAATCTGTTTGAAAAAATAATACATTAATTATTAACCTTTTGGGTTCCCAAATGAATATATGAGTTCATATTTTTTCATAAAGTATCATTTTTATTTGGAAAAGAAACAAATCATGATGAGTGAATGAGATCTTTTGGCAAATAAATTCTCTTTGAAAATTTATTTTAATTTAAAAAAAATAAGTGTTACAAGGTATAAACATGTATGTCCCCATAATGAATAATTAAATAACATTGAAATTACAATTTTAAGGATGTTAGAATAATATAAATTCAAAAAATAATGTGAAATAGGTGATAACCCAATAAGAAGAAGTTAGTTTCAAGATTCCCCTGACCTTATTTCCTGATTTATTTTATCAGTTTTCTGACTCCTATGTAATGAATTTAGTTCTACTAAAATAATGAAACAAAAGTTAATTACGTTTATTTTTCTTTATCTGTCAATTATAATGATTAAATATTAATATGTATTTCCATTTTTTAATGGTGAAATTTTTGGATATCATATTTTTCATAAAATATCTATTCTTGCTTCAGTTTAATGATTATGTATTAAAGTTGTAAAGACCCATAAATTCCATGTAATTTTTTTAAATAAATGGAAATTTTACGAGTCCATGAAAATTGACGGCGTGTGATATTGAGTCCCGGTGTGCCTGGAATGAATTTCTGAAAAACAATTTAGGTAAGTTCACCAAACTAGCTAGCAGGTTTTTTCTAACTTTTGAACTGGTGCATGGAATTGAAATTGGAGGGCACAGTTGAACTCGCAACGTTGGTATTATCTTAAGAAGTCTTTCACCTCAATGGAAGTTGGTCGAGGGTGAAAGATAACTTTTTGGGTTTTTTTGTGGAAATAATAAAATAAAATAAACACATGTTTTATTTTATTTTGTTGTAACCACCCTCCATGTGGAAGTTGAGAAGTGGGGACCACTAGACCTTAACCTCCCATGAGAGGTTATGGTGGTGGGGGCCACCCGAGGTCTAAACCTCTTCAACTCCCTCATTAATGTAAAGGATCTTCTTGAGTTTCCCCCACATTAATTGTGCCAACCCTCCTTAATTAACTATGTCAACCCTTGGTATCCTCCAATTTGAATTTTATGCCAACGCAACCCATTTATTGTTTCTAATTAATTAAGAATACTTTGATTTCAAAAAAATTAAATAGATAAACATACTTTATTTGGTTGGATATTCATTTTTTGGAAAATTATTGGAAAAGGAGGATTGGGATAACTTGGGAGAAATCTCTCCAACGAAGAATGCTCCACCAAAGAAGAACGTCGACCTTTATCGACCTTCTTCCTTGGGACTTCTTCTGACGTGGGACATCCTCATCTATGGAAAATCGATGACCTTACTACCTTCTCACGCTAACATAATCAATCGAATGAGGAAGGGGGTTTATTCACATGTTAATACTATTCCCATATTCTTACCTTGGTTTATTTTTCATTTTGGGAATGAAAAATTGGGGGAAGTTGTAAGCTTGATTTTCTTCTTTCTTGTTGAGTTATATGCTACCACCCTAATGCGGAGGGTATGGGCCCAGCCAACATGGCCCAGCCCTTCTGCAAATCTTGTGGTGTTCATTGCGATGGAGGAGGATGGAAAGCATCCATGGTTGGGGCACGAGAACGGAGGCTGACACCGCCGCCAGCTGTAACGAAGGCAACGATGCAATGACACCGCCCCGCGGTCACCGCCGCCACCCCACGACCTCCGTGTCGACCGCATCCACTACCATCGTCCATGGCTCCATACCGCCCCGTAGCCGGTCGAGCCACCCACCCGCGGCCGACTGAGCTGCCAACCCACAACCGAGGCGCCACCCCACGACCGGTTGAGCCGCCTGCCCGTGGCCGAACTGCCGCCATGTGGCCTGCCGAGAAGCCCGCCTGCGGCTGGCCGAGCTGCCAGCCCGCGGCCGAACCGCCGCCCCGCGGCCGGACCGCCACCCCGTGGCCAGACTGTCGCCTCATGGCTGGACCGCCAAACCGCAGGTGGTTCACTGCCTGCACGACCAGTCCGCACCCTCATGGTTGTTCCGCCACCCCCTTCGCCGGTCCGTTCCCCCGTGGCGGGTCTGCGCCCCTGCGACCGGTCTGTACCCTCATGGCCGGTCCATCGCCCTTATTTCTATTCACTTAAACATTGATGTATTTTAGAAAATAAAAAAAAATCAACCTAATAAAATTTGTATGTGATAATTGAAAAAATTAAATTCATTTTATCAAAATAATTTTATAACATAATTAATTTAAATTATTAACATAAATATTATGATTTTTATAAAATAAATTATAATTCCATTTAATAAAAATGTGATTGTAATTTCATTGAGGATTTAATATGGTTATTTATTTTATGAAATTATAAATTTATGTTTTCTTTAATTACATAGTATTAATATTATTTATATGATATTTTTATTTTTTACGTCAATTTACTATTCCAACCGTCGAGTTACTATTCTTAATGATTGACTTACTATTCATAATTGTCTGTTTACTATTCAAATGGTCATATAATTATTCTGACAGTCATATTACTACCTATAAATACCTTTTAATTCCTTAATTTATATTTCACCTTATTTCGTCACATGGCACTACATTTTCCTTTTCTAAAATTTCAAGTAGATTATTGTTGTTCTATATTTTTTTGTAGTGCTTTCTATCACTGTAATGATTCTATGGGATTAAAATGTTCCAAATTTTCCTATTCTTGTAAAAAATACATTTATTTAACCATTGTAATATTTCCATTTTTCATTTTTCTATTTCTTCTATAGATACATTATTATCAAAAAATGAAACAATTCATTATGTGTTTTATGAGTTTAATCTATTTTATAGACAAAATTATGAAAAGAATTATTTATTAAGAAGGAAAATTAAATATATATAAAAGTTTAAGATGTGATATTCTTCACCTTTTTAGAAATTTCTCCCTCAAAATTTAAAATCATATCCAGGTATGAGAGTAGATTGGGGTCATTCTATTTCATTTCCACCTATGGTTCCCATGTTTATTCTTCACACACGTGATTTTACCAAAGTACTTTAATGAGGTGAGTTGTTATATTTTGTAGATATTTATCTCTATAACCAAATATCTTCACTGTATGCTCCTTACAATATATTTCATACTTCAGTTATACCCTATCGAGATTCAACACAATAGAGGGATTAGGTATGTAATTTATCAGGGGAGATATTTGGAATACATCATGAACTTGATTCGAGTTTAGTAGTAGTGCTAATAGATAGACCATTTTTTATATTTGATCAAAGATATAAAATGGGACACTATATATGGGGTTAAGATTCCCTTCATTCCAAACCACTTGACTCTCATCCATGGTAATATTAGAATAGACTCTTTTCCCCAACATCAAACTCTATGTCCCTTGGATGTTTTTCATCAATGATCTTTCTCCATGTTTGCAGAACATTTATATATTACTATATTTATTAAACCTTATATTTCATATCTTACTCGATATGAGTTATAATGAGATTTTTTCATAAACATAATTCCAGTATGTTAGTGTTTAAAATAACTTCTCATATAGAGCTTTATAAGGATCTATTTAATTACTTGAGTGGAAGCTGATGTTTTATGACACCTCTAACAAGGGGATATATTGATCTCATCAGACATTAAATTATATTGAGAAATATATTATAATTTTCTAACCAATATAAATGGTCCTTTTAGATTAGACATAATTTTAGGGTGATAGGATATACTGAAATTCAATTCAATATTCAGACCATATTGAATACTTCTCTAAAATAAAAAAGTGAAATTAATCATGATGGGAAATATTTTAAGGTGGTTTCCCATTTAGCCTCTCCAATTCCATTATTTATATCATGGAAAGATAATTAAGGGAGAAATCATACATAATAGATATGAATTTCTCAATCATGGTGAGTTGTTACACTACAACCCATATTAAATTTTTTCTTTTTGATGTTTTTGTGAGACTAGTGATAAAAATACATGGTGATGTTTTTTAATTTATATATTATAATTGGAAAAAATTTCATCATCCCATGGTACATTCATCACTAAAATTTAATATACTAATATACAAATATATTTTAGGTTTAATTATAAATCACTTTCATCATGTTTACCCACCATAATTTCTATGGAATATCAAATTACATCATCATACATTCAAGATGGATTGAGAAAGTTGAGCTAGGTGAATTCTCTAACAACACTTTTTTATCTCAAGTGATTATGGAAAAAATAGTCTAGTTCTAAACTGAATGACTCAATATTTATTGATTTGTTAATTCCTGAAATTTTCCATGTTTTATTTCTATCGCCATCTTTTGAAGATATAAATCATCACTTTGTTCATCCTTAGTCATCTGTTATATAGATGGTTGGCCAATATTTTTTGTAATGTTATGATTTCGTCCATAAATTTTTTATTTCTATCCATATCCTTTCAAAATCCTTTAAGATATTGTATTTTTTTATACACATCATTGCTAGTGTAGCAGGTCATTTTTTTCTAAGTGAATCATCTACCATATTTGGCTTTCTAGGATGGTATTGAATCGTGTAGTCATAGTCAGAGTCCTTGATTATCTCAAACAATATTCATTGATTTTTATAGAGATATATCTAGGTATATATATACATTAAACTCTTGTGATTATTATATATATCAATCTTCTCACCATAAAAACATTACCACTAAATCTTCAAATCAAAGATCATAGCTGCTAACCCCATATCATGCATTGGGTTGCTCAGTTCATAGAACATCAACTATCATGAGGCATATTCTATCACTTTGTCATTTTTCAAGATTATAAAACACAATATTTTCATTGAATCATCACTGTATATCACAATGTCGTTTCCAAAAGATAGTAATATGATTATAAGTGTAGTGATTATCCTCTTTTTTAGAACCATAAATCATTCCTCACATTCTTTTATTATTACATAATTAACCGATTTACGTGTAAAAGTTTTTAGTGTGCCATAAAATAATGATAAATTTATCAAAAATAATATTTAGTATTCATATAAAGGAAGAGAACTACAAATCCCTCTGACACAAGTGGGTATGGTCCTTTCTTAAATTTCCTTCATAATTGAATAGTCCATGTAAATTCCTTCACCTATGATTACATTCTCTAATAATGTGACTTTATGCATCCAAAATTCACTCTTTCAAAATACATCATACAACTTATCCTTTCATTATATCGCCAGCAAAATCCTTATATATTCTTTGTCTATCTTCTTGATTTTGTAGTAAATGAAAATATCATCAAGAAAGGATATCCCAAATTATTGAACATAGTATCTAAATACTCTATTTACCAAATCCATGACCATTTTTGTAGAATTAGTATAATCGAATAAAATCAATATGAACTCATAGTGTTCATTTCTCATATGGAAGGTTGTCTTCTAAATATTTTCCTTATACACCATCAACTAATGATATTCAAAATGATAATCCACATTTTATAAGTATTGATATCCTTCATTTTGATTTATCAAGTCATCAATCCTTTGAAGCGGATACATATTCATTTTGGTGATCTCATTGAGCACAAGGTAATTGATACATAGCAGCATAGACCCTTCCTTTTTTCTTGATAAAGAGCACTAATGCACCCCAAGATGATTCACTAGGATGTATTTATCAAACTTTTATAGAAGCTACTTATTTATCTTCTCATGTTTTATTATATACATCCTATAGTTTCATTTAGATATATGAGTGGCTCCGTGTATGGATTCTATTGAAAACACTAAGTCATGATCTGGGGAAATTTTGGGAAACTATTCAAGAAATACATCATCATGTTCCCTCAAAATGGTAGTTTCATCAAGGATCATGCTATTATTTGACACAAGTATTTGGGAAATATATTCTTCCTCATTGGGTGTTAAGGCCCACATAATAGAGAGACTTTCTAAAAGAGAACCATGATATTTCGTTCATTTTCATTAAAGCATGAAATGACTCTAAATATATAATGAAATTTACTTTTTTTAATAGTTGATGTGTAAATTATATAATGGGAACTAATATAACCCTATTAAAACATAAAATTACTCTAATGTATGGATTTCTATATTTATTGTAAGAATCCTAACATATATATGAATTATAGAAGATTCCAACAATTTGGTTGAATTGATCAAAACACTATATTTTTTACGAATATCTCCACTTCAAGGTATCAAAGATGTGATTTAATCATTCAAGAAACATGCAGGATGTAAAGTAATGCATAAAAATAGAATCAAAAAACTTTTCCCATTTTTGATTGAATAGGATGTGTACATTGTAGAACTTAATTTTCATATTTTAGCTCAATGGTGGTAATAAATTGATAATTATTTTACTTCATAGGATTTTCTGGTTGTTTATGTTGATTACCCTTGATGGACCATGGTTTTGTAAACTATCTTATATAGTTCCCTTTCTCCATACAACTTAATCAATGAGACATCGGTGGTACATTGAGAGGTTCCTTCCTTTACTCTAATACATTGAATATATTTTTCATGTCTCCTCCAAATTCAGGATATTTTTAGATTTCTCTCATGAACTTAAACAATTTCATTTTCCCTTCGAGGCAATTACCATGATGATTCATTCCACATCATTAGATTTTGGGTGGTTGGATCTTCTTTCCACCTATCTCATTTGACCCCCCCATCTTGAAATACAATTATTCTATTATTATCTCCATGTCCATTAGACCATTCACCAAAATTCATCTAAACATTGAGAGTACATAAAACTACCTATTTATGATTCCCAATGTCTCATATAGGTATAGTCATTTGAAAATGTGGTTTTTAACCACTAAATAGTTTATCTATTATGCTATCAATATTGATAATAACCCATGAGGTGTATATTACACACTTTATGAGATTCTCCTCGTAATACATAACATATTAACACTCTTTATCAATAAACTATAGAAATTATCTCAATATATTTGTTCAATTTGTTCAATGTGGTCAATGTAAATACCTATTATGAAATATTTTTTTAACATCTCTATACACCATGTCATTAATTTCATCTTTTTTTCTTATTATTATTTACTAATTCCCACCATTTATTTGAATATCCATATAAATTGTTGAAAAACAAAGTTACATTCTCCTTCAGATAATATTGGACAATGGAAAAGTTCTTTTCGATTCACTTAACTCATTCTTCCATTCCAAGTTGACCAGAAAATCTAATAAACATTGGTTGTTGTTTCTGCAAAAATGGAATCGATGGACAATTGATTCTTATTGGGTGGAGGAGAACCTTAAACATGGTTTATAATATTTTTCATATCTTAATAAATTTGGGTAAGTATTTCCATGATATTTTTAACTCCACCTCACATTACACTGGGAATATCGTCCAGACAATTATTGTATTATCCAACACAAGGATTTTCTCCTGGTTTCTCCTAGTTCCTTCAAATTTATAAAACAGAAAGGGTTTGAAAAATAACATAAATCAAAAAATCCTTAAATGATAATTTAGTATAGTGTGAAAATCAATTTTAATGTCATATCATATTGGACCTATATGTTTAGCATAACTTTATTCTCAAACAATGCTTCCAAGATCATATACATTAATAATTTATGACATGAAAATAAATAATCACATTATCTATAAATCCATTATAATTGTTTTCATTTATCATGTGATTATATAAATCATATCATAAAGGATTATCAAACCAGGAATGCAATAAGGCCTCTTTTTCTTGCACTATGTATAAGTCAAGTTATTCAAAAATGAGAACTTTCATTGTTATTTTACTTATGTGATTTTTTAAATCTATATCCACTAATAGTATCCAGACATGGATTTTATTTCTCATAATTGACATAATATTATGAATTACCAAAGCATAGAATTTTTACCTATTCATAGGCTTATCTGAAGGCCTTTATACCAATGTTTTCTAGTCTTAATTCTCAAATTAACTCAACCATGCCTCTAATACCAACTATAGTGACCTTAATTTCTATTACATTACTATTACATAATTTTTAAGATAAATAACATACTAATAATACATTCAATGATTGAAAGTATTATTATCATGGTAAAACTAGGTTCATACATAAATTGTACATAATAAAACATAAACATTATTTAAATCATTAACTATAGTCCTCCTAAAAGCTCTCATATTCCCCCTTGTATATGTATTCAATATAAGATGTACATCAAAGAAAGGGGTGAGATAAAATGATGGTATATAGGGGATAAAATATAAGGAATAATATATATGAATCATTAGTACATAAGTGAGAATAATATTCATCATAATATTATAATAATGTGATCATAATCCTAAGTATAAGGGAATAACTTTAAAAAGTCATGGAATGTTTCAAATGTATAATAATTAAATGTAATAACATAGTTGTCAAATTCCAAACATAGTTGTGAAAAATATAGTATCATTTCCATGCATAACATATGTACATAAATTGTAACATGATAAATATAAACAAAGATAAAATCATGTTCACATATAATAGATATAGTATCATGATATATTTTATATTAAAAATGAATTATAGAACCATTTAAATATTGTCCCACCCATCACACAATATAATTCTTATAATCTTTCATGCCACATGGAAAGGCAACATATAATGATCATAGTCATAGAATAAACACATGGAAATGAATGGGTTTCATAAGGGTGTCCCAAATCATACATTGTAGAATAACCATTGGGGTTCCCAAATGAATATGGGTGATTATATTTTGTCATAAAATATCATTGTTCTTTGAAGAAGAAATGGGTCACAATGAGTTAATGTGATGTCATGGAAAATAATGTTTCCATGAAAATTCTTTAAATTGGATTATAAATAAATTTCATAGGGTGGAAGCATGTATATCCTCATAATGAAAATATTACTAATATTTAAAGGAAACAATTTTGTTTATTAGAGGTAAATCCTTACTGAATATAATGTGAATAATGAGATAACCAATAATTATGGAGCTTTGTTCGATATTACCCTGACATTAAATCTTGGTTTATTTTATCACATTTCCAACTACAGTAAAATGAATTTCGTTTTTTTAAAACATGGAACCAAAATTGATATATTTCTATTTTTTGACTATTTATCAATAATAATCATTTTATTTTATTCTATAACTACCTTTGTTTAAGATGAAATGTTTTGATATCATATTTTAATTAAAATATCCATTCTTGCTTCAATTTAATGATCTTGATTTATTTCTATATTTACATTACTATGATTAACCCATATGAGGGAAAAAATACATATATTTATACTTTTATATATTATAAATATTTTATCATAATTTTCCAAAATGTTTTTTATTTTTAGAGAGTTGACAATGTCCTCGTGAGCAGTTAACTGACCATCAATGAGTGATTATCAAAAGATTAGGAGTGAGATATAATATATATTAATATTTTAAATAATTTTTTATAATATTTTAGAAATATAAAGATCATGCTACCATATTTTTTAAATTTTTTTAAAAATATTCTTATATAAAAAAATATGGGGATAAAGAGTCAGAGAAGTGAAATGAAATGAAAAAGACAAAAAGGAATTACCTATTTCTAGAAGTTGTTTAATTTCTAATGGCCATAAATTCTTTAATTTTTGGAGTTTGATTAATATAAAACATCATTGAGGACTATAAAGGGATTATGTAAAAGGAATTGGGTAGATATTTTGATTTGGTAAGTTAAAGTGAATTAGTTTCCAATGGGAGTTAAAGGGGGTATTTATACATGATGAGAGGGGTGTTTTAGGATAAAATATTGAATAAATTTTTTTTCCCAGGTACACCATTTAATAGTGAAATTTTTATCCTTAGTATTTATATTAAATCAAAATTAAATAGGATTAATAATTTTAAACCAATTATTAGCCAAATTTATTGGTTTCTTAAAAAGAAGTTTTGAAAAAATGAAAAATAATTTTTTAAAAAAATATTTTAGAATTTTGAAATTGTAAACTAAATAATTAGGTATTGAAAAAAAATTATGAATAATTTAACGTATTAATATTGGTTTTGGATGAGCCTCAAATTATATAATTGACTACGTTGTCATTTCATATTGAATCATGCAATTAAAATAAGTTGGTTATATAAAAACCACATTTTTTATTATTCACTTAAAAATCAAAGTATTTAAAAAGTTACCAAAAAACCACACTTTGAAATTTTTTATGTTTTGATTCTAAAATTGAAATTAATTTTATCATAAAAAATTTCCATCATGAGTAATTTTAATTATTAACATAAATATTATTATTTTTATGAAATAAATTATAATAAAATTTTTTAAAATTTTTCATAGAGTTTATTTGAGTTTTAAATTAGGATATTTATTTAATGGAATTATAATATTAATATTTTATTAAATTTCATAGAATAAAAAAATTATATGGAAATATGCAATTTCATGGTCAATTTACTATTCTAACTATCAGGATACTATTACTAATGGCTATGTTTCTATTCTAATAGTCATATCACTATTCCAATAGATATATTACATCATATGAAAAACTATACTTTCCACCATTCATCGTTTATATAAATTCATCCCATGTTTCAACATTTTCATTTCTTATAATTTTGATCTGATTATAAATTATATGTATTTTTTAAAAAAAAATTCATCACTATGATGATTATATGAGATCAATATGATAAAAATATTCCAATCCACTTAATTTTATTTTTTCTATTTATTTTCTCGTTGTAATATTATCAATTATCACATATTTATTTATCTATAAGCATCATATTCTAATTTAATGAAATAAATCTTTATGTGTTGTATGTTTTTAAGTTGTATTAAAAATCCAATTATAAGAATATTTATCTATTCAAAAACAATTAATATATATAAACTTTTTGTAAGTTAAATATAATATTGAATTTGGATAGTCATCTCAGACTATACATCTACCTATGGTTGATATGGTGTGTTTAGCATCATATGTGATCCCACCACTTTCTATAATCCTAGAAAAACTAGTGATGTGAAACCCACTTCTAAATTTGACATGATATGCATATAAAAACCATGTAGTCTCATTATTTATCATTAATATATCTTACCCAATTAATTCATAAATTTTATTTATCCAATAAGAAAGATGTGCTCAACATTTATCAGCTCGTTAAGAACTTCCCAAATTGCATCATGACTCCTCAGAGTCTAGGGTAATCTTGTGATGAAATACATCATCACCTCATGTCACTTAAAAACTGGAATTAGATGATCCTACAACATTCCACCTAGCTAATGGTGTTCTTAGATTACCATTTAACATATAATGCAACAAGAAATAAACCCTACAATTTCTTTCTTCAATACCAACCACTAGAAGTGATGTCTCGTGTGATGATACATCTTATTCAATCCCAGATGTAACAACCACTAAATTTTGTGAGATTCTCTCATAAACACTTACATCATTGATGTGGGAACCACTACTATTTATTGCATGTTATATATGCAATTATTATCCAAAGACCAGCCTAGGAGAGGATAATATCCCATAAATCACTCTCGTATCACCTAAAAATGAAAACTATATTCATGTATGACCAACATTATATATAGTAATGAAGAAGGGGAGAAAAGGGAGAATAGGTTACCATCCATTGATCCTCAGACACATTAATATTCCAATCTACTAACAATATCATAATCATCAACTCATATTCTTATGATTAGGTTCCTAATTCCAAATTTTTTCTTCTGAGAGAATCTGTAACAAAATTTTCATTCCCTGGGAATAATCTATATAAATGTTCAATTTTCTCAAGTACTCAACTTAATCCCTTTGTCACAGTTTTATGTCTCACTGTGATAAAATATATCATCAGTTCTTATAGTATATGTTGATGAAAATCTCTCAATGAAGAGATTTATTCTAAAAAATCATTTACTAAAGAACATAAACTAACTCCAGGTTTTGAGTATGATAGTTTTATTTAGTATATCATAAATAATGAGACCCATAAAAAATATCTGAGTTTTCTACCTTAAGGTAGTCCATAATCCAACACCTAAAGAATTAAAATTATTTTTATATCTAAATAATGGGTTATAATGTATCAAAATAGTATTTTATTTCAACCTATTATTTCAATACTAAAAATACTCTTCAAGTTGATACATCCATTCAAACATTTATCCCTTATTGGTTATCTTAGTCCTAGGAATTTACAATTAAGAGAAGTCCTAAATAAATAACTTTTAATATCTAGAAAGCCCTGAAATTCATTAAATCTCATAAACATTATTAATTTGATCCCACGATTTCACAACTTCATCCTTATATAGATTGAATGATATTTTGGGATTAGATATTATGTTCCTAGGAAAACAAACATATTGGATCTGTAAATTATTAAGTGAGAACATGGAATAAAGTTGATGTTCCCATAGTTTACTCTATAGAATACATATATGTTTATATTGTGAATCCTATGTTCGTGTGTATATTAAAATATCATTAACAAAAATAATTAAAACGAGTTTAAGAAGGGATAAAGAATCTGGTTCATGAGGTCTATGAAAACTACTCATGATTTTTCAAATGTGAATGACATGAAAGGATATGTGTTTAACCTATACCATCTTTTGAATGTTATTTTTGGAACATCCTCTTTCATAACCTGAAGATAATGACAGCTAAATCAAAATCCAATCATAAATAACCACTGGGTTCCTCTCAACTGATCAAACATGTCATCTATCCTTATCAGTGTATACAATTCCTCACTATGACCTGATTCAGTTTCCAATAATAGATACATAACCAAAGACTATAATTTTCCTTCTCGGTGAATAATACAGGAGCATCCTATAGAGAATTTATCAACTGAATAAACTAATTCACCTCTAGATCCCCAAGATGAAATTTTAAATACTTCATATTTGTTAGTGCCTTATGATATAGAGTAATATATATTACATGTTCACCTGGAATTATTTTAAATTAAAAAAAGGTCAACTTACATGAGGATGTCATGAGAGATCCTCTAGAAAAGATTCCTGATATTATTCAACCATATATGTAAGAGTGGATGGAATGTTGACCTCATCTTTTGTATAACGTTTGCCTAAAACTTTTACTATAATGGTCTCTATTTGATTTATTTTTGCTCCCATTTCTCCTACTCCAAAATATAATTCCCCAATAAAAACAAACTCATTTCTGTTTGAGATATAAAGGACACTCACATACAATAAAAACCAATTTGAGGTCAAAAACTCGTTATCTAGTCCATACCAAAGGTAAAATAAATGATTGTAATATCAAGAACTAGAAATCTCATTGATATCCACAATATATATTCAAGTAGTAAATCTTAAATTATATATGAATATGATCTAATCTTTTTCTAAGAGGATTATCTGGGTATAACAATTATAGGTAAAACATTACTATCATCTCTAAAAAATAAATGAATTGAGTAGATATAAAATAATAATATACACCTATATCATACAATGAATTATAAAGAATAGAAATAATTATTCTATACTTCTCACCATCAATTTTATCTCTCTAGAATTAGTTATAACATTATCAATCACATAAAATATGTATAAATAATCCATAAAACCATTCTCCCACTATCCTTGGATCACTGGGGCCATTGAATCTTGGTTAGTTTAAATTTTTTTTGAGATTCTAAGCCTGATTTGTGACCTGACCTTGTAGTAATAGCCTAAATATTAGTTTGAGGTCCCCATGACTAACCCTTAAATCCATGTATCTTCCAGCATTCCCTACTAAACTTCTTTGTTATATCCTTGAGTATAATTCTTGGAGGTTACCCTTTTATAACACTGATGTAACTCTCCCTGTGGACTAGAATGGAATAGTTAACGATTTCTCAACTATCAATAATGGAAACAATGATAGAAAACTCATCCCATAGATATAGATAAAATATAGTTACTTTGATATTGCTATTTTTCAACACCCTATCACATATTATCAACTATAATCTTCCCACCATTAGAAGAGGCACCCATATCATAGTAAATACATGAAACATGCAACATAACTGGACACTTATAGCACTCCCCAATTAAGATCTATAAACACATGTGCTTTATATAACCTCATAATCTATAGATATAATTCCTAAATGAATAGGTCCTTGATTTCCCCTCATGTCTGAACCTTATTACTCTTTAATAGAATCGTCACTCCCCACCACCTCTTAGTAGGCCCCTAAAGCAAATAGGAAACTAACCTTACCCTCCAATCATTATGGGTATCAAAAAGATAAAAAAAAATTAGTTTGATAATCTAAATTCAATAATCCCTTTCCTAAGGGCCTCTATTAAAATTAATCCCATAAAATTTGTAACATAAAATCTCAAGAAAAATCCATTATTGATAGTCAAACCATATATGCTCTTCCACCCTAAGATGGAACTAATCGATAATCCCTAGGCTGAAGCTGATATATTGAAAATTCTATTGGAGAAACTACATGAATATTTCCAGAAACACCATCTTATACATCTAAAGGAACAAAATGAGTGTCTTTCGCCTCAAAAACCTATTTACCTAGGTCCCTAGATGACACAGTAGCATATCTTCTTGGTGGTATATTAGAAAATATTGAAGAAAACACAGAATTATCCAAAGAATTTCAAATCATGAAAAATATTTAAGAAGTTTAAAGGTAGATTCTACTCCTATAAAAGTAAGCCTCATAGTATACATGTATCCTCTAGGAATTTTATTCCTTGAATATATATGAAATAAGCCCATCTTGGTACATTCACTTTAGTTACATTATATACATAAAAATTTATAACATGTTTAGGTTATATCTACCACATGAAATAATTGTATAACATGTGAACCCATAGGACCATCCATGATACATGATGTCATAACCCATCCCATTTAGGCCCTCTAGTCTAGCATTAAGTCAAGTGTGACACACCAAGCCCACCTCAAAAACGACAAGGGTTGGCAAAAAGTGTCGAGTGGGAATATCTCAAACATGGGAGGCCTTAGCCTAAGTAACTATACACACAAACATCTCTAAATACCTATAAAATTATAAAAGTTAAAATAAAACTGATACCATGATGATTCATAACATGTATCGGCCATTAAATTATTAAGAAATTATTGGGAATCATAAAGGGACAAAAAAATCCAACCCAAAAACTACAAAAAGTGACCAACCTATTAGAATTAGGGCACTATTGTCAAATGAAATACTTGGTATGAAACATGGTATGTCTAGATAAACCATTCTCTACATACTCCTAATATTTCCAAGATTTTATCAAATAGCCTATTGTCTTCATAAGACACAACTTGTGTGGGAAGATCCCATGTAGGGGTGAGTATAAAAATACCGGGTAGGACACCCGGAAATCACCAATCATAAAGTATCAAGAGAGTATTAATCTCCTCATCATGATGGTATGTTAATAATATTATGAGATATAAAAATATGAAAACCCATATATTCTTATAATATACATAAAGCCTCAATGAGGTCTCAACCATACTTCCTAAAAAAGGATTCGTCTTGAGGATTTAATGTAACGCTCTTCCGAGAGAACTCACTACATGGTCCATGCTATCACTTATGCTTCTCATCTGAGTGGTCATGATCATTATTTCATGACCCCCCTTTTTCATGATGAGGGAAGGGGTAGAAAAGTGCCACGCCCTTCCTTCTTCAAGATAAAGGAGAGATATTGACCCATAAGACCTACCTTCAATAGGCCCCTAAGTGGCGACTAGCAATAAGGGTATAGAATCTCACACAAGAAGTAAATCATTTCCCTTTTTAATGAAAACGGGATCACGAGATAAGACTGTAAAATCTTGAAAAATAGAAACATTTATATAAAGGAAACCAAAATCCAACCCATGCATGATTTAAAGGTAAAATATGACAAAAGTAAAACCAATATACCAAAAGAAAGAGACTAAGTAGCACCACAACAACTATCCAGACACCTGAGCTAGTAAAGTCCAGCGTGGTCCTCAAAGTCCTCCAAGAAACATGAAAATAGTTTTACAAATGTAGGAAGAGTATACATGTATAACCAGTATAAAAACTAATGCTTTCCATGCACAAGTGGTAGAAACATACAGATTCCCCTTTGAGAGAATAGTAGAACCTCAAAGCACCTACCCATGGGGTACTAACCAGCCCACCCTTACCAACGCACACTCACCAAACAACGCAAGTCAAGTAAAGTAGTAGTATAGAACTTTTACATTTGGGTACCCCTGCCGCAACCTACCTGCACACACCTGGGCCTCAAACCACATAAAAAACCCACCCACAGAAACCTGAGCCTCATCAACCATGCCTCTTGCCCGAAGATGCATGGGCCTTATACCGAAGACACTTGGGAAAACAAACCTAGCCCATAAACACATAGGCCCCTCGTCTACAACAATTGTGCATGAAGAATCTTAGACTATGGTAAGTCTCAACCCATTACAGCCTACCTAGATATGCTTGAGTGGTAAGAACCCTAAAGGGGGTGAAAGGATGAAAGTCAGTAACTAGCCATTCGTCCCCCACCGAGATGTTAGGAAACACAACCACCCATGAATGGAGTTTTTAGGAACATGGTTCTCAAAAAGTGTACAGGGAGTAAAAAAATCACAAATAATTACAATTTATAAATATAAGTAAACAAAAACTCAGCCCAACCTATGGGGCCCAAAACAAAAAATGAGCCCACCAGAACCACTTTTGTTGCTACCCCTATATGAACAACAACACAAATAGACACTTCCAATTCATAAAACCTACCCATTATTAATTTAACAAATTTATATTCATTAATTAAGGGTGTTTCACTTTAATTTATTCTAGAACTACCCAAGGAAACTACCAATAAAAACATCAGCAACCATTCTTAGAAATCGAAACACCTGATTAACTAAACACACAACCAACCCACATCGTTATTTGGTATTTTCACCATTTAATAAGGTAAGAGGGAACAAGGTAAAAAATTTACATTTTAACACCAATTCATAAAAAGAAAAAATAACACACAACATGCAGTCCAACTACACACCCCCTTTTTCCTAGATACTTGTTCAACCACTTCCAACTGTCATTCTTCAAAGTTATAATTCACAATCACGCCCTCACAACCAAACTAAAAATCCCCGCTGCACAAAAATACCACACCTAGAACACCTACTAACATGAAGTTACAACACAACCCAAACCCACATCCCCGGTGCCCAAACATTTCCCAGATGTAGTCCCACTACATGACAAGTCCATAACCACATTTCAGTCCCACTTCCCAATGTGACTTGATGGCCACAACCAAAACAAAGTTATGTCCACTAATTAAAAGTCCATCCATTCCACGATCAATAAACCTCTCAACCTGAGATTCCAACACACCACATGTACCACCCCACACACACATCCCATAGTAACTACCATTAAACCACAGCCTCACTGCACACACATACCACACCCCTCTCATGGAACAAACTCCCAGGTCCACCCCTATACCCATAATTGTGCTCCCAATAGCATCACCACACAACCCACATAATGACATAAAACCCAAAAAAACACAACACACACCCACACCAATAAAACGTGATTTATTAATATTTGGTAAATACTATTCTTTAATCCACTTTGATAAATAGGGTTAATCACACAAGGGTTTTCATCATGGGGTATCCATTTCATTTAACCTAGTATACATGATTAGTCAGATTATTATTTACACCAATTATTTATAAGGAAACAAAAACAGTTATAAAGCATCACTCATGCTTAGAAAAAGAGAATGAATTTCCATGAGTTTCAGAAGGCCTTACTAGAAAAACAAATTACATCATCAACAAGGATAACAAATAAAATAGGGGATCATCATCAAACCACTCAGAGCCTGTTATTTCATTGACCCATATTATCTATTGATCAAACTCCCTTCCCCGCATTTATTACTTGTTAAGAAAAGTATCCACTCATTCTTCAAGGAATAATTAGTACACCCACCCTACATGATTCAAAATTAAAGAGAGGATCAATAATCCCTACTTGAAACAACATCCAACCAACACGCCTCTTTACACCAAGAATAAGGGTTTACACGAGCAGTAGGAAACTCCAAGAAAACTGAGCAGGAGGGGTCTCTACCATAGGCACATGAATCATATATGGAGGAAGGATCTAGGTGCACCAAGGGGGGATGGAAAAACACACTGAGAAGGGAAGATTTTGGCTTTGAAGAGCCATATCCTATAAAAAAGGAACAACGGTTTCAAAACACATTAATGTGGGATCATGGTAAAAATCATGTGGTTTGAATATCTCTAAGTCCTCAGAGTGTTAGGATATTAAAGACATACTAAATATCCTTTGAAAAGCCCTTAAAATGCCCAAACAAGGCATTAAACTCAGTTTACATCAAATAAGATGTAATAAGGGTGAAACTGGGAAAAACTTAGGAAACTAGAAATATTGAAAAGGGTGAGACACAATTTGGTGTGACACCATTTCGATGTGGCATCATCATAGTGACATCATTTCGATGTGGCACCATCACAGTGCCACTTTTTCGGTATGGAATCTTCATGGTTCCACTGTTATGGGGCCAGCATTATAGTGCCACTGTTTTGGTGAAACCATTTAGTGAAACTTTATTTTTGGTAAACTCCTGAAACAAACCACTACGACCACAAAGAACACCACAAGCTCTGGATTTTCACAAATTAATGGCCTAGGTAAATCTAATTTGTTACATCAGATACCTCCCAAACTATTCTAATCCATGAAAATTCAAAACCAAACTTAGAAAAAGAGGGGTCTAAACAGCCACACCATAAGATGCCTATTAGGGACAAACCACCCTTTGTTGTTCGAAAACTAGAGAGAGAACATGAACATCCAAGAACACCTCCTTGATATATATATGTTGAACAACTATAAAAATACTAAGGCCCCAAAACCCCAAACAACCACACTAACACCAAATGTCACATTGTCCAAACACTTGTATAAGGTAGCTCTTTCCTCCATGTCAAGACACTATCCACTTTGGATGGCAGTGACATGTTCACATGAGTTTAATATCATTTGTGTTAATACATATTGATTAGGGATCAATTCCTCACCTCCCCATAGTCAGGACTTTTCACACACATTCATATAACAGGGAAACAACTCATCTTACAACAAACAAGGTCAAGAATTACATTGTATACAAAGAACAAATAAAAAGACAAGAGAAAAACTCAGAACAACTCTACGTACTGGGAACACATATGTGCCTCCTACTCCCAAGTAATCTCCTTGATTCCACCATGCCTTTAAAACACACAGACTAAATGAATGGTCTATCTAAGAATCACCTTATCCTTATGATCCTCGATTCTTACTGGTCGCTCCACAAACATCATGTCATCCTCGATATCCAACACTCCCCAATCAATGAAATGGGAGTAATTGTGTAGATACCAACGGAGTTCAGAGACATGGATGACATTGTGTATCCTCTCCAACTGTGGTGGAAAATCCAATTGATATTCCACCTCACCAGCTTCTCCCAACACCTTCAAAGGTCCGATGAACCTGGGAGAAATATGGATCTTTCTGCCAAACCTATGTTGCCCACATCAAGGGGAAACCTTCAAGAAAACATGTTCCCCAACCTCAAACTCCAAAGTTATACTACTTTGATAATCATATGACTTATTTTGTCCATTTTATAACTTCATCATCTCACCAACAAGTTGTACCTTCCCTATCATACTCTATATCATGTCCGAACCAAGAATGGATACCTCCCTTACTTTTGTACAGTATAAGGGTGAACGACATGACCTCCTGTATAGATCTTTGAAAGAATCCATACCAATGGTAGAGTGATAACTATTATTGTAAAAAAAACCTCTTTCAAGGGAAAATGTTTCACCCAAGACCCACTAAAGTATTAAACACATTCATGTAACATGTACTCCAACGTCTAGATGGTACTCTCTGTATTTCCATCCGTCTAGGGGTGGAAAATAGTGCTGAGGCATAATTTAGTGCCAAGGGAATCCTGGAATCCCTTCTAGACATGCAACATAAAACATGTATCCATATCTAAGACAATAGATCTTGGAACTCCATAAAACCGCACCACCTCATCTATATATCTCTGTGCTAAGGCATATGTTGCGCTCAACTCCTTGATCACTAAGAAGTGAGCCCATTTCATCAACGGATCCACTACTACCCAAATAGCATCGCATATTCCTAGATTAATGGGTAATACTATGATAAAATCCATAAATATATCATCCCACTTCCACTCAGAAAAGTCTAAGGGATGCAACAGACCACCGGGAATAGAGTTCTCAGCCTTCACCTACTGACACACTAGAAACCTTTCCACAAAATCTTCCATTTCCTTATTCACCTCGGGCCACCAAAACTATTCCCTCAAGCCTTGATAAATCTTATAAATTCTTGGATGCACAACCAGGTGTGATCTATGGAACTCATGGGTAACTCCATCACGCATTGGTGCTGTGACAAATAGCTTTCCACAAAGCAAAATATGATAACGACTATCCTCTGACCGTCCCTCTAAAGCATCACTCTGAACAGCCTGATCATGAATCACTTTAGTCTCTGAGTATCCCCACTAATACTCCTCCACCTTCGATGCTAAGGAAGACTACATTGTCATCTGAAATAGACCGCCCCTACCACCATCTACTCTCGTATCTAGACGCAAAGCAGCCAACTCCTCCACTGCCTTCCAAGCATCAGTGGATTCCCAGACTACCTCCTTCTACGACATCCTACTTAAGGCATTAGACACCACATTCCCTATGGCATCCCGCCTTTTTATTACAGAACTTTTCATTACATTTTACAAATAGAGGATCTTTAAAGTTTGGTGTCTTGGAAATCAGGAACATAATACATGAATACAACATAAAACATTCATATAAACCACTTTTAAGGCTTCATCATAGGTTCATACTATGTACAATTACTGAATCTCATATCTTGGAGACATACATCAAAGGAAAGGGTGAGAATAAGGCCCAGTAAGGGGTAAACAAGGGAATCAGTTTACTTGTGATATCATTAAGAACTTGAGGAAAAATATGAAGACATGGGTAATGGAAAAAGAGGCATATCATAATAACAAAAACATGAATAATAACTTGAATATGTGGATACAACATTTCATTTAGACATTCATGAATATATCACCAAGGTTTATCCTGGAGGTGTCATAAAAATTACCAAGGTTATTCACCAAGGTATCATGAAACTTGTCATCTATAGGGATTAAATCTTTACCCAATGCATTGGAGTGCTATCAGGGCACACCCTTAATATGTATTTAAATTCATGTTATCCATATAGATCATAATCAAACATTTCATAAATTACCCATGGAGAATAAAAGGAATGGGTTTCATTTCAAGATCGGGACGTTTTAAAAGTTCATAAAAATAAGATCATTATGTCATTTATAACTCATGGAAAGGGAGTGAGGGTTATATGTATGTCAATTCCAAAATAAGAAATATCATCTTTATATATTTATGAACACCCAAAAAAACGAAATAGGTATGGTTATTCACATAAATAAAACAAGATATTTCTGGAGAGAAAGAGATATAAATTTTGAGGCGAAATTTCTGCAGCACAACGACTATATAACATGGTTTTAGAAAACATTTAAAAGAGAGGGGACAAGGTTCACACACTCATAAATAATAGAAAATACAGTATGGTTATATAATAAGATCATGGTATGGATATTTGAATTACATACCACATAAAAAGGAAACATGAAAGAAAAGAGAAGATGTGATTTCTTTTACGAGAAATTCGGCAGCCTAACGACGTCACTAAAAAATTCAGAAAACAAATTTATGGGAGAGGAAAGGTGCTCTAAAAAATTATACATGAAATGGATAGTAATGAGAAAATATAATAACATACCCTCAGCATAAAGATATGGAAACTAGAAGACACAACATAAAAGAAGTCATGGCTTAAAAGAGGAGGGTGAAAGATTCCCTTACCTTGAAGAGTAACTTCGAAAGCTTGAAGGTCGGGACCTTGGGAGGCATGAGGGAACCTTGGAAAGACTCCTTGGGAGGTAAAGAGACCAGAACGTCTTTGTTGAGGATTTGTAAATGAATTGAATGAGGGAATGGATTGGTATTTTATAGGAGAAGTGAGGGAACAAGTCATTAATTTCCAAGGGACACCTCATCAGTGGTATTGGAAAAACCATGAACTTTCCCATAGTATTTTCCCTTGGTATTGGCCACTTGGGATACCTTATAGAATATATTACTATTCATAAATTGACTAGAATGATTACATAATTATTACGTCCCTAATGATGTCATTAAACACTCGAAACTCAAAACAAAATTTTGCTATTTACCGAAAATTCAACTATTTCAGAAAAATCCCAAAAATTTACCTTCACCTAATATCGATTATCTGAATTCAAAAATGAACTCCATTTTAAGAAAATAATTTTCTAAACATTTTTAATTTAACTTTTAAATAAAACACTATTCACTGAAAATTCAACTGTTTCAGAAAAATCCCAAAAATTCACCTTAACCAAATATCGATGCTATGATTTCAAAAATGAACTCCATTTTATGAAAATAATTTTCTAAATATTTTTAATGTAATTTTTAAATAAAAAACTATTCACCTGAAAGAAAACTAATACTTAATTAATAATTTTTGAAATAGTTATTTACTTATTTTATTGAATCGCATTACCTAATCAAGGTGCCTAAAATATAATAATAAATTTTTTAAGTGAGATTACTATTCTATTTGGTCACATTAGTATTCATAAGCGTAAAATTACTATTCAAAATTTACTATTCACCAAAAATTAAGTTGATCTTATTATACTAGAAATTTTATACTGAACACAACTATAGAAGACCATTTTTCGAAAATCATTACACATTATTAATTATTTAAGTATTACATAAATATTTTAAAATATCCTTTTTCCCAAATTCACCAATAATATACATCCTATATTTATCCGGATATTTGAAATTCATAAAATTTACCATAAGAATAAATAAAAATTTTATTTATATCAAAGGATTACACAAAGAAACTAATGTCTCATTATATATCCCCTTATAATACCAGCATAGGACCTAAGTGTAAGGTGTGTTAAGGTGACAGAATCTTGGGGCGGCTCGACCAACATTGCCCAAGTAGTGTCATCTATCATCTTGAACTTCTCTCGTAATTGATTCCGTTCAAGATTCACATGATGAAGTTCAGCTTGGGCTTGGTCTAGAGAAAATCCCAGTGGTTCTTCCTCCTTCCCAAGTTCCATCAGATGGGCTTCGAACGACCCGAGTTTACTGGATGAGGCCATCAAATCCTCTTTCTGTATTAATTAACCAAGATCACTTGTATTTATAAACAAAAATTATAACATTTAAGAGTTTATATTTTAATGGTCATATTGACCAATGGTCATATAACAGTCGAAACCCAACTATATCATTTAATTATACTCACTTCATTAATTAAAGAATATATTTTTTTGAGTATAAAATAAACTAACACACAAAATTAGGAAACAAAACTTATTCAAAATTTTGAGTTGTTAAATTAGTCCCCCTTAATAAATTACATCCCCAAAATTTTAACTCTTACCCTAATAAGAAAAAAGGTGTGGGTAATTTTTCCTCTTAGATGCCTCTGGTTCCCACCTGTCTTCTTCACATTTGTGGTTCCTCGAAAACACCTTGACATGGTGGGTAGTCTTGTTTCGTAGAACCTTGTCTCTATGATCCAAGATCCCCACTGGTTGTTCCTCATAAGAGAGGTCATGTTCCAGTTTTACCACCACTGGGTTTAGTAAATATGAAGGGTCAGGTATGTACTACCTCAAGAAGGATATGTGGAAGACATCATGAACTTGTGCTAGATTTGGAGGGAGTGCAAGCCGATATGCCACTACTCCTACACTATCAGGTATTTTATAGGGGAAAATGTACCTAGGGATGAGCTCCCCTTTCTTCCCAAACATCATGACTCTCTTCCAAGTTGAAATTACAAGAAATACCTTATCACCAACATCAAAATCCAAGTCCCTTTGATGGTTTTCGACATAGCTCTTTTGCCGACGTTGATCAGCCTTAATGTGTTGTTGGATGGAATGGACTTTTTCTGTCATCTCTTTCACAAGATTAATCCCAAGAAGCTTTCTCTCACCAGCTTCATGCCAACATGTAGGAGTTCTACATCGCTTCCTATATAGATCTTCATAGGGTGCCATTTGAATGCTCAAGTGGAAGCTATTGTTGTAATAGAAGTCAACTAAATTATGATGTTGATCCCATCCACCTTTAAATTCCATTGAGCATGTTCTCAGTATGTACTAAAGTGTATGAATAGTCCTTTCAGATTGGCCATCAGTTTGGGGGTGATAGGTCGTATTGAAATTCAATTCAGTGCTCAAAGTATAATGAAGACTTCTCCATAATTTTGAGGTGATCCTTGGATCATGATCAGATACGATAGAAAGTGGAACTCCATGCATCCTTACCACTTACTTAATGTAAATCCTGGAAAGTTGATCAAGAGAGAAATCTTCCCGAATGGAGATAAAATGGATAGTCTTGGTGAGATGGTCCACAATAACCCATATCGCATTTTTTCTTTTGGATGTTCTAGGGAGACCAGTGATGAATTCAATAGTGATATTGTATCACTTCCATGCTGGTATGGTTAGTGGTTGCAATAACCCTTTAGGAAGTTGTTGCTCTGCCTTCACTTTCTGACATACCAGGCACCATGAAGTGTAGTAATCAATCTCCCTTTTCATGTTATCCCACCAAAAATGATCACAAAGGTCCCTATACATTTTTGTTCTTCCAGGATGTATAGAGAAGGTAGAACTATGGGCTTCATCCATCATCACCTTCTTTATTTCCAGAATAAATGGAATACATAGTCTTGTACCAAATTTCAGTACACCTTCTTGATCAATATTGAACTCAAGAAACGTCCCATCCTTCACAGATTCGAACTTCTTCTGTAACAAAGGATCATCTTTCTAATATTTCTTGATCTTCTCTAGTAATGATGATTGAGATATAATTTGGGTTAGGGTTGATGATGTCCCTTCCCTTATAATTCCCATTTCCATCTTTACTGGGTCATTGATCAATGGATCTCTTTGAATCCTCACCATGGAAAGAACAACTAGGCCTTTCCTGCTTAATGCATCAGCAACTTTGTTTTCTCTTCCGGGATGATAATGAATTGAACAATCATAGTCTTTGATAAGTTCAAACCATCTCCTTTGTCTCATGTCCAATTCCTTTTGTGTTAATATATACTTCAAACTTTGATGGTCTGGGTATATATCACATTTCTCCCAATAGAGATAATGTATCTATATCTTCATAGAAAAAACGTCCACATCCAAGTCCAGATCATGCATAGGATAGTTATTCTCATGAGTCTTCAACTATCGAGATGCATAAGGAATGACTTTTTCATTTTTCATAAGGACACACCCAACCCCTTCGAGAGACGCATCGCTAAAAATAACGAATCCTTCTCCACATGAGGGTAGAGTTAACATGGGTTCAGTAACCAATCTCTTCTTCATCTCTTGGAAACTTTCCTCACACTCCTTATTCGAGAGGAACTTGACCCCTTTTCTAGTTAACTTAGTTAATGTATTAGAAAGTAGTGAAAAGTTTTTCACAAACCTCCTATAATATCCTACCAATCCAAGGAAACTTCAAATCTCTATTATTGTTGTAGGCTGATTCCACTCCTCTACAAATTTTTTTCTTTGTAGGGTCAACTGTGATTCCTTCATTGGTAATAATGTGCCCCAAGAAAGTAACTTGTTGTAACCAGAATTCACATTTAATGAACTTTCCAAAAATCTTATCCTTCTGTAGAGTACGAAAAATTACACTTAGATGATCTCCATGCTCCTCGCGACTTCTTGAATATATCAGAATATCATCAATAAAAACTACCACAAAGTTATCAAGGTAGTCCTTAAAGACTCTATTAATCAGATCCATAAAATAGAATGTGCATTAGTCAGTCCAAAGGGAATAACAACAAACTCATAATGCTTATATCTTGATCTGAAGGCAGTTTCTGGAATATCTTCTTTCTTTACACTCAATTGATGATAACTAGATGAAAGATCAATCTTAGAGAATAATTGATCCCCATGAAGTTGGTCAAATAAGTCATTAATTCTTGGAAGAGGGTATTTGTTTTTCGTTGTGATCCCATTCAGTTCTCTATAATCAGTGCATATCCGCATTGATCCATCTTTCTTCTTCATAAAGAGAACTGGTGCTCCCCAAGGAGACACACTTGGTCGGATAAAACCCTTATCCAAAAGAACGTGGAGTTGTTTCTTTAATTCTTCTAGCTCCACATTTTCCATCCTATGGGGGTTTTTGATATTGGATGATATCTAGGTAGGAGTTAAATAGATAACTCTACCTCTCATTCTGGGGGAGGTCCTGGAAACACCTCAAGAAATAAATCAACATATTCTAGGATGATGGAGACACTTTCTATGCTTAAACTCTCATATCCTACTTCTTATTCACCGATCAACTCTATAAAGAAGGATGTAGGGGGTTCTTCTCGACAAGGATTATGTTGAGATATCTCTCTTTGGAAGATAACTCTAGGTTTTCCATTTAAGTCTACTGAGATTTCCTTACTCCTACATTTGATCTTAGCCTTATACTTTGAGAGCCAGTCCATCCCCAATATAATGTCGAATTCCATCTTGGGAATGACTAATAGATTTTCGATAAGATTGTGCTCAATAAAGTAAATACTAGAGTTTCTAAACATTGACGATTCATGGATAGTCTCACCATGAGTCTTTATTGATAACTCTACTTTTAGAAAATTGGTGGTTGATTCTAAATTCTTTTCAAAATTGGAGGAAGTAAAGGAATGCGTAGAACCAGAATCAACCAAAGTACTTGCTAGCTTTGAGAGGAAAATAAGAGTACCTGCTACCACATCATTCGGAGCTTCAAATTTAGCTTTCGTGATATAAAAAACACGTCCTTTCCCCCTTGGCCTTTTCTAAGGCTGATGGTGGTTCCCCTCCACTAACCTTGGATTTGGATAGTGATTGGAAAAGTGCCCAAGTTTTCCACACTTAAAGAACTGGACATCAGGTAGGGCCTACACCATCTTCCCCTTGTCATTTGTGTTAGGAAGTTGAGGCTTCACATCACTATGACAATTACTCACAATATGGTCATCTCGTCCACACTTGTAGAATTTCCCTCTCCCGAGCAGGTAGTTCCCTGAATGATTTTTCCCACATTTATTACACGTGGAATGTTTCACTTGCTTGCCACCTCTTCCCTGATCAAAGTTCCTCCCTAAGATGGTCTCCATCGATCTCTTCTTGTCATTTGATTTATGAGACCATTGTATCTCACCAAACTCTAGCTCGACTTTCATCGCACTCCGCACGATCTACTCATAGCTGTCATAGTCTCGGTTGGCTAGATTCTTCTGCAGATGAGGTCTCAGTCCACCGAAGAATCTATCAACCTTACCATGTGGATCCATGACAAAGATATATGTGTAATGTGAAGGCCTTGTCAAGTTCATATCATAGCTTCCCACAGATTCATTCTCCTAATGCTTCAGCTTGAGAAACTCTTTCTCTATTCTTGTTCTCATGGAATGAAAGAAATACTTACTAAAAGAAGATACCTCTGAACTCTTCCCACTCCATAGCTTCAACCTCCACTCTTTGCCTCGTGTTTTTAATCAGTTCCCACCATTGATCATATTGTCCTTCTAAGAGATAGATAGTCTGGGTGACCTTCTCTTTCTCTGAATAGTGGAGCACATAAAATATCTTCATGATGGAGCTGATCCACTACTCATCAATTAATGGTCTAGTCGATCCACTGAATTTTTGTAGTCATTGAAGCATAAAGGACACAACAAAATGTTGTTCCCTTCGCGGTGATATTTTTCTCTTAGCATGATTCAAGTTATTTCCCATAACTTGAGTCAGCTGGTTCATCATTCGCATGAATGTTTCCATTCCGGCGTCCATTGGAGGGCTATCAGTGCATGGTCTATTGCGGTCACCATTTGCATTATTCCTCCTATTTCCCTCCATTTTCTAAAAGAGTAAAACCATAGTGAGAAACTTATTTCATTTACGAATATTTTAACTATAAAGGATTTTATGTCTTAAAACTTCATACTTAGACAATTACATTTCACTATAATTCCTTTATAATGATTCATAAAAATCATACGATTAACCAAGAATATCCCCCAAGAGTGTCGTAACCAAGAGTGCATCAAGTCCCGTTGTCATGTACCAGTTCCCATTTGATTCTAGCTCAAAGTGGTGTTTTCGGGTTTTACCCCTATGTACATCTGTGCCAAAGCCACCTCTACGTGCTCATATCCAGATAGGGATGTATTTTGTTGACAAACCACTTAATCAATACTCACCAGAATACCAGGAAGTTTTCCTATGTTAAATATTTTATATAGGGTTCTTCCTAGAGTTTTTATATCCTAATTTCCATAAATAACTAAACTATCCTTTGATACCAACTATGGAATCTCGCCTTTTTTATTACATAACCTTTCATTACATTTTACAGGTAGATGATCTTTAAAGTCTAATGTCATGGAAATCAGGAACATAATACATGAAGAAAACATAAAACATTATTCTAAAACACATTTAAGGCTTCATCATAGGTTCATCTTATATACAATTACTACATCTCATATCCTTGAGACATACATCAAAGGAAAGGGTGAGCAGAAGGCCCAGTAAGGGGTAAATAAGGGAATCAGTTTACTTGTGATATCAATAAGAACATGATTAAAAATATGAAGACATAGGCAATGGAAAAAGATGAATATAATAATAACAAGAACATGAATCATAAATTGAATATTTGGCTACAACATTTCATTTATACATTCATGAACATATCACCAATGTTTATCCCCGAGGTTTCAAAAACATTACCAAGGTTATTCACTAAGGTATCGTGAAACTTGTCATATCTAGAAAATAAATCTTTACTCAATGTATTGGAGTGCTATCAGGGCTCACCCTTAACATTTATTTACATTAATGTGAGCCACATAGATCATAATCAAACATTTCATAAATAACCCCTAGAGAATAAAATAATTGGGTTTCATTTCTTGATCATGACGTTTTCAAATTTCATAAAAATAAGATAATTATGTCATTTATATCCCATGGAAAGGGAGTGAGGGTTATATGTATTTAAATTACATCTTTATATATTTATTAACACCCAATAAGACGAAATAGGTCTTTTTATTCACATAAATAAAACTAGAAAATTTCTGGAGAGAAAGAGAGAGAAATTTTGAGGCAAAATTTCTGCAGCACAACGGCTATATAACATGGTTTTAGAAAACATTGAAAAGAGAGGGGAAAAGGGTAACACACTCATAAATAATTAATAATACAGTATGGGTACATAATAAGATCATGGTATTTATATTTGAATGACATACCACATAAAAACGAAACATGAAAGAAAAGGGAAGATGCGATTTCTTTTATGAGAAATTCGGTAGCCTAACAGCGTCACTTAAAAATTCAGAAAACAAATTTATGAGAGCGGAAAGGGTCCCAAAAAAATTAGACACGAAATGTATAGTAATGAGAACATATAAGAACATACCCTCAACATTAAGATATGGAAACTAGAAGACACAACATAAAGTAAGTCATGGCTTAAAAGAGGAGGGTGAAAGATTCCCTTACCTTGAAAAGTAACTTTGAAGGATTGAAGGTCGGGACCTTGGGAGGCTTGAGAGAACCTTGGGAGAAATACTTGGGAGGTAAAGATACTAGAACTTCATTGGGGTGGATTTGGAAATGAAATGAATGAGGGAATGGCTTGGTATTTATAGGAGAAGTGAGGGAACAAGTCATTAATTTCCAAGGGACACCTCATCGATGGTATTGGAAAACCCATGGACATTCCCATGTTATTTTTCCATGGTATTGGCCACTTGGGAAACCTAATAGCATATATTACTATTCATAAGTCGACCAAAATGATTACATAATTATTACATCCTTAATGATGTCATTAAACACCCGAAACTCAAAACTGTATTTTCACTATTCATCGAAAATTCAACTATTTCAGAAAAATCCCAAAAATTCACATTAACCTAATATCAATTATCTGAATTCAAAAATGAACTCCATTTTTTGAAAATAATTTTATAAATATTTTTAATTTAATTTTTAAATAAAACACTATTCACTGCAAATTCAACTTTTTCAGAAAAATCCAAAAAATTCACCTTAACCAAATATCGATGCTCTAATTTCAAAAATGAACTCAATTTTATGAAAATAATTTTCTCAATATTTTTAATTTAATTTCTAAATAAAAACACTATTCACTCGAAATAAAACTAATACTTAACTAATAATTTCTAAAATAGTTATTTACTTATTTTATTAAATCACATTACCTAATAAAGATGACTGAAATATAATAATACTTTCTCAAGTGAGACTACCATTCCATTTTGTCACATTACTATTCATTTAGCGTAAAATTACTATTCACAATTTACTATTCACCAAAAATTATGTTGATCTTATTAGACTCTAAATTTCTTACTGAACACAACTATAGAAGGCTATTTTTTGAAAATTATTACACATTATTAATTATTTAAGGTTTACATAAATATTTTAAAATATCCTTTTTCCCATATTCATGAATAATATACATCCTATATTTATCTAGATATTTGAAATTCACAAACATTACCATAAGAAGAAATAACAATTTTATTTATATAAAAGGATTACACAATGTAGTTAAGGTCTCGTTATATATACCCTTATAATACTAGCATAGGACCTAAGTGTAAGGTGTGCAAAGGTGACAGAATCTTGGGGCGGCTCGGCCCACATTTCCCGAGTAGTGGCCTCTATCAGCTTGGACTTCTCCCATAAGCGATTCCGTTCAAGCTTTACAAGATGAAGATCAGCTTGGACTTGGTCTAGAGCAAAGCCAAGTGGTGCTACCTCCTTCCCAAGTTCAATTGCATGGGCTTCAAATGGCCCAAGTCTACTAGATGAGGCCATCGAATCCTATTTCTATAATAATTAACCAAGATCACTTGTATTTATAAACAAAAATTGTAACCTTTTAGAGTTTAGCTTCCAATGGTCATATTGACCAATGGTCATATAACATTCGAAACCCAACTGTCTCATTTAATTATACTCACATCATTAATTAAAGAATATAGTTTTGTTGAGTATAAAATAAAATAACACGCAAAATTAGGAAACAAAAATTATTCAAAATTTCAGGTCATTATATTCTTTTTTCCTGAGGTGTAAGAGTTCTCGAAGTCATAGTCCTGGAGAAACTTCATCCACCTCTATTTCTGTAAGCTCATGTCTTTCTAGGATAAGTTATACCTCAATATTTTGTGATCTGTGAAGACCAGAAAGTTCTCCCTAATGAGGTAATGACTCTACAACTTCAACATGAACACAACCAATGCAATCTCTAGATCATGGGTGGAATAGTTACATTTGTGTAGATGTAGCTACCAAGACCTATAAGATATCACTCCCTACTGATGAATCAGTACACATCCCAAGACTAGACCAAAAGCATCATAGAACACCTCAAACATCACCCCTTCCTCTGGAAACCTAATCACTAGGAAACTGACCAGCTTCCCCTTCAAGTACTTGAAGGCTACCTAACACTACTCACTCCACACAAAGGCCTGGTATTTTAGGGTCAAAGCTATCAATGGAGCCACAACTCAAGAGAATTCAGGTTCAAACTTGTGGTAAAAGCTTGCGAGACCCAAGAAGCCGCGAACCTTTTCTATGTTCTTGGGTGTTTCCCAAGAAACAAATACCTCATCCTTTGATGGGTCCATTTTTATCCATTAATAAGACACCACATAGACAAGTAAGTGCACCTCTCACATTCAGAACTTACACTTGGACAACTTCCTGAAGATTTAGTGGTGTCGGAGGACCTCCAAAACTATCCTCAGATGTATGGTGCTCTCCTCATATGACCTTGATTAGATCAGGATGTCATCAATGAACACGGTGACAAACCAATCCAGTAATTCATGGAAAATAGATGTCATGATCCCCATGAACACTTCTGGTGCATTCATAACATTGAACGACATGACCATGAACTCAAAGTGCACATACCTTCACCTGAAATCAGTCTTCATGATTTCACCCCCCCCCCCAACCTCAACTAGTGATATCCAGATCATTGATCGATCTTAGATAAAATCCTTATCCCCTTAGCTGGTTTAAAGGATCATATATCCTCAGAATGGGGTAATATTTCTTCCCTGTTTCTGGTTTATTCTCTAGTAGTCTGTGCATAGCTTCAGCCCACTGTCTTCCTTCTTCACAAACAAGACTGAAGCACCCCATAGTGACGCACTCAATGTAATGCCATGAACTTAGTTCCCCATAGATGGTGCATTATTACATAACATTGGCATGATCACAAGGGATCCAATCCTGAAATACTGATCATTTTAGTAGCCTTGGAAGTACTATATACATACATAAGTTTCACATTAAATTATGAAATGAAAAAAAAACATTGTGTCCCTTTTGAACACATTCATATCCCTTAGACTATCCTTGCAGGTCGGTCATAATATACATCTTTACATCTAGGAAAAAATAAAACATAGAAAGGGGTGATATCAGATGCTCAGTAAGGATAATAATATAGCGGAGACTATCATAAATAAACATAAACATTTAAGGAAATGTATAAGAGTGAAGCGAACCCCTTTTAAACATAAAATTTAGCATAATATGGAAAAGATAAATCAAATAATTCCATTTACTTATTCACATAGATATTCTACTAGTCGAATAATCACATGTAATATCAATAACTTATTCCAAAATTATGGATTCCATAATGCCGAACATCATAACCACATAGTCAAGGCCTCATGCCAATACTACAAATAATATTTTTTTAAGGCCTTGTGCCAAGATACTAGTTTGTCTCACAACACCTACTGATGCATCAAGGAGTTATAGCGGGCTCCTCCTGTCACTTACTAAGTTCAATTCATTCCACATATGAACAGGTTCAAACATAACATAAACATTCATATTAAAACTAGAATAAAAAATGTTAATACTTTAAACATAAACCATGAATGGTATAAAAATAACAAATCCATAGTCAAACATATCAAAAAAAAATCAATACAGTATGGAAGATTATATCATAATAAATCAACTTCAAATAAGTGTAAAATCCATTAAAGGATGTTGACATAGATGAAATCAAAACTATTTGAAATAAATACATATATATCTATTTTGAAATCATTTAAAAGTCACATAATTATAAAGGAAAACATTTATTTTAAAAATATTCTTATAATCTTGTAAAGTAAGCATTGAAGGTGTTATAACGGTGGAAAATAGACACACCCACCGTATAAGTAAAAAAACAGTCTTTCCTTAATTTTTCGAAAAGGTCATAAAGAACCTTGTTTGGAAAATGACGAAAAGTTTCCTTTTAAAACGTTTTATAAAAAGTCTAACAAGGGTATAAATGAATTTGAACCATAGTCTAGGAAATAGTAAAAATGTTTTGAAATACATTTTTAATAATCACGGATGTGGATGATAAAACAATCATAGTAGATACTTATGTATTAACAACCTCGAATAATAAAGAGATTGTAAAATTAACACTTACCTTGTATTTTTCCTTAGTCGATGGTACATTAACCTCCTGTATAATGGTAAAATAATTTTTATTAAATTATAGAAGAACCACATACATAAATATGATATCATATATGATATTTGAGTATTGTTTTGTTAATGATATTTCATTAGTATCATCATCTCGAGTGTTAACTGATTTGTTTTCATTTATATTTTTTATTATGTAAGTCATGTTTGTTATGGATAGGATGTATTTGATTCATATCCATAATTATATTAAGTTATTAAACAATATTTTTAATCATAAAATGAAAATTATTCCTAAAGGTTTACAATGGGGAATGAATCTCATCGCGTTCGTGGAGACGGTAATCCGTACGTATGCACAAGTGACAATATCATTCTATTGATGCTGAAATCATATGAAATTGTATGGAATATAATATATAGATAATAATTGGAATATTATATTTATTATTTAAAATCAATTATACTCATTATTATACCCATCCAAATAAGGATGTGTTGATTCACAAACTACACCATGACGTGGACACGGTAAGCAGTACGTACACACTTATGGTGACTTTGTCATTTATAGGATGGATAAAACAAAAAACATGGTTGTACCATATTTATAATAACATAAAAGTATATAGAAGGTACTAGAGTTATTATTTTGGTATGGAAACATCAAATAAAGAGGAAGTGGAAGAAGAAAAAAACTTTGAAAGAGGTGATGAAATAATTACCTCTTCTTCAGGTGCTTCCTTTTGATTTCATCAAAAGGGATCCATAGATTGTATTTCTGATAAAAGTAAGGAATATAAGTATAATTTAGGGTAGTTGGGAGGAAATTTGAGTAGGTTTTGTCCAATCCAAATGTATTTGGAGGTGTGATTTTAAGATAAGGGGAAGTACCCTTTTATAAGCTAGGTGAGTGTAACATTAGGAAAAGATTTAAATATTATTTTATTATAAAATCATTTTCAGTTTATAATGGCTCAAAAAGGATTTATTTTGGGGCTAATGTGATTTGGGGTCTAAATACTCTCAACCAATAGGTTTTAGACAAGTTTAGGTCACCATTTTAACCTTATCTTTTATATTTAACTCTTAGATAAATAGATTAACTTTTACAATGTCTTCTTGTATTTTTATATTACACGGTTAATAAACTTACTATAAATTCCAAGAGATCCCCAAGTGCTTCATTCATGACATATATATAATTATAAGAATCCTTTGGACAAACCATATATTTTCAGGAATATTATATCATTTACTAATATAGTATTTGTTTGAAAAACTCATTTATGTCAATTTTGACACTATTTAGTATTTTCTATTTTAAAAAGTTATAAAAACTTTATAAATTTGAAAAAATTATTTAATAAACCCTAACATGTCATATTAACCCATAAAATTAGTTTAATTCATCAAAAGTCTCAATTTACATTTATTTTCATATTTATAATATCAATTATTTTAATCATTCGTTAATAAGGTAATTACTGCATCATCATTGTGTAATAAATAAATTTAGTTATTTAATGTCTAAAAATTATAAATAAAAAACCATTATGTAGTAAATAGTTTTATTTCTTTAATTAATATTTATAGTCTAATTTAAATTATGTATAACCCTATATTAAAAAATTTTTAGTTATGAAATTTGAATTTAACACTTTTAACTCTTCTTTAAATAAAACAATAATAAATGTCCTAATCTAATCCAAGTGGATCAAATTGGATAATATTTTATTAATAAGGATGATTTTGGCTGAAAAAAATTTTATTTAATAGAATTAGGACATCTGTTAGGGTAATTATAATATCATTTTTACATTTAATTGCCCTATTTACTTTTAACCGTGGTAAATAAAATCCAAAAGGTACTATTCACCAAAAATTATTTTTATCATATTGAACCAAATTTTACTTACTCATGTCAACTTTGTCTCTCATATTTTTTTAAATTAAATTCATTTAAGAGGTAAAAATACATTTTATGAAAATTTAAAAATGTGTCTAGAAGGTGGGTAAAAGACGTTAAAAGGTTTAATAAAATTTTATATATCTAATATTATTATAAAATGAATTTAATGAATTAAATTGGAAAAATATAGGTATTATGTATCTATTTTGAAATTAAATTAAATTTAAAAAATAATAATAATTTTTTAAATAAAATTCAATTTTAAAAAATAACACAGTGTTTTTCACTATTCATCAAAAATTGAATGTTTTCAGAAAAATACCAACAAATAACCCTATACAAATTTTGATATTACGAATACAAAAATGATTTCTATTTTACCAAATTAAAAATATATAATATTAATTAATTAATTTACAATTATTTTCCGTTTTCAAAACCAGAAAGAATGTTTTTTAGAAGTAAAAACTATCAAAAGATTGATATGTGTTTATGTCCAATTTAAAAGTGAAATTACATCCAATGACCAACATTGGATTAAATGATAAAAATAAAATCTATTTATACTCCAAAACAATTAAAATTTATAATATAACACTATAAATTATTTTGATTAAAAAATTTGTTTTAAATTAAAATTTAGTATTTGTCACTATTCATTAAAATATGAAAGTTATCAGAAAAACTCCGAACAATTATCCAGACTAAATTTTTATGTCCCAATTATAATGAATAATTTAATTTCATTAAATTTAATATATAAAATTCTCAAATATTGGATTTAAAAAGGTTTCCTAATTAAAAGGTCGAAAAACTACATTTTTGAAAAATACTTCTTTTATCTGAAAAATTAAATTTGTTCTTGTATTATGTCAAAGAAACATAAAATATGAATTTTAAAATTATATGGAATATATAAAAAATTAAAAATGTGTTTATTACTATTCCTAACCACTTTTTAAATGGCTAGTTTGATAGGTTGTGGTGCGCTTGAACTCGGTGTTGCGTATATCACATGCTATTGTATTATTCAAAGAGAAACGTGTCATTGAAACGTGGGGTGTTGAATTATGACCTACTTCAATAAATTGATTCCTAAAAATTTGAAATTGATCTTAGAAAATAAAAGTTAAAAAATATAAATACCTTTATGGAAAACTCACATTGGAAATAGGGTTAATAAAATTTAGACTTAATAAGAGGGAAATGGAAATGAAAATGTCGCCACCAAATTAGGATTTTAAACATAAGAACATTGGTGGAAATTATAATTGTAGGGGAATTTTAATATTTATATGGATTGATTGAGGTCATCAATCACAAACAAGTGAATGAAAAATTGAGGGACTCAAATCCATAAATATATAATGATTTAAAATATCTTCAGTTCAAAAAAACATAAGGTATTAGGATAACACATTTTTTGTTTTAAGATCCTTTATCTAATGTTTAAGAATTAATTTCATCATAGAATAAGAAAAAAAGAACACTTGATAAGTAGAGTTCCATCCTTTAACTAATTTCTACCATAAACACATCTTTCACTCCAAAAGATAATAGAACTCAAAAATATTATATTTATCCGAATCGTATAGGGGTCCAAAAAAATGAATTTATAATTCATATTTCAGACCATTTAAAAAACATTATATAAAATAGGAAATCACATAGGCCAGTGGTAGGTGATTCACCCTTTTTTCCCTTCGGTTGTAGGCTCAAGTCTCGTGGCTTTGCCGGATGTGACGGGTTGTCACCCGACCTCTGGGTTTTCCTTTTTATAACATTCCAGAAATAATATTATGAAATATTTTAACCTTAAACAACTGTATCCAATGTAAAAATTAATCTATTACAACCTTTATAGTCATCCAAAATACTTATTTCAAGACTCTCTCTAAAAGGTCTCTAAATTCCAAAATCAATTGTAACATCATATTCCCTAGACAACATATTGTTTCTCTTATTATCACATAATAAAAATATGATTACCTTCATCATATTAAAACTATAATGAAAACAAAAAGTAATACAATACAATACTTATATATATCACATTCTTTTTATAACCAAAATATAATTATTGAATCCAAAAACACAAATACATTAATTATTCCACTTCAACTATAGTAACAGCATAAACTTGGCCTTTCTCCCTTGTCATTTTCTAAGGTAAGTTTCCTTGGAGCTTATGACATTCATTTTCATAATGCCCCATTTCTCTATAATTGTAGCATTTAACATGGATAAACACTTTCTTTCCCTTCCAATCACGAGCCTAGTGACCTTTTTCTCCACATTTGTAGCAAACTCCCAATCCTTTTAGGAAATTACCAGGGTGTTTCTTCCCACAATTATCACATAAGGTAAAATCCTTCTTTCCATTTTTCTCTTTATCTGTCTCTTGCACCACCATTCTCTTATTCTTTTTCTTTACCTTAATGTCATAAGACTTAGTGAATTCTTTTTCTGTCTTGATAGCACACAAAACTATATCATTGTATGATAAGAAGGATTGTGAGACTAACGTTCGATAGAGAAATGGTTTTAACCCATAAAAGAATCGATCAATATTAATTTTTGGGTTACATATATAATCTGTAGCATGCCTTGCTAACCTTATAATCTTAGCCTCATACCTTGCCACATTATCATCCTTCATTGCCCTTAGACTCAGAAATTTCCATTCCATGTCCACTCGATGTTCATGAAAAAAGTATTTTTCTAAGAAAGTCTCTTTAAATCCCTTCATTCCATATTTGATACTTTTAATCCTCCTTTTTTGAACTAATGACCACCATTGATCAGCATATCCTATGAGGCGATAAACTACCATGACAACTTTTTTCCTTTCACTACTCCCAAAAGCATGAAATATTTTCTCTAAGGAACTTATCCATTTTTCAGCTACAAATGGATTTGTAGTCCCATTGAATGATGGTGGTTGTTTCCTCATAAAACGACATAACATTTATCTTCTATGTTGTGGATCAGGGTTCTCTATATGGGTAAGGTTATTATTTATAACCTGAGTTAGTTGTTCTAGTATGGTTATAAGATGATCAACACCAGCTACATCACCAGTTCCACTATAATTATCCTGAGTAGGAGGGAAATCCTTACATGGATTATGTGCGTTGATAGGATTTCCATTCTTTCCACTAAGCACTATTTTTAAATAATGGCATACACTAGATTAGTTTAGGAATCACAATACATAATTCCAAACTGGTAAAATACCTAACATAAATTGGACAGTTTATGCATATAATCCATAATTATAAAAAAAATTCTTTGAGAAAGTATTTAATCATAAATCCTTCAAAATGGTTTGTAAATAAAATTTGAATTATCCTAAGCATATCTATCGGGAGTTTCATAACCAAGAGTGCAGTAATGCCCATTGTCGGGTACCAGGATACCCCGGGTCAAGCCTAAATCTCCTTGTCAAAGTTTTCACTCTTAGGTACATCTGTGCTAGAGCTGCATCTACCTTCTCATATCTAGAAAGGGATTTATTGCATGAAAAATACACAAAATATCTATATTACCAAAATTCTATGAACTTATTAAATACTAATCCTCAAATTCTATCTTAGGTTAATTTTCACCAATCATTGTTTTTTCTAAATATAGATTCCAAGGTTTGTACTAAACTTCCTATGATACCAACTATAACACCCGACCCTATTTACCCAGAGTCGGTACATTATTACATAACATTAGCATGATCACAAGGGATCAAATCCCAAAATACTAATCAGTTTAGTAGCCATGGAAGTACAAGATACATACATAAGTTTAAAATTACATTATGAAATGAAAAACAACAACATTTTGTCACCTTTGAACACATTCATATCCCTTATACTATCCCTTTAGGTCAGTCATAATATACTTCTTCGCATTATGGAAAAAATAATACATAGAAAGGGGTGAGCTCAGATGCTCAAGAAGGACAACAATATACCGAAAACTATCATAAATAAACATAAATATTTAAGGTAATATATAATACTAAAACACAATCCTTTTAAATATAAACTTCATCATAATATGGAAAATATAAATCTAATAATTCCATTTACTTATTCACATAGATATTCTTCTAGTAAAATAATCACATGTAATATCAATAGTTAATTTCATAATGATGGAATGCATAATGTCGGACATCATAACCACATAGTCAATGGATCGTGCCAAGACTACAAATAAGATTTTGTCAAGGTCTTGTGCCAAGAAACTAATCTATATCATGAGACCTACCGATGCATCGAGGAGCTATAGCGGGATCTACCCATGACTTACTAAGTCCAATGCATTCCTCATATTAAAAGGTTCAAACATAACATAACAATTCATATTAAAACTAAAATACGAAATATTAATACTTTAACCATAAACCATGAATGGTATAAAAATAACACATCCATAATCAAACATATCACAAAACCTTCAATACATTATGGAAGATTGTATCATATTAAATCAACTTCAAAAAAATGTAAAATCCATCAAAGGATTTTGACATTGATGAAATCAAAACTATTTGAAAAATATATATATATCAATTTTGAAATCATTAAAAAGTCACATAATTATAAAAGAAACTATTTATTTTGAAAATATTCTTATAAGATTGTAAGGGAAGCTTCGAAAGTGTTATAATGGTAGAAAATAGAATCACCCGTCGTATAAGTCAAAAAACTTTCTTTCTTTAATTTATGGAAAAGGTCATAAAGTACCTTATATGAAAAACGATGGAAATAATCCTTTCAAAACATTTTATAAAAAGTAAAACAAGTTTATAAATTAATTTAAACCATAGTCTAAAAAATATAAAAATGTTTTGAAATACATTTATATGAGACACGGATGTGGATGATAAAGAAGTCCCAGTATATACTTACATATTAACAACCTCGAATAATAAAGAGATTGTAAAATTAACCCTTACCTTGTACTTTTTCATAGTCGAGGGTACATTAACCTCCTGTATAATGGTGAAATAGTTATTATTAAATTATACAAGAACAACATACATAAATATGATCTTAAATATAATCTTATATATGATCTTATAATATATTTTTGTTAATGACATTTCATTAGTATCATCGTTTCGGGTGTTAACTGATTCATTTTCCTTTATATGTTTTGTTACGTAAGTCATGTTTGTTATGGATATGATGTATTTGATTAATATATAGAATTATATTAAGTTCATAAACATTATTTTACAACATAAAATGAAAATTATTCTTGAATGGTTACAATGGGGAATGAATCTCAACACGTTCATGGAGATGGTAATCCGTATGTACGCACGAGCAACAATATCATTCTATTGATGGGAAAATCGTATGTAATTGGATGGTATATCATATATACATAATCATAATCATATTATATTTATTACTTACATCAATTATACTCATTATTATACCAATCCAAATAATGAAGTGTTGAATGACAAAGTACACCACGGCGTGGAGATGGTAAATCGTACGTACGCACGTATGGTGACTTTATCATTTATAGGATAGATAGAATAACAAATATTGTTGTACCATATTTATTATAACATCACAGTATGTAAAAGGTATTGGTGTCATTGTTTTGGTATATAAACAACAAAGAAAGAGGAAGTTGAAGAAGAAAAGAACTTTGAAAGAGGTGATGAAATAATTACATCTTCTTTGGGTGCTTACGTTTGATTTTATCAAAAGGGATCCATAGGTTGGCTTTATGATCAAAGTAAGGCCTCTAGGTAGAAGTGAGAGTATTTGGAACAATATTTGAGTAGGTTTTGAATGAGCCAAATGGATTTGGAGGTGTAATTTTGAGAGAATGAGAAGTACCCTTTTATAAGAGAGGTGAGGGTCACTTTAGGAAAAACTTGAAATATTATTTTAATATAAAATCATTTTCAGTTTATAAGGGATCAAAAAGGATTTATTTGGAGGCTAATGTGGGTCTGAGTCTAAATACTCTCAACCAACAGTTTTTAGAAAAGTTTAGGTTACCATTTTAACCATATCTATTAGATTTAACTCTTATTTAAATAGTTTAACTTTTACAATGTCGTCTTGTATTTTTATATTACATGGTTAATAAAAGTACTATAAAATTCCAAGAGAGACCAAAGTGGTTCATTAATGACATATATATCATTATAATAGTCCTTTGTCTAAAACTTATATTTTTAGGAATATTATATTATTTCATAATATAGTATTTGTTTTAAAAACTCATTTGTGTCAATTTTACACTATTTGGTATTTTGTTTTTGTTAAAGTCATAAAAACATTATCACACAGAGAAAAATTTATTTAATCAACCCTAACATGTCATATTAACTCAAAAAATTAGTGGAATTCATCAAAAGTTTCAATTTATATTTATTTTAATATTTAAAATATTAATTATTTTAATCATTCAATAATAAGGTAATTACCGCATCATTATTATGTCAAAAATAAATTTAATTATTTAATGTCTAAAAATTATAAATAAAATACCATTATATAGGAGATATTTTTAGATTTATAATGAATATTTATAGTGTATTTTTTCTTATTTATAACCCTATATTAAAAAATCTTTAGTTATGAAAATTTGAACTTAACACCTTTAACTCTTCTTTAAATAAAATAATAATAAATGTACAATTCTAATCCAAGTGAATCAAATAGGATCATATTTTATTCCTATGGTTGATTTTGTTCGAAAAAATATTTATCCAGCAGAATTAGGACATGTGTTAGGGTAATTACAATATCATTTTTACGTTTAATTACCCTATTTACTTTTAACCATGGTAAATAAAATTCAAATGATTCTATTCAAAAAAAATTATTTTCATCCTATTGAACAAAATTTTACTTACTTATTTCAATCGTGTCTTTTAGAGTTTTGAAATTAAATTCACAGAAGTGGTAAAATTATGTTTTATGCAAATTTTCAAATGTGCCTAGAAGGTGGGTAAAAGACGTTAAAAGGCTCAATAAAATTTTATAAATCTAATATTATTATAAAATGAATCCAATGAATTAAATTGGACTAATATAGGTATTATGTATCTATTTTTAATTTAAAATAAATTTAAATAAAAATAATAATTTTTTAAATAAAATTCGGTTCAAACAATAACGTATTGTTTTTTCACTATACATAAAAAATTGAATGTTTTCAGAAAAATACCAAAAATTCACCCTAAGGTAATTTTGATAATTAGAATCCAAAAATGATTTATATTATAATAAATTCAAAACATTTTAGATGAATTAATTAATTTAAAATCAATTCCCGTTATCAAAATCAGAATATGGGTTTTTGAGAAGTAAAAATTATCAAAAGATTGATTTGTGTTTATGTCCAATTTAAAAGTGAAATTACTTCCAATGAACAAAATTGGATTAAATGATAAAAATATAATCTAATTATACTTTAAACCCATTCAAATGTATAATTTAACATAATAAATTATTTTTATTAAAAAAGATGTTTTCAATTAAAATTTAGTATCTTTCACTATTCATGAAAATATGAAAGTTATCCGAAAAACACCACAAATTTATCCAAACTAAATTTTTATGTCCCACTTATAAAGAAGGATTTAATTTATTAAAATTTAATATATAAAAGGGTCAAATATTGTATTTAAAAATGATTCTCCAATAAAAGGTACAAAAACTACATTTTTGAAAAATATTTCTTTTTTATGAGAAATTGGATTTTTCATTATATTATGTCTAAGAAACAAAAAATATGATTGTTAAAATTATATGGGATATATATAAAATTAAAAATGTGGTTATTAGTATTCATAAATACTTTTTAAGCAGCTAGTTTGACAGGTCGTGGTGTGCTTGAACTCGGTGTTGCATACATCACATGCTATTGTATTATTCAAAGAGAAATGTAATGTGGAAGCTTGGGGTGTTACACTAAACTAGATAAAACCATTATTCATCGGGTATTCAACATGAATCCACAAATCCTACAACTCAGAAGGTGTCATCTGATAAGGATTCATCGAAATCAGATGGGCATCATCTTGTAAGTCTATTTCAAACATAACATCACGTCGAGGGGGTAGAGTCACAAACTCCTCTATGAAGATATCCAGGAACTATTCTAAAACCCCCATAACCTCCACTACCTAAGAATTCATCAACCCCTCTGACAGTTTGGATAACATAGAAAGAAGGGGATTCACACACTGACTGCCCTCCTGACGACAGTGTACACCAACAAAATCCACATGCTGGCCATCCATATCTGAAAACATGACTCTCCTCCAAAAGTAGTTGATAATGGAATTCATAGAAAACAACCATTAAATTCCTATGAGGAAATAATTTGGTTTCATCTATAGCAGAAGAGTATCCCCACTGGACTGATGTTACCCCAACATCACTCTACATCCCCAGAAAATATAAAAAAACGGGTCTAACCTCTAACTGGTGTGCTCAACACTAGGGGCACAAAAGGTCTATATATGTATAGTCCCAGATCATGGGATAGACCAGGTTCGATAAAAGAGTGTGAATCTCCAAAATCAAACAAAGCATAAGAAAGAGTGAAAAACAGTCTAATCGTACCTCGAACACTCTCAAACCTCACTGGAACTGCTTCCTCAACGGTGTAAAACTTCTCACACCCACCTCCTACACCCCTATACTATTGATTGCCTCCCCGACCACACCTTAGTTGAGGTACTTGAAGATAACCTTGAAGTTGGCCTCCTCTAACATTGTCTTCCCATGGAGGGGCAGAAGCCTACTACCCCTGTTGTTAGAAAGATCTGACCGGAAACTACTGCTGCTATAGTGGGTGGTAAACTTTCCCACCCCCACAATAATGAGCCTGAACTAGGTATTGCTTATAAATATTTAAATTTCCTTCACATAAAAATAACCTTGGTCCTGGGACCATGGGGAAATGGAAAGGACTGGGATATTGAAACAGGAACTACTGAGGCCTACTTCCCGCTAGCCGAAACTTGGAAGGCCCTGATGTTGGAGACCTGCTGTTGACCACCTTTCCCTTCTATGAACTCAGTTCTATCCCCTCTTATGGTACACCTCCCTATTATTTCATCCACTTCACTACTTTGGCCTTCTTCTTAACTTTTAAGTATGTTGGTAGGGTAAAGTTAGTGACGACATAATAAAGAGAAGGTCGGAATGCACACTCCAAGAATCTCTCCCATAACTTCACATCCAGAAAGAGATCCAAAGAAAACTGTAGGATATTATTAAACTTGATCTTCAGTTACATTACCGAAATACTCCCCTGTTGGATATAGAGTAGCTCTTACCTCTTCCTAGACTTCATCATTGAGGAAAGTAACTCTACTTAAACTCCTCAAATTCATCCCATGTGACATTGGACTCCTTCCACTCCCCACTGTAAGGACTCCACCACTGACACACCACTCTTTGCATACAATTCACTACAAAAGGAACCCAGTACTCCCTCAGAGAATGAATCTTGGTAAAGGTGATTGTCAACTCCTCAAGCCAGCGCTCTGTCTCTGAGTCTGAAATGATTCCTTCATACTTCCCCAAGGTTTGCCACTAGAAATAGTGAATGGTCTTTTTCCAGAAGTCATCTTCTTCCTATCGATCATCCCTCTGTTGATCAACAAAGTCAGCCTAATGGACCTCAACTGCTCTTACAGTGCCACTATTTTGGTGTTCCGCCATCACGGTGCCACCATTTTGGTGAAACCATTTGGTGAAACTGGATTTTTGGTAAACTCCCAAAAAATCCAATATGACCCCAAATAATTCCACAAGAACTAGATTTTCACAGAGGAAATTCCTGGGGAAATCTGGGTTATTACACATTAGCCCTCACCAAATAAGTATTCAGTGGAACTCCAAAGATCATGGAGTTTTTACTCCTATGTGTATATATTCCAATACCACGTCCACATGTAGTATCCAGACATGGGATGTATTTCTTGGAATACCCACATAATTTCTACCTTACTAAAATTATAGGATATTCTTATATACTTATCCTCAATGTCTATCTTTGGGTTATTCTCCCTAATCTATGTTTTCTAAATAAAGTTTCCAAGGTTGCTGCTAAACTTCCTTTGATACCAATTGTAACACCCTAACCCTAAAAGCCCAGATCCAATGCATTATTTTTTTTACATTGGCATGATTACTTGGAATCAAATCTCAAAGGACCAATTATTTTAGAAAATCTTGGAATTACGTATTATATAAATCATACCAAAAATACATTTGGAAATATAAAATAAAAACATGATATATAATAAATTGAAATAAATTGAATCCTTGAAGGATTATTTAAAGATATCTTATTCATAGCCTCGGGAAAGAAACATAAAAATGGTGAGCTCAAATACTCGTTAAGGGTAAATAAAACGAAATAAATAATGAGTTAATATATATGGAAAGTTAAATAAAAGAATAAACATTCCATTTACACAAATATATAAGGCATAATTACTATAGAAATGTATGAAACCGAAACACATGCCCTAAATCAATAAATTGATAATGAATTACATCCATAGATATTTCGACGCAAAATCTCATGAATAAATAATAATTGAATATAAATGAGGTAAATGATTAATTATTTAACTCCATGTTACCTAAGTACATGGAATTATTTCCATCTAGACCTTTCACAAGACGGTTTAGCTATTGGGTAAATACCCATCTATTTTGGCCAACTATTTTATCTCATGAGACTATCGATGCATCAAGGGGCTATCTATAACTGTGCCCCACCAATTTAATACCCATACAGAGCATTACTCATATCTAATAATCGATTTTCATAATAAAAAATATTCTTTATCAAATAGTCATAATGAATTAATGATATTATTTTTTCAATTGTTACCCAGTTAATCAAATAACTGTCAAAGTAAACACCGTATGTAAAATGATATACGATTTTGGAAAAAACAATATCCATCATATGAAAATATTAATAAAAAAAGAAATTTATAATGAAAATTTATTAACATAAAGTTATTTTTTCAATGCAATGTTGAAAATCAAAAAAGTAAGTGATATTGCAAATATAATCAATAAGAACTTTCTTGAGGAGAATAATCATAAAAAATTCCAAAGTGTCCCATACCACTTTGAACCATTTAAATCATAATAACCATGAAGTTATGAAATTAAATTAAACATATAATTTCATGATAATAAGGATATTCATGATATTATTTGTCAAATGTAATTATATATGGAATATAAAAGTTATTTGGTTCAAAATAACAAATAAGTCTTAATGAAATATAAATTGACACAAAATTTCTTACCTTAACATTCCTTTTTTGTGGTATTTATCCTCTTGTATAAGTTTTTAAAATATTTTACTAACTTATATAAGAACCATAATCATGTTTATAATATCATATATTAACTTATTATAATATTTTATTACCTTTTTTTAATAATCATTCATTATTTCCACTATTTTGGGTGTTAATTGCCTAGTTTTCTCAAGTATGTTTTGATATGTTATTTGCTTCTCCTATTATATAGATCATGATTTAATAATATCCATAATGTAAATCACTAATTAATTATATTATTTATTTGGTACATATGTATTTATAATAATCTATAAAATTTGGAGATAAAAAATTAAATGCACTGTTCATGGAGATGATAGGTTTTATGTATGCATGAACACTACTTTAATTTCTTTGTCATATTAAAAGAATGAAAAATAAATGATACATATGTATATTGTAATTAAATTATCATATATATGTTATAAATTTTACATAGTTTTATTAAAATCATTCTTAATATGTTCCATGTATAGTGTGAATGAGTCAAATCGCTTTGAGGAGGCGGTGGTCCACACATTCACAAATAATGTTATCGTATTAATAAAAAATGGAAAGTATAAGGGTATGTGTCATAAAATAATTAAATAAAAATAAATTAATAATAAATATAATACATAAATTATATAAATATATTTCATATCATGATGGCCATCACGAGATGTGGTCAAGGAAAAATGAACAATCATTGTTTCGTGAGGTAATAGTTAACTATACACAGAAATGGTATTTCTGTTGCCCATTAGATAGAAATGTGTGTATTTATAGGTATAAAAATTATAATAACAACATCATAGTATATTTATGATATATTTTTTTGTTATAAAAACATGAAATAATAAGATTTTAGAGATTGGATAATGGTATTAAAACTAAAAATCTTAAGAAATATTTTTACTTCTTAATCGGGTAACTCTTTTTGGTTTGCACCAAAGGGATTCATTGGATTGATTTATAAAAAAGTTTAGGCTTCTAAGATTATGGTAGGTATTTTAAGTATGTATTTAGAAGGATCTTGGTCGATAAAAAGTGGATTTATAGGTGTGATTATGGGGTAGTGTGTTTGCCTTTTATAACAGAGGGGGAGTGGAACTCTTATAAATACCAAAAGGTTTTCATTAATGGGAAGAATATATTTCCTAAAATACCTCTAAAATGAAAAAATAATTTATTAAAAGGTATTATTGGTCTATTAAAACCTCCACCAGACAAAAATATGTGCATTTTAATAATTTGGTTCCTTAACTTCTAAGATTCCCCAATTTTATCATTTTGGATTTTATTAAAGCACCTATTTTTCCAACCTAAGTAATTTAAATATTAATAATAAAATAAACTGATATTTTGTATAAAATATAAATACAATTAATTATAAATTTTATACCTAATTTATAAAATAAAAAACTCATGTTTTTTGGAAATTAATTTGAAAACAAGCGCACATGACACACTAAAACACTGCTTAAACTCAGACTGTGTTAACAATGTTTTTAAAATATATTGGTAAATATGTTAATTATAAAAGATTAATTGGTTAATAAATATGAAATATTTAATATTTATTAACACTTATATTTCAATTTTTAGAATATATTATTTTTATTAATTTTAAATCATTTAATAATATATCATTTATTCTAAAATAACAATAATTTCAATTTTAACATTACTTATTTAATTTTAATTTTATAATATACAAAATATTACATTTCAAATATATTATGTTTATAGTTTTTTAACATGATATATTCATCTAAAAAATAAATAAATACAATAATTCAATCAATTCGCTTCACTTTTAATATTTATAGTGTCATTTATTTTAGATGGATATTAACTAAATAATCAATGTGTTGGTGTTTCTTAAGTATTTTATGTAACTAAACCATCTATAAAAATAATTGAAAAATTATTATGATCACAATAACCCATTTATATTTCAAAATGATATGTACAACTGAAAATATTAAATTTTTTACATATCTATATGTTTTATAAATGTTAAAGTTAAGAAAGTTCTCTTGTTGTCTTTTTCCTTACTTTACCTTTTATCTAGGTCACATCCATTTAATAATATCCTAATAACCCATAAAAGTATAACCAAGATAGGATATGGTATAATTATTGTCATCAAATGGATCTTTGACAAGTTTCCATATCATTTTGGGTCTTAACATTAAGTTTTTGTCCCTTTTTAAGCTTAAGCTTACCTTAATCAGCGTAAATAATTTTAATCACTTTTGTTAATATTTTTTGTAAAAAAATTATTTTTATATTATTATACCAAAAATATTGTACTTAAAGAAACCTTGTATGTCCATTTTTCAAAATTCAAATCGTAGAAATGGGAAAATTAAGATTAACTCTAATCCCACACACGTAGCAAGAAGGCGATTTTTTAAATTAAAAATGTTCAAAAGTCCAATAAGTTGTTATATCCAATTTTATTAGAAAAATTATTACAATGAATTAAATTGTATTAATATATGTATAATGGATCAATTTTTACGTCAGACCCAATTTAAAATATAATTTAAAATTAATAATTATTTTAACGAAAAGGCGGTCTTTAACAAAATTCGAGTGTTTTCACTATACATAAAGAAATGAAACTTCTTAGAAAAATACCAAAAAAATAACCCGAAGCTAATTTTGATTTTACAAATCCAAAAATGAAATTTATTTTGAAAAATAATATTTATAAAATTTCCAAAATTTAGTTTTAAAAAAAGAGTTTCATTAAAAGGTGGTAAAACACAATCTTGTGTGTAACTCAAGCTAACTCAGTGTGGTGTATAGTAGAAGCTTAACACGGTGTTGATTATAAAGAGAAAAAAATAATATTTATTCTTAAGTGAAAATATTTTAGAGCTTTGGGGTGTTACAGTCAGTACTTCCATGCAACATGCTACTCAATAGGTCGTGGAAAGAATGGAAAACCACCAAGAGGTACCACATCCTATATAGGGCCTTATACTAAAGATTCATCTCTATGTGGATCATCATCATAATATAACTATGGAATTTTTTCCATCTGTTATCTTGGAGGCATAAAAAAATAATCATGACATACCATAGTCAAAAATTATATCTTGGGATCTAACTCAAGAAGGACATGGAAACCACAACCCATTCCTATATGATTCATGAACTAATTTTTTATTTCAAACCAGTGCCTATATGTAACAATTCAACAAGAAATTTTTTAGAATCCTAGTGAATTAATACTTTTCCACCACACCAACACTTGATTCCCTATCCTAAGACTCGAACTCAAAACACTTTAACACCATTTCCCCAATTTCAAAACAAAACTCACTGCTAGAAAATATCTAAACATTGGTCCTAAAATGAAAAAAGCCTATGATGCCACTCTGTCATGACAAGAACAACCAAGTCCTTCCTATCCAACGATAATTCCAGTTTTACACCCCAATACTAACTCCAATAGGCCATGGTCTATTAATAATACCAAGTAGGCATATCTCACATGTGGGAGGCCTTATCTTAAGTACATGCACAAACAAAAAAGTCTCCAAATTCCCATAAAATGCTGAAAGGTAAAATAAAACTGATACCATAATGCATACATAAGATACATCCCACATCATAGTATGATAAAAGTAGTGGAAAGAAAAAAAGGGCCAAAGACAAGCCCACCCCAAAACTTCAAAAAATATCTCAACTTGGTAGAAGGAGAGGACTGCTATCAAATGAAACACTTAGTACGAACCATGATCTTTCTATATAAATTATGATCAAAATTATCCTAGTCCTTCTAGAATTTATTCAAATATCCTATAATCTATATAATAAATTTCATGTGTGGTTAGAGCTCATGTAGGGGTGAGTATAACAATACCGAGTTGGATACCCTGAAATCAGCAAACCTAAAGAATCCATATATTTTTTAACTCATCATCATGAACGTATATCAATAATAATATGATAAATATCAATAAGAACACCCATATATATGCATAATATACACCAATTATAACAGAGGTCTCAACCATATGAATCTCCATAGGACTCTACTCAATTCTTCAAGGTAATGATCCTCCTGGATAACTCACCCCATGAGTCATTCTATCACTGATGGTTCACATATGAGAGGTCATTATCATCATTCCTTTCCAAATAATTACTCCATGGAACTCTGGTGATCCTAATACATTGATAGTGGATCTCACCTAGAGCCTATAGGGTATACAATACCCTACTAGGAATCACCCACTATGTAGGTGATCATATACCCATATAAGTTAGTCAAGATGATTCCTCAAACTTGTAACGTCTTGGTTCCGGGTGCTACCCAAAGGTTCCTCGAACCTGGTTGGTCACATAACCTCAAGTGCATTTCCCCAAATACCAAAGGTTTTCGACTAGAAGTGAGGTCCAAGGTAAGAAATTGGGGAAATTATTCCTTCATTGGTAAAGTATACATAGTGGAATAACCAATAATAAACAAAATCGAAAGCAGTAATATCATACAATAAAAGAAACATCAGAAGACTGATATTAATATAATAATTGCAGCACATATAATGATATATGCCACATGTTTCTAGGAAATAATAAAAAAAGTCACAATAATGAATATAAAATACTAAAACAAAAGTACAGAAAAGTATTAAACTCCAATAGCATCGTAAGCCTCAGCTTGGTCCCATGCTCTCCTGTTCCCATAGTAATCAAGTACCTGATTAATAAGGGCACTTTCACTTATCTATACCTACAACCATATAATATTTTTGGGTCCAAAAGCATGACCCAAATAGGGTGTGAGACAAATTCCAGTAGGCAACCACCAAAAGATTTGTGCCTAACTTTCAATGAATATATATAGTAGGAAATATACATAATTGAAGTAATAAACCAGGAAGTACTAAAAAGTAAACAATCCTATAGTTTTAAATTACATTCATCTAAATTTATTAATTATTAAAAACCATGAATAATTAAATACTACGATATATCCTAAGCTTTGTATCCTCTATGTAATAGCACAATAGATTCCTCAGAATACCATCTAAATAATCTAGTAAGACTGAGTCCAAGCTTTTTATTTTTCTTGACAGACTCTTCACAATCATTCAATCACTAATAAACAACCCTATGAGAAGCTCTAAAGGTATAACCCTTTAGTTTAACATAGAACTAATCAAATATAAATGACCACCAGGGAAGATCTCATGGTCTATACCCCTAGGTCCACATGATATCAATAAATTATAATGTAACTCATGGTCAATACCCCTTGGGTCAAAATAGCACAAATAAATTATAAACAAACCCATGGGTTAGATCTTATAGTCAATACCCCTAGGTCAAAGTCTATACTAAGGCACTCACAGTCTTGTGTAAATAAACATGGAAACCCCACATTTTTTTAGTCCAAGGCTCTCATGGTCCATTGGAAGATCTACGCGCACATCTTTACAAGACAGCACATGTAATCTATAACTACTACATTTATAACATTCACAAGCATGACACATGCAATTCATATAACCAATCAAACTCCATCCTAAACAAAATAAGACATGAAAAAAAGGTGTTCCTCATAGGCAACCTAGGTCAAATGGCCATAAACATTCAAACAGTAGAATGCACACATGGGGTGTCCCATGACAAGGAATAAAACTTTATACATAAGAAATTACCCTTTATCTATCATACAAACCATAGCAGGTATTAAAAATGGTCAAATTCTAAAGTACTCAATATCCCACACATTGGTATTCATCACTTTAAGAATATATAATCCAAATAAAATTGACAAAAGGCACAAACCACCTACCTTGGTGTTGTACGATGACCACTCTTGAACGTTCTCCCTTGAATCGGCCTTGAATGACTTAGATATACAAAAAGTGAAAAAACGATCCTCCCTTCATAACTCACAAGAGAGAGGGAAGTTGGGAGAAAGGCTCTAGGAAAAGAGAGAGATCGGTGGGGGGGAGTCCAATGCAACCAATAATGTCTCAATCAGATCTTGTACAAAGAACCAAGAGGTGCTCTAAGTTCTTCAGCATTCTGTTGATCTCTTGTACGAACCGAGGGGAGAAGAAGGTGTTTCTCTATGTGAGACACAACCCACACCAATTTATCAAATAAAAGGAAATGTAAATAGTGTGTTAATTTAATGTACATGTTGTGTACTAGTCTTAATCATCCCCCACTTTAGGCAGTCTGCTAGGTCACCTACATGTCCATGTACTCAGCCGTTAGATGGCTATACGTGGTACCTGGGTACATGGTGTATACTCAAAAGTACACAGTGTGTACTTAGAAAATTTCCCAATTCTCCCATTTTCCAAAAAAGTGACCCAAAATAAGGTTCCATACTTAAAATGAAGATCTGAGTTCTTAAAAACTCCCCCCCCCTATAGAAAATTGTCCCCAAATTTTCCTTCCAAGGGTGGTGATGAAGAACCTTCAAACAATAATGGCCACTATGACCATATGTTGGCCTCCCTCTCCCAAGTATCATCCTATACTTGATCGTGCTGCCATAGAACCCATACCATAGGAACAGACCAACCATAGAGAACCTTTATACTATGATCCACAATCTGAATAGGGTTCTCCTCAAAGGAAGCATCCACCTCTAACTCAACCTCCTTGAGATGAAAAACATGACACGGTTTTGAAAAGTAACGCCGTAGATGAGAAACATGAAAGACTTCATGCATAGCTCAGTACCTCTGTGGTAACTATAACCGATATTCAGTAGGACTGACTCTCTCCAAAACCTCAAACAGACTAATGTATCTTGGTGAAATATTTCCCTATCTCCTAATTATCATGTTTCCCAACCTTAGTATGACATGTAAGAATAACTGATCTCCGGCCTCGAACTCCAAAGGTCATCTCCATTGATTAGAAAAATATTTCTAGATATATTGTGCATTAGTCATCCTATTCCAAAACAATTCCACCTACTCTGTGGTCTCTTGGACAAGACAAGGTCCTAATATATCTACCCCTCCTACCACCAGTGAACTAGGGGTGATCAGCATGGCCTACCATACAAATCCTCAAAATTTTTCATTAGAATCATTTCCTAAAAGTGTTATTATAGGGAAACTCCAAAATGGGTGTGTGTGTCTCCCAAGAAACCCCGAAATCCAGGAAGCATGATCATACCATGTCCTCAAAAAACTGAATCGTGTGCTTGGACTTGACATCTATTTGAGGACGTTAAGTTGTACTCAAAAGTACATGTGTACCCAAATCCATCTGTAGTCCCTTCCAGACACGAGAAGTAATCCGTGCATCCCTATTTGAAACGATAGAGTAAGGAACCCCCTGAAAACATAAAATATCTCAAATTTAAAACCTTCCAATCTCATCAACACTAAAGGTTTCCTTAATCATTAGGAAATGTGCATCCTTCGTGAGTTTGTCAAAAAAACCCCAAAATGCATCATTCCCTCAAGGCGACCTCTGTAAACTCAACACAAAATCCAACATGACATAATTACACCTCCACTCAGGAATGGGTGACTATTGTAAAAATACTTGCCGGTTATTGATGGTCTACCTTCACCTACAGATAGGTGGAACATCTCAAGACAAAACTAGCTACATCCCTCTTCATGCTTGGCCACCAATACTTATGGTGTAGATCTTGATACATCTTGGTGAAACCATGGTGAACTACCCATTTTGAGGCATGAAAATCTCACAAAATATCTTAGCGTATGTCTACTGACACCCATATACACCCATGAAAACAAAAAACATCATCCTCTCCTATGGTCCACCCAGGATTAGGGTCCTCTCCTGACACACTCTCCCATAGGACAAGGCCTTCAGAATCTGATAGTATCCCCATTCTCACTCGATCCAGTAGAGTAGATGTAACAGTAATAGAAGAATTAAATGTCTACCCCTATCTTTCATGAACTTCAAAATTCATCTTAGAGAGCAATGCCATAAGCTGTCACTCACTTATGGCCTCCTTAACTACTAATATCTGAGTCCTTCTGGTCAACGCATCAGCCACTACATTGCCTTTCCCAGGCATGTAGGCAAGCTCAAATTCAAATACTGAAGGTACTAAACCCACCTTCACTGTCTCAAATTTAGATCACAGTGAGTAAATATATACATGAGACTTTTGTGGTTAGTGTATACAATAATATGATCTCCCAAAAGATAATGTCTCCAATAGTGTAAAGCAGTCACAACTGCAGATAACTTGAGATCATGCATCGGGTAATTCCTCTCATGTGGCCTCAACTGCTATGAACCGTATGCAATGACTCCTTCTCCTTTCATCTGCACTAATCCTATACCAATACCTTATGCATCATAGTAAATGGTGTAACTCTTTCCTTGCTCCGGAAAAAACAATATCGTTGTTGAAGTCAATCTCCCTTTCAGATCCTAAAAAGCTGAATCGCAGGAATCTTTCCACAAGTACATTGCACCCATCTTAGTTAGGCCCTTCAGTGGAACTTATAATCATGATATGTCCTGTATAAATCATCTTTAGTAACCATCCATCCCCAAAAAACTATGTACTTGAAATACATTCTTTGGCTTTTCTAAGGAAACTATTTCTCGCACTTTATCTAGGTCTACTGATACTCTTGTCCATGAGATAACATGAACCAAGATGTGAATTTGGTCCATACAAAAGTGGCATTTTGGGAGCTTATAATATAACTGATGATCTCTTAGTATATTCAATATGATATCAATATGGGTAGTATGGTTGTTCCAAGTGTGATAGTTCTCCAAGATATCATCCATGAAGACTACCACAAAAGAATACATGTAAGAATGGAACTCTTGGTTCATCAGCATAATGAAAATTGTCGATGCGTTCATGAGACCAAATATCATAACCATATACTTTTATAGACCATACATACTCTAAAAGTATGTAAGAGGTATATCTGATGGCATAACATGTAACTGATTATGAATGGATCTCAAGTCAATCTTTGAGAACACCCAAGATCCTTAAAGCTGATCAAATAAATCATTGATCCTAGGAAAGGGATATCGATTATTTATCATCAACTGGATCAACATATGATAATCTACACAAATACTTAGGGTATATTCCATCTTCTTTGTGAAAAGAACAGTCAAACCCCAATGAGAAATGTTGGATAGGGTTATACCCAATACACGCAAGAGGTGGTGAATTGTGCCTTTTAAAAAAATTTCACGAATAGTGATGATGATTCAGTCTGTCCTTTTATCTTTATCAGGTTGTTTATGCAGTGAAAATAAACACTTAAAGGATGCAAGGATGTATAGTGGTTTGGGGAACAGAAGTCCCCTAGTCCACTCCACCAACTCTCTACTCCATGAGCATGGTGATTTTCACTATATGGTCCTCTTATCAACAGGTCGTTCACAATTGAGTGCAGGAAGTTAACACCTTTTCAAGTTAAGGATAAAACATAGCCTTCTGGTTTATACACAGAACAGAATACAAAACATATTTTGAGAATCTGATTACTCAAAATAAATAGAGTATTTGCCTTGAAATACTTTCCAGTTTTCTTCATTGTTGCAACAGCACGCAACTGACAGTAGATGGATCGTTGTCTTCAGAAAGAGTGATCTTCAGGTAGAAGTAATTATGAGATTATCATATTATAGTAGATATTGAAATGAATTTATAAACTTCAACAATAGTATATTCTCAATAGATAATCAATTTAGAATCAGTTAATCTTCAACGTGTTTCTTCTTCTAAAAAAATAGAGTATGTGGTTCTTTGTAACAGAAAATCTGTAAATATCAAATGTCAATGTAAACTGTAGTTGTGAAAAACTTGAGAGCTTGTTATTATAATCTTTTTCTCAATTATCCATTTTTTTCTATATGTAATTAAAAATAACATAGATTTATATAGAATAACAACGAGTTTTTTCTTTTTAAAAATTAGATCCAAAAAATTCTCCTTTATAATCTCAATATTCAAATGTTTGAATAACAGAGCAGTCGTAACTCCCCTGAATATTCAGCATGAAAATATCCTCTTAAATTGATCCTTTGAATCACAAATAAACTACTTTGAATCAGACAAACAAGTTCTTCAAAATTGAGATTTTAATCAGGCTTGAAATCAGCCAAATAATCTACATAGAGATTGTTGCTTAATAAAGTCGTAATTTAAATCTCTGATGCTAAACGTAGGGTTGAACTGTGTATCATACATTCTCTAAATGTAAGGTTCACAACATAAAGTTGATCATACATTATTCAAATGTAAGGTATATCACCCATACTTTTCTCTTCAACTCTCAAACGTACGGTATATAATCCACACTTTTATCAGTTTCTAAATGTAAGGTACATGATCTATACTCTTTGATAAAACGTAAGTTTGTTTAAAAAAGTAAGGTTGACGAACCATACTTTTGAGGAAAAAACATAACGTTCCATACTAATGTAAGGTTCTTCTTCCATAATTTTCTGATATCCCAAATGTAAGGTTCTTTCCAAATGTAGGTTTCTTATTTCATAATTTTCTGATATCCCAAACGTAGAGTAAATGACGGATTCCATCCTTATGCTACGCTCCCCAATGTAGGGTATGAATAGTGTTTCCAGAACACGGTAATACGCTAAAACAATTTATGAACACGTAGAGCATGAACAATGTTTCCAAAACACACTAAAAAGATTTCCAAACACTTTATCAAATATTCCACATGGATTAAACACTTAAATATTATTCCAAAATAGAGAAATAAATAATATTAATTTCCTAAGATATACTCAAATTAAAATCATTAAAATAACAAATAAGTGTATTTTTTAACATAAAAATCATCATAAAGAAATATAGTGTTGTTCTCAACAATCTCCCCATAATAATAATAAAGTATTGTTGAAAACAACAATTACTCAACAATCTCCCCCTTTTTTATGATAAAAAAACCCATGAAATGACCAATGAAATTATCTTACAAAATTAATTATATACAGTTTAGAATTTTTAAAAGATAAAAACAATATTTAATTTTAATAAAAATATTTCAACAAGAAATAAACATTGTCTTATCCATAATTACATATATATATATATAAAAAAATATTCGAAAATTTTAAAATTTATCCCACTTTATAAAGTAAAATAATATCTCCTCCTTTATAAATAAAGAAAATAAAATTTTGTGTTTTATCCAAAAAAAATATCTCTATTCATTTTTATCTGTATTTCTCCCCTTTAAAGAATGAAAGAAAAATAAAATTTCTTTTCTCCCTCTAAGTAGAAGATTAAAATTCTTAAAATAAGATTTTAAAAACTTAAAATAAAATTTTCTGTTTATCAAAATTTCTCCCCCTTTTTGTGATTTCAAAAAGAATGATAGAATAAAAAATATAACACTTTTTAATGTAGCACTAAACTTATGTAAATTCTTATAATAAACTATTTGTCAATATTTAAAACTATATTACTAGAATTATAACATAGACAATATAGTAAAACAAATTAATAACACATAAACATGGAATGAAAATATATTTTATTGAAATTATAAGTACAAGTACAGTAATGACAATGGGAATCAAGGTTTGGCTCAAAAAAAGGTTTGAAATAGGTCTCACCTTCTCTGGATTAATTATTTGATTTCTACTAAATGATTCCTCAGCCTCTTCTTTAATCCATATCCCAACTGGATAATGAGATCTCTTCCCTATTGAGTGAAACGGATATCCTCAATCAAATTAACTCTAAAGAACTCATGCAGCATTTATTCCTTTTCCATAAAAGAGTTAACTTATTTATGAACTTATTCAACAAAGTTCTTATTCTAGGTTCATCTAAAGTTAACTGCTCGACAAGATGCTTTTGGTTGTCTAACAAGGAAGACAATGGAGCACTGTTTCACTGAAGGTCCTACAATCTATCATTCATATTTCTCATTATTGTTGTAATGGACTAAAATCTCTTTATCATATCATGTGAAGTACCTGAGGTACCTTCTTGACTATTCATGATAGTTGAGAATGATTACTTGATGTAAATCTTAAAATTTGCCAAATATAACTTCATTACCATCTCAGATTTCAAAATTTCAACTTCATCCAACATATCCTTCTTAAAAACTTAAAATTCTTGTTTTGAAACAGAACTGGCTTTCAATTTCTAAAATCTATGATTTTCCTTTTCCAAAGCTCTTCTTAAAGCATCATTTTCTGATTCAACTATTTTTATCTTTCTATACAGCTCCTCAACTTCTACATTCATAGAATCAGAGGAACCTTGTGATTGATTCTCAATCTGATCTTCCACTAGATTTAACAGAACTAAAGGTAGGGAGTTAGCTTCTGATTTCTCTTAATCCGCTCTCTGTACTGTGTTCTCTACAAATTTTTCCTTCGATTCCTTCCCTGACTCATCCACATAAAAATCCTCATTAATAATTTCAGTGTGAATTTCATAAAGGTTATATTATTGGTTCATATTAACAGGTTCTTTATCCTCCTGAGTATCTTCTTCATTTGTTTCCTTTAAGACCGGGTCCTCTAATATAGGTTCTTATTGAGCTAATTCCACTTGAACAATCTCAGTACGCTGTATAGGTTGAACAGATTTAGGTCTAGCCACTTTATCTTCTCTAGGATTTTCAATAGTTTGAGGCACAATTTCTTTTTCCACTTGAGGAGTCACCTCAATCTGAGAAACTGTTGGTTGTTCAATTTCCTATACTTCAGATTCTCTAATAAATCTCTAGCTCATAAGAGGGTCAATTGAATTACCTTTTTCTTGAACTAGCTCCTCAACATCTAGAGCCACTAAATTTCTTTTCCTCTAAAGTCCCTCTTGACTTCCCTCATCAGTAGGTGGATATACTACTTCAAATCTAATTCTTCTTGATATTTTTGAAATATCACTGGTTCTTGATTCAGCCATACATTCTTTAGACATTCCAGGTTGCTCCCTCTGAGATGATTCTTGGTCTTCCTCATCTCTAAAAGGTATAATATATCCTTTCATAGTACTCTAGAATAATCCAATATTCCTTAGAGTTCTATCATTGAACAAAAATTTGTGATGACATCTTACTCTGGAATCCACCAATCTGATCATATCCTTCTGGAAGAGCAGTTTTGAAATGAATCTTCCAAAGGGATAGAAGTTCATCAGTGCTTCTGGTTGATAGCAATAGTTGAGATATCTTACCATATATCTCGTAAAATTAAACTTGATTTCACTCATAAAAAAACATTATGTACATGTTAGGAAACAAAATCTTCTCCATCTCTGACATCCTAGGTGAAATCCCTATTTTCACAAACTTAACAAGAGTCTTCTGATCAGGTTCTAAATCCTTCACTAACATTTCTCTTATATTTGTATAATAAAAAATAAATGACATAATGTACTCGAACTTATGTAAATTTTCACCAATATTCTTTATATAGAAATGATAAACTTCCCTATGAGGGTAGTTTAATATCATAGTGATTTCCATAAAAGAGATAGAAAAATCTCGAGCTTTGATTTTCACAATTACTGTATATTCATCTTTTCACTGACTAAATTGAACAGATTTGAAGAAATAACACAGTTCTACCTCATATAAAAATTTTGTATTTTTTCACTAAAAGTCTGCTCGAGATTCTAAAATGTGAGGGCGTTCCTCAGCATCAGATCTGTTTTATACAAACATTCTAGGTCAATTACTTTTCCTTGTAAAATATTTCTTTCTTCCATGTACTGGAACTTGTCATTATTGGTTTATCCTTCCTCGATTATTTTTTTCTTGTCCATTTCTGTCATAGATTTATAAAGGTCTGAAGATCTAGGGTTTCGAAGGTTCAGGTTTGGGTAGACAAGAGTGGTAAGTTTTTCCAATTTCTAATGGTTTTGAAAAAAATGAATTGGTTTATAATTTGAAATGGTTTCTAAAATCCATTATTCCTGTTTCATTATGAAAATAGTAATTATTACATTATTTAAAAGTAAAAATGTACGCAGAAAATATTTAAAGCAGTACAGATGAAATTTTAAATTATTCTAAAAAAAAGTAATTAAATTTATTAAAAAAATATTAAAATAATTAAATAAGAAAAATTAAAATTAAAATTTTCATTTAAAAATAAATAAACCTAAATCACCCTTAATAAAATCAAACCTTGAAATGGGAAGTGTTTTAGTAAAAATATCAGATAATTTAATTTTAGTACTTACAAATTCTAAAATTATATCCTTTTTAAGAACATGGTCTCTTAGAAAATGATGTCTGATATCAATATGCTTAGTCCTAAAATGATTAATATGCTTTTTTGAAATATTTATAGCACTTTTATTATCACATAAATTAGGTGTATTATTAAAATTTAGTCTAAAGTCTATAGGAGTGTTTTTCATCCACAGAACTTGTGCACCAAAACTGCTTGCAGACACATATTCTGCCTCAGCTGTTGCAAGGCTACTAAGAGTTGTTTCTTACTAGACCATAAAACTAAAGATATTCCTAAAAACTGACAGGTCTATGAGGTGATTTTTCTATCTAATCTAAAGCTTCCAAAGTCAGTATCTAAATATGAAATTAAATTAAAATCAGAAGTTTTTTGATAGAGAAGAGATTAGAAAACAGGTCCTTTTAAATAACTAAAAAATATTTTAACAGCACTTAAATGAGATTCTTTAAGATTATGTTTAAATCTTTCACAAAGATATACTGAGTACATTATATCTGGCTTTCTAGCAGTAAGATATAATAAATTTCCAATCATACCTCTATATAACTTATTGTAAACTGATTTTCCAGTTTCATCCAAATCAAGTTTTATATTAGTACACGTAGTATTTGTATATGTCTTGCTATTTTCAAGTCCAAAATTTCGTTAGTAAATAAGTAATGTATTTTATTTGATTCAAAACATTTCCAAAATATTTTTGATAAATTTTAAGTCCTAAAAATAAATTTAATTATCTCATAATACTCATTTCAAATTCATTTTTCATTATATTTGAAAACTCATGACAATGTTTTTTGTTTGTTGACATAAAAATTACATCATCAACATAAATTTGAACCAGTAATATATTAGAGTTTATAGTTTTGTTAAATAATGTTGGATCTACCATTCCAATAGAAAAATCATTTTTCAAAAGGAAAGAACTTAATAATTTATACTAATCTCTAGGTACTTGTTTAATTCCATAGAAAGATTTAGTATGTTTAAAAATAGAATCTAGTTTTGTGAACCTTCAAAACCAGGAGGTTTATCAACATAAACAACCTCCAATAAATAACGATTTAAAAAGGTAGACTTAACATCCATCTGAAATAATTTAACGTTCATATGAGATACATAGGCTAAAAGGATCCTAATGGCTTCTAATATAGCTATAGGTTTAAAGGTCTCATCATAATCTATACCTTCTTCCTGATTATATCCTTTATCTACTAGTATTTCTTTATTTATAGTTATTATTCCTTGATCATATTTTTTATTTCTAAAGACCCATTTAGTTCCTGTAACTTGATAGTTCTGTGGTCTTTCAACTATTTTCCAAACTTCATTTCTTTTTAATTGGTGTAGTCGTTATTACATTTATATAATCCAACATTCATCAACTAAGTCTTCTTTTAATGTATTAGGTTCTAATTAGGATAGAAAGGTAGAGAATTCAACAATATTTCCTACATTTCTTCTAGTTTTTATTCTAGTTTCTAGGTTTCCTATAACAGTTTCTAAAGGGTGATTCTTTTGGTTTCTAGACAGTCCAGGTAGTCACTGTTAGGTTCTTCAATGTCATGTTCTTGTGAACTGGAATAAATTTCATTTATATCTTTTTCAAAGTCATCTCTTAAGTTTTCAAGTCTCATGTTATCATTAAAGTCAAATTCATCAATTTGGTCTGTCCTTTTCCAAAAAGGAATCAGATTCATCGACTTTCACATGAACTGATTCTTCAACAATCCTTGAAATTTTATTAAAAAATATGTAAGATTTGGAAGTAGAATAATATCCTATGAAAATACCTTCATCAGATTTTGTATCTAACTTACCAGGATTATCCTTGGTGATTAAGTTATAAACCTTGCATCTAAAAAAATTAAAGTAATTTACTTTAGGTTTTATGTTATTTCAGAGTTTATAGGGTTTATTTTAAAAAATTGGTCTCATTAAAACTCTATTCATTATATTGCAGGTTGTACTTACAGATTCTTCCTAGAAATAGGTAGGAAGTATGAATTCATTTAGCATAGTCCTAGGCATTTCCTGAATAGTTCTATTTCTTCTTTCAACAATCTCATTTTGTTGAGGTGTTTTTGGTGGAGAGAAGGTGTGTTTAATACCCATATTTGAGAAAAAGGAATTGAACTCCATATTCTCAAATTCTCCAACATGATCACTTCTTAATGAAATTATTTTAAAACCTTTTTCATTTTGAATAGATTTTCCAAAACATTCAAATATTGTAAAAGCTTCATTTTTATATTTTACAAAGAAAATCCATGTAAATATTGAACTATCATCAATTAATATATATACATATAATTTACAATCCCAAAATTCTATTCTTGAAGGTCCAAAAAAATCTATATCAATAAGTTCTAGAGGTTTAGATGTAGAAATTTATTTAACAAATTTGAAGGATGATTTGTGCTGCTTTCCAAGTTGACATGCATCAGAGAATCTATCACTTTCAAATTTGAGACTAGGCATATCATAAACCAATTGTTTCTTAGATAACTTATGTAAATCATATATATTAAAATTTACAAGTCTTTTATTCCTGATCCATGATTCATTTATCTTAGCAGTTAAGTAGTTTACTTTTTTGTTTACCTAAGGAATTTAAATCCAGGGTATAAACATTTTCAGTTCTGGGTGCTCTAAATTTAAGCAATTTATCTTTAAAAATTAAACAACAGTTGTTAGAGAAATCAAAACAATAATCATCATCACAATGTTTAGAGATACTTATCAGGCTGTGTTTCAATCCTTGTACATAGAGTACTTTATTAATTGAGATAGCTTCTGGATATATAACTGTTCCAATGCCAATAATTTAACCTTTGGAATTCTCACCAAATGTGACTAATCCACCATTCTTTTGGGATAGTTCTATAAAGTTTTATGAGTTTCCAATCATATTCCTATAGTAGCCACTGTCTATATACCATATTTCAGTTCAACTTCAATGACTTGCTTCCTATAAAGGCATTTAAACAAAAGTTTGTTTTGGTACCCATATTCTTTTAGGTCTAGTAGTGTTAGCTAGAAAAGACCTAGGAATCCAGACTTGTTTTGTTTTTTTTAATCAATAGAATAATTAAAAATACTTGCAACAAAGGCTTTCTTAATCCCACTTATTGGTGGTTGCCTTAAATAACAGTTTTTAGATATGTGACCTTTTGTTCAATAGTAGTTGCAAATTTTACCTTTTTTACTTGGAACAAAATAGTTATTATACAGATTGGGTTTATCACATTTACTGTTTATTCCATATCATTCCTTTTTAATTACATTATTTCAAATAATTTAATTTAGTGTATTTTCAACTTTTTTTAAAAAAGAGCTGCATTTTTGTATGTTTCTACTTATGTTTTTAGTGTTTTTATTTAAGTTTCATTATCTGTATAGTTTGTATTTGATGATTTATTTTATTAAATTAAATATTGATGTTGTTTTAGCAGAGTGTCTCTTTCTCCTAAAACAGCAGTGTGGATATTTTTTAGTGATTTATGTTTCTTAAATAGGGAATCCTATTTCTTTTCCAGCATATTGTAGTAGGCTACAAGTTTATTATTTGAACAACTAGAACTATAATCAGAATCAGGTGAGTAATAAGATTGTACGTCATCAGCTTCTATTATAAAGCACATATTTTATTTTATATTTGATTCTTCCTTTTCTGATTAAGACTTTGATGAGATGTTGGAGTCTTCAGAAACACACCAAGTAGCTTTCATTGATCTTTTTTATTTTTTCTCATAATCATTGTTTTTTAAAAATTTCTTTTTCTTTTCTCCTTTTAATTAAGGAATGTCAGGTCTTATGTGGCCCATATTTTTTTTATTCATAGAATATGACTTATTTTTGTTCCTTTTCATCCTTTTGGAAAGATTTCCTGAATCAATTCTTCTTTCTATATAATTTACTAAACATTATGGCTAGATGAGCTAGTTCCACATATAAATTAGATGAATCAGAACTATCTGATTTCACTTTGATTTCATTCTTCTTATTTCTTCTCTTCTTTTGGAATGTAACTTTCAAAGTAGTATTTTATCTTTTGATCAAGACTTTATGCTCATTTTCTTTATCTACCATCTCAAATTCATACATCATCAGGGTTCTAATTAATTTTCTCATAGTTAGATATTTGACTGGTGATGATTGCCTAGTGTTCATTGATATCTAATTACATCTAGGTGGTAGTACTCTCAGTACTTTCAGGGCTTGATCTACTTATTTGATAGGATCTCCCATGGATGAGATATTGTTAAAAAATTCTGTAAGTCTTACATTCATATGGGTGATGCTTTCTTCTTCAAACATTTTGAACGTGTTAAATTTCAATTTAGTTGTGGCATACCTCATTTGTCTGAAATTTTCAGTTCCTTCAAAAGAAACTACAATTGTCTTCCACATTTCATAAGTAGTCAGGCACTGAGATACTCTGTTGAATTCATCTAGTCTAAGTCCACTGATGATAGCATTCATAGCTTTCAATTTTATATCATACTCTGCTTTTTTGTATCAGCACTCCATGTTTTATGTTTCTCAGAAATCACATAGGGTGTTATAATTTTCGAGTAGACTCTATATCCAAGACTTTTTAGAGAGATGATCATCCTCGATTTCTAGCATCTATAATTTTCACCGTTGAAATAGGGATCTCGGACCATTGACATACCATCACGTGTATCTGCCATTATGCTCTTAGTATAATCCTTTGAAACCTTCATATTGTTATAGATTTACCTAAAGAATGACCTCTAATACCAATTTTTGAATTGGTTTATATCAAATATGCACAAAAGGGGGTGAATTGTGCCTTTTACAAATTCATCACGAATCGTGATGATGACTGAGTCTGTCATATTATCTTTATCAGTTTTTTATGCTGTAAAAAATAAATAGTTAAAGGACGCAAGGATGTATAGTGGTTTAGGGAACAAAAGGCCCCTATTCCACTCCACAAATGCTCTACTTCACGAGCTTGGTGATTTTCACTATCTGGTCCTCTTATCAATAGACCATCCACAACTGAGTGCAGGCAGTTGATACCTTTACAAGTTGAGGCTAAAACAGAGCCACATGGTTCATACACAAAACTGAATACACATATTGGTATGAGAAGACGATTACTCAAAATAAATAGAGTATTTGTCTTGAAATAATTTTCAATTGTTATTCACAGTTACAATAGCACGCAACTGATAGTACATGGATCATCTTCTTCAGAAAGAATGATCTTCAGGTAGAAGTAATTATGAGTTGATCCGATTGTAGTAGATCTTGAAATGAATTTAGAAACTTCAACAACAGTAGATTCAAAATAGATAATCGATTTAAAACCGATGAATCTTCAACAGGTTTCTTATTCTTTAGAAAAATAGAGTTTGTGGTTCTTTTTAACAATAAATCTGTAAATCTCAAATGTCTCTGTAAACTGTAGTTGTGAAAAACTCGAGGGCTTGTTCTTCTAATCTTTTTCACAATGATCTATTTTTTTCTATATATAATTCAAAATAACACATATATATATAAAATAACGACGAGCATTTTCCTTTTAAAAATTAGATCCACAAAATTTGCTTTTAGAATTCCAATATTCAAATGTTTTAATAACAGAGCAGTCATAACTCCCCTGAATATTCAGCATGAAAAGATCCTATTAAATCAATCCTTTGGATAAAAAATTAATGGATTTGAATCATTAAAATACGTTCTTTAAAATTGGGTGTTAAATTTTGCTTGAAATCATCCTAATAATCTGCATAAAGACCGTTTCTTAATAAAGTCACAATTTAAATCTTCGATGCCAACCGTAAGGTTGAACAACAAATCATACATTCTCTAAACGTAAGGTTCACAATGTATGGTTGATCATCCATTCTTTAAATGTAAGGTTGATCATCCATACTTTACTCTTTAACTCTCAAACGTATGGTATATATAATCGACACTTTTATCAGCTTCTAAATTTAAGGTATATGATCCATACTTTTCGATTAAACTAAAGGTTGTTTACAAAAGTAAGGTTGAAAAACCATACTTTTGAGAAACAAACCTAACGTTCCATACTAACAGAGGGTTCTTCTTCCATAATTTTTTGATATCCCAGATTTAAGGTTATTTTCAGACATAGGGTTATTCTTCAATACTTTTTTGATATCCCTAATGTAAAGTAAGCTACAGATTCCATCATTACGCTAAGATCCTCAATGTAGGTTATGAACAGTGTTTCCAGAACATGCTAATACATTAAAAAAAATTCTGAACACGTAGAGCATGAACAATGTTTCCAAAACACGCTAAAAATATTTGCAAACACTTTATGAAATATTCCATGTGGATTAAACACTTTAATATTATTACAAAATAGAGAAATAAAGAATATTAATTTCCAGAAATATACTCAAAGTAATATCATTAGAATAAAAAATAAGGGTATTTATGAACATAAAAATCATCATAAAGAAATAGAGTATTGTTCTCAGCAATATCCCCCAAATATTAATAAATTATTGTTGAAAAAAATACTTACACAACAATATCCCCCATTTTTATGATCACAAAACTCAGGAAATAACCAATGAAGTTGTCTTACAAAATTAATTTCATATATTTTAGAATTTTTCAAAGATAAAAACAATATTTAATTTTAACAAAATTATTTAAAAAAGATATAAACATTGTGTTATCAATAATTACATATATATATATATAAACAAACATTAAAAAATTTGAAAATTTATCCCCCTTTTTAAAGTAATATAATATATCCTCCATTATAAAAAAGGAAATAAATTTTTTTGTTTTATCCAAAAAAATATATCTTCTTTCATGTTTATTTGTATTTCTCACCTTTGAAGAAAGAAAGAAAAATAAAATTTATTTTTTTCCTCTAAGTAAAAGATTCAAAATCATAAAATAAAATTTTAAAAACATAAAATAAAATGTTGTGTTTATCCAAATTTCTATTCTTTTTGTGATATCAAAAAGAATTATAGAATAAGAAATATAACACTTTTTAATGTAACACTGAACTTAAGTAAATTCTTATAATAAACTATATATCAATATTTGAAACTGGATTACTGGCATTATTACAAAGATAGTACAGTAAAAAAAATTAATAACACATAAACATGGAATATAAATATATTTTATTGAAAATATAAGTACAAGTACAGTAATGACAAAGGAGATCAAGGTTTGGCTCAACAAAGGTTTGAAACTTGTCTTGTCTTCTCTAGATTAATTCCTTGATTTCTTCTAATTGATTCCTTAGCCTCATCATTAATCCATCTCACAACTGGATAATGAGATCTCTTCCCTCTTGAGGAAAATGAATATCTTCAATCAAATTGACTCTAAAGAACTCATGCAGCCTTTCTTCCTTTTCCATAAAAAGAGTTAACTTATCTGTGAACTTATTCAACAAAGTTCTTATTCCGGGTTTATCAAAAGTTATCTGCTCAACCAGATTCTTTTGGTTGTCTAACAAGATAGGAAATGTATCACTGTTGCACTAAAGGTCCTAAAATTTTTCATTCATATTGCTCAATACTATTATAATGGACTAAAATCTCTTTATCATATCAGGAAAAGTACTTGAGGTACCTTCTTGACTGTTCCTAACAGTTACAAATTGTTGATCCATGAAAATATTAAAATCTACTAAATCTGACATCTTACCATCTCAGATTTGAAATTTGTAACTTTAACCAACATATCCTTCTTAAAAACATTAACATAAAGTTTTGAAATAGAAGTATATTTATATTTTTGAAATATCTGATTTTCCTTTTCCAATGCTCTTCTTAAATCGTCATTTTTTTTATTCAACTCTGGTTAACTTTCTATATAGCTCCTCAACTTCTACATTCTTAGAATTAGAGGCAACTTGTGCTTGATTCTCAGTCTGATCTTCCACTAGATTGAAAAAAACTAAAGTTAAGGATTCAACAGATGATTTCTCTTCATCCTTTCTTTGTACTAGCTTCTTTAATGATTTTCCCTTTGAGTCCTTTCCTAATTCATCCACAGAAAAATCATCATTAATAATTTTAGTTTGAATTGTAGTAAGGTTCTATTCTTGGTTCATATTAATAGGTTCTTTCTCCTCTTGAGCATCTTATTCATTGGTTTCCTCCAAGACTGGATCCTCTAATATAGGTTCCTCTTGAGCTAATTCCACTTGAACAATCTTAGTAGGCTGTATAGGTTGAACATATTCAGGTCTATCCACTTCAACTTCTCCATGATTTTCAACAGTTTGGGGCACAATTTCTTTTTTCACTTGAGGAGTCACCTCAATCTGAGAAACTATTGGTTGATCAATTTCCTATATTTCAGATTCTCTAATAAATCTCTAGATTATAAAAGGTTTGGTTGCATTAGATTTTTCTTGAACCTGCTCCTCACAAGCTTGAGCCACTCGATGTCTTTTCTTCTGAAGTCCATCTTGAATTCCTTCATCAGCAGGTGGATTGACTTCTTCAAATATAATTCTTCTTAATGTTTTTGAAACATCACTAGTTTTTTATTTATCCATGCCTTCTTTAGACTTTTCGGGTCCCCCCCCCCCTCCATGAGATGATTCCTGGTCTTCCGTAGCTCTAACAGGCATAATGTTTCTTTTTACCTTACTCTATAAGAATCCAATATTCCTCAAGGTTCCAGAATTTAAAACATTTTTGTGATGGCATCTTACTCTGGAATCCACCAATCTGGTCATATCATTCTTGAAGAGTAGTTTTGAAATGAATCTTCCAAAGGGATAGAAGTTCATCAGTGCTTCTGGTTGACACCAATAGTTGAGATATCTCACCATATATCTCAAAAAATTCAACTTTATTTCAATCATAAATAAAAACATTGTGTACAATTTAGGAAACAAAATATTCTCCATCTCTAACATCCTAGGTGCAATCCTTGTTTGCACAAACTTAACAAGAGTCTTCTAATCAGGTTCCAGATCCTTTACTAGCATTTTTTTTACATTCGTAGAACCAAAAATAAATGGCATAATGTCCTCAGACTTATGTACATTTTCACCAATATTCTTTAAGTCAAAATGATAAACTCCCTCATGAGGTCAGTTTAATATTTTAGCGATTTCCACAGATAAGATAGAAAAATCTCGATCTCCAATTTTCATAATTATTGTATCTTATTTTTTTTTCAAGACTAAATTGAATAGATTTGAAAAAATAACGCAGTTCTACCTCATATAATTTTTTTTATTTTTTCTACTAAATGTTTGCTCAAGATTATGATATGCGAGGTCTTGCCTCAACATCAGATCCATTTGATACAGCCATTCCAGGTCGATTACTTTTCCTTGTATAATATTTCTTCTTACCGTGAACTGACACTTGGCATTGTTGGTTTCCCATTCCTCGATTATCTTTGTCTTGGCCATTTTTTTCATAGATTTATAATGTTCTGAAGAGCTAGGGTTTCAAAGGTTCAGGTTTGGGTAGACAAAAGTGGTAAGGGTTTTCTATTTTGAAAGGTTTTGAATGAAATGAACGTGTTTAGAATTTGAAACGGTTTCTTACATCCTTTATTCCCATGTCATTACACCTATAGTAATTATTACATTATTTAAAAGTAAAAACATATGCAAAAAAATTTAAAGAAGTACATATGAAATTTTAAATTGTTCTAAAAACAAGTAATAAAATTTATTAAAAAACATTAAAATAATAATTAAAATGATTAAATTAGAAAAATTAAAATTAAAATTTTCATTTAAAAATAAATAAACTTAGCTCCCCCTTAATAAAATTAAACCTTGCAGTGCGAATTGGTTTAGTAAAAATATCAGCTAATTGAATTTCAGTACTTATAAATTATAAAAATATATCCTTTTTAAGAACATGGTCTCTTAGAAAATGATGTCTGATATCAATATGCGTAGTCCTAGAATGATTAATAGGGTTTTTTGAAATATTTATTGCACTTTTATTATCACATAAAATATTTTTATTATTAAAATTTTGTCCAAAGTCCATAAGAGTGTTTTTCATCCACAAAATTAGTGTACAGAAACTACCTGCATATACATATTTTTCCTTGGCTATTGAAAAGGAAACTAAGTTTTGTTTCTTACTAGACCACGAAACTAAAGTTATTACTAAAAAGTTACAGGTCCCTGAGGTGATTTTTCTATCTAATCTAAAGCTTCCAAATTCAGCATCTGAATATAAAATGAAATTAAAATCATGAGTATTTTGATATAGAAGAGATTGAAAAATAGTTCCTTTTAAATATCTAAAAAATATTTTAACCTCACTTAGATGAGATTCTTTAGGATTAGATAGAAATCTTTCACAATGACATTCTAATTACATTATATGTGGGCTGCTAGCAGTAAGATATAATAAACTTCCAATCATACCTCTATATATCTTGTTGTCAACTGATTTTCCAGTTTCAACCAAATCAAGTTTTATAATAGTACACATAGGATTTGTATATGTCTTTCTATTTTCAAGTCCATATTTTTTCAGTAAATCAGTAATGTTTTTGATTTGATTCAAAACATTTCCAAAATCTTTTTGATAAATTTTAATTCCAAAAAAGAAATTTAAATTTCCCATCATACTATTTTCAAATTTATTTTTCATTAAATTTAAAAATTCCTGACAAAGTTTTTTTTGTTGATCAAAAAAATACATCATCAACATAGATTTGAACCAATAAAATATTATAGTTTACATTTTTCTTAAATAATGTTAGATATTCCATTCCAATATTAAAATCATTTTTCAAAAGAAAAGAACATAATATTTCATACCAAGCTCTAGGTTCTTGTTTAAGGCCATAGAGAGATTTAGTATGTTTAAAAACAGAATCCGGTTTTTGTGAACTTTCAAAACCAGGAGGTTGATCAACATAAAATTTCTCCAATAAATAACCATTTAAAAAGGCATACTCAACATCCATCTGAAATAATTTAAATTTCATATGAGTTGCATAGGCTAAAAGGATCCTAATGGATTCTAATCTAGCTATAGGTGTAAAGGTCTCATCATAATCAATACCTTCGTCCTAATTATATCCTTTAGCTACTAGTATTTCTTTATTTATAGTTATTATTCATTGATAATCTTTTTTATTTCTAAAGACCCATTTAGTTCCTATAACTTGATAGTTATGTGGTCTTTTAACTAATTTCCAAACTTCATTTCTTTTGAATTGGTTTAGTCTTTCTTGAATTGATATCATCCGAATTTCATCAACTAATGGTACTTCTAATGTCTTAGGTTCTAATTGGGATAGAAAGGAAAAAAATTCAACAAGATTTCCTACATTTCTTCTAGTTTTATTCCATTGTCTAGGTCTCCTATAATAGTTTATAAAGAGTGATTCTTTAGGGTTCTAGACTATCTAGGTAATACACTGTCAGGTTCTTCAATTTCATGTTCTTCTGAACTGGACTGAATTTCATTTATATCTTTTTCAAAGTAATCTTTTAAGTTCTCAAGTATCATGTTATCATTAGATTAAGATTCATCAATTTGGCCTTTCCATTTCTCAAAGGGGTTAGATTCATCAAATTTCACATGAACTGATTCTTCAACAATCCTTGAAATTTTATTAAAAACCCTATATGCTTTGTAAGTTGCATAATATCCTAAGGAAATACCTTCATCAGATTTTGGATCAAAATTACCAAGAATATATTTGGTGGTTAAGCTGTAAACCTTACATCCAAAAACATTAAAGTAATTTACATAACGTTTTCTATTATTCCAGAATTCATAGGGTGTATTTTTAAAAATTGGTCTGAATAAAAATATATTCATTATATAACAGGCTATACTTACAGCTTCTTCCTAGAAATAGGTAGGAATTATGTATTCATTTAGAATAGTCCTAGGCATTTCTTCAATAGTTTTATTTCATCTTTCAACAATCACATTATTTTCAGGTGTTCTTGGTACAGAAAAGGTGTGTTTAATACCCATATTTGAGAAAAAGTAATTGAATTCCAGATGGTCAAATTCTCCACCATGACCAATTCTTAATGATATTTTTTTTAAACCTTTTTCATTTTGAATAGCTTTGAAAAAACATTCAAATATAGTAAAATATTCATTTTTATATTTTATAAATAAAATCCAAGTAAATCTAGAATAATCATCAACTAATATACATATATAATTTACTATCTGAACATTCTATTCTGTAAGGTCCAAAAAAATCCATAGGGATAAGTTCTAAAAGTTTTGATGTAGTAATTTATTTAATAGATTTGAAGGATGATTTATGTTGCTTGCCAAGTTGACATGCATCACAGAATCTATCACTTTCAAATTTGAGACTAGGAATATCATAAACTAATTGTTTCTTAGATAACTTATGTAAAGAATATATATAGAAATTCCCAAGTCTTCAATGCCTAATCCATGATACATTTATCATATAAGTTAAGTAGTTTACTTTTTGTTTACACAAGGAATTTAATTCCATGGTATAAACATTATCAGTTATAAGTGCTCTAAATTTAAGTAATTTATCATTAAAAACTAAAAATAAGTTGTTAGATAAATCAACATAATAACCCTAATCACATAATTGAGAGATACTTATCAGTTTGTGTTTCAATCCTTGTGCATAGAGTACTTTATTGATTGAGACAGCTTCTAGATCTCTAATAGTTCCAATGAAAATAATTTTACCTTTGGAATTATCACTAAATGTGACTAATACACTATCATTTTGGGTTAGGGTTATAATGTTTGATGAGTTTATATTCATATTCCTAGATCAACCACTGTCCATATACCATATTTTAGTTCAGCTTTTATGACCTTCTTCCTGTAAAGGCATTTAAACAAAAGTTTGTTTTGGTACCCATATTCTGTTGGGTCCAGTAGTGTTAGCTAGAAAAGACATGGGAATCCAGACTTTCTTTGTTTTTCTATAATCAATAGAGTCATTCATACTAATTTCAATAATGTATTTCTTAATCCAACTTATTTTCGATTGCCTTAAATAACAGTTTTTAGATATGTGAAATTTTGTTCCACAGTAATTGCGAATGTTATCTTTTGTACTTGGAACAAAATAGTTCTTATATAGTTGGGGTTTCTCACCTTTACTTCTTATTACATATCATTCCGTTTTAATCACATTTTTTCCAAAAATTTCATTTAGTGTATTTTCACCTTTGGTAAAAATAAGAGCTGCATTTTTGTATGTTGATACTTTTGTTTATAATGTTTTTATTTTAGTTTTATTATCTATATAGTTGGTATTTGATGAGTTATATTTTTCAATTAACTTTGGATCTTGTTTTAAAAGAGTGTATCTTTCTCCTAAAACAGCAGTGTGAATATTTTACAGTTATTTAGGCTTCTTAAATAAGGAATCATATTTATCTTCTAGGATATTTCAATAGGCTGAAAGTTTATTATTTGAACAACTAGGACTAGAATCAGAATCAGGTGAGTAATAAGATTGTACCTCATCAGCTTCTTCCATAAATCACATATTTACTTTTAGATCTGATTCTTCTTTTTCTGATTAAGAATTTGATGAGCTGCTAGAGTATTCAGAAACACTCCAAGTAGCTTTCATTTCTCTTTTTTTCTGCTCATAATCATTGTTTTTGAAAAAAAAAATCTTTTATCCTTGTAATTGAGGAAAGTCAGGTCTTATATGGCCCATATCCTGGTCCAATCCACCAACTATCAACTCCATGAGCTTGGTTATTTTCACTATTTGGTCCTCTTATAAATAAACCATCCACAACTGAGTGTAGGCAGTTGATACATTTACAAGTTGAGGCTAAAACAGAGCCTTCTGGTTCATACATAGAACCGAATACACATCTTTATATGAGAAGATGATTACTCAAAATAAACAGAGTATTTGTCTTGAAATAATTTCCTATTGTTCTTTATAGTTGCAACATCACGCAACTGATAGTATATGGATCATTGTCTTCAGAAAGAATGATCTTCATGTAGAAGTTATTCTAAGATGATCCTGTTGTAGTTGATCTTGAAATGAATTTAGAAACATCAATAGAAGTATATTCACAATATATAATCAATTTAGAATCGGTGAATCTTCAATAGGTTTCTTCTTCTTTAGAAAAATAGATTTTATGGTTCTTTGTAACAGCAGATCTGTAAATATCGAATGTCTCTGTAAATTGTAGTCGTGAAAAAATCGAGATCTTGTTCTTCAAATATTTTTCACAATGATACATTTTTCACTATATGTAATTAAAAATAACATAGATATATATATATATATATAGAATAATGATGAGCATTTTCCTTTTAAAAATTAGATCCACAAAAGATTCCTTTAGAATTACAATAATCAAATGTTTGAATAATAGAGCAATCGTAACTCCCCTGAATATTTGGAATGTAAATATCCTATTAAATAAATCCTTTGAAACAAAAATAAATGGATTTGAATTAGTAAAATACGTGATTTAAAATCCATCTTTTAATCTGGCTTGAAATCAGCCTAATAATCTGCATAAAGACAATTTCTTAGTAAAGTCGTAATTTAAATCTTTGACGCCAAACTTAGGGTTGAACTACATAGCATACATTCTCTAAACATAAGGTTCACAACGTAAGGTTGATCATGCATTCTTACAATGTAAGGTTTATTATCCATACTTTTCTCTTAAACTCTCAAATGTATGGTATATAATCCATACTTTTATCAGCTTCTAAATGTAAGGTACATGATCCATACTGTTTGATAAAACGTAAGGTTGTTTATGATTGTAAGTTTGATGAACCATACTTTTCATAAACAAACATAATGTTCCTTACTAACATAGGGTTCTTCTTCCATAATTTTCTAATATCCAAAATTTAGGGTTCTTTCCAAATGTAGGGTTCTTCTTCCATACTTTTCTAATATCCCAAACGTAAAGTAAACGACGGATTCCATCCTTACGCTACACTCCTCAATGTAGGGTATGAACAGTGTTTCCAAAACATGCTAATACACTAAAACAATTTTCGAACATGTAGATCATGAAAATTGTTTCCAAAACACGCTAAAAATATTTCTAAACACTTTATCAAATATTCCTCGCTGATTAAACACTTTAATATTATTCCAAAATAGAGAAATAAAGAATATTAATTTCTGGAAATATAATCAAAGTAAAATCATTATAATAAAAAATAAGAGTATTTATGAACATAAAAATCATCATAAATAAATAGAGTATTTTTCTTAACAATATCCCCTAGTAATATTAAGTATTGTTGAAAACATCACTTCCTCAAAAAGAAGTACTGGGTTAGATGAAACCCTTTTCTTGCAATTCCTCTAACTACTAATTGAGTTCCTATAACTATAGTGTAGCCATCCTATAAGGAGGAATAGACACCAGTACTTCTCCTAACACAAGATCAGAAGATAAATCTACCTCTCTCTGGACATAAACTAGAAAATTCCTCTGGAAATACATCTCTGAAATGTTCCACCACTGGTGGAAAGTACATTTGTGAAGTCCCTTGGTCATCCAGAAATAAACCAACAATCTGGGCAGTAATTACTCCCAAAAAATGATTCTCAAGTCCAGCTCTGCTCACCCGGATATCCCATTCTCCCTTTTTTAGAAAAGACCCACCCTTAGGTGACGTGAAACTCACTCTGTAGCGATAGTATCCAACAAATTCATGAAAGGATAGAAACCAACCCATTCCAAGAATGAAATCATAACCTGTAATCTCTAAGTCATAGAGGTCCCATAAGAAGTGACACCCACCAACCTCAAGTTGGAATTCCTTGTAATGACACAAACTATCCATAATAATCCCTAACATAGTGACTAGTATCATAACATCATCAATAGTGAATATACAAATCTAGTGGATCTCCATAATGGAAACAGATATGAAACTATGGGAAGCGCCTATATCAAAAAGAGTAGAAGCTAAAACTGAGGAAACTATAATCAAACCTCTAACTATAGAGGGTCTGGGATCCCACTCTTACCGGTTCTAATCCATTACAAAATTTGGACATGTACCATGGCCCGACAACCCTGCATGACTACCCTGAGCTGATCCACCCTAATGTCGCTGAAAACTTGTATCCTGACTACCATGGCCACATCCACCTCCTCGGATCGAACTTTCTAAAAAATGATAGTTTCCTGGCTGAGTAGAAATGGGTGGTCCTACTCCAGAATATGGAGTCCTAATAGAACCCATCTCACCATATGCTGGTGAGAAAAACTGGTAGAAATGCTGAAGAAGATCCATCTTGCCACAATATCAGCACTCAACTGGGTATCTCGGGCATTGAGTTCTCATGTGCCCACTCTTTCCACACTAGTAGCACCTCATCTAGTTAACTACAGATATGTCCCTGCTACTAGAATATCTACATGAAGTCTCTCTATGATGATTCCTGCTATCAAATGAAGTACTATCCTTGGATGTTGAACCGCCCTGGCTTGCAGCTCCCCACTCCCTCAAATTGTTCTCAGTAATAAGAACCTAATTTACTATAGCAGTCACCGAAGTTAGCCTGAAAACATTCACCTATGATCGGATGTCATACATGAGACCATCCTCAAACCTCCTAGTAAAATATAAATATTCACCTCCAAGAATAGGTGTGAAGCACTGAAACTATGTAAAATGAGAATAGTAATCCATCACTAAAAGAGAGACCTACTCCAAGTGAATGAACTCTCAAGCTCGATCAGCCCTCAAAATCTTGGGGTAGAAATAATCATAGAAGTTCCTCTAAAACTCTTCCCAAGACATTTCTCGATGATGTCCTATCTGTGAGATAACATACCACCATCTCTTGGAGGAATCACATAGCATGTAAATCGTGAGTTTCACCCTCCTCTCCAAAGGAATCTCTATATGCATGAAGATAGAAATCATAGCCTCAACCATGACTCTGTAGCCTGTGGTCCTCCATCCCTATAAAAAGTGGGAGGGTATTATTGCTGGAACACCTGTGTCTGCTCTTTCATAGTAGGGATAGGATGTGGTGCTCCCTGTAAAATTTGTATCATCATCGTAAAGACTTCACAAAACTATGCCTCAACACCTGTGTTTAGTATAACAGCAAGTACCAAGATAGGAATGACAGGGGGATCTTTTGGTAGTCCTTGATCTACCATTTTTGGTGTCTGGTCATTGTCATGTACCTGACGTACAACTAGAGGATGTCTTGGCAGCATGACTCTGCAAGGTAAAGCGCACACCTCTATTCAAAATTATCAAAGACTACAATTCAGAAGTTCAAGAAAGGAACAAGAGGAGAAAGAATTTATGTTTTAAAAAATAGAGTTACATGGTGTGTATAACCACTACATAGTGTGTTTTCTTAAGCCTTAACATGGTCATATACCTCTTCCAACCTGTTCATGTAACACCCCTACACATGACATGTTCTTCTTGAGACATGAGATGTACTTGAATTTTCCCTCCTTCTTATTTTTTTCTACATGGCTAGAACTACATGGTTCTATCCAAGTGTACCACTACATGGCATGTTAACCCTTTTCATGGCATGTAATACTTAAGTTCTATCAATCTGTTTCATTATTCACACGGTCAGATACACGGTTGATCACCACATGGCATGTACAAGCTATACATGGTGTGTACCATCCGAATTTCATCCACCTATGTCATTAGTCACACGGTCGAATACATGTTCTCTTCAGAACGGTGTGTACTTTCAGTACACGGTGTGTTCTACCAAAATTTATCAACCTTGTGTCTCTTCTAACATATTCAGTCACATGGTTGAAGACTACATGGAGTGTACATGTTGTACACTACATGTAATTAATAAAAGTTGTTTCCTTCAGAACATAAGAACACATGGTGTGTGTTTATAACATCACACATCATGTTGTCTATGTTTCTGGATAGTAGAACTCTAAAACTTCTCTTGAACCCTTATAAACTTAATATTTTGTTCAAGGAATGACAAATTTCAACTCATGGGAGCCCATACTCCCCAATAATCAAAGTTCGACATCCTTTTTCACATCACAACTTTAAAATATTCAATTAATGTTCAAACACGATCCACCAAATTCTGATCCAAGAGGGACCATAACACCTTAGGAACAAAAGTTTGGCATACATCCAAATGAAAATTTACAATTTCAAATACCCTATCAAAATATAATTTATTCTATCACGGTATATATCACAACATCATGCATATCTATCACAACAACATGCAATCAGTAATGCACCATAAATGGCATGACAAGAATGCCTGCCATGTGATCTCTATCAAGTGCCTATATGATGCATGAGATGGAATACCATTATAGCATTATGTTGCAACAGAAATAGAACCACAATGATATAAATAATAACTACACAAAACAAGAGAATCACCCAATGGTGAAATCAAATCAACTGTAACAATTGAAAAACCAAAAAAATTGTAATATTTGAGGTAAACTGGATTTTCCCTATACACGGGTTATCTATTCTTGGGAAAATATTATTACCAACTACTTATTCCTTCCTATCCCTATCTATATTCTATAAATATTAAAACAAATTAGAAAAGAAAAACCTTTGATACCAGTTTATAACGTCTTGATTCCGGGTTCCTCCCAAAGGTTCCCCGAACCCAGTCGGTCACATAACCTCAAGATCATTTCTCAAAACACCAGAGGCTACCGACTAGTAATGTGGGACAAGGTAAGAAATTGGGGAAACTATTCCCTCACTAGTATAGTATACACATCATAATAACCAATAATAAACAAAACTAGAAGTAGTAATACCATACAAAAAAAGCAACAACAGAAGACTAATAGTAATATAAAAACTAGAGCACATATAATGATTCAGGTCACATGTGTCTAGGAAAGCATCCAAAAAAGTCCCAATGATGAAGATGCAATACTAAAACCAAAGTACATAAAATTATAAAACTTCAATAGAATCGCAAGCCTCATCTTGGTCTTTTTCTTTCTAGCTCCCACAGAAATCAAGTACCTGATGAAGAAGGGAGTTTTCCCTCATCTATACATACAACCATATAATCTATTTGGGTCCACAATCATAACCCAAACAAGGTGTGAGATGAATCCTAGTAGGAAATCATCAAAATATCTATGCCTAACTGACAGTGAATATATATAGAAGGAAATATGCATAAATGAAGTAATAAACTAGGAAGTACTCAAAAGTAAAAAATCCTACAACTTTCAATTACATTCATCTACATTTATTAATTATTAAAATAGTTGAATAATTAAATCCCAGGATCTATCCTAAGCTCTGTATCCTCTGTGTAATAGAAAAATAGATGTCTTAGAAGACCATCTAAATAATCTCTTAAGAACAAGTCCATGCTTGTTGTTTAGCTTGGGCGATTCGTCACAATCATTCAATCACTAATAAATAACACTATGCAAATCTCTCATGGTCTAACCCCTTTGGTTTAACATAGAACTAATAAATTACAAATTTCCACCTAGGAAGATTTCACGTCTGTACCATTGGGTCCACATGATATCAATAAATTATAACATAAACGACCTATGGGTATCGCTCACGATCAATACCCCCTAGGTCAACATAGCACAAATAAATCATAAAGGACCTCTTGGGTTGCTCTTAAGGTCAATACCCCTGGGTCAAAGTCTACACCAAGGATCTCACGATCCTTTGTAAGTAAACCTGGAAGCCCCCATAGTTTTATTGGTCCAAGGCTCTCATGGTCCATTGGAAGATCAGCGCGCATATCATAACAAGGCAACACATGTAATCTATGACTACTACATGGAAAAGATTCACAGGAATAACACATGAAATTCATATAACCAATCAAACTCCATCATAAAAAAAGTCATGGAAACAAGGTACGCCTCATAGGAAACCTAGGCCAAACATCCATAATACTCAAATAGGGGAATTCACACATGGGGTGTCCCGTAACAATGTATAAAACCTTATACATAAGAAATCACCCTTTATCAAACAAACAAACCATAACACATATTAAACAGGGTCAAATCCTAAAGTACGCAATACCCCAAACATGGGTATTTTGAAATTTATGCATATATAATCCAAATATAATCGACGAAAGGAACAAACCACCTACCTTGATGTTATATAATGAACACTCTTGATCTTCAACCCTTAAATCGGCCTAGAATGATGTAGATATAATAAAGGGGTAAAAATGATTTACCCTCGATAACTCATGAGAGAGAAGGAAATAGGGATAAAGGCTCTAGATAAATACATAACTCATCGGGGGAATACAATTTAGACGACAACGTCTCAATCGGAGCTCAGATGAAGAACTAGGAGGTGGAAAAAGTTGTTCGGTGTTATGTCGCTCTCCTGTATGAACTAAGGTGAGAAGAAGGTGTTTCTGGATGTGAGACGCCACCCTGCACCAATTTAGAAAATAAAAAGAAAACTACATGACGTGTTCATTTAATTTACACATCATGTTCTAGCCTCAACCAGCCCTTGCTTTAATCGGTCTACCAAGTCACCTACATGGCCATGTACTCAACCGTTATACAGATAGTACACAGCTGTACACAGTACCTGAGTACATGGAGTGTACTCAAAATTACACAGCGTGTACTTATAAAATTTCACAATTCTCCTTTTTTCCTAAAAATGACCCGAAATAAGGGTCCATACCTAAAATAATGATCTGGGTTCTTACAAAACACCACCAACTGATGATAATGAAATGATATAGGATTACACCTAAGGTCATAATAAGGGATTACTGAACATTATCTGTGACTAATACCATGGAGGGGATTACAATCCTATTCTCAGGATGCATTAACTCGATGCACCCTCATAGGGATGGACCAAGGGAATGCAGCCAACTTATATTACTCTATACTGAAGAGATAAAGTTTATCTACCTTCCCTAAAAAAAGTACGCAGTGTGTTTTTCGAGTATACATCATATATATCTATGTTAGGCACTACCCATGTGGTTTTCTCCCACATGTCATGAATTTCTCAAAATACATGGTGTGTTATTTAAAATACATGGTGTATAGAGATTAGTCTAGCACTTAGTTCACAACGTGGTCTGGCTTGTGTACTATAGCCCATTCCCATGTGCTCAGGTTATGCTTGTGTACACTAGATTTGTTTAAGTACTTGTCAGTGTCTGAGTACATGGTCATTCCCTTGTAATCTATCCATGATCACGTGTCTAGCTATGTTTGTTCCCATGTACCAATAGAGTACATGTTGAGAAATCAGTATCAGATAAAACAATACATGGTTGGTCCCACATGACATGTGATATTTTATTTCCACTGAACCCCTAGTTTATCTTCAGACTACACATCATATTGTCAGGATTTTTCTAGAACATTCTGATTATTCACGATTCTTCTAGTCATTCCACTATCACTATAGATTAATCCACTAATCTCACATGGAAATAATGTATCTAGGATTAATGAACCGTTCCGTCACCAGTGTTTGGATTCTGGCAATGCAATCTATTCAAGAATCATGTCTCATCACACCACACCAATGCCACATGAAAAACCACAAATGGGGTTTCCTAAATTGATCGCAATCCACCAATGATTGTACATTGGAATTATCACACCTAAATTACTCTATCGATCATTAAACCAAACCCATGGTGTTTATTTTTTGTTTCATTGAATGATCATGTAAAGATCATTCACTGGGTATTGGTGTAACCACTATCCAAATATAATATTGGTGATGAATGTCTGAAGAAAAAGGGAAGAAAAGCATAAAATATAACAAGAAAAATAGACCACATCCATTTTTCAGGTTGGCCTCAATTTATTTTAGTTAGAATGATGAAAAAACAAAACGTCAAAAGAAATATCAACTCTAAATCTCTTAGATGATAAAAACTTCAATAATAATCAACCACTGATCTATAAATCCATTTTTTCAATAAATTTATTTGAGTTTTTCATGGGATAGAAAACATGATGAATCCAATTAAAACAACACCCTACTTTGGGTTCGGATTGATCACAGATGAAGAATGACTCCATGTCGCATTCATTGGTGAGATAAAAAATATATATGATTGGTCCACTAATTTCCAATCCAATATCCATCATTGATCATCTCAAAATCCTACTCAAATGTCACTCTATCAATACCTAGGTTTATATAGCTAACCCTACAGATTTTGTATAATATTCTCTAAATAGAGTAGTGTTTTGGTTTAGACTTAATTATAACAATTAAATAAATATTTTAATTAATTTAACTATTATTTTACGTATGATAGATCTCAATATGAAAACCCAATGCATACAAATATAATATCACACCTAGGGTAAAATCCACATTCCAAATTAATTGGAAGTCTCAAATTCTTATCTGAGACTCTATTCAAGAGTCATTACATTATTTATAAAAAAATCTCATGCATGATATAATTTATTTAATATTTATATTATATTCATAATGGGCCTCTCTGGACCCTGAAATATTGTGCTAACATAATGACTAGCTTCAAATATATTACATAAAATATTCAAAAAAATTAAAATGTAAAATTTAATTCATTACATGTAAAATCACCCACTTTTTCCAATAATCTAAGAGATAAATAAATGAACTATAACCACACAATAATAATCATAGATAATCATGAAGATATAATTGGGAATTTGTTAAAATAAATTCCCCTTCCCTGGAAACACTATGATCCACTATACAAATGTTTTTCAGGCATTGGAATTATTTCCCATCATGATTCCTATCTATCCTATCTCAGTTCTAATGAATAAAAAATTATAAAAAAATACACACTCCATTGATTTCACTTTGTAACAACACTGACCCAAACCACCCATTCTAGGTCAAGATTCCACATAACATCATTCATACTTACCCATAAGAAATAGTCTATCAAATAGTGGTGATGTCATATGCGTCAAAATGGGGTGAATATTACCTCAAAATATTATATCTAATTATCATAAATAAATCAGAGCTAACAATACATAACTGAATAAAAAACCCACAACTATAAACCAAAATCATTAAGGAAACAATATTCATGAAATATCAAGATGACATTTAATAGTAACATACCTTAAATAGGATCCAAACATGTAGTTGATCAATGTACTTAGCTAAAAAAATATATAAAGATAAATGATGCATGATAGAAAATGAACATAGTGTTTTTTCTAGAATATCTTGGGTCTATCAAAATCGTCATTATTAATTTCCCAATATAAGGCCCTTAAATTTTCTAGATCCTTGACCATAAAGTCTATATCCGCACTGAGATTCCCATGGATATTGTGAGTATAAACCCAATAGTCCACCACAAATGCATCCATATCACAAGTACATCTTGAGTATATAAAGATGTGTTCAATTACTGTAAGTAAAGAATATGTACTCATGTTATTTGTTGGGTCATTGTGCACTAAACAGACATCCAGTAACCCTAGTCCTACTTGATTTAGTATAATTTTGGGAAACATTGAATATCATTCCATTCACATAATGTGATCAAGCTAGCACAATTTATCCAATAAATCAACCATATCATCAATGGATAACCAAAATAATATCATAACTTGGTAAAATATATCATCCCATGACTCAACCTTCTCACAATATATAACCAAATATAATCAAAACAATTAGCACCTATTTTTCCATGACTCAACCATCTAATTAATGTATAAAAACCAAATAATAATTTTAAAAAACACCTATCAATACACCAAGAAAAATATTAGAGTTCTCATAAGGCTGCACAGACACCGACATGCTAAACAAGTCACATACCAAAATTATAATAGGGATAAACATGTATCCACATGAAAATCAAGTCATGAGGCATAGTTCTTATAAGGATACACATGGAACCACATGCCAATTAAGTCATGGATAAATATATAAATGATGTTTCATGGTAAAAACATCCAACATCAAGAATAAGAGAGCCTATTGACCATGGAACTCTTCTAGGATCAAGAAATTAGAAAAAAATATATATTTTTAGCCCCAAATTAATCATAAAAAATTTCCATCAATAGAAAATATGAATAAATAATCATATAGGGTTATGATATGCTTTAACTCATTGAACTATAACTTCTATAATGAACGTGGCTTTAAAAAAATATGGGATGAGAATGATGGAGAAAAACCCAAGAATGAAATCCTCTATATTATTTTAAGTCATTTCATGGATGAGGATAAGTATAGATAAGTAAAATAGTGGTTTTTAGTGAAATTAAAAATCATCCCTTACAAGAAAAAACCTTCATGAGGCCATGGGTGAGACTTTGGTCACTGCTAATAGTTATGTTGGTTCTAAAAACCTGTAGAGATTTTTGTTATCCCACTAACTGGTTTATGTTTCCTCATATGCTATCCACTATACCCTAGAAAATTTTAGTTAAAGGTCATCCCTCATTCCCCTAGAACCATACCCCAAGCATCTATGAGACTTGATTAGGAAATAGTGTATAAATTTCACAAGATTTGAAAGAAATAAAAAAAATATAAAAAATCTCAAATTCATGGGGTGTTATAACTAGATACACTAAGAGTTAATTATTTATATATTTATATGTTATAATACCTTAAAAACTATAAACAAAAATAGATGAATGTATTAATGTTTTATTTTAATATAAACATCAATTTTTTTAGTCTATCATTTTCTATTATTTAGTAATTTTATTTACCAATGAAAATAAACTATTTTATAAACCTTGCCTCAAGGATATGTATATATTTAATAGAGAAGTGGGTAAGCCTAGGACTTGGTAGTGGACTATTCATAACCTTGCAATTTCATGTGATGATTTTACTAATTCCATGTTACATTTATATAATTTTAACATTACATTCCCTAGAAATAGATTATTGGATAAATTGGGTATAAACCCTCATATACATGAACAATAATTTCCATTAATGGTTTAATATAATTTTTTGTTTTGAAATATTCATTCTTAAATATTTCAAAAAATAAAAAATATCTAATTAATTAAAAATTAAAATAAGAATTCACACCCTAATTCACCCCTACTAAGGCTGTTTTAGTCCTAAGTTGTTTCAATAAGTGGTATCAAAATTAAATTTTCTTTCTTGGATAATATATATAAGGGATAGACATTAGGCATTACATAATATTTATTTTTAATTCAATGGTCTATTCTATTACATTTGAGGAACTTTTATGGTTTAGAGTTTTTGATAATTAGGTAATAACACGTACATATCAAACCATATCTTACAAAGTGGACACCTCTAATCAGTATCCATTTTTTCTATTAAAATAAATAGTTTAGAAAGAAACATTTTTTATGAAATATCTTCACAAATTTGATCTTTCCTCATCATTCTTCCTACTCATCCTTAAACCCCATGAAAAACATTGTAAAATGTGGTATGAACACAAAAAGCTTAGTAAGGGACATAAAATATGATATCTAATAGTCCAGTGAAAAAATGAAAACCTATGAAATGTTTAACTTTATCTAAATTTTCTTTTAGTGAATTAAATAAATAATTTCCATTTACAAACACATAAACTTTTGGTTCAAACAAAACCTTTAAAACCTATAGAAAAAAAATAAAACCCCATTTAGAAACTTAGAGCATCACATCCATAACATGTATTAAACATGTTTTAGAAATGACTAGAGACTGGATAAATCCATAGAATAAACACTATGAAGACTCCCTCCTATAATATTAAGATATGGAACATTACCCATTTTATAGAAGAGCTATCTGGGTGCACCCATATTATAAGCAGTGTTGAGCTCAATCATTTTTCATGAGATATAATGAGGATCAACCCTTCATATAAGTTATATCGGGCTTACTTATTTCCCATATATATTTATCAATTACCATATCATGAATAAAACATTTTGTTCTTTCACTACTTAATTATAAAAACATTGAACATGTCTTTTCAACCCATATTCAAAACACTTTCAGATATTGAAATATACTTTTCGTTTAAAAACACATTTTCAATAAGAAAATATAAAGAAAATGGAAAAGAGGTTTTTTATTTTAATAAAATATTAAATATTATAACATAATACAAACTAAAAATAATGTTTTTCAGTTGTAGGAAAATCCATTGAAGTTTTATACATTAAAAACATTTATTTTAAATTTTTTCAAAACATTTAGATAAAACATGTAAAAATATTACTTTTTAAAACACTTGAATTAAATTAAAAATATATATAATATATCCTTTTATAATTATTTAATTTCTATATAAATACATACATAAAATATGTTTAATAAATTTGAACATATAATAAAAAAGTAAAAAGGGAAACTTTAAAAGAATATTTTTAAAATATATTACCTTCCTTGTACCAAATATGTCATTTTCATTCCTTATATTCCTGAATAATAAACATGTGTTAATTACTTAATTTCATGATAACCTTTTTTAAGTTTCTTATTAATTTTATTTCAATTATTACCATTTTATTTTCTGTTACTTAATAAATTATTTCCTCATGAAATGTTTTGACAATATTCGACTCATATGTCTAAAATGACATCAGTAGGTTGACTATCTTCAAAGAGTTAATTATTCTATTATCTATAGAATGATAATAATTAAATAATTATAATTTATATATATAAATTAGACATTTAAAACTAACCATGAAAGACAGTTATGAAAAATGAAAATTGTTTAAATCATCGAGATGGTAGGTCCTACGTACGCATGTGTAACCTTTCCATTTTTCAATAATCATTATGGAAAGAAGGTATTTATTATTTTATATTTATAGAATTATGATAATATAATAAATATAATATTATTTCTTTAAATAAAATTATATATATAATACATGTGATGCGGTGATGAAAAATGAATCACATCACTTTGTGGAGGTGGTATTCCACACGCACACAAGAACAACATTATCCTTTTTTAGCGAATTAAAAGGTAAAAAATATATTATATATTATATTTTATGAATGGTAAATATATATTTAATATAATATATAAATATTATTTACATCACTATGTATATCCATAAAAGGCAGTGATGGAGAATGAATTACATCAGTCTACGAGGTGGTAGTCCATTGTACACACGAACAATAAATTCCATTTCAATTTAGTTGATTCTAGAGATATATATAGTTTATTCCATTAAAATAATAAAATATAAATATACATGAGATAATTTTTTTATTATATATTCACAGTTAAGAAATATTTGAAGGTTATTTAAGAACAAGTAAAACAAAAATGCTCGCTTAAGAACTATAACTCTTCGTCAAACAACATCATTTTATTTACACCTTAATACCTCTAATGTTGGTATTATTACCAAAAGAAGGCCTCTAGGATGTATATTGGGATGTAAGAAAGGTATTTTTGTAGACATTGGATAAAAAAACTATTTTTTTAGAGTGATGAATTTAGAAGAAGAGGTTCCCATTTATAAGAGAGGGGTGGGACACTCTTGGAATTTATTAAAATATTAAATTAATATAAATTAATTTTGAAGTATTATTGGGTCCAAATTAATTAGATTAGAAGATAATTTTATGATTATTTGAAATCATCTCATCCAATAAAATTTGGACAAGTTTGGATCAAGTTGTTACCCTTATCATTTTGTTTTAACTCTTTGTTAACCGTTTTGATATTTATGGTGATATCAATGTTTTTACTCACAAGGGGTTAATATAGTTATTATAAAAGAAAATAAATCCCATAAATAGACCATGGTTGATATTTTCAAGATCTTACCAATCACTTTTCCAAAGTTAATATATTAATGAATTTTAAATCATTTAATAAATTATTATTTATTATAAAATAACATTAATGATTCTTTTGGAACTATTGTTGTGATTATTATTATTAAATAAAAGCATGTGAAATTCATTAATTTATATACAATTAAATATTGTAAATTTAAAAATCATGTGTAAATGATAAGAAAATGAAATATATTCTATCTTTGGATAATTATGGATGTTTTATACTCATTCAATAAAATTAAGGAAAGTAATAGGGTTATTTTAATGATTTTATTTTTAACTTTAATTACATGATTCACCCTTTGTCATGATAGAAAAAATTACTAAGGTTACAATTAATAATGTCCAAAAATAAAAGGGTCCTATTCATAAATTTTTTACCCACTAATTATAAATATGAAATCCATTTTTCAAAATTCAAAACACAGTAATATAATAAATTAATATAAAATTAAACCAAAAAACGTTATGAAAAACAATTTTTATGAAAAGTGAACTTTTAAAAGTATAAATTGTTTTTTATATTAAATTAAAATTCAATTTAAAATCCATAATTGTATTATTTTAAATAAAAAACTAATTAAATTTTAAAACTAATCCAAAATAGGTTTTTAATTTTTAATTAATTAAAGAGAAAATAAACATCAATATTTTTCACTATTCATTGAAAGTCATTCTTTCCAAAAATTCTCAAAAAATCATCCTAATATAATTTTTACATGTTGAAGTAAAAAAATAAAAATTATTTTTTCAAATTCAAATTTAATAATTCTAAAATTAATATTTTATATAAAATGTTATAATAAAAGTGTTTAACCAAACTATTTACTTAATATATTTATAATGAATATAACTATATATCTCGTGAATACTAAAAAATATGAAAATGATTTATTCTATCCTTACCTAGGTTGTTACAGTCTTCCGCCTTTTTTAAATTTCATCCTCACAATTATTACTCATAACGTAAATAATTGGGAATATTTTTCCCTTAATGATTTTTCATATTCTTGAGTTACTTATTAAACCATATAGTTTATCTACAAAACCTTAACTTGGTGAATCAATTTATTCTTTAACACATTCTCTATAGATTAAAGAATCTAAATTATCTATTCCTAAAAGTAAATTTTCTCTTCCAACTGAAATACCTCATGAAACAAAACATGGGATGAATCTAGTACATATTTTTTTAACATCAAAACATATGAAACAATATTTACCTATGATAAACTGGTAGGCAAGGATAATCAATAGGAAACTGATGCAACTTTCTCTAGGATTTCATATGGTCCAATGAATTGTGGAACTAGAATACCATTTTTACCAAAATGAATCAGAATTTTCCAAAGAGATGCATTAAAAAAATATGATCACATATATAAAAAGAAATATCTTTTCTCACATTATTCGCATAAATTTTCTGCCTACTCTGAGCCATCCTCATATATTGTCGAATCATATTCACATTCTCAACCATTTCCTTTACCAACTGTATCCCCATCAACTTCCTTTCTCCCTCTTCATCCCAAAATAATGGAGTTTAACACCACTTTCCATATAATTAATCAAAATGTTCCATTTATATACTATAATAAAAATTATTATTTTATGAAAACTTGACCAAATAAAAATGATGATCACAGCTTCCTAGGTAATCCATTGAATAAGCATGAAGCATGTCTTCCACGGTCTGAATCATTCGATCTAAATATCCATCATATTAAAGATGAGAATTAAAAGACCCAAAATTATCATATAGAAATATTAGATCTTAGTAGAATACTATTGATTACATAACATAACAAACCATTCTATAATCGTTTAGGTCTAATACATTCAAAAACATAGAAAAGTAAAAATTTGGTATATATGTGAGTTATGTCATCTCTTACTATGTTCATTAACTAGAACCCTTCTTAAATATATCATAAATAATACCATTGATCATATCCTAGGGAATGTAAATATAATAAAGGGTGAGATTAGATGCTCAGTGAGGGTAAACAAGGTATATATCAATACAACATGAGTATATAGGTATAAGGACATGAGAATAACATCTGGAAACTATACCATCTATATCATTGATCATAAACATGGTTCATGGAATAAATCTTGGTAGTTTATAAGACATGAATCATGAGATATGAGAGTATAAAATTGGAATAAGAGATTGTTTTATGGCATACACATATGATTATAACATTATGAACATGTAAAAATAGAAACAGGTTCACTCATTTCATTAAGGACATGAAATCAGGCCCTTACATAAACTTATGGACATGAAACTAGGTCCACGCATAAACTTATAAACATGAAATCCAGTTCTATGCATAAAATTTTGAACATGTAATCTAGTATGTGCATAACACTGTGAACATGTAATCAGGTTCATGCATAATGTTGTGAACATATAATAATGTTCATGCATAACATTTTGAAAATGTAATCTGGTTCATTCATAACATATTTACTCATGATTTATCAATATTTACCCATTTAATCTATATATATATATATATATGATAAAGCTCAGGGGGTTTCTCTGCACTCGCCTGGATAGGTGACCTCAACTAGGGATTCTTGTTTTCTAGTGCATTGGTGGGTTTATCCTCTCAACAAAGAAGGTGGATGCTATGATCGAGGTTGTGATCTATGGTTTATTATTTGAGGATATAGAGGCAGAAATGTTCTTAAATAATATCTTATGAATTCTAAACTTCCTTCTTCTACTTAAGATTGTTTTAAGGAATTTATAAGTTTCACCGTTGCGTTTTTGCTTCATCGTCCATTCACATCCCCAAATCTGATTCAGATCTAGGATTTAACTTCTTTGATCAACTGTTGTGGTGTGTATTTTTGGGATCATTAGTCTAATGAAATTCCCTACTGGAATTTGTTTCAGGTTGTGTCTTGGAAACCTTTGGGTGGCCATGGTGAGCTCGAGGATTTTTATCATCAGTTTGACTGTTTTTGCGATTATGGACACTAGTTTCTTCTGGTCGGTGGAAGGTGCTAATTTTAGCTTTATCAAAGTCATTCTCTATAGCGGGTTTGGTTTTTGTGAGTTAGTAGAGGGATCTTCTAGTTAGTTGTGTGTGGGGCAGTGCACCAGTGGTCTTCTGGCCTCTTACTGGGTTATTTCTTTGACATCAATGATGGTTTTAGGAGTGATTCACATGGATTTCATCATGTTCGTCATTGGTCTTCTTGGTCCTATTTTTTCTTGAGGTGTAAGTTTCATTATGGGTACTGGATTTCCTTGTTACATTTGGAAGTGGCACTACATTTTTCAGGTGCCTCTAGGTGGGATCCATTAAAGAGGGATGGGTGTGATGACACCCATCATTCGCCTACTCATCATCACTATTGATGGATATATGGGTACCTTTCCTTTGACATTTTATTAGTTTTTTTACTCTAAATTTTATTTTCATATGGTTAAAAATTTTGTGAGTTCATTTTATACCTTCTAAAGTGGTCTTCTTGAAAGATGGAAGGGTGTGGTGGAACCTTTCATCCGGATCTCCTCCACATTTCTGTTTTGTTTGGAGAGGTGGTTTTCCACGTTTTGTTTCTAGTATGGTGAAACTTCTTGGAAGAGGGGGTGACATGTCATTTTAAATAATATCACTATTTTACTATCTGGAGAGGGAGAGGATGGTGGTTTTTTTTGTTATTTCTTTGATATTTTGTTCCTTGGTACTTTCATAAAAAATTTGACCTTTGTTTCTTTTTTTTCTTTTAGAATTTTTTTTCATTTTCTTGTAATGTTTTCCCACTTTCCTAGTTCTAAATAGGTTCTATATATTTTTATTTCAATAAAGGGGGCTTGACCCTCCACCTTTTTAAAAAAAACTAATGCATTAGAGGGAGATATAGGTCATACTCGTCTCATAATGAAAACCATACTTATGTGTGCCATAATATCATAAAACATTCATCATACCATCACATCATACTCGTGTAAAGAAAATGGTTTTCATATTCATTTCATCAATTCACTCTAGAATAACCCAGGAAAAATAAATGGGTTTCATTAACATTTGGTAAACATAAACATTAACCATCCAGTGAAACATTATGTATGGTATCATCCAATATTATCCTCGGTAAATCATAAGTAACATAAAAGGATGTCATATTAGATGAAAAATGTTTTTCAAATAACACATGGAACATTTCAGGATGAAAATAGCCTTCCCAATATGAAAAAAAAAATTTAAAAGAATAAAATATTTCCAAAATACGTTTCTTTAAAAACAACCTTGGAAACTTATAAAACAATCTTTAAAATCATTTAAAGCATTTCTTGAGGAAAATATTTTTTCCAATTTAAAAAATAGTAAAAACTCATAAAATATTTTGGAATTAATTTTCTTCTAAAAATATACTTTAAAACTTATAAATGATTATTTAAAACAATGAGTTTTTTAGGAAAGAGGAAAATAACATTCATGAAATACACATTATAACAAATATTCCTTTCACATTTTCAATATGTTCAAATTGATGCTTGTTTTTGAAAATAATATAAATATTTCTTTTAAAAAACTTTTTAAAAGTCAACCATGGGTAAAAATTTCTGTAATAAATCCTTTTTATAATGTTAAAAAAATTAATTTTTTTTATAAAACATGTATATGGGAGAAAAAGGGTGTTCGAACAAAAAGAGAAATAAAGATGATTTTTATTAAAACATTATTTTCCACTATTTTGTACATAAATTGAATAAAATGAAGTGAGAAAATTATTCTCATTAAATAACCATAGGAGAATAAATTTCAATATTTTCTTGAGTATATATCATAATATTTCATTATCAAAATCATAAATATAAACAATAAATGAGATTGTATCGTAAAACCCTTACCGCTTTGGTAAATTTGAATTGTAAGATCCATGAAAGATTAACATTAAATGATGCATAAAATAAAATGATAATAAATAAATTCATGATATAAAATTTCAAATGTGTTTTATATACACATTATAAAAGGAGATATATGCATAACACAACATATATCTTAAAGAAGTCAAATTGAGACAAAAATCTATTACTAAATTGGTAGCTTTGAAATTGTAAACCCCATGAAAAATAGATAATCAATTGAATATGTAAACTCACATAATTTTCTGGATAATAATCATAAAATAAATTCATTGGTAGTTTATACACCACATAAAAGAAACATCGGGTGAATATGGCATTTATCTCTTAGAAAATAAAAGTGAGACAGAAATCCATAACATTAAGTCTTGAATTCCATTGTACACATTCAAACCTCATGTATAATATATTAAAGTTTATTATAAATATATTATATAACCATAATCATATTTATCATACCATGTATTATTTACTTATGACTTTTCATTACCTTTTTATTAACACTTTCATGTCAAAGTCATGTTTCAGGTAATAGTTGCTTCATTTTCCATGTATGTTTTAATTTGGTAATTTAGATCTTATTAATTTTATCATGGTTAAATAATTTCTATAATTTTATACATCATATAAATATTATATCATTCATTATATTTCTATTTAGAGTAGTCTATAAAAGATACATATATAAAATGAAATACATTGTTCATAGATACGGTATGTCATACGTACGCATGAATGTTGTTTCCATTTTCCTAATAGATGAAATAAAATAAATTTAATAAATATATTAACATTAAGAATAAATTTTATTCCATATATATGAAATATATTTAATAAATTTAACCTTATTACCTTCCAGGAAAATCATTAGTAAAAAATGAATCAAATCTCTTCGTGAGGTGGTAGTATGTCGTACACACAGACAATGTTATATTATCCCACTCAAAATTGAATATAAATAGATATATGAGATATAATATTTTAAAAAATATAATTTTTTTTCAAATATAATATATTTTCATTTTATTTATACTTATTACTATCCAAGTAAAACATCAATGAAAAACATGTCACATCATTTCGTGAGGCTGTAGTCCTCCATACATATAGGCGATGTTATTTTTTTCCAATGAGTTTAGAGGTAAGAAGGTAGATATGGTATTATAATTAAAGTGGTATAATAATATCATAATTAAAATATATTAATATTAAATCCATTATTATTTCCATCCATGAGAGGTGGTGATTGGAAATGAATAACATCAGTTCGCGAAGTGGTAGCTCGTCGTACACACAATCAATGGTTTAATTTATAATTTGATGGAATGGGATATCAATATAAGTTATTATACTCACATAATAACATATCAATATATTTTACAAATCATTTTTTTATATCAACATAATTAAATAATATTTTGAATAGTTATAATAATAATTAAAACAAAAATTCATAGTTTATATCTTTACCACTTCTTTAGAAAACCACTTTAGGTTTAACATAATACCTTCCTAAATTGAATTTATGATCTCACCAAGGAATCTAGAATGTGGTGAGTGAATTAAAGAAGAAATTTTGGTCGTTATTGGCTAAAACAAAGGATTTTGGAAGTGTTGATAGGATAGGATAGGGTGTAACATCCCGACCTAGGTGTCGCACACCAGTGCCCCAAGACGGTCAGTTATGTGACCTCAAGCACACCTCCTCATATGCTAGAGGTTTTCGACTAGTATGGAGGGTCTAACATCAATCATGAGGAGAATATACCCTCTTTATTAAAGTAGAACAATATTGGAATAAATAAACAATAACCAAATTATATAACCAATAACAAAACCAAACCAGTATCACATGATGAACAAAACAGTAAATACAATATCCAAAACTAAATAGTAGATATGTCATTCCAAATACATGTAATGTGTCAAAATGTAAAACCCAAAATAAAAAATACACTAAAAACACCCAATCGGGTCCTAAATCTTGTATGGTTCCCTCCTCTATGCTCCAACCCGACTCAGCCATCTAACATATGGACCTTTCCAATATCTTATTCTATAAACATGAATACTATCCAGGTACCAATCAGTCAGCCCATGTAGGGTGTGAGTATAACTCAGTAGGCCAACACTAACGATGTATAACATGGTATCTATTAAAAAATAGTGTATAGAGTTTTATAAATAAATAAGTAAAATGCATTAGTAAACATTTATCACATTATCAATTATTCTTTAATTAACCACCTAAACTCTCAGGTTCTAGAGGACACCCAAACCCTCAATAACTACTTCGGCCCATGATAGAGTCTAAACCAAATTATAAAACAATGTTTAACATTCATCATTTAATTTAAAATCATATCATATCCAATTGGAACCAAATTTCAATGCCAACTCATGGGTGTAGAACATTGTGTCTAACACCCTGTGGGTTTTTGGAGTCTTGGTCCCTATCCCAGACCTCAATAATCACATGGGTATTTATAGGCTCTGTCCTTGTCCCATACTCACTATCTCATATGAGTACCTAGAACCTTATTCCATTTCCCACACTCATTTATCACTCATGTGTATTTGGTGCCTTAGTCCTTGTCCTGCACTCATTTATCACACACGGGTATTTAGAGCCTTATTCCCTATCCCATATAATAAAAATCACATATGGATATTGGGAGTCTTGGTCCCTATCCCACACTCATATATAAATCAATAAAAAATATGTCACATATGTCACATAAATCAAGGTTAATCAATATTATCCCTCTTATCACATTTAATATCATGATATACCATTTCAACTATCAAAACAATTTAGGTTTCAATACTTAAATCACATGGAATAAAATGAAAAAATCACTATTTAAATAATACACCACTTTAATACATTAATTAATTCATCAATTAATTAATCAAATTCCAAAAACTCAATATCCCATTAATTAATTCACCAATTAATTAATCCAATTCGACAATCCTAATATCCCATCAATTCCATAATCACAATATTCCATTAATTGATTAATTAATTAATTAATATCTTTCTACCAATTGAACAATTATACGAACCCATTAATTGACCAAGTCCCTAACCCCATTAATTGGTCAATCCAACAATATCTTACTTAATTAATTAACCAAATTAATTAATTCAATTTAAGAAAATAAATTACTAATTGTTCTATAGAAATTATAAAATTACAGACACATAATTAAAATCAAGACCTTGGTATTTGAACAATTGACCACATAACTCAAGATCATTAATGACCCTCACTAATGGAAATACCCAATTTGTAGTGGAACAACCATGATCACAGTGAAGAACAAGATCTAGATTTGAACTCGAGAGAGTTATGGATCCTCAATCTGGGCATCGAATCATCAAAAATGGTGGTCATAAGGGCTTGGAATCTAGCTAGGAGCCTCCAAAAATGAGATAAAACGTTTAGGGTTAAGTTAGGTCGATTTAGGATGATGTTCCTGTCACGAACCAGGATGGGTCGCCATCCGACCTAGCGCCCGACCCGGTCCGCGACAAGGCCCGAAGGGCGTTCTCGATCCCCACGGGCTGGCACATGTGCCTGGGTATCAAAACTAACACTTGGGAACGATTTTACCCAAAATAAAAGAAGAAGAAAAAACTAACCAGATAAATAAACTGAAATTAGAAATAGACAACCAAAAGTGCCTTTAAAATATGAACAGGTTTAAAGTCTATAATTAGAACCAATAACTAAAAATAAAAGACGACAACAGAAACTAAAACCCATAATCAAACCTCCCGGAAAAAGAGAGGCCACATCAGCACCACTCTGCCTAAAGAGACCAACTGCCACCTGAACCACGATCACTGATCACGAAGTCACAACCTGGATTGCATAAGAAACAGAATCTACATACACCCAAGGGTGTATATAGGGTGTGAGCTAAAATACCAGGAGGATGCCACCGAGAAAAGGTTCCATGCATAATTATTAAAAGAAAAACACATTTGCAATTTAACAGAATAAAAAAACTAAGTGTTTAAATAATTTTAATTAAAACGGTTTTTAAGGGGAAACTTCTCTAAAAGTAAAACACCTTAAATTAACCTACACACGCGTACGAATGCCCACACATGCACTCACACACACAGATTCACACACACACACAGAATCATGCACACACGTACACACGCAAACACACTTTTCTTGGTAACCCCAACGTCACACCGTGTTCCGACGGTGAGCTGAAAGCAAAGGAAGAGCACAATACATGGGAGACCCTAAAGATACTAGAGAGAAGTGGGACCCTAGAACCTCACCTCTCGGTGAACCATATCACACATTCCCGTGCACGAGCCACTGGTAGGGAAATACCTCTTACCATAGTGGTCTACAGTCATCATCCAATGTTTAGTTAGTGTTGTAAGAGTCAATCCCGCTAAGTGAAACTAGGCCGAGGCCACTCCCGTATCACTAGAACGCTAGTCTAGTCCGCCCACCTATTACCCAGGCTTCCCGTTTGTGCTCAATTAATTAAAAGTTCATGCCACATGTCATAATTGTACACTCAACCCAAGAAATACAACACACACACCAAAAACCACCATTCGCACACACAGAAGCCATTTGAAATAATACACACAATAAAATGATCCAAAACCCAATCTACATTTCTTAGATGACCAATTAAAACAATTTCACAGTCAAATAAAACACTTTCATTATCAAACACGCCACAAAAAAAATTATTAATCAAACTCTGCACGTGTCGCATGACTTTAAGCACCAAAATATTCAGAAAATTTAATCAAAAACAATTTTTCACCCTTAATACTCAATTAATAAAACAACCCAATTTCTTTCATAAATAAATTTTTGAGATAAAAACAACGCTTTACCCACTAGACCGACCCAAACCCACCCTTACATGACCACACGTACACAAAAACACCTCAAGAACATAATCTGCATCACACACACAATTAAAGAAAACACACGCACAGTTTAAAATACCATTTCTATAATTAAATGAACTACTAGAAAAATGTGCCAAAAAATTTCAATATATTTCACACGAAACTAAATGCCAAAAAATATTTCAAATTTCATTTCTGACTAAACACAGATAGACGCAATGATAAAACGACAATTGTACCCTTTTTCACTCCCTAAAAAATTAACTACACAACTTAAGGAAAACAAAACTAATAACCAGTTCAACATTGGTATCACAATAACATACTTATTTTATGCACACACTACTAAACACATCAAAACACACTAAACCTTATGAAAAATAAAATTCGCATCAAACTAAATGATTAATAAATACACTAAGTTAATTAAATCAATGAATGAATTCATCAATTAATATTCATGTGAGGAACCACCTACCTCGATTGGTGAAACCCCCAAAATTTGTGTGCAACCACAAACGCGTGTCATTCACATCTCAAGGAACCTAACGCGAACCCGAATACAAAAATTAAAACCAAAACGAATTAAAATGGAACCCTAAAATACCCAACCTGCTGAAACAACCAAAACTCAAAATGAAGCAAAAGAAACTCGACCTGTGGGGGGGTAGTGGTCGTCGGACCGAGGCTTCACCGGAAAGGGAGAAAAAAAATTGTCGGCCATGGGGTTAGCGGTTGTGCGACAGCCAGCCGGGAGGGGGCGACGGCGGCTAGCCGAGGGGGAGTCTGTGGGGTGATCCGAGAAGGCCAGTGGGGAGCCGAAGGGGTGTGGGGTGCTGAATGTTAGAAGCGCCGGAGGAGTGTAGGGCGTCAGAGGGTGTTGGTCTGACGGACGGCACGGGCAAGGAGACGGGTAGGGAGGGAGGTGTGGTGCGACGGGAGTACCAAGAGGAGGTGAGCTAGTGGTGCGACGGAATTAAGCCGCTGCCGCCAAACAGCAGCGCGCTGGAAGAAGTCTGGCCAAGGAGGAAGGTCACATCGCATGTAGGAGGCAGGTCGGGGGTCTTCGTGCGGGTCGGAGCAGGGCAAGGTGTGACAGGAAGGGATTAGTGCAAGGGGGAGAGATGTTGTGGCGTGAAGGGGGGAAGAAAGGGGGATCCATGGGATTATAGGAGGAGGGAAGTGCCAACCCTAGGGGAAAAGAAAAAAAAGAAAAGAACAAAAAATAAAAATAAAATGGAAACTAATAATAATGATAATAATAACAAAATTAAATGGAAAATAGAATTAACAAGTGACACAGTGGTAATAATAATAATAAGGTAATAACAAACTTAATAAATTAACTAATAACTATACAATAATCAACTTAATAAAATTTCATTTATATATAAAAAATGTATGCTCAACTAAATTATTATCCATGGTAGTAATAATAATAATAATAATAAAAAATCAAAATAGGAATAATAATAATAATAGTAGTAGTAGTAAAAATAATTTAAATGGTAATTATAATATTAATAACTTAATAAAATTTATATTCCCGACGCTATCGATAATAACAACAATAATAATAATATTAACATCCCCCAATATTAAAATAAACCATTAAATCTTTATCACAATTCTTATTTAATTTTATTTTCATTTTATCCCCCTTAAACTTTATTTATTTATTAATAACTTCTTTATTTAATTGGTTAAACGTCAAGCAGGCGTGCGGAGAACCGAGCGAGGTCGCGCGGCGACCCAAGCGAGGTCACGCGGCTTCGACAGCGGCACGCTGAATGCCAAAATGGCCACAACATGCATTTCAAAATAAAACTCAAAAATTTTTAAGTTCGGGCCTTGACCCGAACTATCTGATGCCCAAAAAACAAATAATATAAAAAGGATGGGTGTGACAACTCTCCCCACCATAAATCTTTCCGTCCCCAGAAAGCCACTACTAGAACCAAACCTCAAAGTAGAAAACTACCTCCCTTAAGTTTCAAAGGGGATCCCCACAAACATCAAGAAAAAAGAGGCAAAAGTATCATGCTTCGAGAAAGTGACTCAAAGACAACTTAAAGAAACACATATAAAGACTTCTTGATATGTGTCACCCACCCTAAAGAGCTAGAACGCCTCCAGTTGATTGATCAAGGAAGGGAACTCTCGCACCTACGGGAACCAACTTCACAGCCGAAACACCTCAAGCACTATTAAACCGATACCACACCATTTAGCTAGAATGAACAAATAAGGTCAAACCACATCCACGGAACATTCTTATCACTTATCACCAAACCATATTTACAAACAGAAGAAAAAGATCAACATGGGGAGGCCCGAGGGGCTCCCCACCATTAGGAAGTCACTGAAACTCGAAACGAGACTGGAAAACCGATACAGAGAAGTTCGAGCGGACTCCCCACCATTAAAGAAAAGTCCATCACTGATTCATTCTACAGAAATTTGTGCAAGACCCAATGTGGGTGTCCCCACCATTAAGAACCTACCAATACCGAAGTCAAGACTAGAAAACCCGCATGGGGAGGTCCGGGCGGACTCCACACCATTAAGGAAAGGCCAACACCGATTTATTCCAAAGACCTTTGTGCGAGACCCATCGTGGGTCTCTCCGCCACTAGAACTAACAGAGGATATAGAACTTTGAAAAAATTATCTATGGTGACCAAACACCCCCACCACAAGGGGTGGGGAGGGAGGGGTCTAACTATCGGGGCGTCAAATGCATGACCAAAGACAAACCAGCATTTTCACATTTCTGGATGAGCATTATTCAGATTTGAGACAGATTTACTCAACAAACTCTCATAAGGACCACTAAAGTGATTGCATATAATGGGACGGAACCCCCAAGACTTTAAGGCAATGAGACGAACATGCCTCTACATGGTCTCGAAAACATTATGCAACCAGATGGCTCATTCGGAGTGGAATAACCATAGAAACATTTTAAACCGCCTCTACTTTTAACACTGATGACAGAAATAAATTTGGAGTTTTATACACTCCCGGGGTTCCTGACCATGCGCCATAATCACTCTGAGGCCTATGGCTGGAGACCTGATGTTTGAAGAATCTCCTACCTCACAGATAGGCATTGAAGACTCCTGAGCAGAGCTTCTCATTTTGGTTCCACACGCAATCATATTGCACCTGAGGCAACGCCATCAAACACAACACATTCAAGCATCTAACTGATCATACGCGGAACATTCACCAACTCCAGAGTTGAAATGGTGCATGCGCATCACCCTTTATCACACTGAATGAGAACACGACACCACCAATCGTCACCTGAACATGACCATTTCTGTTGAGAGGAACTTTACGCTAAGAAAGACTTTAAACCGCATCTTGAACAACACGTGATTCATGCGAATGACCATAGAAGCCTCATACGACTGGGTCTGCCAAACTAGTATCCTAACACGAACCTTTCCTTAAACGAAACAAACCAAAGACCAGAGGTCATTTAGAATGATAGACTACACCAAGAACTTAGGGTTTCTTCCACCTTTTTCCCACCGGAGTCTCCTTTACCGCTTCCAAACCACCATTGAATATCAAAGGGGCCTCATGCTGCAAGACATCACCGAACATGACCATTGCAGCCGATGTAAATACTACAAAGCCCTTCAAGACACTGGTCAACACTAAAAATTCTTAACCACCTCCAACTTTCCCTTCTGGAATTTCTTTCACCGCTTCCAGGGGAACCTTTAGACACAATGATGTCAACTTCGTACCCGACGAGTCAGACAACTCAAAAGTACCAAAACTCCCTTAAACTCCCCTCACATATGTTATTCCGCTGTGAGAGGATCCTCTTAACTGAAGGAAAAAGGGAATATACTTATCATTTTCACTAAAAAGGAAGAGTCCTTACTTTAGTCAACTGGAGGGTCGGCCAACGGTGAACCATCTGTGGTCACACGTCATTCGCACATTAAATATTTATTGGGGGCATACACTATCCAAGAAAGAAAACCATGGACCCAACCGAACTGGTCCAATGGTCAGGACATACCACAAGAGAACACCAAACGTGCAGGGGAAACCACTGCAAGGGCTCCCCGATGTACTTTTCAAAATAAATAACCAGCTACACTCTTGCATACCGATTTACAAATAAGAATCCAAACTCAGGACACAATTCAGTCAAAATTGATTCTCAACCCAAAATTTCTCACATCCAACATTTCAAAAACACAAGGACACACTATGAAATCACCGGTTACTAAAAAACAAAATTGTCATTTAACAAAACATTTTGAAAATAAGCCAATTTAGTGGGTTGCAGAAACACCAATGGTGTCCCACGATCCTTGAACATTCATGTTCTTGTGTCGCACCTACACCCACCTCATATCCATCCAGGCACTTATCCTCTTGTGCCATTAACCCTTTCTCTTTCCATATACACTCATGCATGTGGTTTCCCATGAGAACACCAAGGATCAAAACCAGACCTTTCCATTTTTTTCAAAACCAAAACATCTGACCCCCACTTTCCAAAACATTCACATCATTTTGTTTTTAAAGAACTTTATTTCAAAACATTTTCGAAGACCAAATCACTTTTTACTTAAAAACCAAATTTCCATGAATCCAAAACAAGGAGACGAGAAACAATGTAGGAGGAAACAAGTGTCAGCAGGTGATTGGAGCATATGGTTGGAGGCCATACGCCAATCACGCCATTGGCCACAGAGAGTATTTTATGACAGTGTCCCTGGCTCCACAAGGCTTCCCAGACCTTGCGAGCTCACTAAGACCACTAACCTTACCCCCTTTTCATTTCCCTTAGACACGATTAACCATGAGGACCAAAAACTCAAACAACCCCCAACATACTTTGGTAACTTGAGTCCTGCCACGAGTTGTGTTGGTCAGGCACCTTACTCGTAGTCAGGACGTCGAGTCCCGACAACTTTAACTCAAGTCTACCATGACTCTATCCCAAAAGAAAATGACCCTAGAGATCAAACCTTGCCCTCTGATACCATTTTTTGACGAACCAAGCTGGGTCGCCATCTGACCCGTCGCCCGACCCGGTCCGCGATAAGGCCTGAAGGGTGATCCCGATCCCCACGGGCTGGCACAAGTGCCCGAGTATCAAAACTAAAACTTGGGAACGATTTTACCTAAAATAAAAGAAGGGAAAACAACTAACCAGATAAATAAACTGAAATTATAAATAGACAACCAAATGTGCCTTTAAACTATAAACAGGTTTAAAGTCTATAATTCAAACCAATAACTAAAAAGAAAAGACGACAGCGGAAACTAAAACCCATACTCAATCATCTCGGATAAAGAGAGGCCAAATTAGCACCACTCTGCCTAAAGAGACCAACTGCCACCTAAACCACCATCACTGAGCACGAAGTCACAACCTGGAATGCAGAAGAAATAGAATCTACATACACCCAAGGGTGTATGTAGGGTGTGAGCTAAAAGACTAGTAGGATGCCACCGAGAAAAGGTTCCACACATAATTATTAAAAGACAAACACATTTTCAATTTAACAAAATAAAAAAAGTAAGTATTTAAAGAATTTTAATGAAAACGGTTTTTAAGGGGAAACTTCTCTAAAAGGAAAACAGCTTAAATTAACCTACACACACGTATGCATGCCCACACACGCACGCACACACACAGACGCACACACACACATAGATGCACGCACACACGTACACACGCACACACACTTTTCTTGGTATCCCCAACGTCACACTGTGTGCCGACGGTGAGCATAAAGTAGAGGAAGAGCACAATACATGGGAGACCCTAAAGATACTAGCGAGAAGTGGGACCCTAGAACCTCACATCTCGGTGAACCATATCACACATTCCCATGCATGAGCCACTGGTAGGGAAACACCTCCTACTATAGTGGTATACATTCATCATCCAATGTTTAGTTAGTGTTGTAAGCGTTAATCCCGCTAAGTAAAACTGGGCCGAGGCCACTCCCGTATCACTAGCAATCTAGTCTATTCCGCCCACCTCGTACCTAGGATTCCCGTTTGTGATCAAGTAATTCAAAGTTCATGCTACATGTCAAAATTGTACACTCAAACCAAGAAATACATCATGCACACCAAAAACCACCATTCACACACACATAAGCCATTTGAAATAATACACACACTAAAATGTTCCAAAACCCAATCTGCATTTATTACACGCCCAATTAAAACAACTGCACAGTCAAAGAAAACACTTTTATTATCAAAAACGCCACTAAAAAATTTATTAAAAAAACTCCGCACGTGTCGCATGACTTTAAGCACCAAAATATTCAGAAAATTTAATCAAAAATAATTTTTCACCCTTAATACTCAATTAATAAAACAACCCAATTTCTTTCATAAATAAATTTTTGAGATAAAAACAACGCTTTACACACTAGACCGACCCCAACCCGCACTTACATGACCACACGTACACAACAACACCTCAGGAACACAATCTTCATCACGCACGCAATTAAAGAAAACCCACGCACAGTTTAAAATACCATTTCTATAATTAAACGAACTACCAAAAAATGTGTCAAACAATTTCAATATATTTCACACGACACTAAATTCCAAAAACTCTTTCAAATTTCATTTCTGACTAAACGTATATAGATGCAATGATAAAAAGACAATTGCACCCTTTTTCACGCCCTAACAAATTAACTACACAACTTAAGGAAAACAAAACTAATAACTAGTTCAACATTGGTATCACAACAACATACTTATTTTATGCACACACTACTAAACACATCAAAACACTATAAACCTTATGAAAAATAAAATTCGCATCAAACTAAATGATTAATAAACATGCTAAGTTAATTAAATCAATGAATGAATTCATCAATTAATATTCATGCGCAGAACCACCTACCTCGATTGGGGAAACCCCCAACATTTGTGTGAACCCACAAACGCGTGTCATTCGCACCTCAAGGAACCTAACGCGAACCCGAAAACAAGAATTGAAACCAAAACGAATTAAAATGGAACCCTAAAATACCCAACCTATTGAAACAACCAAAACTCAAGATGAAACAAAAGAAACTCGGCCTGTGGGGGGTAGCGGTCGACAGACCGTGGGATCACCGGAAAGGGAGAAAAAAAAACTGTCGGCCATGGGGTTAGTGGTTGTGCGAAGGCCAGCCGGGAGGGGGTGACGGTGGCTGGCTGAGTGAGGGTCTATGGGGCGAGCCGAGAAGGCCGGTTGAAAGCCGAAGGGGTGTGGGGCGCCGAAGGTGAGCAGCACTGGAGGAGTGTGGGGCGTCGGAGGGTGCTGGTCCGATGGACGGCGCGGGCAAGGAGAAGGGCAGGGAGGGAGGTGAGGCGCAACAGGAGTACCAGGAGGAGGCGAGCTAGTGGTGCGACGGAATTAAGCCGGTGCCACCGAACAGCAGCGTGCTGGAAGAAGTCCAGCCAAGGAGGAAGGTCGGAGCGCATGGTGGAGGCAGTTCGGGGGTCTTCGTGCGGGTCCGAGTGGGGAAAGGTGCAACGGGAAGGGATTAGTGCAAGTGGGAGAGATGTTGCGGCATAAAGGGGGAAGAAAGGGGGCTCGATGGGATTATAGGAGGGAGGCAGTGCCAACCCTAGGGGAAAAGAATAAAAAGAAAAGAACATCAAATAAAAATAAAATGGAAACCAATAATAATGATAATAATAATAAAAGTAAATGGAAACTAAAAATAACAAGTGACACAATGGTAATAATAATAATAATAATAAGGTAATCAAAAACATAATAAATTAACTAATAACTATACAATAATCAACTTAATAAAATTTCATTTATATATAAAAAAAAGTATGCTCAACTAAATTATTATCCAAGGTAGTAATAAAAATAATAATAATAATAATAATAAATCAAAATAGGAATAATAATAGTAGTAGTAGTAGTAATAACAATAATTTAAATGGTAATGATAATATTAATAACTTAATAAAATTTATATTCCCAGCGCTATCGATAATAACAATAATAATAAAAATATTAACATCCCCCAATATTAAAAAAAACCATTAAATCTTTATCACGTTTCTTATTTAAGTTTATTTTCATTTTATCCCACTTAAAATTTATTTATTTATTAATAACTTACTTATTTAATTGGTTGCACATCAAGTAGGCATGAGGAGAAATGAGCGAGGTCGCACGGTGACCCAAGAGAGGTCGTGTGGCTTTGACAGCGGCGCGCTAAACGCCGAAATGGCCACAACGTGCGTTTCAAAATAAAACTCAGAAATTTTTATGTTCGGGCCTCGACCCGAACTATCTGATACCAAAAAAATATATAAAAAGGACAGATGTGACATTCGGGGGAGTTTGGGATTTTTAAAACCAATTTTTATATTAATTAAACCCATTTGTTCATGGTTTCTTAGGCAGGGGCACATAGTTTTCCAAAATGTGTGCCTTAAACATATTCCTCTTCTAGGGGGTACATGGTTTCTCCTAAGAGGGAACATAGTTTGAAAAACCATGCGCTAGTCATGAAAATCCCCTCTATATAGGTTTGCATGGTTTGCTAGGCTGGGTGCACTATTTGGGAAAACTATGTGCCAACCGTACAGAAACCCTCTTCCTTCTAAAATATCCAATTTTACCCAAAAACTCTCCAAGGAAAACCCCAAACAGATATACTCAAAAAACTGAAAATAGTACCTATAAATGAGCTTGATACATCTCTAGAAAATATTGGGATCTTAAAATATCTTCATCTTATAAAAAAATCATCCTCGAGCTATACTCCCAATCATCTCTAAGATTCTAGGTCAAAAAGATCAGGCCACTGAGCCCACATATCTGCTTATCTCTCCCAAGTTTCCTCCTGAACATAGTCATGATTCCACAATACACAATCTATCAATAAAATATTTTCCTACAACACTTTATCAATGCAATCCAACACACATATCAGATGATCATTAAAGGACGTATCAGTCTCAAAATCAATGTCATCCATAACAATTTACATGAGAAGGGTTAGGATGATACAGAAAATGTTGTGACACATGAAAAATGTCATCCATAGCACCATACCTCTATGGAAGATCCAATCGGTATTCCATTGGAACGATTCTCTCCATAACCTCAAAAGGTTCAATAAACCTAGGCATCAGTTTTCTCTATCTCTATATCATACGGTGACCCAATCTAGGTGACACCTGAATGAATTCACAATCACCCTCTATAAACTCTAGGGGTTATTAACGTCTATAATAATATGACATCTATTTACTCGGATCTGTAGCCATACACTTCTGAATCAGCTAAAATCTCTTTGAAATATCCTACATGATACTTGGTCCCAATAACTGTAACTGACCTACCATTATCTAGAATAGATGTAATTTTCATGGGATATTATAAAGTTCCACATATAGTGACATTTTAATCTTTTACTGATAACTATTATTATAGGAAAACTCATTCAAATATTGGTACTTCTCCCAAGATCCATGTAATTCTAGGACACACACCCAAAGAATATCCTCAATCACCTATATAATATGTTCTGACTGCCTATCTATTTGTGGATGGAAATTTGTACTCAAAACCTGTTTACCCCACAGCTTATACAAGCCCTGTAAGAAGCATGAAGTATTGTGTGATTCACAGTCTGAAATAATACTCTATGGAACCTTGTGTATATAGATTATTTCCTAAATATATAAGTCTCTGAACTATTCCATTGGAAAAGTCTCCCATATCATAAATAAATGTGTTACTTTGAAAAATCGATCTACAACCACCCAAATAGCATCATTCTTCTAAGGAATCTTCTCGAGACTAACCAGAAAAAACATGGAATCATTGTCCCACTTCCATTTAGGTATGGGCAATGGGTACAATAAACCACCAGGTCATTGATGCTCAACCTTCACCTATATACTAGTATAACATTGTTTTATGAACCCTTCTATCTCCTTTTTCATGCCTAACCACTAAATTTTTTGATGTAGGCCATGGTATATTTTGGTCACACCTAGATGTACCACCCAGTTTGAGGTTTAAAATTCACACATAAGCTCCTACCATATGATTATAGGCACAACAATGTGATTCCTCACATAGATGATTTCACCCTCATCTATGGTCTAATCTAAAGTTGAATCCCCACATTCAATGCTTTCCCTAAAGGCCAAACATTCTGGACCCCCATACCTTATGTCTCTAATATGGCTCAAGAGTGTAGACTCCACTAAAACTGATATGATATTTATCAGCTCCTGGATCTCCTAAACCAAAATATGTATCTCAACCTACAAATTCATTATCTTTCAGTAAAAACTATACTTATAAACTTCCTAAGTACAATTTTTTCTATTTAAAGTGTCATAAATGTTGTCTCCTTTCTCAGACATATATAGTAGATCAAAATCAATTGACTACATATACTCAACCCACCTCTACTATCGTAGATTCAAATATCATAATGAAAATATATACTTTATGCTCTTGTGATCAATATACAAAGTAAAATTCTCACACAATTGATAATGTCACCAACACTTCAATTCATAAACCACTACATCTAAATTGAGGTCATGCATAGGGTAGTTCCACTCATTTAGACTCAATTATTGAGACCCATACACTACAAATAAATCTCCCTACACTAACACTGCTCTAATACAAATCCCAAAATCATCAAATAACACTATATAATCCTCCCCGAGATTGGGTAGGATTAAGATTTGTGTAGTTGTTGAGTGCTTCTTCAACTCCTGGAAGGCATTCTCACATGCTCCAAACCATTAAAACTTTATCCCCTTTTTGGTCAAGACCAAAATTAGTGCTTCCATATAGGTAAAATTCATCAATAAACCTCAGATAATATCTTGATGAACCCAAAAAACTACAGATATCCAAAAAAATATTGGGCTTCTCCCAAGAAAAAAATGATTAAACATTCTCTAGGTCCATAAACACACCTTCTTTAAAGATGATGTGACCCAAGAAGTGTAACTGATCCATCCATAATTAACACATAGATAGATTGGTGTATAGAAGATTCTCTCTTATTGTACTCAATATGATCTCAATATGTTGTTCATTATCATCATGAGTCTTGGAGTACACAAAGATTCCATCCACAAACACTACCACAACCTAATCCATGTATGGGTGGAGGATTACGTTCATAAAATCCATAAACACTGTTAGTATATTCATCAACCCAAACGACATCACAACGAACTCATAAAGCCCATACCTAATTATGAAAGTAGTCTTTGGTATATCAAAAATTAAAACCCTCAACTAATGATACCCTCATCTTATATTGATCATGGAGAAAAAAAAAGCTCCCCTTAACTGGTCAAAAAGGTCATCAATATGTGGAAGAAGATATCAGTTATTTATATTCATCTGATTTAACTTCATGTAATAAAAAATATGTGCAAAGTCCTATCAGCATTCTTTTCAAAAAACTATATAACCCCATGGTGATGTACTCAAATGGATAAACCCTTTATCCATTAACTCTTCTAATTGAGTATTTATCTCTTGAATCTCTATTGGTGTTATTCTATATGGTTGAATAAAAACTAGCTCATCCCCATCATGAGTTAAATCATAAATTCCACATCTCTATTAGGTGGAAGCCCTTGGAAGTTTTCAAGAAACGTGTCCTGAAATCAGTCCACCGTGTGTGGAAACAAATCCTTCTTTATATCCCTATCATTTAGCAATATAATAGAAACCTGGGTGGTGAGCTCCCCCAATTGCTGATGAACTAGCCCTGTACGGTCGTACGTGATATCCAACTCTTCAAGGTGAACATAATTGATACCCTCAAAATATATAAAACTCACTCTCATTTCATAGAAATCAATGTGGGCTCATTATGCTACTAACCAGTCCATATCTATAATTAGGTCAAAGCCTATCATGTCAGGGATATAAATACCCCAAAGAATATGATACTCACTATCCTCGAGAGAACACCCCTTGCAAAAACAGATATCTCTTGACTGCACTTCCAAATGTGTATTTATATCATTAAGACCCCACTCACGAAATCCACTACTAGGTTCAAACCATTCACAAGTTGTGTAGATATAAAATAATGAGAGGCACCAGTATTAAATAAGGAACTATCTAGGGTATAAGCTACAAGAATAGTAACTCTAACTATCAATGGTCTAACCTCAATATCCATGAGTTTTTGCTGAAAAAAATGAAATTTTCCTTCCCCTCTTCTATATGATGTAGTCTTAGTCCCCTGAGCTACACCACTACACTAATACGGGTTATCTTTCCCAGAAGCACCTCATCCACTGCCTCTACCACCATAGCTAGTAGTACTCCAACTACCTAATTTGCTGGGTATAGAAGATCCCCTTCCCACAATATGATTATATCAAGTTGTTACATCATTACCCACATGTTTTGGGTTCCTTCATAACCTCTAAAGATGTCCCATACTGCCACAATATCGTCACTCTATCAGTGATTGGTAATAATTTCTATGATAGTGGCCCGACCTAGAACACTGGTGAAAAACAATCAGGTAAGATCCTATGTAATGGATCCTACCCCCTGGCCACTCTTCTTTCCCTGATCTATTCAACATTATCAAAACAACTCTTCCTAATATCAAAATACATACCCCCTGATCACCCATCATAAACCACTTATCCTTCACTAGAATCCTCTTTTAGTTTAACCTCAACTATGGGAGCCTAATCCACCAACTCAGCAAACTTCTTTAATTGAAAGATTTCAACCAGGTACTTAATCCCACATTTAAGTACATATTTTAAAAACCTTCTCATAGTTATCTCATCCCCTACTAGTGCTGAAGAAAATCACTACATGTCGGTAAAGTGACCATCATATTCCCTCACAGACATACTCCTCTGAGTCAACCACATCAACTCATCTTCTCTCTCTTGTCTTAATGTATTTCGATAAAAGTTCTCCAGGAACTTCTTGAAAAATTAATTTTATACCATACTTTTAGCTGAACATGTCCAAGCCTAAACATCCCACCACTACTTCATTGATCCTCATAACATAGATAACTTAATCCTCTTCTTATCATGATTCTCCAAATGGTCAAGTATAGTCTGGATGTACTCAATCCATAACATTTTTTCTTCAAGTCCACCCTCTCTAGTGAATGTTAGAGGATTCTATAACTGAAACTCATGTGTCAAGTTAAACATAATCCTCACAACCCACACTAGGGATCTCTCGATAAATTTCATAAATTGAGAAAAAATTTCATGAAACATGTGTCCTTCTTCTTCACCTAGCACTATCAATGCCTTAGGATCCACTACTAGAGGATCATCTCTAGACATGTCCTCATGTATTCCTCTTAATAATCTTCTTTATGGAGGTATATCTCTACAATGTAAAACACATGTCTGAGGACACATTGAAAAAAATTAATACAAACAACAAGATGGATTCACATGGTGCTTCCTGTTAGATGGAGGATAAAGAAAGGTCCTCAACAGCGATTTCGAGTTCTCTTGCTCAATTTGAAAACCCTAGAATCCTTAATATTTATTCATACGTTCCAATCCATAAAATCGTGAATCAATATTTACAACATAACACCCAAGATGTATATCGAAGATTTAATATTACTAGATCTAAGGGTATCGCATTCCTGGAGGCTCTTCAATGTTCAAATCTTTTAAATATTTCCTTACGTAAGCCACACATCAAAAGGGAAGATGATGGAGGTTATTTAAAAGGTGAAAAAACATGGTCCTTTAATGATCTAAAATTACGTATATATCACCTCTGGGGTTTTATGAACTATAAATTAATCCTGATTGTGAAGGGTTACTTTCACATCATCCTTGGTTGTAAGGAATACTTGGATACTGCCTACAGATTTGAAAATATTAATTTTAAACCTACCATTCTAAGGATCTCAAACTAGGATATCAATTTTAACCAATTTTATCAACAAAAATCTTTAGTGTAGATTTGGATCAGACTCCATGGGTTGATTTGGGTCTACCAACACCCAATAATACTAAATGATATTGCTTCGTGTGTTGGTATTCCTTTAAAATTGTATTAGTGCACACTAAATAGTGAGTTGGGACTATATGATGGGATCCAGGTTGAAGATAATATGGATTCTATGATTCCAAAAGCTATAATTTTTTTTCCAATGATCACAAAATTTAGGTTAAGGTTGAGTATGAGTACAAGCCCCCATCCTATGAAGTTATCAAAATTTTTGGACATTCTTTTTCTAATTTCATGTTAGTTTAAAAGAAAATGAAGCCAGCTCCTGACCCTTATGCCTGAAAAGAAATGGATAAAAATAAAAAGGTTAATTATAAGAGTATAGATATAGGGGAATCATAAAAAAATATGGAAGAGCCTAAATGGGTGAATAAACAACATAAATTATAAAACCAAGAACTCTTGGTCCATTCATATGGAAGAAGAAGAGAAAGATATTAAGAAGGATAATCTTCCATCTGAAATTTCCCAGGATATTTTTAATCTCATAACCTCTATCACTTCCTTAGTCCTGGATAATTCCCCAATTACAAGATGTATTGACAAAACTCTTAATGTGAATTCTACTATAGGGAAAATGATTTCAAATACTTTTATCTTTGATTATTCTCACTAAATGAATCTGATTATCACTATCCATTTGGACATGCATGTCACCAATATTAACAGGTAAGTGAATTCTTCAAATTAGTAGGAAATTGGGATTGAGATCACTGGTCCTATACGTGAATCTCCATATTAGGACCCTGTCACATATATAGCTTATTTTAAATTTATTTTTATTTTAATTTCAATAAATTCTTTGTTTTGGGGGTTTCCAAAGGTTTTATGGAGAATAGATGAGTTTTCAGGAATTGGGCCAAACTGTGAGCCCAATTCCAGATTTAAAAATAAATTTTGTTTCTTTTATAACTTATTCATTTTTTTAATATTTTTCACTCATTCAAACTCCTTAATGTCCTCCCATGATATATTAACATCACAATTAAAATTTGGAGCCTTTGGAAATCCATAACCAAGGTGTATATGGGTTTTTATTTTATGGATTGGGCCTGCCCGAAAGCCCAATTCTAGTTTTAAAAATAACATTTGATTAATTAATAACTTATTCATTTTTAAGGATTCTTCAGTGATTCCAAGCCTCAAACGAGACCCTTGAACCCAGTAGCGCGCCCAAGCTCTCTCTCCCCTCTTTGGAGCTCTTCTACATCGCGATTGAGAGCTAAACTTATTAGGGTTTATAAAATCGGGAAGATTTGAAGAGGAAAATTCATTCTTTCATAACTCCTTCTATTATTACTCTTTTACCCCATTCCAATTCCTACATGACCTTCTCATTATTTTTCGAATATCCATTAAATTTTTATCTGTTTTAAAATTTAGATTCTGGTCGATTTTGGGTCGTTTTCTTCAGGATTGTTTTGGGTAAGTGATTCCTTCTTGGATTCTTCCTTTTCCCTTAGGGTGTCCTCTCTCTTTCATTATGTTATAAAATTTCCAGAATTTAGGGTTTGATCCTAGGGTTTCATTTGGTGTATATTTGGTCAAATATTGTGATCTGGGTCTGAATTTATCTTCCTTGTGGTGCGGCGGTTGTGCGGTTGACGTTTCGAACCAAGTTTTGAGGGATTTGACACTTCCAGTAGGTGATTCCGTGTGTAATCATATCTAGATGATTTATTTTGATTGAATTACTTATTATGCATTCTCATAATATTTTGTGTGTGGTGCAAAAATTGTTTATGTTGGATTTGGTTAAGCATTTATTTTTATAGTTTCATTTTAGCATAAAATTTGGTGTTTTTCATGTGTAACCCTTTGGGTATTGTTTGGTATTGTTTTATAACATATGAATTTGGTTTGATAAATCTTGTTTGGGATGAAAATTATGATTTTTTGGGGTATTAGTGTGCCACTAGGTCTTAAAGAGTTTTTTTAAGGGTTTAAGGTGTAAAACATTATTGTACTTCTTGAAAGTGATTTTGAAAACGTGTGTGTTTCATGTGGATCTTTTGTGCTATTGTTTGAGGTGTTTGTATAACACATGGGGGTTGTTTAATAAATGTTTTTGGGGCTTCCAATTCTGTTTCGAATTTTTATTGGTGTGATTTTTTTCCTTGAAATATTCTTTTGAAATGGTTTCTATTTGAAAATATTTGGTACACTATTTAGAATTGTTTTATGAAAGTTTTGAGTGGTTTAATGATTTATGTAAGAGGTGAAACCATATTGGAAAAATGTTTTGGATTGTTTATACTTTCAAATGAGCCATTTTAAATGTTAATAGTTCTTTTATGTGATTTTTATCATATTTTTAGGGACTTCATAAAATTGTTAAAGGATGTGTTGGATTGTGAAAGTTATGAAAAAAGTGTTGTGGGCTATTTTGGTGTGAGTTTGACTTCAAAATGCATTTGAATGAAAAGTGGAATTTGTGACTTATGTGATGTACATGGGGCAGTTTGGTTAATTTGTGATGTGGAAGTGTTGTCTCCATGTGAAAACTATATTACTTGGCTTGTTGAACATGTTTGAGCACAAAGGGAAAACCCGAGTATCTAGATGGGTGGACGTGTACTAGTATGCTAGTGAATCTGTGGGGTTTGGACTCAGTTTCACTTAGAATGATTGACTCTTACAACTCTAACTAAACTATGATGATGAATATTTGGTACCACTAGGTTATGGGTATGTTCCCTACTAGTGGCTCGTGCACGAGAATGGATATTTGTGATTGTTACTCTCACCGAGATACGAGGTACCTGAGACCCACAACTAGCTAGTGCCTAGGGGTTATTTCCTATTACTTGTGCTCATTAGTTACTTTATACTTACCATCGTCATATGGTACATTTGGATGGAAAATTCATTAGATTTGGTGTTTATTTTAAAAGTGTTAACCCGTTAAAATAGCCCACTTGAAAACTGTTTTTATTCAAAGTTACATCTTTTAGAAATTGTAACTAGCTTTTCATGTTTTTGAAAACATGCATGATTTTCGTCCTTAAATATTTATAACATGGAATCTCTTAGTGGTGGTATCCTACTGGGCATTGGATCACACCCTACTTACACCCTTGGGTTTATGTAGACTTGGTTATTTTTTTTTGTCGCAGGTTGGGTACAATTTTTTTGTTCCAGTGCTTCGGGTTTCTAGCAGGTCCTTGGTGGTGAAGTCTTGTAGAGGTGGCTTGAGGGCGGTGCCCCTTGCCATGAGGGTTCTTGGGCTGTCCTTATTTGGTTTTTTACCTTTGGTATAGTCTTTTTGAGTTGTTTTAAGCTATGCAATTCAGTTCTGAATTTTTGTAAAAGATTGTTTGGTTTGAACAATCCAGATTCGTTTTATTGGATTATTTTGTTGTTTTAAGATTATAAACTCGGGTAAATCGTTCCCAATTTTCATTTTATGATACCCAGTCACTTGTTCCAGCCCGTGGGGATCGGGAACGCCCTTCGAGTCTTTCCATGGACCGGGTCGGGTGCCGATTTTGAAGGCGACCAGATTGGCTTCGTGGCAAAATGGTATCAGAGGAGGTTCACTCTATTGGGGTCATGTTATTTAGGGAAGATTCAAGATAGTATGGAGATCAGATTGTAGGTACTTTGTATTCTAGTTATGGGTAGTGTGCCTGATCACCACACCTCATGGCAGGATTCAAGTTTCTAGGGGAAGTCGGGACCTTTCAGAGTCCTTTGGTTTTCTTGGTTTAACAATGATTAGGGGAAATGAAAAGAGAGTTGGGTTAATGGTCTATGTAAGCTTGTAGGGCCTGGAAAGCCATGTGGAGCTAGGGATATTCCCTAGAATACTCTCCGTGATAGTGAATTGATTGGAATATGGCTGCCAACCATATGTCCATGTCACCCACTGAAACTAGTTTCCTCTCGGATTGTCTTGTGTTCTTTAGTTTTGAAATCTTGGAACTTTGGTTTTAAACTGACTTGGTTTTAAGAAGTGTAAAGTTTTTTTGAAATGATTTTCAAATAAATATGGAATGTTTTGATTTATGAAATGGTGGAACTGAATTTTCAGAATTTTTTTTGAAATGGAAAATAGTATTCTTACACCTCTTTTGAAATCCGGAACCATATTGAAGTTGGTTTTCAAAAGTGTTTCCAATATAGTTTTCTAAACGATTAATGGGTGTTTTAATGGGATGAGATGTTTTGAAATTGATGTGAATAACTTGAAAGTGGGTTATTTTTTTAAATGTATGTGTCCTTATAAAAAGTTTTGTAAGATGTGAATTGGGATTTTGATCTCATTGTTAGCAGTTTTGAGAAAAAGGTTTGGTCGGTTGACCATTTTGTTTTTGAAAAGTGAAAGGAATTTTTGTTTTACCCTTTGGTATTTCCATGAGTGAACACATTCATGGGGTTATATGGGATGATGGATGGTTGATGGCATGACTGGATGAGTGATGGGATAGTTATGAGGAGGGTGCCCAGTGTGGCACAAAAATAAGCATGTGTGAGGCCCATGGGGTACCATTGGTGGATACGCTTACTGCAAAACCGTTTTTTCTTCTTCAAAGAATTGGTTTTAAAGAATAACATGATGTCTTGATTAATAGTTTGGTATGGTTTGTATTATGGTTTTTTGAAAATGTTGATGTTGTGGGATGTTTTGAGTCCAAGAACCCCTTCTGTTTGAACTGTGTTTTGGGTTTGTGTTTGTTTGGTAAGCTGTGTCGTAGGGACGGTTAGTGGTCTCTTTTGAAAAATGTTTTGGGATGCCTTTACGGTGTTTCCATTCATGTTTTTTGATCTGTTTTGTGGCAAGTTTTGACAAATGTACCAGCTTGGTTGGGTCCTTGGGTTCTCTCATTGGATAAGGTATGCCCCCATTAAGGGTTAATGCAAAACTGAAGTGCAACCCGTATTTTTTCTCTATTGGAAAATCCTCCAGTTGATCAATATAAGGAATATTTTATAGATCATTGTTGATTGAGTCTACAACCATTCATTTAGTTGATTTTTGGATCCTCTTGTAGTGGGATAGTTCTTGTGGAAGGTTGAAAGAGGCCTTAGTTTCTTAAGTTTCATGATTCATCGAAGGTGGAAGTGTTCTTTGGTTGTTAGTGTGGATGAGTGTCATGATGGTGTCTAAGAGGGCCTCTGGGTTCTTCATAGTTTCCTTGAAGCAAGAGTTATTATTAAAACACCAATTTTGAGATTTTGGTCATGATAGGATATTGTGTCCACTTTTTGGACTTGTCTATTGTTTAGGTACTTGAAATATGGTCATGTTCCATGTATTGTTTCTATCAATCACAAGGGTCATGTTCAGTGATGCATTGTGATGTTTTGTTCTCTTTTGACCATAAAGGTGAAGGTCACACAATCCTCTAAGGTTCTATGTTATGTTGGGATTATTTCTCCCTTGTAAAAAAAACATCAAATCCTCTATCTTAGAGGAATGCATTTATACGTGCCTTTCCCTTCTGTTATTTCTCACCCAAAGAAACAAGGTGTGATGTGTGTGCTTATTCGGATCCCTTGTTTCAGTGAAATGTTTGGTTTTTGTAAAGTGAGTTATGGAGTGTGTTATGTCTTGATGAACCCATCAGGGTATGCAGTGTTGTTGTTTGTGGAATCGAATGAAGAAGATCCATATAGGGGTTTCCACAACCTAACTACGAGGCCAGATATGCTTTAATATTTTGAGCTCCAGCCATAGGTCCCGGAGAGAAGCTGGCATGTAGTCAGGGGAAACCCCAGTGTCGTTTAAACCCATGTACGAAGTCATATCCTCAGTATGAAAGATAAGAAGATTTTAAACCTATGGTGTCATCATATTTCTTTTGTTGTTCCCGTTCGGTGGAAATAGGTGGAGGGTCTTGTACCCATGTCATCACACAATGTTATTCCCTCCCCCTTTGGTTTCCATTGAGTCTTTGGAGAATGGTTGGAAATTTGGCTAGACAAATTGAGCACACGGTTTTCACATGGTTAGATCTAACCATGAACAAAAAAACCATGCAGATATAAGGATCCACATAGTTATCGCACAGTTTCTCAAACTGTGCAGACTAACTGTGTGACCGTCCCAACTCCTTAATTTTGTGGTCTTTTCATGTCAACTCACGCCGGTCAGTTAAGATGGTTGGTTCTTTTGGTGGGAAGACTCATCATGGGTATCATGCATATTATTTTGTAAATTTATAATGGATGTATACCCCTTGTACTAGGGAGTTTGTTTGGGCCTCCCCCTATTAGTGTCTTGATTCTGTCTCGGGAAAATAAATTAAGTTGTCTCTTATGGTGGGGAGCCCATTTGTGTCTCTTCATATGAGTAACTCATATTTTTCCTTGGTATTGTCTTGGAAGTAGGTATTATCATTCAGAGATATCTAACTACCCACATTTTTCTTGGATAAACATTGATATTGTAGAGTTCCCAATGGTTTAGTTATAGTAGGGTATGTGTGAACTTGTTCGATGTTGTTGTTTATTTAGGTAAATTGGTTGAGTATTGTTCAGATAGTGTTTGAGGAGTTTTCATTTGGGATAAAGCCTGAATTTACTTGTTTGTTTCATGAAATTGGTGTATGTTAGGTTTGTGAGAGTATTCCTTCCATCATTGATCACTGGAGGTGCTTTGGCCTTTGGGGGAGAAACCTGGCAAGGGAGTACCTCTTGGTTTCTTAGTTGGGTTTGGTTGTTGCTTTGGACTTACTGTGACTTTTCGGGGAGGAATGTTTTCATGGAGGGGAGAATTGTCACATACATAGATTATTTTAAAAGTATTTTTATTTTAATTTCCATAAATGATTTGTTTTCGGGGTTTCCAAAGGTTTTATGGAAAATAGATGAGTTTTCATGAATTGGGCCAAACTGTGAGCCCAATTCCAGATTTAAAAATAAATTTTGCTTCTTTTATAACATATTCATTTTTTAATATTTTTCACTCATTCAAACTCCTAAATGTCCTCCCCTGATATATAAACACCACAATTAAAATTTGTAGCCTTTGGAAATCCATAACCAAGGTGTATATGGGTTTTTATTTTATGGATTGGGCCTCCCCGAAAGCCCAATTCCAGTTTTAAAAATAACATTTGATTAATTAATAACTTATTCATTTTAAAGGATTTTTCGGTGATTCTAAGCCTCCAATGCGCCCCGTGAACCCAGTAGCGCGCCCAAGCTCTCTCTACCCTCTTTGGAGCTCTTATACGTCACGATTGAGAGCTAAACTTATTAGGGTTTATAAAATCGGACAGATTTGAAGAGGTAAATTCATTCCCTCATAACTCCTTCTACTCTTACTATTTTCCCCCATTATAATTCCTCAATGACCTTCTCATTCTTGTTAGAATATCCATTAAATTTCTATCTATTTTAAAATTCAGATTCTGGTCTATTTTGGGTCGTTTGCTTCAGGATTATTTTGGGTAAGTGATTCCTTCTTGGCTTCTTCCTTTTCCCTTAGGATTTCCTCTCTCTTTCATTATGTTATAAAATTTCCATAAGTTAGGGTTTGATCCTAGGGTTTCATTTGGTGTATTTGTGGTCAAATATTGTGATCTAGGTCTGAATTTATCTTCCTTGTGGTGCGGCGGTCGTGCAGTTGACGTTTCGAACCAAGTTTTGAGGGATTTACCACTTCCGGTAGGTGATTCCATGTGTAATCATTTCTAGATGATTTAGTTTTATTGAATTACTTATTATTCATTCTCATAATATGATGTGTGTGGTGAAAAAAGTATTTATGTTGGATTTGGTTAAGCATTCGTTTTTATAGTTTCATTTTAGCTTAAAATTTGGTGTTTTTCATGCGTAACCCTTTGGGTATTGTTTGGGATTGTTTTATAACATATGAATTTGGTTTGATAAATATTTTTTGGGATGAAAATTCTGATTTTTTGGGGTATTGGTGTGCCACTAGGTCTTAAAGAGTTTTTTCAAGGGTTTAAGGTGTAAAACATTATTGTACTTCTTGAAAGTGATTTTGAAAACGTGTGCGTTTCATGTGGATATTTTGTGCTATTGTTTGAGGTGTTTGTATAACACATGGGGGTTGTTTAATAAATGTTTTTTGGGCTTACAATTCTGTTTTGAATTTGTATTTGTGTGATTTTGTCCTTGAAATATGGTTTTGAAATGGTTTCTATATGAAAATCTTTGGCACACTATTTAGAATTGTTTTATGAATGTTTTGAGTGGTTTAATGATTTATGTAAGAGGTGAAACCATATTGGAAAACTATTTTGGATTGTTTATACTTTGGAATGAGCCATTTTAAATGTGAATAGTTCTGTTATGTGATGTTTATCATATTTTAGGGACTTCATAAAATTGTTAAAGGATGTGTTGGATTGTGAATGTTATGAAAAAAGTGTTGTGGGCTATTTTGGTGTGAGTTTGATTTCAAAATGCATTTGAATGAAAAGTGTAATTTGTGACTTATGTGATCTACATGGGGCTGTTTGGTTAATGTGTGATGTGGAAGTTTTATCTAAATGTGAAAACTATATTTCATGGCTTGTTGAACATGTTTGAGTACAAAGGGAAAACCCGGGTATCTAGGTGGGTGGACATGTACTAGTATGCTAGTGAATCCGTGGGGTTTGGCCTCAGTTTTACTTAGCAATATTGATGCCTACAACTCTAACTAAACTATGATGATGGTGATTGGGGACCAATAGGTTATGGGTGTGTTCCCTACTAGTGTCTCGTGCACGAGAATGGATATTTGTGATGGTTACTTTCACCAAGATACGAGGTACCTGGGACCCACAGATAGCTAGTGCCTAGGGGTTATTTCCTATTGCTTGTGCTCATTAGTTACATTATACTTACCATCGGCATATGGTACATTTGGCTGGAAAATTCAGTATCTTTGGTGTTTATTTTAAAAGTGTTAACCCGTTAAAATATCCCATTTGAAAACTGTTTTTATTTAAAGTTGCATCTTTTAGAAATTGTAACTAGCTTTTCATGTTTTTGAGAACTTGCATGCTTTTCATCTTTAAATGTTTATCACATGGAATCTCTTAGTGGTGTTATCCTACTGGGAATTGTATCACACCCTACTTACACCCTTGGGTGTAAGTAGACTTGGTTATTTTTGTTGTCGCAGGTTGGGTAAAGTTTTTTTGTTCCAGTGGTTCGGGTTTCTAGCAGGTCCTTGGTGGTGAAGTCTTGTGGAGGTGGTTTGAGGGCGGTGCCCCTTGCCATGAGGGGTTTTGGGCTGTCCTTATTTGGTTTCATACCTTTGGTATAGTCTTTTTGAGTTGTTTTAAGCTATGTAATTCAGTTCGTAATTTTTGTAAAAGATTGTTTGGTTTGAAAAATCCAGATTCGTTTTATTGGATTCTTTTGTTGTTTTAAGATTATAAACTCGGGTAAATCGTTCCCAATTTTCATTTTATGATACCCAGGCACTTGTTCCAGCCCATGGGGATCAGGAATGCCCTTCGGGTCTTGCCATGGACCGGGTTGGGTGCCGATTTTGAAGGTGACCAGATTCGGTTCGTGACAGACCCCCCCCCAGAAAACTATGAAATTGCAGTTTCTCAACACACCCCCTATAGTGTTACCACACCTTTGGTCATCCCTAAGGGTTTCATTAAAGCCTCTCCTAAAATTAAATTAGTGAATATGGAAATATCAGAGACCACTAGCAGTGCATAGGCCCCCCATAGTGATTCTACTTCCATTATTAGTATTCTTAATGCCAAGGAAAACATTCTTGAGAATCACATTGAGTAGTTGAATAACACCAATTCCATTGTCAAGGATCCAGACATCTTCTCTACTGAAAAAGGGAACTTAATAGAAATTGGTCAAAACAACACTGAACCTGTTACTTCTACAGTTCCTGCAGATCATTAAAATAACTCATGGAATGACATTACCTAAGAGCCTACAATCTGAAAATTGAGCATAAATAAGAAATCAGGTGGAAAGAAAAAATGGAACCCCCCCCCAACATAGATATAAATGAATATATTCTTTTGTAATTTTCAAGGAGTGTAAAACAATGACACTTACAACTCTCTCCAAATATTTATTTATGTCCACAAACCCAAATTCCTGGGCATTACTGAACCCAAAAAATATTTTTCTCCTGGTGTTTTTGGCCATAAAAATAGAGGATATATTCTACGTGGTAGTAATAATTATTTTGGTAATGTTGACACTTTATGGATATTTTCTCATAATTTTATCACTGAGGCCTCGGTCTAAAATATAGATGATCAATTTATCACCTGTGAAGCTGTATAGTATAATAATCACATATAAAACTCTTTTTTCTATGCTAAGAAATTTAATCATGAAGGAAGAAGGCTATAAGATATCATTGAACATTTTACACAAGGAATTCAATACCCATATATTAATCTTGGATATTTCAATGAAATATTGTGTCCTAGAGAAAGATTGGGTGATGTTCACGCCACCCTCTCGTCAAAGGAATTCAAGGATTTCATGGAAATAAGAAATCTTATTGAAATTAATATTTTTGGAGTGAAATAAACCTAGTATAGAAGGAAAAACACTTGAATGATTTCTAAAAAAGTGGATCATTCCATCTCAAATTATCATTCCCTTGAGAATTGGGATTATCTCTCAAGGATTACTATCCTTAATATTAACTCTGATCATCATTCCATTTTTGTAATCCTTATAAATAGGACCTCAAATCCAAGGTTTTATTTCCACTTAAATAATGTTTGGTCCTCTCACACTGATTTTAGTAAGCTGATGACTAATTTATGGATTTCCAATAATGGTGGAAATGATTCCTACTCTTTCATTATGAGGCTGAAGAATTTAAATTACTATCTTAAGAGTTTGTGTAATGATAGTTTCAATAAGTTGAAGAATTAAATTGTTTGTACAGAGGCCATTATCAACCAGATTCAAGGTGAGACGACCTGCTCAGATTTTGAGGTAAATTTACATTACGAAATTGATCTCTCTGCTAAGATGAATGTGATACTTTTCATGAAATATAATCTGAAAAAGGAAATTTTTAAAGTTAAATAGTTAAAGCATGGGGATAGAAATATCAAATTCTATAATTCCCTCCAAAGAACTAAGAAATATTGCAGGCCTCTCACTCTTATGAGAGATGGTGATAGAATTATTGACAATTAAGAGTAACTTGATGATCATATTGGCTCTTACTTTGAAAATATTTTCAATGGATCTAATCTCAATAAGGACCTTTAGGAAGAAATTATTCCAAAAATGGTTAGAAAAAAAGATAATACTAGACTCACTAGTATTCCAATTGACTTTGAGAAACGTGAAGTAGTTTTCAGTCATAAACCTAATAGTTTCCCAAGACCAGATGGTTTCACTAATTCCTTCTTTCAAACATACCAGGATATCATTCATTTGGATGTTTTCAATCTAGTAAAATATTTTTTATCTACTGGTGTCTTACCCAATGGCCTTAATGTACAATTTCTACCCTTATTCCCAAGGTTGAAAATGCTTATGGGATTTATCTTTTTAGACTCATTTCTCTCAACAACACCAGCTATAAAATTATTTCCAAGCTACTTTCCAATAGACTTACCAAAATTGTTGGTAAATTTTTTTCTTGGAACCAATTTTGTTTTGTGAAAGGAAGGACCATCAAGGAGTGTATCAGCATGACCTTAAAATGTTCCATCTTTCTTAGCAAACCCTATAGAGGTGGATGTATTTCTCTCAATATTGATATTATAAAATCCTTTGAAACCATGTATTGGGGATTCATATTCAAGGTGATTCCAAAATTTGGCTTCAATGAAATTTTTGTGAGTTGGATTAAAGCTCATTTTGAGTCCGCTCATATTTTTGTGCTTATTAATGGTTCTCCAAAAAGATATTTTACTTTCTCAAATGGTGTCAAGAAAGGTTAACCCCTCTCTACTATCCTTTTATCTATCACTGGGGATGACTTGAGCAGACTTCTACATCATATGATGGATCAAAACTTACTCAACCCTATTCAAGATTCAAGGAACTTAATAGTTTTTACTTTCCTTCTATATACGGTTGACATAATATTTTTTGTGCAAGGAAATAAATGGAACCTGTAAATTTTAAAAAATGATATCATTCATTTTAAATAGGTTTCGAGGTAGGCCATCAATTGGAAAAAATATTTCATTTATTTTGGTAATCACATCCCAAAATCTCGGAGAGCTCAAATATTGTTGGTCATGGGATTTAAATAAGGATATATGCTTATGAAATACCTTAGAGTTCCTCTCTTCTAGGGGTATCCTAAAGAAAAGGATTTTCTAAAAATTGTGGACTAAGTCAAGAAGAATATTTCTTCATGGAAAGGTAAGTCTCTCTCTATAGATGGTAGAACATTTCTAGTTAATTAAACTATTATTACCAATCTAGTTCATTCCTTCATGATTTATAAATGTCCTACCTCTCTTCTCACTCAACTTAACATCTGCATCAATAATTTTTTGTGGAGTGGTAGTATCCATGAAAGAAAATCAGTCATTTTTTCTTGGAGAAAATGTTACAAACCCATTGATAAGGGAGGTATGGGAATCAAAAACATAAAATTATTCAATGTGGCTCTTTATGCCACATTTACTTGGAACCTTATCAATAATGATTCGATGGATCTCAGCTTTCTCAGATACATATAAGTCAATAATTTAAAACAGGGATGCACTTATAATGTGAGTTCCTCTCTTTGGTTGGCCATCAAACTATATTATACTAATATTATGTCTCATTCAAGATGGATTTCTTACAGAGATAATTCTTTGAATTATGTCTTGACAATTGGTTGGGTTCTCCTTTTATTTATTCCATTGATCCAATATATATCTTTAGGGATATAGATATCTCTATTCAAGAATTCCTGACTTTGTCCAACATGGAGTAGTCTAGAAACCACACCAACCTTTTCAATAACTATAATTTTTCCCTACTAAGGATACTTTAATCTTGGAATTTTCCTAGAATGTCATTCTGGATTCCAAATATTTTTATCATTCCAAATTTGAATTTTACAATGAACTTTCCTACAACAAATATTATGATAAGTCTTGTATCATACCTTTTAGATTTACCCTAATTTGGAGGCTTTCTCACCATAAATTAACAAATGATGATTTCTTACGAACATTTGGTATTTTCTTGTGTCCTATATGCATATTATGCAATAAACACAGGGAGTACATCACAGGTTTATTCTTGTCATGTGCCACAACTTCAGATATCTATAATGATTTTAAAGATATATTAAAATTTCATCTTGTTGGTAGTATTTATATCTCTTCTCATCTTTAATATTGTACAATTTTATAGATCACGCCCCAAATAAAATACCTTCTCTTGGATGCTACCTCGGAATTTGTTCACATCCTATGGACTGCTTGTAATGATGTCCTGTACTGACAGAATCACTCCCACATACATACGGCTCTCTCACACCTCATCTCTTTAGTCAAAGAGGCCAATAGTCTATAGCCGGGTCATTTATTCACACTATATAGGACATCACGATCCTCTGTAAAATTGGAGTGCCTGGTAAATACAAGCAACAACAAGGTCTTTTTGATGTTTTTTGGGAGGTCACTCTTTAAGATTGGATTAAAATAAATGTTTATAGAACATAAAAAGGTAACACAAGACCAAAAAGATGTGGAGATATTTATAGAGACCACACCAGTAAAGTCCTCGGTTGTGTCTTTGGCACCTATGATTTCTCTTCATCTCTTGAAGCTGAAATGCTCAGAGTTATACAAGACGTCTACTTTTCTCAACTTAAAGGTATGGATAACCATTGGCTTGAAAGCGACTCCACTATAGTGGTGCATGATATTCGCAAGGGAGTTATTCATTTGTTTGGGAAGCTCATGGATGGATGGATGGATTTTATCACATCAATCCTAAGTTCAAATTACATCATCACTCATGTTTACTGGGAATCTGACTCTGTGGAAGATGTCATTTCCAACAAATGTATCAACAGGGATCTCACTTGGTTAAATGATCTTCCATCTGATCCAATCCCTCTTCTTGAGAAATATTTTAATAAAATCTCTTCTTTTAGACTCATTTAATCTTCCTTTATTTCAATAAATTTATATTTTCCATTTAGACAAGAAATCCCTATAAAAACAAGAGGGATTCACAAAAATCCATAACAAGTCATCCCCCTTTCCCTTCCACATGGTCAAAACTAAGGCTTTGTAACTACCCATAACCATCCTATATCTAGTTCAAGGTTAACAAAGGGTAAACACAATCTCAATATTCAAAATTATTATTAGAAACCGATTTATTAACATTTTTCTTCATTTTTTCAACATTAAATTCATATTAGGAACCTTTTTAAATTCAAATCACAAGCAAAGAAAAAAAATTCAATTTCAATAACTTACCCAAAACCTACATTTTTTCAAAGTGTGCCTAAAATGATGCATGTCACAATAATTCTTGATTGCCTATAATAATTCATGAATACTCAAATCTCATTCCATTCTAGGATATGAGTCAAATCTCATTAAATATCATATATTATAATCACATTACACAATAATTGCATCCCTCGAGGTAAAATAACATCTAAATGTAACAGCAATCAAAAATAACAATAATCCCACCCTAGGTATTTGGATTTTATCCTCATACTACTCCCATGAACAATATTTTAACCAAGCCCCAACTCATCATATTATCTTCTCTACCTTTACCAACTAGTAATACAAACGAAAAGAAAAGAAAAATCCCTATGATACAACTTTGTAATGTCCCATCCTAGGTTCCACACATTGGTGTTGCAATCCGGTCATTTACATGACCTCAAGTGTGCCTCCCTATATGCTGGAGGTTTCCGACTAACAGAAAGAGTCTAATATAGGTCATGGAGAGACTATATCCACTTTATCGATGTACAATAACAAAGAAATAAATAAACAAAAACCAAATGATATAACCAATAACCAAACCAAACCAGTGTCACATGATGACCAAAAAATGAAATACAATGTCCAAAACTAAACAGTAGATATTTCATGTCAAATAAGTTTCAAGTGTCAATATGAAATACCCAAAATAAAAAAAATACACAAAAAATTCCCAAGATGGTCTTGAATCATGTCTTCTTCCCTCATCCATGAACCAACCCATCAAAGCCATCTAACCTATGGATCTTTCCCTTATCTTATCCTGTAAACATGAAGTCTATTCGGGCATCGATCAGGAAGCCTGGGTAGGATGTGAGTAAAACTCATTAGGTAAACATGAATGGTGTTTAAAACAATATCAAGTCAAAAAATATGTATTTAGTTGTATAAATAAATAAGTAAATACATAATTAAACATTTATCACATTATCAATTATTATTTAATTTACCACATAAATTACCATGTTCTGAAGGACACATGAACCCTCAATACCTGCTTCAGCTCATGTCAGAGTCTGAACCACATCACAAATCCATGGTTAAAATTTATCATTTCATTTAAAATAATATCACGACCAACTAGAACCAAATTCCAATGTCAACTCATGGGTGGAGAATGTAGTGTCTAACAGCACGTGGTTATTTGGTGTCTTAGTCTCTATCCCGTGCCTCAATAATAACATGGGTATTTGGAGTCTTTTCCATGTCCCATACTCTCTATATCATACGGGTATTTAGAGCTTCAATCTATATCCCACACTAATTTATCACACATGGGTATTTGGAACCCCAATCCATGTCTGACACTCATTTATCACACATGGGTATTTGGAGCCTTTGTCCCTATCTCACACTAATATATCAATCTATCAAAAATATTTCACACAAATCACATCTATCGAGGTTAATAAATATTAACCCACTTCTCACATTTCACATCATGATATACCATTTCAACTATCAAAACAATTCATGATTAAGTATTTTAATCACATGGAATAAAAAGATAAATTATCCATTTAAAACATATACCCATTTAATTTATTAATTAATTAATCAATTAATTAATCCAATTCCAAAAACCCAATATGCCATTAATTAATTCACCAATTAATTAATCTATTTTCAAAATCATAATATCCCATCAATTCCGCAATCACAAGATTATAATAATTAATTAATTAATCACATTCCACTAATTTAATACTTATATGAACCCATTAATTGATAAATTCCATAACCCCATTAATCGGTTAATGCCATAATATATTACATAATTAATTAACTGTATTAATGAATTAAATTTAAGAAAATAAATTTCTAATCATTCAATAGATATTATAAAATTAAATACACATAATTGAAATCATGACCTTTGGATTTGAATAATAGACCACCTACCTTGATATAATTAATGACAATCACGACTAAAAATCCCTAATTTGAAGTGGACCAACCACGATCATGATGCAGAATGAGATATAGATCTGTACCCATGATAGGTGCGGAATTTCAATCTGGGATTTAAATTGTCAAGAATAGAGGTCGGAATGGCATATAATTCATTCGGTAACCTCCAAGATGATAAACAATTATTAGGTTTTAATTTGGTCAATTTAGGGCGAATTCTAGGGTGTTTAGGATTTTTAAAACCAATCTTTATATTAATTAAACCTATACACATGATTCCTGAGCAGGGGAACATGGTTTTCTAGACTGTGTACCACTTATAGTGGTGCATGGTTTCTCTTAAGAGAGTACATGGTTTGAAAAACCATGTTTCATATATTTTAATCTCTTATATGTGGGTTCTCATGGTTTCCTATGATGGGTTCATGGTTTGGGAAAATCGTGTGCCAACCATGCATAGCCCCTCTTCCTTTAAAAATTCTCCAATTTAACCAAAAAACTCCACAAGGAAAAACCCAAAAAGATATATTAAAAACATGGCAATATAGTTCCTATAAAATAGCTTGATACATCTTTATAAAAAGGTCAGGATCTTATATAGGGTTTTTCCTTTTATAAGTGAGGTGAGTGGCGTACTTGAAATTTTTGAAAAAAAAAGGTGTACCCACAATGTTTTCATGCCATAAGAATCCAAAATGGACTATTCTCAAGACTTGGACATTATAAGATCTAAATATTTACAAAAAATATATTTTAGGATATTTTATAGTTCATTTTATCCCTTATCTTTTAAATTTACCCTTAGTAAATCCATTTTCACCTTAGCTACGGTAATTAATTCTTACTGTTTTTACTATTAAATATGGTTAAAAATTAAGTTCAACTTATAAAATAACATAAATTATGATGATTCTAAATATTTATTTCATTTTTCCAAATTCCATTCACATAATTGGAAAAATTTAATTTAAAATTAATTTCGTAGAAGTGATGAAAAAGTATTTTTCCATAGAGAAAAAGTTTCAAAATTATAAAACATTTTTAAATCAAAATTCATGATAAAATCAATTAAAATGACATAAATTGGATTAATAAATTTAAAATTTCACTAATTTTAATTTTAAACCCATCTCAAAATATTTTTTAATTTTTTTAAATACTTTAAATTAAATGATAATTTTTAATAAAAACCAGTATTTTTCACTATTTGTCGAAAAAATTATCTTTTCATAAAATTATCAAAATTTTAATCCAAGGTAATTTTGATATTAAAATTTCAAAAATGAAGTTTATTTTTTAAATAAATTTTTTAAAAGTGGAAATAAATAATTTTAAAATAAGTGTGAAAAAGGTGTCAATTTTTTTATAAAAATAGATTTTTAAAACATAAAATTAGATTTATTCATATCTATTTTCTAGAATAAACATAAGTTGAATTTAACCATTTTATTTAATATGTAATATATAAATTTAATTAAAAAAGTTCACAAAAAGGTATTTATTTAATTTATTAAGGTAAAATGTTTTTGTGTGCATAAAAATAGTTTTTCCAAAAATATTTCCTTTATTTTCATATAGATTATATTTTCATTTTTAATTAATTGGTCACCAAAAAATTTATTTTATAAACATTTGTAAACCATATTTTTTCATAATTTAGTCAATAATATTTATAACCACCATTATAATTGATAGGTGATAACTATCATATTAAATAGTAATATTTTTTATTATGTCACGTTTCGTGAAAACTTAGGGTTGTGTGTAACACATGATAAACTCGGTGTTCTGTGTAACACAAGCTTCAAAGAAATTATTTTCTTTAGAAAAAAAATTATAATATCTTGGGTTGTTACCTTCTACCACCTTAAATAAATTATTTCCTCGTAATTGAACTTTTCCTCAATAATCAAGGGTTTAACACTTGAAAATCCTATTGTTGGAAATTTGAATTATAAAAAGGGTTAATAAAAATTCCTCTTAAAAGGAGATAAAGGGATGTGTAAAGGTCATTTTAAATAACACATAATTAGGTTTCTATATAGTATAACAATTTTGGGAAGTGAAAACATGGACATAGAATAGTAAACTCACACCCAAATACTAATAGAAAGTGATAGAGATATAATGACCTAAGATTTTCATAAATAGAAATTACATATTTTTAAAAGAATATTCAATACATTAAAAACAGACATGAGGACAATAATAGTTTTGTGTCTTTGGATACTAGGTACATAATGTTATAATTTTGGGAAATTTCTTCAACATCTCCAATAAAGATAATCCCATTTAGTACTCTTCAATAACATACCCTACTTAAAACATTTTTTATAACCTAGGGAAATAAAAAAATGTTGAGCTAAGGTGCTAAGTAAGGGTACACAATGGAGATATATAAGAAAAACATGAACATAAGGGTATGATAACTTGAGAATAAAATTTGAAAACCATACCCTGCATATCCAAGATCATAATATTGAGTCATGGATTAATGATTAGAAGTTTATAATACATGAATTATAAGAGAAATAAACAACATAATCGATGAGAGTATAAAATTTGCATAAAACATAGAATCGTGGCATGCACATAAGCATATAAAATCATTTCCATAATATTCAAGTATCACTTCAAGACAGTCATAGTGGAATGGGTTCACTCCTTGAACCATTATAGTATTCATGTTTCACTCATAAGACCATCATAGAAAACAAAGTCTTACTAAACTAGGTTTACTCTCTATTATAGTCCAGTCTATCTCATGATACATAAATATAAACCCAATGGATTATAGTAGATATAGGTCCCACCCATCACATAATGAAAATAAAACATATATGTTCCACAAGATCATCAAATATTAATTATATAATAGCCCATGAAATAAAATGGTTTTCATAAACATTTCATTATATCATAACATATGGAAAAGAAAAAAGTTTCACAATCATTTCAACATTTAAACCATGGAAAAATAATTAGGTTTCATAAAATTTTATTGTGGTATAACCCATGGAAAATAAATAGGTTTCATAAAAATCAAGTCATCATAAACCGTTCATAGGAAGAATAAGAATGATATCCTTGGTTCATTTCCCCAAAAATTCATAAGTTACATTAAGTAATCATCTTATATGGAGAATTATTTTGAAAGATAAACCACTTGGAATACTTCTTTAGGAATAAAATTTTCTTTGAAAATCACTTTTTAAAAATAAAAAAAATGGAAATCCTTTTCTTTGAAAATAATCTCAAAAAACATATAAATGAATCTTTAAAAACACATATAAAATATTTATTGAAGAAAATAACCTTCCTTACTTGAAGAAAAAACTTTTTAAAACATAAAATAACTTCAAAAACCTATTATTTTAAAATAAGCATGAAAACTTATAAATGGATATTTAAAAATCCTTGAAAACTTTTCTTGAGAAAAATGACTTTTTCACTTTGAAAAAAAGTTATTAAAAAATAATACATTTTTAAAATAGTTTTATTTTAAAAAATCCTTTAAAATTTATAAATATTTAAATAAAATAATGTTCATGATGGAGGCAAATTTTGTTCATTCCATACATATTAAGATAAATATTCCTTTCACATTTTCAGTAAAATCCAAAAGGACGTTGTTTGGAAAAATAAATGAATATTACTTTGAAAAAATATTGTGAAAATTAAAACATGGGTACAAAATTCTTTAGTAAATAATTTTTAAAATTTAAATAAAAAATTATAATATTTTAAGAAGACATAGTTTTGTAAGAAAAAGTGTTTTAGACCGAAAAGATGATTTTTCTCAAAAACATATTTTCTGAACTCTTGAGTAAATGAAGAGAGGAAAATAAATCTAAAATATTTATTCACATTAAATAACCATATTAGAATAAAATTTCTTAGTTTCTTGATATATGGAACATAATATTTGATCATAGGAAACATATTTATAAATAATTTTGATAAATGATTATATTGTAAAATAAAATATTTATCACTTTGGTAACTTTGAAACATAATCCCCGTGAAAGAATATAATTAAAATAAACATAAAATATCATGAGGATAAATAAATTTTTTATATTACAAATAAAATGGGATTTATATACACCTAATAAAATTATATAGGTGCATAATGTAACATATGTCTCAAGGAAGGAAAATTGAGACAAAAATACCTGACTGATTTGGTAACTTTTGAATCATAAACCCCAAGAAAGTGAGATCATAAAATGGATATATATAAATCCCAATAATTTTCATGATAAGAATAATAAATAAATTCATGGTTAGAATATAAAAAACATTATGGAAAATGTGGTGAATATGGAAAGTGTCTCACAGAAAATAAAAGTGAGATAGAAATCCCTTACCACTTTAGTAATCTTTTGGATCGTAATCCTCAATAATGAATAACATAAAATAAAAATTTAATTACAATTATAATAATTTGATTCGTGATATAACATTTTAAATGGGTAGAACATTCACTAAAAAAAATAAAATAGTGGTGAATTTTCATGTCTCCTAGAAATAAAATAGAGACTATAAATCCCTTACCTTAAGTATCGACTTCCTTCATACATGTTCAAACCTACCCTATAATAAATATAATTTTATTATAAATAAATTATAGAACTATAATTATATATATTATACCATATATTATTTAATTATGACCATTAATTACTATTTATTATCAATTACTTATAAAAAACCATGTTTTGGGTAATAACTGCTTTGTCTTTCATATATGTTTTTTTTTTTTGTCCTCATGATTTGATCATTATTAAATCATGTAAATAATAATAATTTTAAAATAATTAACATATTTATACATTGTTTATAATTTTAATTCCAATCATGAATGATGGTTTTGAGAAATGTAGTGTGTTATGATCCTAGAGACGGTAGGTTGTACGTACGCATGAGTAACATTTTCATTTTTAAAAAATCATTATTAATATAAGGTAAGTAGTTTTTTTATTTCAATAATGATCATAATATCATATTATTTCTTTAATTATACTTATATATATCATACACATGGTGTGGTGATGAAAATAGAGAGTAACGTCGCTTTGTGAAGTTGGTAGTCTACATGTCCACGAATAACATTATCATCCTTCAAGTGAGTGAAATGGTAATAAATAAATAGATATATTATATTTTAAGAATTATAAATATGTAATTAATATAATAATTATGTCAGTTATATCACATATATTTATTAAATTTATCCTTATTATCTTCCATGTAAAGTGTTAGTGAAAAACAAATCACATCACTTCGCAAGGTGGTAGTCCACCGTACACGCAAGCGACATTATCGTATCCCCTATGGGATCGAAATTAAAAATGTATATATGATATAATAACTTTATGGGTATAATATGTTTATAAATAGAATATATATACTTTATATATATTATCATACCCAACAATGAGAGGTGGTAATAGAAAAATGAATGACATCAGTTCGTGAGGCGGTGCTCTACTATACACATGAATGGTGATTTTATAACCCATTTGATGGAAGTGGGGATGTTTGTAGGAAATTAAATTAAATTTAAAAAATATTATTATTATTAAGATAATAATTTTATTATATTATCATGTTTTAATAATAATTTAAGGATGTGGAGGATTAAAAAAAATAAAAAATGATCGATGTAGAACATTACATATTCTTTGGGTAATCTACTAAGGTTTTCACCAAAATCCATCTAAGGTTGGATTTTTGACCAAAATATGGATTATAAGATGATATTAGGGATGTTTTTAAGTGATTTGGAATGGTATTTGATAAACAAAAAGGGTTTTAATGTGTGAATAGAAAATGAGAGAGTGTGGCCTTTTATAAGTGAGGTGAGTTCCACACTTGTATTTTTTAAAAAGAAAAAGGTGTATCCACTTTTTTCACATGCCAATAGGGTCAAAAATAGATTATTCCCTAGAATTGTCAATTATAGGGTCTAAATATAGACAATCAGTAGATTTTATACTTTTTTTATGTCATTTTAACCATTATACATTTAGTTTAAAATCCACTTTTTCCTTAACAATGGTAAATAATTTTTACTATTTTTACTATTAATTATGGTAAAAATTTGAGTTTAACTTATTATATAATATAAATTATTATTATTATAAATTTGGAATTATTTTTTACATATTCATTTTAAATAATTGGAAAATTTTAATTTAAAATTAATCTCTTTGACTCAATGAGAAACGAAGATTCTCAAAGAGAATATGTTCAACAATTTACAATGTTTTTATATAAAAAATCAATATTAAAATTATTATAATGACCTAAATTGGATTATTAGATATATACTTGGACTAATTTTAATATATAACCAATTTAAATTATAATTTAACTCTATTAATAATTTAAATAAAATGTAAGTTCTCAATTAAAATTAAATATTTTTAATTATTCCCTCAAAGGAGATTGGTCATATTTCTTTTCCCCCATTTTATAACCCATATTATCTTCCTTATTTCCCTTAGATCTCGTTTATCATGAAATTCTCTAAGTTATTTGATGGATACCCATAAATTTCAATTTCATCCTTGTAATTTATCGATGATTCATCTTTGATGGAACTTATTCTGATAGCACAATTCAAACAATGTCATCCATTGGTAGATTCTTTAGAATGGATCATTTTTTGGGTCTTAAGGTCTGTAGGAGTGAGTAATATTGTGTCTTATTGATTCCAAGCACATCATGGTAAGTTTCTCATCATATGAAGACCTAGAATTCTCCTGGTCAAGTGTTCCCTGAATCTATAATAGATCATAATTCTTCCTTTTTAGGTGGAATTATGATTTTTACATGAAACATGATTCACTGACCATAGTTATTTGTGTTAGATTTCCATAACTCCTAGTTCCATTTCAAAATCATTTGATTACTTGAATTCTATAAAATCTCATAGGTTTGTATCTTTTCATTTATGGTAATCTAGATCATTTTACACCCTATTTCATTGTGAATCTGTGTTGAAGTGTATGTTTCATCAATTCTTGTTGAGTTTATTTGGGTTACAGTAGGAGAATATTTCGTTACAAACAGTCAGTTGTCTTTGAATCCTGGTTTGATTTCTGCTCTTCATGAAAGAAAATGGGGAATTCTTATAAAGTGTGTAGGTGTGGAAGGATTAATCCTGATACTAATATAGTTGTATTATTGGGAAGAAATGATAAGTAATTAGCATCTAGTTCTGTTGAAAATCATATGGATCGTACTATAGTTGAAGTTTCAATTGATTGAAGAAGTTTCTCAAACGTTGTGTGCAATTGAACACATGAGGGAGGGGAGTCGTCTGGTGCTGAGTTTCTTCCTGGCCATACTCCTGGTCATATTATTTCATTAGGGACATTAAAGGATGTCACCACCCATAAGAAGGCGTAGTTTCTACCTCTTGATCTGAAATTTGTAGACATCTATAGCAGATTGAATCATGACCTGGAGGGTTTGTTTGTATTATGGCCTATAGAGATTCATTAAAATGTAGTGTAAATAGGAGATTTATATAAAGGTAATATGGTTTTATTTTAGGTAGGTGAGAAATTTTTTTTGGCCTGCATAAATAGTGGAGGCAGTGGGGACTGGGTGCATGTAACAAGTAAAGAAAGGTTGTGAAGGATCAGTCTGACAATTCATGAAAACATTCAATTTAGAAATTTGGAGACCTGTGCCTTGGTTTAGAAATAAGGGGATGATACAAAAGCTATAATGTTTATCCAAACCATGTAACAAAATAAAATCATCTCTTCTGATCAAATATTTTATGGGGTAGATTCGAAGAATGAGTCATCTAACTATGTTTTGGACGACGAATATGATGGAGAGCACTAAAGAGGTCTATAAAGTATTAATAGGATAAGGGTTTAAAGGGTAAAATGTATTCCAAGAGTTTCATTATGTTAAATTATAAAAATTATAAAGGTCATAAATATTACTCTCAACAACCCAAGATGATGGAAATAAATTCCACCAAAAAGAATAAGGCGATGGATAGTGAAGTCACATCCCATGATCAAGAAGAAAAATCAATTATTCTGAGTGAACATCAGGAGAAGGGGGTTTTTAATGGTATGTTCAAGGTGTCTGATAAGAATTATGTGGGGAAAAATTAATAATGGTATCTCATCTCTCATTCCAAATAAGAAATGTTAGAGGTGGAATTTAAAGTTAATTCTACCTAGGAGGATTTGTATAAGATAGTTGAGAGAACGATTCAAGTGGACCTTAATGAAGAATAGAGTACATAGATTAATAAAAATATTGAATTTTAATACATGGTATCATCAAGAGGATTCTTGTTGTGAATATTTTATAAAAACATAGGAAAAGATGGCCTATAGCTTTGAAGACCTCATCATGGATGATCCCGACATGAAGGTTAAAAAACTTCAATAGTCTTTACAAAGGAAAGGTTGCTAATAAGATTAAACCTGATTTCGATAAATCATTTATATCTTATATAATTGACAGATATATTATTCTGAACTCATATTATTTTCCACTTTTTCCAAAAAAGTGCTTTTTTTAATAAAAAAAGTCAATTTTAGTCAATATTTTTCATTATTCTTCAAAAAACTAATCTTTTGAAAAAATTACCAAAAATTCAACCTAAGATAATTTTGAGTTTCCGATTTTAAAAATGAAATTTATTTTTCCAAATTCATTTTACAAATTTTGTAAAAAATTATTTTAAAAATAATTGTGTTAAAAGGTAAAAAACTATTTTTTAGAAAAATAGTTTTTTAAGCATAAAATTGTATTTATTCTTATCTATTATATAAAAAACACATAATATGAATCTTGAATTGTTGATATAATATATACTATATAAATTTCATTAAAAAAATCAAAAAAATTGTTTACCTTTATGTATTGAGGCAAAACATGTTTGCTTTCATAAAAATAGTTTTTTATAAAAACATTTTCTTTATTTTCAAATAGTTTTTATTTTCATTTTTAATTAATTAGTCACTAAATAATTCATTTTATATACATGTTTAAAACATATATTTTCATTATTTAGTTAATCTTATACATACCAATAATTAAATTGGTTAGGAGATAACTATCATTTTAAACAATAATATCTTAATAGTATGTCACATTTTTTTTAAACTTAGTGCTACGTGTAGTGAAAGATTAACTTAGTGTTCTGTGTAAAACAAGAGAAACTCGGTGTTTTTGGTAATGTAAGATAAAATTGGTTCTGTATATAATGTGAATATCTAAAATATTAAAATTATTTGAAAAAATATATTTAACAAAACCTCAGGGTGTTTTAAGAAAACATGGCCAGGATAAAGGTAATAACCACAAATATATAAAATAGTCATAGGTGAAAAGACCATTCATTCATCAGAAATAAATGTAAATTTATACCATTTTATTTAAAGTTCCCTTACTTAAAGTTGATTAATTTTATTAATAAGATGTTATAAATTTATTTCATTCTATTTCATAATCATAATCTCATCCTTTGGTTGTACCTAGATTAATTAACACTTCATCTATTTCTATGAGAGATTAATTTTTCATGACTGGAGAACTAAATAATAATAAGATCCATAATAGAATTATAATAAATTCATTCTATATCTAGTTATCATTAATACCAAATGGTTATAATAAGTTATCTAATATTCTCACATATTTATATGGTGAAATAATGCATTAATCTCTAAAACCTCATCCAAATATGATCTTAAATCACTCTATAAATGGTTAACATTAAGACACATCCAAAAGTAAAAAATTGATAAATAAGGCCACTAAATTTTATAAAATCAACTTAACATTAATCCCCCAAATATAATTAAGTGTATATTAATGGTAAAAATTAAATATATGAATACCTAGATAATATATTCGGTTGAATAATTGTAATAACTATAATTACGATAAAACAACATGAAAATATACATTCTTCCCCATTCCTTAAATAAAACCACAAATTATTGAAAATATTCCATAAATCTAAAAAAGTATAAACTCTATCAGTGATAACATATACCACCTTATACGAATGATGATTTCATAACCCATTTAAGTATATTTCATATTTTGACCTTCAAATTCTCAACCATAACAATGGGGATCTCTAGACCCCCACTGCTTCCTCAATTTTCACCTACAAACATGAATCATCCGGTGAAAAATAATTTTGATTATAATGTTTTCACATTCAGTAGATTTTATTCATTGTATTAGTGCATCACTTTTCTATCTACAACAATACATTTGGAAATTGTGCTTGGTTTCCTACTAATTTGTCATTTGATTTAATAATTAGGGTTTATCTTCAAATATCTAAAAACGCCACTTCAAAAAAAACGTTTTTTAGTTATTTTGGTACAATAATTTTTTTATGATTAGGTTTTATAAATTTGAGTTGTGTTCAGTTTTTCATAGGTGATATCCTTCAAAAAGGTTAAAATGAAGATCGCTTGGGATCCTTCAAGCTCCAATAAGGGATTTCATCTTCATCATGAAGAATCATTGACCATCAGTTACACTGGTTCTCCATCTTCATCATGCTTATTTCTATTCAAGGATCAGTCGGTCAAAATCGGTCAACATCCATCAACTTTGGGCGAGTTAAATATCTCAAACAAGATCTAATGTTCTCAACTCATATCAATTTCTCCAAACATATGCTCCATCCTCAACTTAGTCAGTGATAGAATGGATTTATCACCTTATTCATGTCGACACAATCTCATGATACATCATGTTTATCTTAGCATTGAGAGTGGCTTGAAAAGTTTTAGAGTCCCATCCATGAAACAAAATTTCACAAAAAATCAACATTTGAGTTTTTATTTTTTTAGTCGAATGCAAGAAAAGAATTGGACTCAAGTATTCTTTATTATTTCATTTATACACTTCTCAATTTGTTATAGGATAATCAGGTACCTAAAAATCACATACCTAAAGAAATGAAAATTTAGGGTGGCATCCCCAATTTGGATACATGAAACTAATGATTATTTTTCTATGTGATATATAGGGAATTGGAAATTGGATATGTGGATACTTTAAAAAATTATTTGTGTGATGGTTCTCAGAATTTTGATATGTGATCGAATTATACTGTAAGAAGAATTTAACAACAAGTAAAATTAATCAAAAATATAATGAGAAAAATAACATTAGATTTTTAATTAATAAAAAAATCAATTATTTATTTAATATCCAAAATCTTAAATAAAAATGGAAATTATTAAGTTGATAAAAAAGAATTTTAAAATTAAATTCAGATTTCATAGGATAAAAATTGAAAAACATTTAATTAAAACATAAACATACAATTTCAAATAAATTAAACAAATAAAAAATAAAAGATTGAAAATTAATAAAATATCCAATTATTAAATAATAACATAATCATAAAAATAAATTTTTAAATTACTAAAAACATAATTAAATACTTTTTGATTAAAATTGACATGATTGAAAAAAAGAATAAAATATATTTAATTTTACAAATGAAAAAACATAATTTAAACATAAATATACACATAATTAACTAAGAATTCATAAAATTTATATTTTAACAACAAATTACAAAAAAAAACATTAAAATTCACTAATTTATAACATAATTTGACATAAAATACATTTAAATCACAAAAAAATGATGTGAAAAAAAATATAATGAAATAAAAAAAATCGTATGCCAAACCATAAATCGGCTTTCCCAATATGATCACAATACACCTTTGATTATCCATTGTCATCATTGAACCTTTATCACTCCATCAATTGTGAACACAAACCCATAATGATGATCTATTGAGGAAAATATTGATCAAGAAATATTCTTTCATAGGTTATAGGATGAACCTATGACTAAAGAAAATATTAACGATTAATGTGAAAAGAACATGGGAGGACAAACATAAAACACAACAAAAGGATCAAACCTCATCCATTTTACTAGTTGTACTATATTACTTGTCATTAGAATGATGAATGAAGAACCAAATATCAAAATCAAAATCAATTCCTAATATTTAGTATGACAAAAACCTCAACCCTAATCAATCATCAATCCATAAATCAATTTTGTTAGGTAAATTGATTCACCTTTATCATGGGATAACAGACAGGATAAATCCAAATTCAATAACTCCCTACCTTAGGTTTTGATTTATCTTTGACACATAAAGGATCTACATTGAAGTCACCAGTGAGACCTATAAGATTTTATTGGCTCAAAAATTTTCAATCCATGATATGTCATTGATCATCTGATAATACACCTCCAACGACCCTATTTTAATTCCTAGTGTTGTGTAGATAACCCTATGAATTTTTTATATATTTTTTAAATAATGTAGGGTTTAGGTTTAATAATAATTATAAAAAATAAATAAATATATTAATTTATTTAATTATTATTCTACCCACAATGGCACTCAAGTCGAATGCCTGCTGTGTCCAAAGATTATGTCATGATTAGGGTAAAACCCATATTCCAGATTCAATGGACGTATCATATTTATGATATAAGACTATGTTATGGGTTTTTTCAATTATTTTAGAAAAACTGAATGTGTGTTATATAATATATTTAAAACATATATTATATTCATACCAAGCCTCTTCGGGCCCAAGAATCTCACACTAACTCATCACCTAGTATCACAAATATTACTTAAAATATTTTAATGTTTTATAAGGAAAAAACTAAGTCATTAAATTCTCCCACAGCAGGCATTTTCTTATGAAAAAAAACCTACTAAAAAAGATGAGGGTACTGAGCTCACATATGCTTCCCCCTGTTGGATTGGTCTCGACCAATTTGTTTGGATAATATTGGGTCAAATGATAGAATCCCATACTAAACACCAGGTTATAAATCTATAGTATATCTAAATAGGAAACACTGATATGGAACTATAGTAGTTTCGGATTTGATATGAATATTGTAGTAGCTCATACTTTGGAGACAAAATTATTATTTCTCCATGGACTTCTTACCACTGGAAACTATAGCAACCTGGACTTAGGTGGCTTCAATACTATAGTAGTGAAAACTTCCAGCCATTGTTCACTATATCACACTGGGCTTAGTGTGGGTTTGGGGGAATAGTAATTTCACTTTATTATTATCTCTTTCGAGATAGGGGTTTGGTGTGTATGAAACTATAAAATCTCCTTGTACCTATACTCTTGATTTTTATGAAGTGATTCTACTTCTTTGTGGATGTAGGAAATATTCTCAAACCACATAAATTGTTATTTCCATGTTAATATTCTTATTCATCTTTTGTTCTATCTTTTCTTCATCTATAAACCTCTATCATGTGACTCCTAGAATTTATGAAACACGCATTCTCTCATGTGATCTTTTAAATATTCTCATTCTGACATCAGACAGGACCCCAATGGAATAATTATCCCATGGAGGATCTTCTCTTGTCGATCCTTGATATCTACAAGATACTTTGAAAGGTATCTACATCCTCAATTTCTAACTCACCTTATTCGTTAACATGCAATGAGTCGTTCACGTATCTCCTCAGCAATGAAATATGGAAGACATTGTATACATTTTCTAACTATGGAAGTAGGGATGAACAATATGTCACCTAAAAAATGAAACATATTGTTTGGAAAATGTCAATGAATCTTATCAATAATTTTCTTCCCCAAAAAATCCCTATAATCTACATTGAGGTGAGACCTTTTGGAACACATTTTCTCACCCATAGAACTCCAAAGTCCACCATCATAAGTCCATATAGGACTTCCGACTACTCTGTGTAGTCTTTATCCACTCAGGGGTGATATAACCTCCTCTATAATTTATTTCACCATCTCTGATCCCATAAGTGCCGAATCACCTTGATCAATCCAATATAGTGATCAGTTTTAGGGTCTCCCATAAAAGTCTTTGAAAGATGTATTACAAATAGTTAAATGGTTTTCTAGTTGTTTTTGTATGAAAAAATCACCAAGTGAAGGTGATCCTCCTAACTATAACCAAATTCCAACATGAAAGACTAAAACATGTCCACCAGAACCTGAATGGTCTGCTCAGTCTTACCATCAGTATAGGGGTGAGACACTATACTCAAATTCATCTAAGCCCCAAATTACTCCTATAATACTCTCTATAATCATGAATTTAAGTGATCATCATAGTATAAAATGATCATCAAGGTAACTTTTTGAATCTAAATTATCTCATATATATAAATGCATCCCATTATTTCTATTTAACTCCACTTTTGGATAACAATGATGTGGTATTACTTGGTTAGTTGGCCTATGATAACCTAGATGACATCATGTCTACTATACATTCATGGTATTCCCATCATGCATTCCATAGATATACCATCCTAATTCAACTGTAGGTCCTTGATGGGTTGAGATAAACCCACTAGAACCTAGTGCTCTTCCTTCACCTACTGACAAGTGAGACATCAAGAGAAAAATCATCTACGGACTTCTTCATCCCTATAAACCAAAACTAATGCCAAAGGTCTTGGTACATCTTCACCACACTTGGATGTACTGCTTTGGGGATGTAAGAAATTCCCTTAAAACCTCCTCATTAAATTTCAGGGGTACCATCATTCATCCTTTGAAATGGATGATGTAATTTACACCTTCATAGAATCTGTCAGGATCACATCTACTGGATATATGATTACACAATGTCTCACAATCAGTATTTCCATATTGATCCTTCCTAAAATGATATATAATTAGTGGGGTAAAAACCACACACTGGAGGTAAAAAACCATCCTTATCTATTAAGGACAACGTTTGTGAGGCTAACTGCTCAGACACTATGGTCACCAATCATGAACAAGATCTCCTTTTGAGAGCATCTACCACCACATTCCCCCTTCTGAGAGTATAGATTTTCTCAAATATACAATCCTAGAGAAAATATAGCAATTTCCTATGTCTCGTTTTATAATCCTTATGTGAGAATATATACTTTAGAATCTTTTGGTTAGAATAGACATTAAAATTCTCATCCATATGGTAGTGTCTCTACATCTTCAAGGTAATGACTACCACTACCACCTCTAGATCATGGGTTGTGTAGTTTTTCTCAAGAGGTATCAATAGTCAGGACCCATAAGATATTATTAATTCACCCTTCATTAAGACACTTCTAATCTCTATACAAATGAAATTTTAGAGCACTATATTCCCAATAATTTTCTATAGAAGTCTCGACATTGTGGGTTCTCTTCAACCTCTACCATAACTCCTAAAAACTGTACAAGAAGATATTCTTCAACATTAATGGTTTCCCATTCTATATCAAAGAGGTAATGTGTTCTAATATCCTAGATAAATTGGTCATGAAAATTCTTTATCAACCTTAAAATCCAAGGAAACTTCTCACCTCCAACATTTTCTTAGTGGGATCCCGAAGTAACACTACCTCAACCATTGCTAGGTCCATGGCCACACCATCTAATGAGATGACATGTCCCAAAAAGTGGACCTATATAATCAAAAAATGACTCTTTAAGAGACACCCATAAACCTGTTCCTCTTGGGGTATTCCCACGTCTATCCTCAAGTGCATCACATTCTCCTCCTTGGATACCAAGTACACTAGGATATCATCAGTGAAGAAGACCACAAACTTGTGTGAGAAAGGATGAATGATCTAGTTCATGAGTTCCATGAAAATTTTTGGGGTTCTTGTTACACTGAAAGGAATAAAAAAGTATTCATAATGACTATGGATACATCATATTTTCATATTTGGAATATCCACGTATTGTACTCAGAGTTGGTGATAACCTGATCTAAGCCCAATATTAGAGAACTATCTCACTCCTATCAAATTTTTTAAGATTTTATCAATCCTTAGTAGTGGATACTTATTCTTTATGGTCACTTAGTTCATCTGATGTTAATCCGCACACAACCTCAAGATCCCATCCACATTCTTGGCAAACAAAATTTGGGATGCCTTGGGGGAAACATTGGCTCAGGCAAAATCCTTCCTCTATAAGTCCCCCAACTACACCTTCAACTAATTAAGATCCATTGGATCTATCCAATATTCTGTATCATATATTGGGAAAATCCATGGGTAAATGTTTATGTATAATTATACCTATCTGTGGGGAGGTATGCCTGACTCAACCTTGTAAAATACATACTCATACTCCACCACCATTATAGGATGATGAAATCCCTAAGAATACATTTCTCTCAGGTTAATACTAGCCAACTAATCAGTGATATGATGAACCCTCCTATGTATAATCGTATACTTCTCTTAATAGGTTTCCTTTTCATGCATAAAGAAAAACCTAATTCCTTCACAATAGAAACATCACATCCTATACCTAAAATTGTCAATATGGGAATGAAATGTGGATAACTACTCCATACATAAGATAATTTTGTAAGGCCTCATCGCTGCATCAAAGAGAACCCATAAGAATATATCTCATACAGGAGTTACATCACACTATCAACATAAGTTTGTAATCAGTAAATCCCCACTGGTAGGTGTCTCAATGAACAAGGGTTAAGTTAATGGATCAACCCGAACCTTTAAGTCTCTACCAATATAAGTGGAAAGAAAATAGTGGCTTATACCTATGTCTATCTGTACTAAATATAAAGTATAAATGACATAAAACATTCATCTAATTATCCCTAAAGCCTTAGGGTCATATGAATCCACTGATTACATATATCCTTGTCTATATTCACCTACTCACTATGTAACGACCCAAAATTTTATTTATATTTGTTTCCTAAATTTGTGTGTCATTTTATTTTTATACTCAACAAAACTATATCCTTTAATTAATAAAGTGGGTATAATTAAAATAAGACTGTTGGGTTTCAACTGTTATATGACCGTTGGTCAATATGACTATTGGAAACTATAATTTTAACATTGTGTTTTTATAAATATAGTTATCTTGGTAAATTAATATAGAAAGAATATTGAATGGCCTCATCCAGTAGACTCAGGCCATATGAATCTCATCTGTCATAGCTTGGGAAGGAGGTAACATCACTAGGATTTTCTCTAGACCAAGCCCAAACCGAACATCAACATATGAAGCTTTAAAGGAATCGCCTAAGGGATAAGTTCAAGCTGATAGAAATCACCACTCAAGAAATGTTGTCCGAGCCACCCCAAGAATCTATCACTATAGCACACCTTACACTTAGGTCATACGCTGGTGTTATAAGGGGATATGTAACGAGACCTTATCTGCTTTGTGTAATCCTTTTATATAAATAATATTGTTATTTCTTATAATGGAAAAGTTTGTGAGTTTCAAATATCCGGATAAATGTAGGATGAATTTATAGTTTTATATTACTAATGAATTTTGGAAAAACTGGTATTTTAAAATATTTATGTAAACTTTAAATAATTAATAAAATGAATTAATTTTCAAAAAATGGTCTTCAGTAGTTTTTTTCAGTAAGAAAATTAGAGTTTAATAAGATCAACATGATTTTTTAGTGAATAGTAAAGTAGAAATAGTAACATAATAGTATGAATAGTAATGAATAGTAAATTGACCAAAAAAATAGAAACTTCACTCATGAATGTATAAATTCATTTTAGACATCTTAAAAGTGAAAAAATGATCATAGTTAAAGTTTTGGTATTTTTGTAAGTCATAAATATTTTATTTACAATTTTATAATTAATTTAATAATTTAAAATGGATATGTATTTTCATAAAATTTAATCATAAGTTTCTAATTTATTGTCTTATGGTTATAAAAAAAATTTATGGGACATTGATTACTTTCTTAAGGAATTACAAAATGAGTTATAGTTTAAAAGTTGTATTTTTGGAATAAATAATGATTTTATTTAAAAATTAAATTGAGAATATTTAGAAAATTATTTTCATAAAATTAAGTTCATTTTTGAATTCAAAGCATTGATATTAGGTTAGGGTTAATTTTTGGGATTTTTCTAAAACAGTTGAATTTTTGGTGAATAGTAAAAATACAGTTTTAAGTTTTGGGTGTTTAATGACGTCATTAATGATGTAATATTGATGTAGGATTTCTGGACGACTTATGAATATTGATATATTCTCTGAGGTTTCCCAAGTGTCCAATACCATGGGGAAGCCCATGGTTTTGCAAATACCACCGATGAGGTGTCCCTTGGAAATTAATAATTTATTCCCTCACTTTTCTTATAAATACCAAGTCATTTTCCACATTTATTTCATTCCAAAATCCACTTAAATGAATTTTTGGTCTTCTAATCTCCCAAGGTACCCTCAAGAATCCCAAGGTCCTAACCTTTAAGCTTTCTATGTTAATATTTAAGGTAAGGGAACCTTTCACCCTCCTCTTTTATGTCATGACTTCCTTTATGTTATGTCTTATAGTTCCATTTTATTATGAGGGGGGTTATTCTTATATATCTTTAATACTTTCCATTTCATTTCAAAATTATGAGAGACCCTTTCCACTCTCATCAATTTATTTTCTGAATTTTTTAGTGACGTCGTTTGGCTGCCAAAATGTTTGTAAAAGAAATCGCATCTTCTCTTTTACATCGAGTTTCATTTTCATATGGTATTTCTTTCAAATCTCCATACCATGATATTATTTTTTTTTATTCAATACCCATATTTTATTATGAGTTTTTTATGAGTGTTTGACTCTTTTCCCCTCTCTTTTCAATGTTTTCTAAAACCATATATAGTCCTTATGCTGTGGATTTTTTTTCTCAAAATCACTCTCTTTTTCTCAAGGAATTCTCTTGTATTATTTAGGTGAATACCCAATTATATTTTCATATCCAGGGGTATTCATCAATACATTAAATTGATCTATTTGATTCTGTAATTGAAATACATATAACCCTCACTCCCTTTCTATGGGTTATAAATGACTTAATGATTAGGTTTTTAAGAACTTTTAAAACGTCACGATTTTAAAATGAAACCCAATTCTTTTATTCTGTATGGGTTATTTATGAAATGTTTGATTATGATATATGTGTATAACATGAAAATAAATACATATTAAGGGTGTGCCCTGATAGATCTCCAATGCATTGGGTAAAGAATTTAATCTCTGGAGATGACATGTTTTACGATACCTTGGTGAATAACCTTGGTAATTTTTATAACACCTCGGGGATAAACATTGGTGATATGTATATGAATGTCTAAATGAAATGTTTTAGACACATATTCAAGTTATGATTTAATTACTTTTTTATTATGATATTCGTATTCTTCCATTTATCATACCTTTATGATTTATATCATTTTCTTATTAATATTGCTCAAGATCACATGTCAACTTTTTCACATATTTCCCTTACAGAGCCTTCTGCTCACCCTTTCCTTTAATGTATGTCTCCAGGTTATGATATGTCGTAGTTGTACATATGATGAGCCTATTATGAATCCTTATGAGTGGTTTAGAAGAATTTTTTATGTTGTTTTCATGCATTATGTTCCTGATTTCCTAGACACTAGACTTTAAAGATCCTCTGTATGTAAACTTGTAATGAAAAGTTATGTAATAAAAAAGGCCGGATTCCATAGTTGGTATCAAAGGATAGTTTAGTTATTTATGGAAATTAGGATATGAAAAATTTAGAAAAGAACCCTATATATAAGTTTAAATATATGAAAATTTCTTGGTATTTTGGTGAGTATTGAGTATATGGTCTATCAAACAAATACATCCCTGTCTGGATACAAGCAGGTAGAGGCGGCTCTAGCACAGATGTACATAGGGGTAAAACCTGAAAACACCACTTTGAGCTAGACTCGAATGAGAACTGGTGTAAGACAACAGGCCTTGCTTCACTCTTGGTTATGACACTCCTGGGGGATATGTTTGGTTAATCATAAGCTTTTTATGAATCATTATGAAGGATTTATAGAGAAATGTAATTGTTTAAAGATGTTTTAAGAAATAAAATCCTTTATTGTTAAAAGATTCGTAAATGAAATATGTTTCTCACTATGGTTTTATTCTTTTAGAAATGGCGGGAAATAGGAGGAACCGTGCAAATATTGACTGCAATGGACCATGCGTTGACAGCCCTCTGATGGAAGCTGAAATAGAAACATTCATGAGAATGATGAACCAACTAACTCAAGTTATGGGAAATAACTTGAATCAACTTGAGAGACTGATCTCACCATGAAGTTAACAACATTCTGTTGAGTCTTTTATGCGTCAACGACCACCAACCTTCAGTGGTTCGACCGAACCATTGATTGATGAACAGTGGATTTACTCTATAGAGAATATTTTTTCTATGCTCTGTTGTTCAGAGAAAGAGAAGGTCAACCTGGATATGTATCACTTAGAGGGAGAAGATGATTAGTGGTGATAACTAATTAAAAACACAAGTACATGAGTGCAATTAAAAGATATGTAGTGGGAAGAGTTCATAGGGATATTTTTCAGTAATTATTTCCCTTGTTTTATTAGAACAAGAACGGATAAAGAGTTTCTTGAGCTGAAGCAGAAGGAGAATGAATGTGTGGTAAGATACAAGATGAAATTCACAATGCTTTCATGTTACACATCTAGCTTTTTCATGGATCTAAATAGAAAGGTCGATAGATTCTTCGGTGGACTGAGACCTCATCTACGGAAGAATATATCCAACCAAGACTATGACAACTATGAGAAGATCGTGCGGAGTGCGATGAAAGTTGAACTGGAGTTTGGTGAGATGTAGTGGTTACATAAATAAAATGACAAGAAGAGATCAATGGATCCCAGCTTAGGGAGGACCTTTGATCGGGGAATAGTAGGCAATAAACTGCAAAATCCCACGTGTAATTAATGTGGGAAGAAGCATTTGGGGAACTGCCTACTCGGGAGCGGGAAATGCTATAAGTGTGGAAGAGATGGCCATATTGCGAGGAATTGTTGTAGTGAGGTGAAACCTCAAATTACTAGCATAAATTAAAAGCGGAAGATGGTGTAGGCCCTACCTGATGTCTAGTGTTTTAATTGTGGACAACTTGGGAAATTTTCCAATCCCTGTCCAAATCTAAGGGCAGTGGATTGGAACCACCGTCAGCCTCAGAAACGTCCAAGGGAACAAGGTCATACTTTTTCAATCACTACGGTTGAAGTTGAAGTGCCAAATGATGTGGTGACAGGTACTCTTGTTGTTCTCTCAAAGAAATAAAGTACTTTATTTGATTCTGGTTCTATTAATTCCTTTATTTCCTCCAAGTTTACAAAGAATTTAGAATCAAACCCCGATTTTCTAAAAGTAGATTTATCAATCAAGACATCTGGTGGGATTATCCAAGAATCTTCAGTGTTTCGAAACTCTAGTATTTACTTTACTGAGCACATTATTATCACAAATCTAGTAGTCATTCTCATGCTTGAATTTGACGTTATACTAGTAATATACTAGATCTCAAAGTATAATGTTATGATCAAGTTCAGAAGTAAAGAAATCTTAGATGTCATGAATGGTAAAGCTATAGTTATCTTCCAAGGAGAGATATCCCAACCTGATCTTTGTCTATTAGAACCCCCTATATCTTTCTTTATGGAGTTGATTGGTGAATAATAAAAAGGATATGAGAGGTTGAGGATAGAAAATGTCCCCATCATCTAGGAATACATTGATGTATTTCTTGAGGAGTTTCCTGGACCTCCCCAAGAAAGAGATTTACAGTTCTCTATTGAACTCATACCTGTATCTCATCCAATATCAAAGATCCTATATAGGATGGAAAATGTAGAGCTTGAGGAATTAAATAAAAAACTCAAAGATCTTTTGGATAAGGGGTTTATCTGTCCGAGTGTGTCTCCTTGGGGAGGAAATGTTCTCTTTGTGAAGAAGAATGATGGATTGATGTGTCTATTCATTGATTATAGAGAACTGAATGGGATCACAATAAAGAACAAATAACCTCTTCCAAGAATTGATGACTTATTTGACCAACTTTGTGGGGCTCAATTCTTCTCTAAGATTGATCTTCGATCTGGTTATAATCAATTGAGGGTGAAGAAAGAAGATATTCCAAAAACTGTCTTCCAATCAAGATATGGTAATTATGAGTTTATTGGTATTCCTTTTGGACAGACTAATGCACTTTCTATTTTTATGGATCTGATTAATAGAGTCATTAAGGAAAACCTTCATAACTTTCTGGTAGTTTTTATTGATTATATTCTGATATATTACAAAAGTTGTGAGAAGTATGAAGATCGTCTGAGTGTTATTTTACAAACTCTATGGAAGGAGAGGCTTTTTGGAAAGTTCAGTAAATGTGAATTATGGTTACAACATGTTTCTTTTTTGGGGCATATTGTTACCAATGAAGGAATCACATTTGACCCTGAAATGAAAATAGTTGTAGAGGATTGGCCTCAACCTACAATAATAACTGAAATTCATAGTTTCCATGGATTAGTGGGATATTATATGAGGTTTGTGAAAAAAATTTCATGACTTTATAATCCATTAACCAAGTTAACTTGAAAAGGGGTCAAGTTCATATGGACAAAGGAGTGTGAGGAAGGTTTCCAAAAGCTGAAGAAGAGATTGGTTACTGCACCTGTGTTAACTCTGCCCTCAATTGGAGAAGGATTTTTTATTTTTAGTGATGCATCTCTGAAAGGACTTGGGTGTGTCCTCACGAAAAATGGCGAGGTCATTGATTATTCATCTCGACAGTTGAAGACTCATGAGTAGAACTCTCCTACGCATGATCTTGAGCTGGTTGCGGTCATTTTTTCTCTAAAGATATGGAGTCACTATCTTAATGGGGAGAAATGTGATATATACACAGACCATCAAATTTTGAAGTATATTTTTACACAAAAGGGATTTAACATGAGACAAAGGAGATGGTTGGAACTTCTTAAAGACTATGATTGTTCAATTCATTATCATCCCTGAAGAGCAAACAAATTCATTGATGCATTAAGCCGAAAAGACCCAGTTGTTCATTCCATGATGGGGACTCAAAAATTATCCTTTGATCAATGACCTAGTAAATTTGGACATGAGAATTATAAGAGAAGGGACATCATCAACCCTAACCAAAATGATTTCTCAACCATCATTAATAGAGAAATCAAGAAAGCCCAGAAAGAAAATCCTTTATTAAAGAAGAAGTTTGAGGCTGTGAAGGATGGGAAGTTTCCTAAGTTCCATACTGATCAAGAAGGTGTACTAAAATTTCATACAGGACTATGTGTTCCATCTGTTCCAGAAATAAATAAGGGGCTGATGGATGAAGCTCATAGCTCTACTTTCTCTATACATTCTGGTAGCACAAAAATGTATAGGGACCTTCGTGATCATTTTTGGTGGGATAATATGAAAAGGGAGATTGATGAATACACATCAAGGTGCCTAGTATGTCAGAAAGTGAAGGAAGAGTGATAACTTCTTAAAGGGGTATTGCAACCACTGCCCATACCAGCATGGAAGTGAGACAATATCACTATGGACTTAATCACATGTCTTTTGAGAACTTCCAAATGAAAAAATGCAATATGTTTTATTGTGGACCATCTCACCAAGACTTCCCATTTTATATCCATTCGGGAGGATTTATCTCTTGATAAAATTTCCAAGATTTACGTGAAGGAAGTGGTAAGGCTGCATGAAGTTCCACTTTCTATCATATCTAATCGTGATCCAAGGTTCACATCAAAATTATGGAGAAGTCTTTAACATTATATGAGCACTAAATTGAATTTCATTATGGCCTATCACCCTCAAACTAATGGCCAATATGAAATAACTATTTAAAAACGCGAGGACATGATGAGAACATGCTCAATGTAATTTAAAGGTGGATGGGATCAACATCTCTCGTTAGTTGGGTTCTATTACAATAATAGCTTCCACTCGAGCATTCAAATGGCACTCTATGAAGATCTATATAGGAAGTGATGTATAACTCCTACTTTTTGGGATGAAGCTAGTGAGAGAAAGATTCTTGGGCCTGATCTTGTGCAAGAGATGATAAAAATAGTCCTTGTCATCCAACAACAAATTAAGGCTGATCAGAGTCGGCAAAAGATCTATGCTGGAAACCGTCGAAGGGACTTGGATTTTGATGTTGGTGACAAATTCTTTCTTTGTATTTCACCTTGGAAGAGATTCATGAGGTTTGGGAAGAAAGGGATGCTCAGCCAGAGGTACATTGGCCCCTATGAAATCCTTTATCGCATAGGAGCAGTGGCCTATCAGCTTACACTTCCTCCAAATCTAGCACAAGTTCATGATGTTTTCCATGTATCCCTCTTGAGGAATTACATACCTAACCCTTCACATGTTCTGAACCCAGAGGTGCTAGAACTAGAACAAGACCTCTCTTATGAGGAGCAGGTGGTGGAGATCTTGGATCATAGAGACAAGAATCTACGCAACAAGACTACTCACCTTGTTTAGGTGTTCTAGAGGAACCAAAAATGTGAGGAAGCCACGTAGGAACCAGAGGAGTCTATGAGACAGAAGTACCCACACCTCTTCTCATCAGAGGGTATGAGTTAAAATTTCAGGGACGAATTTTTTTATGGGGGGAAGAATGTAATGACCTGATCTTTTATTTATATTTGTTTCCTAAATTTGTGTGTTATTTTCTTTTTATACTCAAAAAACCTATATCATTTAATTAATGAAGTGGGTATAATTAAAATGAGACCATTGTGTTTCGACTGTTATATGACCATTAGTCAATATGACCGTTGGAAACTATAATCTTAATGTTGTGTTTTTATAAATACAGATATCATGGTTAATTAATACAGAAAGAAGATTGAATGGATTCATCCTGTAGACTCGGGCCATATTAAGCCCATCTTTTGGTGCTTGAGAAGGAGTTAGCATCACTGGGATTTGCTCTGGACCAAACCAAATCTTAACTTCAACATATGAAGCTTGAACGGAATTGCCTAAGGGATAAGTTCAAGCTGATAGAAATCACCACTCGAGCAATGTTGTCTGAGCCACCCCAAGATTCAATCACCATTGCACACCGTACACTTATATCTTATGCTGGTGTTATAAGGGGCTATGTAACGAGACCTTAGCTATATTGTGTAATCCTTTTATATAAATAAAATTGTTATTTCTTCTTATGGAAAATTTTATGAATTTAAAATATCTGGATAAATGTAGGATGAATTTATAGTTCTATATTACTAATGATTTTTGGAAAAAATGGCATTTTAAAATATTTATGTAAACTTTTATTAATTAATAATGTGTATTGATTTTCAGAAAATGATCTTTTGCAGTTGTGTTTGGTAAGAAATTTAGAGTCTAATAAGATCAACTTTATTTTTAGTGAATAGTAATGTATGAATAGTAACATACCCGTATGAATAGTAATGAATAGTATATCGATTGAAAAAATAGATACTTCACCCATGAATGTATAAATACATTTTAGACATATTAAAAATGAAAAAAAAACAATCACAGTTTATGTTTTGGTATTTTTGTATGTCATAAATATTTTATTTACAATTTTATAATTAATTTAATAATTTAAGATGGAAATGTATTTTCATAAAATTTAATCATAAATTGTTACTTTATTTTATTATGGTTATACAGTAATTTTATGGGACCTTGATTACTTTCTTAAGTAATTACAAAATGAGTTATAGTTTTAAAGTTGTATTTTTGGAATAAATAATGATTTTACATAAAAATTAAATTAAAAATATTTAGAAAATTATTTTCATAAAATGAAGTTCATTTTTGAATTTAGATCATTTATATTAGGTTAGGGTGAATTTTTTGTATTTTTCTAAAAGAGTTGAATTTTCGGTGAATAGTAAAAATATAGTTTTGAGTTTTAGGTGTTTAATGACGTCATTAATGATGTAATAATGATGTAAGCTTTCTGTTCAACTCATGAATAGTTATATATTCTATGAGGTGTCCAAATTGGCCAATACCATGGAAAATACCATGGGAAAGCCCATGGTTTTGCAAATACCAATGATGAGGTGTCCCTTGGAAATTAATAATCTATTCCCTCACTTTTCCTATAAATACCTAGCCATTTCCCTCATTTATTTCATTCCAAAATCCTCCACAATTAATTTATGTTCCCCTTCCTTCTAAAGAGTCCTCTCAAGGTTCCCTCAATCCTCCCAAGGTCCCGACCTTTAAGCTTTCGAAGTTACTCTTCAAGGTAAGGGAACCTTTCACCTTCCTCTTTTAAGTCATGACTTCCTTTATGTTATGTCTTATAGTTCCATTTTATTCTGAGGGAAATTGTTCTTCTATATATTTAATATTGTAAATTGTTTTTCCAAATTATGAGAGACCCTTTCCAATCTCAGAAATATATTTTCTGAATTTTTATGTGACACCATTAGGCTGCCGAAATTTCTGTAAAAGAAATCGTATCTTCTCTTTTCCTTCGAGTTTCATTTTCATATGGTATTTCCTTAAAATATCCATACCATGATCTTATTTATTTTTATTCTATACCCATAATATATTATAAGTTATTTATGATTGGGTGACTCTTGTCCTCTCTCTTTTCAATGTTTTCTAAAACCATGTTATATAGTCGTTATGCTGCAGAATTTTCACCCCAAAAACTCTCTCTTTTTCTCAATAAATTCTCTTGTATTATTTAGGTGAATACCCAATTCGATTTTCATATATAGGGGTATTCATAAATACATAAAATTGATCTATTTGATTATATAATTGACATAATTATAACCCTCACTACCTCCCTATGAGTTATAAATGACTTAATGATTATGTTTTTAAGAACTTTTAAAACGTCGTGATTTTGAAATAAAACCCATTTTGTTTATTCTCTATTGGTTATTTATGAAATTTTTTATTATTATCTATGTGTATCACATGAAAATAAAGACATATTAAGGGTGTGCTCTGATAGCACTCCAATTAATTTGGTAAATAATTTAATCTCTATAGATTACAAGTTTCACGATACCTTGGTGAATAACCTTGTAAATTTTATGACACCTCGAGGATAAACCTTGGTGATATATTCATGAATGTATAAATGAAATGTTATAGCCATATATTCAAGTTATTATTCAAGTCCTTTTTATTATGATATTCTTATTCTTCCATTTCTCGTGCCTTTATGATTTATATCATGTTCTTATTAATATTGTTCAAGATCACAGGTCATTTGTTTCACTTATTTCTCTTATTGAGCCTTCTGCTCACCCTTTCATTTGATATATGTCTCTAAGTAATGATATGCAATTGTTGTACATAGGATGAACCTATGATGAATCCTTATGAGTGGTTTAGAAGAATTTATTTTTCATGTATTATGTTCATAATTTCTGAGACACTAGACTTTAAAGATCCTCTGTATGTAAAATTGTAATGAAAAGTTATGTAATAAAATGGTGGGATTCCATAAACTAAGACTGGAAAAGACCACCAGGGGTGATGGTGGCAACAGGTTGAACAGTCTACCACCTCATGCTACTCTGTCTATTCGTCTTCCACATATTATACCATATAAACAATCCTACTCTTACTATTATCTCTGCCTTGGTAGTCTATCTATGGTATCTCTATGAGCTTCATGGTGGGTTGGAAAATCCCTTATTAAATGTCACTGATTGGAATAGGAGAAACACTGCCTCTCTCTTAGATAACTAGAACCATACTGAGAGACATTAACTACATACCCTCAATCTTGATATCATATCTTGAAGAATATCGCATACCTAAATCCATTTTATTTCCATCATCTACTAGATTCCTAATTCTAATCATATTTTTTCCACTACCAATAACAATGGAAAATGTAAACTCATCCAAAAACTTCTCTACTACCAAATCTCAATCGAGCACTATAATATAGGTATGACTGTAAATAGATCATTCTCTAGCCTAGATATCTCAACATCATCCCTGAATGATGTTTTATACTCTGATGAAAAAATCACGATCCATATCCAAAGAGTATTGTGATAGGTTAGTGAACCTCAATGAATACTCTTACATGGTCATACTTCCATGCTGAATTTGAAGAATATCCTAGATGTGAATCACTTATATCATGGAAGAATAAAACTCCTCCCAAAAGGTTTTCTCATACTATATCCAAAAGAGATCTATCTCATCATGTGTCCATCTCCTCAGACTCCACCATCACCCTATGGAGAACTAAATAAGACTCATTACAATGATCATTATCTAAATTGGATGTGTATTAAAGTGGTGGAAAATATTGGTAACTATGTATAGCTAGTCCTTAAATTATTGGGGGTCTGTATCACCCTAAAAATTGGGTGTTCTCTACCTTTGAAAATCATGTAGTGTGATCATCCTACACACAAACTCAGTTAGTAATTCTATGAAACCTACTTCTCAAAGAGTCTTGGAAAGAATGTAAAACAACTATGAGGTACAACATTCTATAGAAGCTATATCAAAGCCTCATTTTTAGGTGGATCATTATCATGATACGACTATGGAATGATAAGAAACTTTCATCTTGGTGGAATCCTAAAATTATCATGACATACCATTGTAAAAGAGTATATCTGGAGAGATAACTAAAGAAGAACATGGAAACCACAATCCATTCCTATATAATTTATGTACCGGTTTTTTCTTTGAAACTAGTTCATATATGTACTGAGTCAATAAAAAAATTAGATTCTATGTGAATGGATACTTTTTCCACCACACCAAAAATGGAGTCCCTATCCTAATAGTTTAACTCATAACTCTTTATCACAATTTCCCTTGTACCCAAAGAAAGCTCACAGCTATAAAATCTCTAAACTTCAGTTCTAAGATAAAAAACATCCTCTAATATCATTTTTTCAGGGCTAGACCTATTGAGGCCCACTTGAATAGTGATAATATGAGCGTGACACCGCAATCCTACCTCCAATAGGCCATAGTCTAGTAACAAGGACTGAGTAGGCATATCTCATGTGGGAGGCCATAGCCTAAGTATGTGCGTACACACACAGAATTCTCCAAATACCCACAGAATGTTGAAAGGTAAAAAAACTGATGCCATAATTCATACATAACATATATCCCACATCGAAGTATGATAAAATTAATGGAAATCATAAATGGGAAATGAAATCCCACCTAAAATTACAAAAGGAGTCCAAAATTCTAAAAGGTGGGGACTACAATAAAATGAACAACTTGGAAAAAACCACACTCTATATATATCAACTATTCTCCACCTTTTCCAATTCCTTCTCGGATGTAGTCAAATAGACTATCATATAAGTAATACATGACATGTGTGGATAGATCCTATGTAGGGGTGACTATAAAAATACCTCATCGAATGACCTAAAATCACTTAACATAAAGCATTAAGATGGTTTTCAGCTCACCATCATGATGTTATGTCAATAATAATATAAAAAATCACAATAATAACACCCATATATGTTCAAAATAGACACTATGTCTCATATAGGCCTAAATCATACGACTAACCATATGATTTTACTCAAGTCTTCAAGGCAACGCTCATTCTAGAGAACACACTCCATGAGTCATTCTATCACCGATGGTTTTTATATGAGTGGTCATGCTCATAGTTCCTTGAAAAATAAGCACTCCCTATAACTATAGATATCTTGATACACTGATAGGGGATTTCACTCAAGGCCTTTATGGTATACCATACCCTAGAAGGAATAACCCGCTAACTGGTTGATTGCACACCCATGTAATTTAGTCACGATGATTCCTTAAACTCCACCTATGGATGTTAAATAAATAATAAAGGATTACACCTCAGGCCACACTAAGGGTTTCCCAAACTATATCCATGACTAATCCCATATATGGGATTACAATCCTAAGATCAGGGTGCATTACATTAATGTACCCTCATAGGAATGGGCCACGAGAAAATACCCAAATGATACTACTCCACACTGAAGAGATGATGGGTCTCAACCTACCATAGTGAAATTACATAGTGTATATTGGGAGTATACATCATGTATCTCTATATATGGCACTACCCATGTCTCATTGTCCCACATGTCATGAATTTCTATAAATACACGATGTGTTATTTAAAATACATAGTTTATAGAGATTGGACTAGAACTCAGTGCACAATCTAGTCTACACTATGTACTATATCTCATTACCATGTACTCAGGTTGTGCTTGTGTACACTGGATTTTTTTGAGTACTTGTTCATATCTAAGTACATGTTTGTGACCATGTAATCTGGACATAACTGTATGTCTATCTGAGTTTGTTCTCATTTATAGCTAGAGTACATTCCAAGAAGCCAGTATCAGGTCACGCAATGCATGGTTGTCCCTATACAACATATGATCTTTTATTTCCATCGAAACCCTGTCTTCCATTGATTGTGTCCCACATGACATGTGTTCTTCATACTACACACTATGTAGATAGGGTTTTTTCAAAACCTACTGGTTCTTTGTGCATCTTCTACTCATTCCACCATCATCATCAATCCAGTTGTTAATCTCACCTAGAAATCACATATCTTGGTTAACCTAACATTTTTTCACTAGTGTCTGGATTATGACAAACCAATCTTCTCTGGATTCGACTCTCGTCACACCACATTACCGCCACATGTCAAACCACAAACGGGGTTTCCCAACCTGATTTCATTCCACCTATGATCATTTATTGTCATCATATACCCTAAATTACTCTGTTGGTTATTAACTTGAACCCATATTGATGATCTTTTGTTTCAATGAATGATCATGCATTGATCATTCACTAGGTATTGGTTGAACCACCATTAAAAGAAGATATTGGCGATGAACATGCATAGAATTAGGGAAAAAGAAGAAAATACAATAAGAGGAACATACCACGACCATTGTTCAAGTTGGCCTCAATTTTTTTCCATTATAATGATGAATAAAAAACCAAATATCAAAATCAATATAAAATCCAAATCTCTTGGATGTTAAAAACATCAGTCATAATAAACCATCAATCTATAAATACATTTTCTTTAGTAAATTGATTTTCATTTAGAATAGGATAGAAAACTTGATATATCAAAATAAAACAACACCCTGTGTCAAGTTTGGAATGATCAATAATGAATAATGACTCTATGTTGAAGTCATTGGTGAGATCCAGAAGCTCTGATTGTCCCACCAATTTCCAATCCACTATCTATCATTGATCATCCAAGAATGCTCCTCCAATTTCCCTCTCTCAATAACTAGGGTTATATAGATAACCCTATGGATTTTATATAATATTTTTTAAATAGAAAAGGTTTTTGTTTCAGGCTTAATTATAAAAATTAAATAAATATATTAATTTATTTAATTATTTTCCCACTCACGATGACGATGTAAATGAACATCGAGCATATACAAATATTATATATCGCCAAGTGTAAAACCCACATTCCAAATTAAATGGAGGTCTTGAATTCTAATATGAGACTCTATTCAAGATTTATTCCATTATTTTATAAAAACTGCTCATGCATGATATAATTTATTTAATATTTATATTATATCAATATCAGGCCTCTTCGGACACTTGATTATTGTGATAATATAGCACCTAACATCAAAAATATTACATAAAATATTCTAATGATTTACAAGGTAAAAATAAATTCATTACAAATTAACTCTCCCACTCTATCCATCCATCCAAGAGATAATTAAATTAACTATATGCACACAATAATACTCATTTAAAAACATGAAACTATAATAAAAACATGTTAAAAGAAATCCCACTTCACTAGAAACTCTATGATCCACTATACCACAATTGTTTTGGAACTAGAATTATTTCCCATCGAGATTATTATTCGTCCAATCTTGTTTCTACCAAATAAAAAATTATAAAAAAACAAACACTCCATTTATATCACTTTGTGACACCATCGACTGAAACCACCCATTCTAGGTTGGGGTTCCACATAACATCATGCGCACCTACCGATAAGAAATAGGCTATCAACTAATGGTGATGTCCTAGGTGTCAACATAGAGTTAATATTACCTTAGTATTATATGTATAATAATCATATATAAATGAGATCCAATAAAAAATAACTAAATAAAAAAACAATAACTATAAACCAGAAGCATTAAGGAAACAATATATATGCAATATCAAGATGACATATATGAGTAAAATCCTTTCAATAGGATCCAAACATACAGTTTATCAATGTACTAAACTAAAAAATACATAAATATAAATTATTCATGATAGAAAAAGAACATAGTGTCTTTCCTAGTATCGCCTTTGTCCATTATGCTCCTCTTTCTCAACTTACTAACATAAGGACCCTGCCTTTTCTGGATGCATGGCCGTAAAGTACGTATGTGCACTGGGATGATCGTATGGTCTATTAGTATAAACCTAGTAGGACACCAATAATTCATCCTTATTAGAAGTATATATTATGTATATAAATTTTTTTTCAATGACTAGAATTAAATAATATATAATCATGCTACTGGATGGGTCATCGTGCGCTAAACAGGTTGTTAGTAACCCTGGTACTACTTGATTTAGCTTAATGTTGGGACATATTTAATATCATTCCATTCATATAATCTGATAAAGGTATGATAATTAATCCAATTAATCAACCATATCATTAATGGATAACCACAATAGTATCAAAACTAGGTATAATATATCATACCATTACTCAACCTTCTAACAATGGAATACCAAATATAATAAAAATAATTAGCACTTATTTTTCCATGACTCAACCATATCATTGATGGATAAAAACCAAATAATAAATCTAAAAGGTAATATCAATACACCAAGAAAAATCTAAGAGTCCTTATAGGGATAGACACACCAACATGATAAAAAATCCACATAAAAGAATTCAAATTGGGATGCACACATATTAACATGCTAATAAAGTCATGAAACATAGTTCTTATGGGGTTACACATAGACCAACATTCCAATTAATTCCTGAATCTTTATATAAACCACACAATATGGTAATCACAGCTAACATCAATAATAAGAGAGTCTATTTAGCATGAACCTCTACTCAAATCAAGAAAGAAGAAAAAAATTCCTAGGATTAGCCCCAAATTAATCAGAACAAGGTTACAACAATGAGAAATAGAAATAAATAATCATGAAGGTTTATGATAGTCTTGCACTCATTGAACAATAACATCATGAATGAGTGTCACTTAAAAAAGATAAGGTATAAGGCGGAGGGAGCCCAAACCAACAATTAAATCCCATTAATTATTTCAAGTCATGTGAGGTATGAGGAGAATGATGGATAAGTAAAATAGTGGTTTTTAGTGAAATTAAAAAATTCCCCTTACAAGAAAACCCATTTATGAGGCCATGGGTGAGCCTTTGATCACCACTAATAGTCATGTTTGTTCTAAAAATCTCTAGGGATATTAGATATCCCACTATCTAGATAGTGTTTCCTTGTATTCTAGCCACTGGTCCTTAAATAATTTTAGTTTTAGGTCATACCCCATTCCCCCATAACCATATCTCAATTATGCATAAGACCCTAATTAGGAAAGAGTATAAAAATTTCACAACATTAGATAGAAATAAATAAATAATAATATATCTAAAATTTATAGGGTGTTGCAACTAGACACCCTAACAGTTGATTGTGTAATATATTTATATGTTATATTACATTAAAAATCCTCTAAAAAGAGATAAATGTATTACTTTTTTAGTTCAAGTGAAACATTTATTTTTGTAGTCTATAGTTTTCAATTATTTAGTATTTATATTTCCCAATGAAAATAAACTATTTTCTAATCCTTTCCTCAAGGATATGTATATAGTGAATAGAGAACAGGTTAACCCTAGGACATTTTTAATGTCTCATATTTTTTGTGTATTATTTTTAAATATTATATGCAATTATTACGAGACTAGGATTTGTGACGGCATGCAATTCCGAGGCTCGGGATGCCCAGAATAAATGTTTGAAATAATTTAAACTCAAAATAGCATGCATGAGCAGTTTTTATGAAAAAGTGAAATAACTTTTAATTGGGTTCCAAGGTTATAAATCTGAGAGCACCATTGTGTTTTGAGAAGTGAGTATACCTTAGGTGGGGAATAACATCGATAAACATAGTTTTGTAGTTGAAGTAAGTTTTTCAATGTTTTAAAGGAAATAAAATAAAATAAAATAATTTATTGTTTTAAAAGTTCCCCTAACAAGGTGATGGGAGATTTTAAAAAATCAGTTAAGAGGATCTCTAGGGTTAGACACATAACCCTAAAATTCTCTGGAGGTGTGGATAGGAGACCCCTTGGAGAAACCTCTTGACAATGAATGATGATGGATCGATTGATCAACACACCTCGGATTCAACAGAACCTCACCAAAAAACAGGACGAGGCAATCGTTCTCCAACTGAATTGAGGTAGGGTTTTTTATTTGATTTAGTTCTTCCTTATTCTTTGATTAAATGATGAACTCGGGTCAACCCAAGATCATGCGTTCTTGTGGGGGGTTCTATTGGGTTATTTTGGGTGGAATTAATCTATGCATGAATTTTTATTTTGATTCGCCATGTTTAATTCAACCAACGAGGGAAGATCAACGTTGTGACTAACGATGGAGGAGGTTCGCTCCTCAATTTCTCTTATTGAATTTATTCCTCCTTTTCTATGTTCTCTTCACATTCTTCCTGGGGATATAGACAAAGGATCATTTCACACCCGTGTCACAATGTAAAAATCCCAAATTTGAGATCTGATATCATAATGACTCAACGGAGGTGCGACGAAAATGGAAGAAGAAGAATCAACACGGTTCATAAGAAATCATTCATCGACTATTCCTTGTGTGGGAGGATCGAAACATGTGTTTGGGGCTGATCGAACACTCAAAACTTAACAAAATTACCTTTTCTACAATTGTGTGACCTTAAACCTTGAGTATCTAAATGATCGGGCAGCCGGATCGAAGATCAAAGGATCACCCAAGGTGCGGTGATGAAGAATGTCATTTCTCAAAAATATTGATGAACATGCCATGTATTCCAAAGAACACATCAATTTTGACTAGCATAGTAGCAGCTTGGGTTTCCAAACTATTTATGATGAAGAACATGATGTGGTCCTAGAAGGAAACGGTGTGTGGGACCCAAATAGCAGTGGCTGTAGTTTCAAGAAATAAGAGTAAACACGGCATGTTACCATTGTCACATGGATTGTGGGTCATCACATGGGACTTAACGTGTATCTTGGGTGATACATGGACACAGGGTGGAGTACACACCATTTACTCCACCACAAAGCCAGACCTGGAAAGAAATGTGGGATACCCCATGTACTGATACACAGTCTGGAACACACAGGTTGAATTCCTATATGGGACATGTCCAGTGTACATGGTGAAGACCCTGGATACTCAGAAACAGTGTGTAAACCTTCATACATTCCATGTATATATGTTTTTACACGACATGTTCTCTAGACTCGGGCCATTGTAGACAGGCAGTACCCAAAGTCAAGGGACATGGTGTGTGACCGCTTCTACATGTTTTGTACTCCCATATACGTGGATTTATATTCTTGTCTACTGTCCCTTTGACAGGTTTCATTTTGGTTATTTATCCCCTTTCTTATTCCCCTAAAGGCTAGGTATCATTTCTATCCACAGTAGTATGATCCCTTCAACTAGACTTTACAAGATAGAGTTAGGTATCCCTCCAAGAGGCCTAGAGTGAGATCCTCTATCCATTCTCGGCCCTAGGTAGAGTTAGATATCGACGTGACCAGTCATACAGGATGCCGATCCAATACTTATCAGGTGGAATCCGGATGATTCGTGGTGTCCACCAAGGCCCTAGTAGTGATCCTCATCTGTGTATCATGATCTTTCCTCATTGAGGAGTGTGTTCTACTGTAATGAGTATATTTGTTCCTTCTTCAGATCTATCAGTGCATCTATCTCTCTCTCATTAATTTTCCCAATGAATAGTTCTTCTCTGACTGACATCATCAGAGCTATCAAACTCATGGAGTGAGTTCTCATGGTTGAGTGCTTTTGGAATCTTCGAACTGAATCCCTGGCATGGGTATACAGTCACAGTGACTTACCTTTAGACTACGAGTTTGGGTTTCAAGTATATCTAGATGTGGTTCTCTTGCTATATGTTCAGTAGACCTATACTATGTAGAGATGACATTATCTTTACTTTTTGTATTACTTTTTGGTTTTCGGGGTCACCTACTGAGTATTTTTATACTCACCCCTTCATGGTATTTTCCCGCACGTGTTGTGTCTTGTGTAGACGAGCAGCCTTTTGATGGATTCTAGGGTAGACTAGGGCCGGACCGAGGTTTCTGAGTTCCTTGCAGGCCAAGGATTTCCTACAACTTCGATCAGTAGTCCCAGTACCTCTTTTTTATTACAGGTTGGACAAGGTAGTTTTCTGACTCTTTCTTTTGGAAGACTTGTATTCTGGACTAGTTTATTTTCCGCACCTTACCTTCTGTTGTACTCTGTTAGTTGGGTTTAGTTGTATTCATTCATTTTTTTTCCTTAGTGGTTCTCTTTTACTTTTCATCATTTGTGGGATTGGTGATGTGTGCATGTGTACGGGTTCTTAGTTAATTCCTCTCATGTTAGTGATATACCTACTCAGTTCTAGTCACTATCCCTTGGCCTATTGGAGGAGGTCTTGGGGAGTCACAGCATGGGCCCCACTTAGATGGTTCGTGAAAGAGTGGTATCAGAGGTGGTCAGTTCTTCCTTAGATTCAAGAGTCTTTGATATTGGTTTGGGGTAACAATGTTAAGTGTTTCGAGCTTGGATTTCAGGCCGGATAATTTAGTGTTGGTGGAGGAGACCAACGTATCCATACACTAGGACTATGATAACCTACATTTCGACTCGGTACATGTCAACACTAGTTGGAAGGAAACAATAATGGTACATTCATTATATAGGAATGGGTTTTTTTTCATTCCCTTTTATGTCAAATATCAAAATATACTCTTTGACCATGGTACATCTTGTTTCTTTACAGGATTCCTCCATGATACATACCCACTAGGATTCTGTATCCCAATCACGAGGATGACCCCCTCAGTGATGTGGCTTCAATACAGAGACTAGTTCCTCAGGCATTACCTTCAGGTGGTGCACCAGCTATACCAACACCAGTGGAGTAGCACATGGTACCTGTAGTGCCTACAGATGAGGAGCTCAGGCTGAGCACACTCTATGAGTTTCAAGGACAGACACCCCTCTGGTTCTGAGGAGAGCCCGACCCCAGGAGGTGGATGACTAGCTTGAGGTGGTGACCTTTGTTTTCCATCTATTGAGGACACCAGTAGACTAGATGGTGATCCTATGAGCGACCCTTCTTTAGTGTTCATTGGGAGGATGGTGGATTTTTACCATGCAGACTCACGATGAAGAGACACTTTCATGGATAGAGTTTGAGTAACTCTTTAGGGAGTTCTCCTCGATTATGCAAGGTGAAGTGTGTATCTAGGAGATTATTCAGCTCCAATAGGGCAGTTTGATGGTGGCTGAATATTAATCGAGGTTCACTAACCTCGCTGGGTACTCAATGGATATGTTCAGGGATCAGTACTTCAGATCTCAGACCATCGATCAAGGTCTATGGTGAGATATACTAGGTAGTTTAATGCCTTTATTCATTTTGACTTATGCTGGATTTCTCGAGTGGGCCATGGTGATCAAGAACTTCTTGGAAAAGTAGATATGGACATTGGAAGTTAGTAGTAGGAAGATAGTTGCGGAGACCTAAACTGCAGGGATCCAACGTCAGGCATAGGGTTTAGGATGTGGGAGACATCAAACGAGGACCCATGACAGGGGATCGATAGCCCAGGGCTCTCAAGCTAGATCCAGTCAGCCTAGGGAGAGGCAATGATACTCATACGATGGTAGAGGACATGCTATATATTTTCTAACCAATCGAACTATTGATAGGGAGGTAGTGGATGGGCCACCGCGGCAGAGGTAGAGAGTGGAGAAGATAGACCCGCCAGGCGGTGGCTAGGGAAGAGGTGCAGGGAGAGCTGCAGGTGGTGGAAGATGCTTTGATCTATTTCCACCACCACCCTTAGGAGGTCCGCACCAGGATCAGGGAGCTGTGGGACAGGGAAGGGGACAACTACATGTGGTCAAGGCATATGACCTAGAGACTCCAGGGATGATTCGAGGTACGATCTGTGTCTTTTATACCTTAGTTGTAGTACTTATAGACATAATTTCCAGTCATTCCTTCCTCACCACATTCCTTGAGCGAAACCTTGAGATTCTGGTAGAGTCGTTGACTTGACCCTTATGCATGGAGACACCTACATGAGGAGAATCGATGATCACACGTATTTACAAATAGTGTGATATTTCCCATGGAGGTAAGACTTTCGGTTGGAACCTCTTGGTGGCAGTGTTGAGGCCTTACGACGTCATTCTCAATATGGATTGGCTATCTTTGGTCCAAGCCTATATTGACTGCTTTATGTGAAGAGTATGGTGTGTCAACAGTGATGGAATGAGATTTTCCTTTGTTGGTGAAAAGGAAACACATGAAGCATGGAATGGGATCATAAATAGGGGTGCAGCCAATCACTCATCAGTTGGATAGCCTTACCCTCAGATCAAAAAATGTTGTGAGCTTCCAGTTCCCAGAAGTAGTGGCAGAGTAAGAGGATTTCTTTCTAGAATATGTTCTAGGAATTCCTCTCCACCAATAAATTGACTTCTGCTTCAACATACACCCCTGGACAGCACTGATATCCTTACCAGTGTATCAGATGTCTCCCAAAGAGTTTCGTGAGATGAGGGTGTTGTTGGATGATTTGCAGATTAAGGGCTTTGTATGACCCAGTATTTCCCCCTGGGTGCCCTATTTTTGTTTTTCAAGAAAGAAAATATGAGTTTTAGATTTTTCATGGATTACGGACTCCTGAATCAGGTAATGGTTAAGAACAAGTATCAACTATTGAGGATCAAAGACATATTCTATCATCTTAGAGGAGTGAAATGGTTCTCGAAGGTTGAACTTCGATCGGGTTACCACCAGTTACGATTATGGGATGATGATATATTGAAGACGACTTTCAGATACAGTCACGATGAGTACTTGGTGATGCATTTTGGCATGACGAACACCCCTATACTGTTCATGGGACTCATGAACCAGATCTTTTAGTCGTACTTAGACTGGTATATAGTTTTCTTCTTCAATTAAATCCTTGTGTACTCACCATCAAAGGAGGATCACGTGAGACACCTGCGGATGGTTCTAGATGCACTCTAACAACACCATCTACAAGGGAGGATCTTGAAGTGCCAGTTCTAAATACATGAGGTCCACTTTAGGGGACATGTTACCTATTTAGATAGAGTAGCAGTAGATCCATCCAAGGTTGAGGTGGTGTTATCATGGGAGCCACCCCGGTGTGTGAAAATGGTGAGGAGTTTCTTTGGGCTGGAAGGATACTACTGGGGATTTAACCCTAATTTCTCCAGGATATTAGCACTTATGAAATCCTTGACCCGTAAGGGGAATCATTTTGCATGGATGGAGAAGATGAAGCTTTTCTCTAGTTGATGGTTATCACCCCTCCATTCTTATAGAGATTCAGGGAGGCACAACTAGGGGATGTTGACTATGGGACTTTGTGTGACCAGTTATCTACAGGACATGATCCTAATGGATATTCTCAAGACGGGGAGCACATAATCTTTTTTATAGGATGAATATTTGTTCCAGTGGAATTGTGGGAGGAGGTTTTGGGAGATTTGCATACATCCCCCTTTGTAGTACATCCTAGAGTAGAAAAAATGTACAAGTATCTCTGGTGTTAGTTTTGGTGGACATGTATGAAGAAGGTAGTGGCATATTTTTTTTCTCAATGCCTTATATGCTAGTAGGTGGAGGTTGGGCACCAGTTTCCAGTAGGGTTATCTCATCCTCTGGAAGTGCCAGGGTGATCGTTGATGGACTCGCCAAGTCATCCAACATCCTAGTTATTAAGCAGTAGAGTTCCGTAGAGAGATTAGGATGCCTCTATGTATAGGAGATAGTTGTCTTCGTGTTTTCCATTTGATGATTGTCTTATATTGTGATGCTCATTTCACATCCCGGTTGTGGAAGGGATTGTAGGATATGTTTGGGACATAGCTATGCTTGATCACAGCATTCCACCCCCAGACAGATGGTCAGACCGAGAGAACCATTCTGGTTGTAGAGGATATGTTGTGGGCATGTATCTTGGATTTTGGTTGTATTTAGGAGCACCACCTACCACTAGTGGAGTTCACGTACAACAACAGCTACCACTCCACCATCAGCATGGAACCATTTGAGGCTTTATATGGGTGACCATGCCGGTCCCATTTTGTTGTAACGAACTCAGAGATTCAACACTCATGGGTTTATAGTTGGTGAGAGATACCACTAAGAAGGTTCAGATCGTCCAGGAACAAATGAAGAATGCACGGATCTAGTAGAAGTCTTATGGTGACAGATGACGAAGACCTCTGAAGATCAAGAAGGGGGGCCATTTCTTCCTTCAGGTCTCACCTCGATGAGGGTTGTGGAGATTTGGCCTGGGTGGAAAGTTGTATCTAAGGATCATTGGACCTTTTCAGATACTATGTAGAGTTAGAAAGGTGGCATATTACCAAGCTCTACAGCCGTAATTTCACTAGGTACATGATGTATTCCACGTCTCGCAGCTAAGGAGGTATATGCATGACCCATTGTACATCATTTACTGGGACAAGATGAACATAAAGGATGGATTAAACTTCTTATGGGTGAGTTACTTTTCTATTCTATGTCTGGTGGTAGCATAGAAATCTTCAGGAGAGTGCGTGGGATCAGGGGTATCAGATTCATGCATAGTACCCACATCTGTTTGAGTAGCCTTTTTTGGATTTTCGGGGACATAAAAGACGTAAGGTGGGGGTAATGTAATGTCTTTTATTTTTCATGTATTATTTTTAAATATTATAGGTAATTATTATGAGACTAGGATTTGCGATGGCATGTGATTCAGAGGCTCAGGGTGCCCGAAATAAATGTTTGAAATAATTTAAACTCTAAATAGCATACGTGAGAGGTTTTCCTGAAAAATTGAAATAACTTTTAAATGGGTGCCCAGATCAGAAATATGAGGGAACCATTGTGTTCAGAGTAGAAACTTTACCTTAGCTGGGGCCTAACATTGACCAATACTAGTCGGCATCAGTAGTTAGTTTTTTAACGTTTTAAAGGAAATAAAATAGATTATTTTATTTTATTTTTTTAAACATTTCCATAACACAGTGACAAGAGATTTTAAATAATCTGTTAATAGGATCTACAAGGTTATCCATATAACCCTATAATTCATTGTCGGCATGGAGAGGATACCCCTTGGTTAAACCTCTGAACAATGAATGATGATGGATCAATCAATCGATGCACCTCAAATTCGATGGAACCTCGCCAACGAAAATGACATGGTGATCATTCTCCAATCTAATTGAGGCAGGGGTTTGTTATCTGATTTATTTATTACCTATTCTTAGTTTAAATTATGAATGCTGGTTAAACCACAAATAATTTGACCCGTGGATCATGTGTTCTTTCAGGAGGGTTTCTATTGGGTTATTTTGGGGGAAATTAATCCGTGTATGAATTTCTATTTTGATTCTCCCTATTTAATCCTACTAATGGGAGTAGATCAATTTCATGATGATCGATGGTGGAGGTTTGTTGCTAAATTTGTTTATTTAATTTCTCCTCTTTTGCCCCGCATTCTTCGCATTCTTCACAAGGCTATATACAACAGATCGTTGTGCACCCGTATAACAACGTAAAAATCCCAAATTTGAGATCTGATATCATGATGAATCAACAAAGGTGTGACGAAGATGGTGGTATATGAATTGAGACACTTCATCGGAAATCATTCTTTGACCATTCCTTATGTGGGAGGCTCGAAATGTGTGTTCAGGACTGATTAGATGCCTGAAACTTACCAAATTTTCTTTGCTATGATGGGGTAACCTTTAACTTGAATTTCAAAGAGATCATATTGTCAGATCGAAGATCGGAGGATCACCCGAGGCACAAAAATAAATAATAGAGTTTCTGGAAAATCCTGATGAACATGGCGTCTAGTTTTAAGAACACGCCATGTGGGACTGGCATAGGGGTGCCTAGGGTTTCAGCACTGCTGATGATGAAGAACACAGTGTGATTCCATAAGTACACATTGTGTGGGCCCCATCCAGTGGTGTCTAGAGTTATACGTGATAGTAGGAGTAAACAAGTTGTGTGACTATTATCACATGGTGTGTGGGTCCTCACACGAGACTCGGTGTGTATATCGGGAAACACACAGACACAGGGTGGAGTACACGCTATGTACTCCACCACACGTCCAGACCTGGACAGAAATGTGGGCTACCCCATGTACCGGTACATGGTTTGGAACACATGGGTTGAAGTCATGTAGGGGAACATGGCTAGAATACATGGTGTAGACCCTGGATACTCAGACACTACGTGTGAACCTTACTACACACCGTTTATATACATTTTTACATGACATGTTCTCCAGACTCAGGTCATTGTACATGGGCAGTACCCATATTAAAGGAACATGACAGGCGACCCCTTCTACACATTTTGTAATCCCTTCTACATGGCTTGATCATCTTGTCCAATATCCCTTTGATAGGTTTCTTTTGGATTAGTTCCCCCTTTCTAATTCCCCTGAAGTTCGGGTATTGTTTCCATCTATAGGAGCGTGATCCCTTCAGCATGAATTTCCGAGATATAGTCAGGTATCCCTCTGAGAGTCCTAAACCAAGGTCCTTTATCCATTATCAACCCTTGGTAGAGTCAGGAATCGACGTGTCCAATCCTATAGTACACTAATCCTCTACATAGAATGTGGAATCCGGATGAGTCGTGGTATCTGTGAAGGCCCTGTTAGTGATCCCCATTCATGTATTATGATCTTTTCTCACTTAGGTTTTTATTCTCCTAGAATGATTGTATTTGTTCCCTCTTCTGATATATCAGTGAATCTATCTATCTCTCATGGATTTTCCTGACGAACAATACTTCTTGGATGGACATCATCAGAACTATCAAACTCATGGAGTGAGTTCTCTCGAATGAGTTCTTGTGGAATCTTCAAACTAAATCCTTGGTGTGGGTATGCGGTCGTTATGACTTTCCTCTCGACTAAGGGTCTAGTTTTTTAGTATATCTGGATGTTTTTCTCTTTCTATATTTTCTATAGACATATATACTATGTAGAGTTGACTATACCTTTACTTTTTGTATTGATTTGTGTTTTTCGAGGTCCCCTACTGAGTATTGTTACACTCACCCCTGCAAGGTCTTTTGCCGCACGTGTCGTGTCTTGTGAAGATAAGCATCTTTTTGAAAGAGTCCAGAGTAGACTAGGGAAAGATCGAGCTTTCTTAGTTCCTTGCAGGCTAAGGTCTTCCTATAGATATGAGCACTAGTCTCATTACTTCTTTTTTACTTATAGGTTGGAATTTCTAGTATGTGGACTATTTTATTTCTTGGGCTTGTATTTTGGACTAGTTTACTTTATGAACTTTACCTTCCTTTGTACTCTGTTGGTTATGTTTAGTTGTATGCTTGAATTTTTGTTCCTCAGTGGTTTTCTATTACATTTTAGCATTTTTGGGCTTGGTGATGTGTGTGTGTGTGTACAGGTACTTAGGCAATGCCTCCCATGTTAGTGATATGCCTACTCGGTGCTAGTCACCAGCCCCTAGCCTATTGGAGAAGGGCTTGGGTAGTCATGGTGTGGGCCCCACTGGGATGGGTCATGACAACATGGTAGTATACTATTCATAAACCTTGTAATTTCAAGTCATTATTTTACTAATTCATTGGTACATTAACTTAATTTCAACTTTATATTCCTTGTAAATATTTTTTTAGATAAACCAGGTATAAACCCTATGATAAATGAATATTATTTTCCATTATAGGTTTAATATAATTTTATGGTATTCAAGATTGATTCTTAAATACTTTTATAAAATAAAAAACATCTAATTAATTAAATACCGAAAGAATAATTTTCACCATAATTCACCCCCCAACTTTGGGTGTTTCATACCAAAGTAATTACAAAAGGTGGTATCAAAATTTAAATGCCCTTTCTAGGATAATATATATTAGGACTCAAACTTATACATTATATAACCTTAGGTTTTAATTTGGGAATCAATTCTATTACATTTTAGGAACATTTCATGTTTAGATTTTTATAGAATTAGGTAATAATACATACATAAAAAATCATATCTTAAACCATGGAAAATTCTGATCAGTATCCATGTTTCGCATAAAATAAAGATTTTTAAAAGAAACATGTATTATTATCATGAAATACCTTTAAAAATTTGATCTTGACTTCATCCTTCTCCCTACTCATCCATAAAACCTATGAAAAAAATTAAAACATTAGATGAGAATAAAAAGATCAGTAAATAAAATTAAATAATAAATTAGATAGTCCATTGAAAAACTAGAAAAACCAATAAATATTTACCTTTATCTAATGTTCTTTTATGGAATGAAATAAATCATTTCGACATGAAAAATACACAAAATTTTTGTTCAAAGAAAAACTTTAAAACCGATAGAAAGAAAATAAAACCCCTTTTTAAAAAATTAGATAATCACATTCATAATATGTATTAAAACCATTTTAGATGTAACTGGATCCAAGATAAATCCATTGTAAAACCCCTTTGAAAACTCTTTCTTTCTATAGTATTAAGACAAGTAATATTACCCATTGTATTGGAGCGAAATCGGAGCACACCCATCTTATAAGTTATGTCGAGATCAGTCATTTTACATGATCTATAACTGGGATCAACCCTTTATATAAGATGCATTAGGCTCAAATTTTTCTCATATATATTTCTTAAGTACCAAATCATGAATAAAAAAATTATTCTTTCACTATTTCATCATAAAAACATTGAACATCTCTTTTTAACCCATATTCAAAACACTTTTAGATATTGAAATACCATTTTATTTTAAAAACACATTTTCAATACCAAAATATCAAGAAAATGTGAAATATGATTTTTCTTTGAAGAAAACATGAAATATTATAATGTAATGAAAACTTTAAATAATGGTTTCGATGGAAGGAAAATCCATTTATGTTTTATTTGGTAAAATAAAACATTCCTTTTATCTTTTTGTCAACACATTCTTTATAATAAATTTAAAAATATTCCTTTTGAAAAAATTTGAAATAAAGTCAAAATAGATATAAAATATCTTTTATAATTCGTTAATTTATATATAAATACCTCCATAAAATAATTTTAATAAATATAGATATGAAATAAAAAAATATTAAATGGAAACTTTAAAAAAGGATTTTTAAAATAAAGTATCTTAATATGTGCCTAACTTGTCACAAGAATTCCTTATATTCCCAAAAAATAAAATTATGTTAATTATTTAGTTTAATAATAACCTTTTTAAATTTATTATTCCTTTTATTTAAATAATTACTTTTTTATTTACAATTACTTAATAAATTAAGTTCATGTTCGATGTTTTGACAATATTCGGCTCATATGTCTAAAATGATATCAGTAGGTTGACTATGGTCAAAGAGGTTGTTATTCCACCTTATACAGAATAATGATCATGAAATAATTATCATTTTTTATATAAATTATAAATTTAAAACCAACCATGAGAGACAGTTATGATAAATGAAAATATTGCAATCATGGAGACAGTAGGTCGTACGTATGCATGAGTAACATTTGAATTTTCAATGATCATTATGGAAATAAGGTAAGTATTATATTATCTTTATATTATGATAATAATATCATAAATAATATATTATTTCATTAATTAAAATTATATTTATATTAAATGTGATTTGGGATGAAAAAATAATCACATCGCTTTGTGGAAGTTGTAATCCACACGTACATAAGAACAACATTATCATTTTTCATTGAATGAAAAGGTAAAAATATATATATTATATATTATCTTTTATGAATGATAAATATATCATGAATATCGTATATAAACATTAATTCAATCATTATATCCATCTATAAGAGGCGGTGATGGAAAATGAATTACATCATTCTACGAGGTAGTAGTCCTCAAAACACATGAATGATGAATTCCTTACCCATTTGTTGGAGGTTAGACATTTATATAGATTATTACATTCAAAAAATAAAATATCAATATAAATTATTTAATTATTTAATTATATATGAATATTTAAGGATGATTTAAATGATATGGAAAAATAATGAAAACAAAAATTCACCATTAAGAACTATAACTCTTCGTCGAAAAACCTCCTTTGTTTTATACCTTAATAAATCTAAGGTTGATATTCTTCCCAAACTATGGAATATAGGATTTAGAGTGATGAAATAAATGTATTTTTTTATATTTAGGACAAAAAAGGCTTTTCAAGTGTGAATAAATTAGAATAATAGGTTATCATTTATAAGATAGGGGTGGGAAACTCTTGTAATTTATTAGAATATTAAATTAATATAAATTAATTTTGATGTCCTAACATCTCCAAATTAATTTTATTAGAATATAAAATGAGGATGATTTGAAATCCTCTCATCCAATAAAATGTGGACAAGTTTGGTCACTTTTTTACCCTTATCATTGTTTTACTCTTCGTTAATACTTTTAATAATTATGGAGATATCATTATTTTTTACTCATAAGGGTTTAACATAGTAATTTTAAAAGAAAAAAAGACCATAAATAATCCATGGTTGATATTTTCAACCATATCCCAATCACTTGGCCAAGGATAATATTTTTAGGAATTTTAAATCATTTAATAAATTATTATTTATTTTAAAATAACATTAATGTCAATTTTAGAACTATTATAGTTATTATTGTTATTAAATACAAGAGTGTAATTTTTTTAATTTATATTTAATTAAATACTTTAAAGGACTAAATAATGTCCAAATGGAAATAAAAGGACATTTATTGTAATTTTTTATTTTTATGGACTTGTTATACTCATCCAATAAAATTAATTCAAGTGCTAGGGTCATTTTTTCATTCTTTTATTTTTAACTTTAATTACTTGATTTACAATTTACAATGATAAAAAAATTATTAAGGTTATAATTCATAATTTCCAAAAAAAAAGGACCCATTTATAAAACTTAGACGGGTTGATTCCAAATATAGAATCCATTTTTCAAAATTCAAAACCTAGAAGTAGTAGAATTTAATTTAAAACTGAACCAACAAAACGTGATGAAAACAATTTTTATTGAAAATAAACTTATTAAAGTATAAAATTATTTTATATTAAATTCAATTATAAAATTGATTTCAAAATCCATAATTGGATTATTTTAATTAAAAAATAACTAATTAAATTTTAAAACTAATACAAAATAGAATTTGAATTTGTAATTAATTTAAAAGAACATAAAATTCAATTTTTTCACTATTCATTGAAAAAAATTCTTTTAAAAAAATTCTCAAAATTTCATTGTAATAGTATTTTGACATGATGAAGTAAAAAATAAAATTTATTTTATCAAATTAAAATTAAATACTTTTTAATTTTATCTTTTATATAAACCTTTATAATAAAAGAGTTTAAAAAAATATTTCCTTAATATATTTATAATAAATATAACTATCTATCTCGTGAATATTAACAAATACGAAAATGATTTATTATATCATTACCTAGGTTGTTACATTCTTATCCCTTTTTATAAATTTCATCCTCACCATTTTATTCATCACTTAAACAATTGGGGATATTTTTACCATCATAAATTTTTAGATTCCCATGTTTTTCTTTAAACATATGGTTTCTCCACAAAACCATAGCTTAGTGAATCACCTTATTCCTTAACACTTGCCCTCTATAGTCAATAATATGAATTTTCAATTCCATAAAAGAAATTGTTTCTTCCAACTAAACTACCTCATTACACAAAACATGAGACTAATCTGGAACATATTTTCTTAACATTAAAACACAAAAAACATTATGTACCTATGATAAACTCATAGTTAGGGCCACTAGGTAAGAAATTGGTCCAAACTTCCTTAGGATTTCATATAGTCCAATGAACCGTGGACTTAGAATCCTCTTTTTAACAAAATGCATGACAAATTTCCTTAGATATATATTAAGAAAATTTTTATTACCCACCTTAAAAGTAATATCTTTCCTCTGATTATCTGTATAAATTTTCTACCTACTCGAAGCCATCCTCATATGTTGTGGAATAATCTTCACCTTCTCAGTCATTTCCTTTACCAACTATAGCCCCATCAACTTACTGTCTCCCACTTCATCCCAAAAGGATAGATTCTAACACCACTTTCCATATAATGCCTCAAAAGGTTCCATCTATATACTAGAATGAGAATTTATATTATATGAAAACTCAAATAAAGAAAAATAATGATCTAAACTTCCATAGTAATCCATTGAACAAGAAAAAAGTATGTATTCCGTGGTCTAAATCCTTTAATTGGAATATCCATCATATTGAGGATGAAAATGTAAAGACCGAAAATTCTTATACATAAATATTTCATCTTATTAGAAGAATATTAATTACATAATATAATTATCCATGATATAATTGTTTAGGTATAGTACCTTAAAAAACATAGAAATATAAGAAAAAGTTCAATAAGTGATCGAAATCATCTCATTCAATGTTCTTGAACTATAACCCTTCTTAAACATATGATACATAATACCTTTCTTCATATCATGGGGAAAAGAAACATAATAAAGGGTGAGATTAGATGCTCAGTAATGGTAAACCAGTGAGATATCAATAAAACATGATCATATGGGTATGAAAACATGAGAATAACATTTGAAAACTATAACCTATATATCATAGATCATAAACATGAGTCATTTTATAAATATTGTTATTTATTAAGACATGAATCATGATGGAATGAAATAACATGGGATATGAATGAGAGTATAAAAGTGGCATAAAACATATATTTATAGAATACACATAAGATTATAACATTTTGAACATGTATAAATATAAACAAGTTCACTCGTTTCATTAAGGACTTGAAATCAGGCCCTCACATAAACTTATGGACTTGAAACCATGTCCACACATAACTTTATGGACATGAGATCCAAGTCTACTCATAAAACTATGAACATGTAATCTGGTCTATGAATTACATTGTGAACATGTAACCCGGTTCACACATAACATTGTGAAAAATTAATCGTGTTCACAGATAACATTTTGAACATGTAATCAGGTTCATGCATAATGTATTTACTCATGAGTAATATATCTTTACCTAATTAATTTTAGATATATATAGGTCCCACATGTATCATAATGAAAACCGTACTTATGTGTTCCACAATATTATAAAATATTCATCATACCATAACATCATAACCTGTGTAAAGAAAAATAGTTTCATAAAAATTTCATCAATTAACCATAGAATAAGTCATGAAAAATAAATTAGTTTCATAAAAATTTCATTAGAATAAACATTAACCATATAGTGAATCAATATGTATGGTATCATTCAAAATTATAACCAGTAAAGCATAAGTAACATCAAAGGATTCCACCTTAGATGAAAAATGTTTTTAAAAGATAAAATGGAACATTTCTTAATAAAAATAACCTTTCTAGTATGAAAAATAATTTTTAAAAACATCAAATATTCTCAAAATCCATTTTTTAATTAACCTTGGAAACTTATAATGGGGTATTTAAAAATAATTTAAGGAATTTCTTCAGGAAAATATCATTTCCACCTTTAAAATCACTATAAATATATAAAATATTTTTGAAATAATTTTGTTTGAAAATAATATTTCAAAATTATAAAGGAGACTTTAAAAAAATGATCTGGTCAAAATAGAGGAAAATACCATTCATGTCGTACACATTATAAAAATTATTTCATTCATATTTTTGGTAAAATCAAAATGAGCCTTGTTTTTTAAAACAACATACAGATTCCTTTTAAAACACTTTTTAAATGTCAAACATGGGTAAAAATTTATTTGATAAATCCTTTTGAAAATGTTAAAACGTTTTGAAATCATTTTTAGAAAATATAGATATGTGACAAAAAGGGTTTTCAAGTGAAAAGAGAAATAAGGATGATTTTTCATAAAACAATTATTTTGAAATATTAAGTACATAATGGGGGAAAATGAAGTAAAAAAATTATTCTCATGAAATAACCAGAGGAGAATAATTTTCATGAGTTTCTTAATATATGGATCATAATATTCATCATCAAAAGCATAAAGATAATAATCAATGAGATGGTATCATAAAACCCTTACCACTTTGGTAGCTTTGAATTGTAATCCCCATGAAATAATAACATTCAATGAAACATGAAATATCGTGAGAATAAATAAATTAATGATATTAAATTTAAAAGGTTATTTATATACATCTCATAAAAGGATATAAGTTCATAACACGACATATATCTCAAAGAAGTCAAATTGAGACAAAATCCCTTACTGTATTGGTAAATATGAAACTATAAACTCCATGAAAAAGATATAATCAAATGGATATGTAAATCACTATAATATTCATTATAATGATCATAAAATAAATAAATGGGAAATTTATACATCACATAAAAGAAACACATGGTTAATATGGCATTTGTCTTGTGGAGAATAAAAGTGAGACAGAAATCCCTTACATTAAGTCTTGAATTCCTTCAAACATGTTCAAACATACTATATAATAAATTAAAGTATATTATAAATATATTATAGAAATATAATAATATATATCACACCATATATGATTTACTTATGACATTTTATGACCCTTTTATTAATAATTTCATGTTAATGTCATGTTTTAGGTAATAATGGTTTCATTTTTCGTGTATGTTTTGATTTTGTATTTTAGATACTCTTATATTTATCATTTTTAAATAATATCCAGAATGTTAAACATAATATAAATATCATATATATTAATTATATTTTTATTTATAGTAATCTATAAAAGTTATATATATAAAATAAAATACACAGTTTATAAAGACGGTAGGTCGTATATACGTATGAACACTATTTCCATTTTTCTAAAAGGATGAAATGAAATAAATTTAAATAATATAATACCTTTATATAATAATTTTTATTTAATTTATATGAAATATATTCATTAAATTTACCCTTATTACCCTCCATGAAAATCTTTAGTAAAAAAAAATCAAATTGCTTCACGAGTTGGTAGTCCATTGTACACACAAACGACACGATCATATCCCCCATGAAATGGAATGTAAGAAAGTATATGTGATAACATAATTTAAAAATTATAATTATGTTAAAAATATAATATATATTCAATAAATCTATCCTTATTATAATCTCTATAAATCATAAATGAAAAACACACCACATCGGTTCATGAGGCAGTATTCCACTATACATACGAGCAACGTTATTGTTTTCCAATGAGTTGGGAGGTAAAAAGGTAGATATGATATTATAATTATAGAGATATATTAATATCATAAATATAATATATAAATATTAAATCCATAATTATTTCCATATGTGGGAGGTGGTGATGTAAAATGAATAACATCGGTTCATGAGGTTGTGGTCCACCGTACACATGATTGACGATTTCATTTCCCATTTGATGGAATAGGAGATGAATATAAGTTATTCTTCTAAAATTATCTAATTATAGTATATTTTAGATATTTGTGTTCTTATATCATCATAATTTAATAATATTTTAAGGAGTTATAAGAATAATAAGTAAAATAAAAACACATAGTTTATTAGTTTTCCTCTTCTTCAGACAACCTCTTTAGGTTTAACGTAATGCATTACAAGATAAGATTTATGGTCTCACCAAGACCTATATTATTTGGGTAGTTAATTAAAGAAGTAATTTTTTAAGGTATTTTCTGAACCAAAGTGTTTTGGAAATGTTAAGAGGAGAGGAGAGGGGGTATCCTTCTATAAGTGATGTGAGTGTCACACATGTAATTATTGAAAAAAAGGTGTTCCCAAATTTTTCTCCTAAAAAATGATCTAAAATGAAAAATTATTTATAATGAGACATTATAAGTTTTATATATTTCAATAAAATATATTTTAGGAAATTTTATAGGCCATTTTACCCATTATCTTTTTAGTTTACCCCTAGTAAACATATTTTCACCTTAACCATAACAAATTAATTTTTACAATTTTTACTATTCAATATAGTAAAAGATTAAGCTTAAATTATAAAATAATATAGATTATTATTATTCCAAATATTTAATCAATTATTCCAAATTACATTGGTAAAATCATAAAATTTTAATTTAAGATTAATCCCGCAAACGTGATGAAAAAGCGGTTTTCCAAAAAGAAATGTTTTGAAAGTTTAAAAAACATTATATAAAAATTCAATATAAAATTTATTACAATGAACTAAATTTAATTAATATATTTATTACTTTTAAAACCATATTAAAATATTTTTAATTTTTGTAAATTCTTTAAAATAAATGTTAATTTTTAATAAAAATCAGTATTTTCACTATTCATCAAAAAAATTCTCTTTCCATAAAATTATAAAAAAAATACTCTAATATAATTTTGAAATTATAATTTAAAAAATTATGTTTATTTTTTAAAATAAATTTTCTAAAATTGGAAAAAATTAATTTAAAATAACCATACAAAAGGAAAAAACTGTTTTTTAGAAAAATACAGTTTTTAAGGAAAAAATGGATTTATTCATATCTATTATATATTAAACATATAAGTTAAACATTAAAAATTTTATTGAATATATAATATGTAAATTTCAATAAAATAATTCAAAAATATGGATTTATTTAATTTATTATGGTAAAAAACATTTGTGTGCATAACAATTGTTTTTTAGAAAAAGATTTACTTTACTTTTAGATAGTTTTTATTTTCTTTTATAATTCATTGATCACCAAAGAATTTATTTTCTAAATAAAATTAAACCATATATTTTTATAATTTAGTGAATCCTATTCATACCCTCCATTCCAACATCAAGGTGATAACTATAAAATTATATAATGATATTTTATTAGTATGTTTTGTTTTGTTAAAACTCAATATTTTGTTTAATGCATGCTAAACTAGGTTTTTAAAGTAATGAAATTTATAAGATAAATTAATTTTATTCATAAAAAAATAATTCATAAAATCTTGGGGTGTTAAATTGTAACCTCTTAAATAAATTATTTCTTCGGAATTGAACTTTTTCTTAGTAATAAAGGGTTTAACATTTAAAATCCCTTTGTTGGAAACTCTATATGCATTAACATATGTGTTCCACAATATCATAACACATTCATCATATCGTAACCCATGAAATGAAATGGGTTTTATAAACATTAAATCATATCATAACCTATGAAAAATAGATGGGTTTCATAATTCATTTCATCATTCCATCATATCATAACCCATGGAAAAATGAAGCAGGTTTCATAATAATTTCATCATGGTATAACTTGTGGGAAATAAATAGGTTTCATAAACATCTTGTCATTATAAACTATTTAGGGAAAGAATAAGAATTGTATCCTTGGTTTATTTCCCCAACAAAGAAAAATATACATCAAAGTATGTCATTTTATACAGAAAATTATTTTGAAAGATAAATCACTTGGAACATTTCTCGAGGTAGAATTTTTTTTTTGAAAATAAATTTTTAAATCTAAAAATATTTTATAAATCATTTTATTTGAATATAAATTTGAAAAATTATAAATGAATCTATAAAAAATAATTTAAAATATTTCATGAGGAAAATAACCTTTACTATTTAAAAAAATTAAAACATAAAAAAAATATTTGAAAATATTTTCTTTGAAAAAATCTTTAAAATATATAAAGGGAGATATAAAAAAAATTTAAAAAATTTATTGAGAAAATTGTCTTTTCAATTTAAAAAATAGTTTTTAAAATATAAAAAATTTTGATAATATTTTTCTTTGAAAAAAACCAGGAAAATGTATAAATTAATATTCAAATAAAATAATTGTCATGATGTAGGGAAATTATATTCATGTCATACAAGTTAAATTAAAGATTCTTTTTAGATTTTTAGTAAAAGCCAAACATACATTGTTTGAAAAAAGACATAAAAATTCCATTCAAAATATTTTTTAAAAATTTCAAACAAGGGTAAAAATTTATTTTATAAATATTTTTCAAAATGATAAAAAACAAATTTTTAAAACATTTTTAGAAAACATGGTTTTGGAAGAAAAAGGGTTTTCAACCGAAAAGATGGTTTTTCTCAAATTCATTCTTTTTGAACTCTTGAGTAAATAAAAATCGGAAAATAAAGGAAACAAATTATTCTATTGGAATAAATATATGAGAATAAAGTTTATGAGTTTCTTAAGATATGGATCATAATATTTGATCATCGTAAATAGTTTTGTAAACAATCTCGATAAACGATTAGATTGTAACTTAAAATCATTACCACTTTGGTAGCATTGAAACATAAGAACCATGAAGGAATATCAATAATATAATGTTAAAATATTCTGAGGATAAATATATTCATGATATTAAATTTCAAATTGGCTGTATATACACCTCATAAATGAAGATATGTGCATAACATAACATATATCTCAACAAAGGAAAATTAATAAATAAATACCTTGTCGATTTGTTAACTTTTAAACTATACACCAAATGAAAGAGATATCCAGAAATTGATATATAAATTTCAATAATTTTCAGTATAATAATCATAAAATACATTCATGGGTAGTATATACACTACATGAAATAAACATGTGGAGAATATAAAATGTGTCTCATAGAAAATAAATATGAGATAGAAATACCTTACTGCTTTAGTAGTTTTTTTAGATTATAAGCCCCAATAAATAATAACATCAAATTAAAATTTAAGTATCACTAAAATAAGGATATTAATTATATAACATGTCAAAGTGGCCGTATATACACCATAAAAAATAAAAGAGAGTTGAATTTTAATATGTCTCTTAAAAATAAAATAAAGACTACAAATCCCTTACCTTGAGTATCGAGTTCCTCCGTACATGTTCATATCTCCTTTACAATAAATATAATTTTATTATAAATCTATTATAGAACCATAATTATATATATTATAACATATATTATTTACTTATGACTATTCATTACCCATTTTTACCAATTCCTTGTTAAAATCATGTTCCAGGTAATAACTTCTTTGTCTTTCGTATAAGTTTGGATTTGTTATTTTAATCTTCTTAATTTTATCATGGTTAAATCATATACAAAATAATAATCATGTCATAATTATAATATTTATAATATTTATACATCAATTAAAATTTTAATACCAATCATGAAATATGTTTTTTATAAATAAAGTATGTTACGATCATGGAGATGATAGGTCAAACGTACCCATGAGTAACACTTCCATTTATCAACAATTATTTTGGAAAGGAGGTAAGTAATATTTTATATTTAAATAATGATAATAATATAAGATTATTTCTTTAAATATTCTTATACATATCGTCCATGTGGTGTAGTGATGAAAAGATAGAGTCACATTGCTACGTGAAGGTGGCAGTCTATATGTACATGAAGAAAGTTATTATATTTCCGTGAGTGAAAAGGTAAGAAATAAAATGATATTTACACTTTTAATAAAGATAAATATTTTATGAATATCATAATTATTTATTTATATCTGATATATTAAATTAATTTATTTATATTATCTTACATTTAAATAATTACTGAAAAATGTATCACATCGCTTCGTGAGGCGGTAGTCAACAGTACACACGAGTGACGTTATCGTATTCCCTATGGAATTGAAATTAAAATTTATATATTATATAATTAATAAATAGGTATAATTATTTTATAAATATAATATATAATTTATATCCATCATCATACCCAATCATGGGTGGTGGTAATGGAAAAATGAAAGACATTGATTCACGAGGCATTACACTACTATTCACACAAATGATTATTTCATAACCCATTTGATAGAAGTGGGGATGGTTATGGGAAATTAACTTAAATTTTAAACAGATCAGTATATTTAAGATGATAATTTCATTATATAATTATGTTTTAATAATAATTTAAGGGGGTGTAGAAAGAAGTAAAATAAAAATTCTTGATAAATAACATTACATCTTTCTCAAGTAACCTCTTTAGGTTTGTACCAAAATCCTTCTAAAGATGGATTTATAATCACAATATGGCTTCTAGTATGAGATCAAGTAAGTTGTAAAGTTATTTTGGTAGGTATTTTTAGAACTGAATAGTTATAATGTGTAAATATGAGATGATAGGGGTGCACTTTTATAAGTGAGGTGTGTCCCACACTTGTAATTTTAGAAAAGAAAAAGGTGTACCCATGATTTTCACATTCCAATAGTGTCAAAAATATATTATTGTAGATAATTATACACTATAGGGTCTAAATATCTAAATAAAATAGGTTTTATACTAGTTTTTAAGTAATTTTAACCATTATATTTTTAGTTTAATCCCTAGTAAACCCATTTTTACCTTAAATACAATAAAGAATTTATATTTTTTTTACTATTCAATAGGGTCAAAAATTAAGTTGAAATTATTATATAATATAAATTATTATTATTCCAAATATAGAATAAATTTTTTCAAATTAAATTCATATAACTATAAAAATTTCATTTTAAATTAAACCCACACACACAATAAGAAAGTGGATTTTCAAAGAGAAAATGATCAAAAGTTTAAAAAGATTTTATATAAAAAAATTAAATATAAAAATGATTCAAATGGACTAAATTAGATTAATAGATATAAAATTGAGCTAAATTTACTTTTAAAAAAATTAAAATATAATTTTACTTTATAAATAATTTAAATGAAAAAGAATTTTTCAATTAAAATTCTGTATTTTTCATTATTTATCAAAATTTTAATCATTTTAGAAAATTTTCAAAAATTCACCTTAATATAATTTTGATATTATTATATAAATAATTACTTTTTTATTTACCAATAGTTATTTATAAGTTTCAAATATTATTTTAAAAATATGTTCTCAAATTAGCGATAAAACTATTTTTTATTAAAAAAAAATTAAGCATAAAATTGGTTTTTTTCTATTATATATAAAACACATAAGATGCATGTTAAAAAATTTATTGAATATATACTATATAAATTTCCTTAAAATAATTTAAAAAAAATATTTTTTAAATATTTTTAGTTAAAACGTGTTTTCTTTCATAAAAATACTTTTTCAAAAAAAGATTTTCTTTATTTTCAAATATATTTTATTTTCATTTTTAATTAATTGGTCACCAAAGAATTCATTTTATATACATGTGTAAACCATATATTTTAGTAATTTAGTTAATCTTATTCTTACCCACCATTCCAATGGCTACTCCATAATTATCATTTTAAATAATAATATTTTAATAGTATGTTATGTTTCATTTAAAATCAGTGTTGTGTGTAGTGAAAGATAAACTCAATGTTAGGTGTAATGGAAGAGAAACTCAATGTTTTGTGTAATGAAAGACAAAATTAGATTTTCATTTAATGAAAATATCTAAATTATTAAATTTATTTGAAAAAATAAATTTCACAAAATATATGGGTGTAACAAGACAACATTATCAAGAGAAAGGTGAAAAACACAAAGCCATAAATCTGGGATTAGTGAATAGAACATGAATTCATCAAAAATGATGTTAAATTTATAAAATTTTATTTCAATATATCTTTCTTAAAGTTGATTAATTTTCATGACATGATATACTTACTTGATTTCATTCTATTTAATAATCACAATTTCATCCTTTGGTTGTGTCGTGATTAATTAACAATTCATCTCTTAATCTAAGAGATTAATTTTTCATGTCTAAAGAACTAACTAATAATAATATATATAATATAATTATAATTCATTGCTTCTATATCTAGTTATTATCAAAACCAAATGGTTACATAAGTTGTCGAATATTATTAAATATTTATATAGTGAAATAATACATTAATCTCTAAAAACTCATCCAAATATCATATTAAACCACTCCATAAATGGTTAACCTTAAAACCCATCCAAAATTCAAAAATTTATTGAAATAGAAAAAAAATTATAAAAATAAACTTAACATTAATCCCAAAAATATCATTAAGAATCTCTTGATGGTTACATACCAAATATATAAATACCTTGATCATATATTTTCTTGAAGTTTGGTAATAACTAGAAATAACATAAAACTTGAATGAAAACATACATTCTTACTTATTACGTAAATAAAACCGCAAATTATTGAATATATTACATAAATCCAAAAATGTTTTAAACTCCATAAATGATAAAATATACCACTTTTTCAATAAATCATTAATCATATTTGGGGTCATCAGTAATTCAAAGGTTACTTTATCCATATCAATCATCTCTTTATCAAAAATAAACACTATTTTCCTCAATATTAGGAACATATTGATGGTTAATTTCCCTTAATCATTTTTTTCCATAAAATATAACCTTTACATTAAATAACTTTTCTATTTAATTAATATCATTCAATATATTCTTAAAAATTATTAATACAAAAATTTTATAAAAAATCATTATATATTTCATGATTTTTATAACATAGTTATTGAATTCTATTTCACAAACAATTCAATAATTATGCTTCATTATTAATCCATTAACTAGGTTTCATCATATTATTCATTAATACCTCATTTCAAAAATATGAAAAATGAATCATGTCTTAACATTCATAAACCTTAATTTAATCATGCTTCTCATGTTTAACATAAACAATACTATTAGAATATCCCATAACTTTCATATTTAATTCATGGTCTCTTCATTATTAATAGTATAACCATTACTAATACCACCTTTATGATTCTCATGAAGATATTTTCCCCTATGATATATATTTTTATAATTTCCATACATTCTCCATTTCTAACATTCAAATATTGATGATTCCTTAAAGAAACTCCAAGAAAACTAAGAAGGAGGGGGCTCTAGCATAGGAACATGACTCATCTATGGAGGAAGGCTCTAAGTGCACCAATGGGGGATGGAAAAACACACTAAGAAGGGAAGATCTCGTCTTTGAAGAGCCAGATCCTATAATTAAGGAAGAATGGTTTCAAAAATCATTAACGTGGGATCATGGTCAAAATCATGTGGTTTGAATATCTTCAAGTCCTCAAAGTGTTAGGATATTAATGATATACTAAATATCCTTTGAAACACACTTAAAACTCCCAAACAAGGCATTAAACTCGGTTTACGTCAAATAAGATGTAAGAAGGGTGAAACTGGAAAAAACATAGGAAACTAGAAATTTTGAAAAGGGTGAGACACAATTTGGTGTGACACCATTTCGATGTGGCATCGTCATAGTGACACCGTTTCGTTGTGGCACCATCACAGTTCCACTGTTTCGGTATGGCATCATCATGGTTCCACTGTTATGGTGCCAACATTATAGTGCCACTGTTTTGGTGAAACCATTTTGTGATACTTTATTTATGATAAACTCTTGAAACAAACCTCTACGACCACAAAGAACACCAAAAAATCTAGATTTTCACAAATTAATGGCCTAGGTAAATCTGATTTGTTACATCAGATACCTCCCAAACTATTCTCATCCAAGAAAATTCAAAACCAAACTTAGAAAAAGAGGGGTCTAAACAGCCACACCATAAGATGCCTATCAGGGACAAACCAACATGTGTTGTTCAAAAACTAGAGATAAAACCTGAACATCCAAGAACACCTCCTTGATATATAAATGTTGAACAACTATACAAATACTAAGGCCCCACAGCCCCAAAAAACCACACTAACACTACATTTCACATTTTCTAAACACATGTATTAGGTAGATCTTTCCTCCATGTCAAGAAACTATCCACTTTGGACGTCACTTACATGTTCACATGAGTTTAGTTTCATTTGTGTTAATGCATCTTGATTAGGGATAAATTCCTCACCTCCCCACAGTTAGGACTTTTCACACACATTCAGATAATAGGGAAACAACTCATCTTACAACAAACAAGGTCAATAATTACATTGTATGAAAAGAATAAATAAAAACACATGAGAAAAACTCAGAACAACTCTAGGTACTGGGCATGAATCTGTGCCTCCTTCTCCCAAGTAATAGCCTTGATTCCACCATGCCTCTACAACACACAGACTAAATGAATGGTCTATCTAAGAATCACCTTCTTCTTATGATCCTCGATTCTTACTGGTCACTCCACAAACATCGCATCATCCTCGATATCCAACACTCCCCAATCAATGACATGGGAGTCATTGTGTAGATACCAACGGAGTTGAGAGACATGGATGAAATTGTGTATCCTCTCCAACTGTGGTGGAAAATAAAACTGATATTCAACCTCACCAACTTGTCCCAACACCTTGAAAGGTCCGATGAACCTGGGAGAAATATTGATCCCTCTGCCAAACCTATGTTGCCCACATCGAGGGGAAACCTTCAAGAAAACAAGTTCCCCAACCTCAAACTACAAAGGCCTACTACTATGATCATCATATGACTTCTTTTGACCATGTTATAACTTCATCCTCTCACCAAAAAGATGCACCTTCCCTATCATAATCTATATCATGTCTGGACCAAGAATGGATACCTCCCTAACTTTTGTACAGTATAAGGGTGGACGAAACGGCCTCCTGTATAGAGCTTTGAACGAATCTATACCAATGGTAGAGTGATAGCTATTATTGTAAAAAAACTATATAAAGTGAAAATGTGGCACCCAAGACCCACTAAAGTCTTAAAAAATGCATGTAACATGTACTCCAACGTCTATATGGTACTCTCTATCTGTCCATCCATCTAGGGGTGGAAAGTAGTGCTGAGGCATAATTGAGTTCCAAGGGCATTCTGCAATCCCTTCCAGACATGTAACATAAAACATGCATCCCTATCTAAGACAATGGATCTTGGAACTCCATAAAACTACACCACCTCATCTGTATATCTCTGTGCTAAGGCATATGTTGCGCTCAACTCCTTGATCACTAAGAAGTGAGCCCATTTCATCAACTGATCCACTACTACCCAAAGAGCATCGCATCTTCCTAGATTAATGGGTAATCCTATGATAAAATCCATAAATATATCATCCCACTTCCACTCAGAAAAGTCTAAGGGGTGAAACAGACCTTCAGGAACAGAGTTCTTAGTCTTCACCTACTAACACACTAGAAACCTTGCCACAAACTCTGCCATTTCCTTCTTCACCTCGGGCCACCGAAACTATTCCCTCAAGCTTCGATACATCTTATAAATTCCTGGATGCACAACCAGGTGTGATCTATGGAACTCATGGGGAACTCCATCACACATTGGCACTGGGAAAAACAAATTTCCACAAAACAACATCTGATAACGACTATCCTCTGACCATCCCTCTAAAGCATCACACTGAACAGCCCGATCATGAATCACTTTAGTCTCTGAGTCTCCCCACTAATACTCCTCCACCTTCCATGCCAAGTAAGACTACATTGTCATCTAACATAGACCACCCCAACCACCATCAACTCTCGTATCTAGACGCAAAGCAGCCAACTCCTCCAATTCCTTCCAAGCATCAGTGGATCCCAGAATACCTCCTTCTAGAACATCCTGCTTAAGGCATTAGCCACCACATTCCCTATGGAATCCCGCCTTTTTATTACATAACTTTTCATTAAATTTTACAAATAGAGGATCTTTAAAGTCTCGTGTCTTGGAAATTAGGAACATAATACATGTATACAACATAAAACATTCTTCTAAACCACTTTTAAGGATTCAGCATAGGTTCATACTATGTAAAATTACTTCATCTCATATCTTGGAGGCATACGTCAAAGGAAAGGGTGAGAATAAGGCCTAGTAAGGGGTAAACAAGGGAATCAGTTTACTTGTGATATCAATAAGAACTTGATGAAAAATATGAAGACATAGGCAATGGAAAAAGAGGAATATCATAATAACAAGAACATTAATAATAACTTGAATATGTGGATACAAAATTTCATTTAGACATTCATGAACATATCACCAAGGTTTATCTTGGAGGTGTCATAAAAATTACCAAGGTTATTCACCAAGGTATCGTGAAACTTGTCATCTTTAGAGATTAAATCTTTGCCCAATGCATTGGAGTGCTATCAGGGAGCACCCTTAATATGTATTTACTTTCATGTGATCCATATAGATCATAATCAAACATTTCATAAATAACTCATGGAGAATAAAAGGAATGGGTTTCATTTCAAGATCGTGACATTTTAAAAGTTCATATAAATAAGATCATTATGTCATTTATAACCCATGGAAAGGGAGTGAGGGTTATATGTATGTCAATTACAAAATAAAACATATCATCTTTATATATTATGAACACCCAAATAAAATAAATAGGCCTGGGTATTCACATAAATAAAACAAGGGAATTTCTGGAGAGAAAGAGTTATAAATTTTGAGGCGAAATTTCTACAGCACAACGACTATATAACATGGTTTTAGAAAACATTGAAAAGAGAGGGGAAAAGGGTCACACACTCATAAATAATAAATAATACAGTATGGGTACATAATAAGATCATGGTATGGATATTTTAATGACATACCACATAAAAAGGAAACATGAAAGAAAAGAGAAGATGCAATTTCTTTTATGAGAAATTCGGCAGCCGAACGGCGTCACTTAAAAATTCAGAAAACAAATTGATGGGAGAGGAAAGGTTATATCAACAATTATACATGAAATGGATAGTAATGAGAAAATATAAGAAGATACCCTAAACATAAAGATATGGTAACTAGAAGACACAACATAAAAGAAGTCATGGCTTAAAAGAGGAGGGTGAAAGATTCCCTTACCTTGAAGAGTAACATCGAAAGCATGAAGGTCGGGACCTTGGGAGGCTTGAGGGAACCTTGGGAGGACTCCTTAGGAGGTAAAAAGACCATAAATTCTTTGGTGAGGATTTTTAAATGAAGTGAATGAGGGAATGGCTTGGTATTTTATAGGAGAAGTGAGGGAACATGTCACTAATTTCCAAGGGCCACCTCATCGGTGGTATTGGAAAAACCATGGGCTTTCCCATAGTATTTTCCCATGGTATTGGCCACATGGGATACCTTATAGCATATATTACTATTCATAAATCGACTAGAATGATTACACAATTATTACGTCCCTAATCATGTCATTAAACACTCGAAACTCAAAACTATATTTTTACTATTTACTGAAAATTCAACTATTTCAGAAAAATCCCAAATATTTACCTTAACCTAATATCGATGATCTGAATTCAAAAATGAACTCCAGTTTACAAAAATAATTTTCTAAATATTTTTAATTTAATTTTTAAATATAACACTATTCATTGAAAATTCAATTGTTTCATAAAAATCCCAAAAATTCACCTTAACCAAATATCGATGATCTGATTTCAAAAATGAACTCCATTTTATGAAAATAATTTTCTAAATATTTTTAATGTAATTTTTAAATAAAAAATCTATTCCCCCGAAAGTAAACTAATACTTAACTAATAATTTCTGATATAGTTATTTACTTATTTTATTGAATCACATTACCTAATCAAGGTGCCTAAAATATAATAATACTTTTTTAAGTAAGATTACCATTCTATTTGGTCACATTACTATTCATAAGCGTAAAATTACTATTCATAATTTACTATTCACCAAAAATCAAGTTGATCTTATTAGACTATACATTTCATACTGAACACAACTGTAGAAGGCCATTTTTTGAAAATCATTACACATTATTAATTATTTAAGGATTACATAAATATTTTAAAATATCATTTTTCCCAAATTCACCAATAATATACATCATATATTTATCCGGATTTTTGAAATTCACAAACATTACCATAAGAATAAATAAAAAAAATTATTTATATCAAATAATTACACAAAGCAGCTAATGTCTCATTACATATCCCTTTATAATACCATCATAGAACCTAAGTGTAAGGTTTGTTAAGGTGACACAATCTTGAGGCGGCTCGACCAACATTGCCCGAGGAGTGACCTCTATCATCTTGAACTTCTCCTGTAGGCAATTCCATTCAAGCTTCACATGATGAAGTTCAGCTTGGGATTGGTCTAGAGAAAATCCCAATGGTTCTACCTCCTTCCCAATTTCCATCAGATGGGCTTCGAACGACCCAAGTTTACTGGATGAGGCCATCAAACCCTCTTTCTGTATTAATTAACCAAGATCGCTTGTATCTATAAAAAAATTATAACATTTAAGAGTTTAACTTCCAATGGTCATATTGACCAATGGTCATATTGACCAACGGTCATATAACAGTTGAAACCCATCGATATCATTTAATTATACTCACTTAATTAATTAAAGAATATTTTTTTTGAGTATAAAATAAAATAACACACAAAATTAGGAAACAAAAATTATTCAAAATTTTGAGTCGTTAAATTATTTCCCCCTTAAGAAATTTTTTACCCAAAATTTTAACTCTTACCCTAATAAGAGAAAAGGTGTGGGTACTTTTGCATCTTAGATTCCTCTATTTCCCACGTGTCTTCTTCACATTTTTGGTTCCTTGGAAACACCTTGACATGGTGAGTAGTCTTGTTGTGTAGAACCTAGTCTCTATGATCCAAGATCTCCACCGTATGTTCCTCAAAAGAGAGGTCATGTTCTAGTTGTACCACCTCTAGGTTTATTAAATATGAAGGGTTAGGAATGTACTACCTCAAGAGGGATACGTGGAAGACATCATGAACTTGTGCTAGATTTGGAGGGAGTGCAAGCCGATAGGCCACTACTCCTACATGATCAAGTATTTCATAGGGTCCAATGTACCTCGGGCTGATCTTCCCTTTCTTCCCAAACCTCATGACTCTCTTCCAAGGTAAAATTAGAAGAAATACCTTATCACCAACATCAAAATCCAATTCCCTTCAATAGTTGTCAACATAGATCTTTTCTATCTTTGAGCATCCTTAATGTGTTGTTGGATGGCATGGAATTTTTCTGTCATCTCTTTCACAAGATCAATCCCAAGAATCTTTCTCTCACCAGCTTCATGCCAACATGTAGGAGTTCTACATCGATTCCCATATAGAGCTTCATAGGGTTCCATTTGAATGGTCGAGTGGAAGCTATTTTTGTAAGAGAAATCAACTAAATGAAGATGTTGATCCCATCAACCTTTAAATTCCATTGATCATGTTCTCAGCATGTACTAATGTATTTGAATAGTCCTTTCAGATTGGCCGTTAGTTTGGGGGTGATAGGTCATATTGAAATTCAATTCAGTGCTCAAAGTATGATGAAGACTTCTCCATTATCTTGATGTGATCCTTTTATCATGATCATATATGATAGAAAGTGGAACTCCATGCATCCTTACCACTTTTTTAATGTAAATCCTGGAAAGTTGATCAGGAGAGAAATCTTCCCAAATGGAGATAAAATGGGTAGTCTTGGTGAGATGGTTCACAATAACCCATATCGCATTGTTTCCTTTGGAAGTTATCGGGAGACCAGTGATGAATTACACAGTGATATTATCCCACTTCCATGTCTATATGGGTAGTGGTTGCAATAACCCTTTAGGAATTTGTCGCAATGCCTTCACTTGCTAACATACCAGGCACCTTGAAGTGTAGTCAGGAATCTCTCCTTTCATGTTATCCCACCAAAAATGATCACAAAGGTACCTAAACATTTTTGTGCTTCCAGGATGTATAGAGAAGGTAGAACTATGGGCTTCATCCATCAACACCTTCTTTATTTCCAGAATAAATGGAAAACATATTCTTGTACCAAATTTCAGTACACCTTCTTCATCAATATTGAACTCAAGAAACTTCCCATCCTTCAAAGATTCAAACTTCTTATGTAATAAAGGATCAACTTTCTAATATTTCTTGATCTTCTCTAGTAATGATGGTTGAGATATCATTTGGGTTAGGGTTGATGATTTACCTTCCCTTATAATTCCCATGTCCATATTTATTAGGTCATTGATCAAAGGATCTCTTTGAATCCTCATCATAGAAAGAATTAATAGGCCTTTCCTGATTAATGCATCAGAAACTTTGTTTTCTCTTCTGGGATGATAATGAATTGAAAAATCATAGTCTTTGATAAGTTCAAACCATCTCCTTTGTCTCATTTACAATTCCTTCTGTGTTAATATATACTTCAAACTTTGATGGTCTGGGTATATATCACATTTCTCCCCATAGAGATAGTGCCTCCATATCTTCAGAGCAAAAACATCCACAGCCAAGTCCAGATCCTGCGTGGGATAGTTCTGCTCATGGGTCTTCAACTATCAAGATGCATAAGCAATGACTTTGTCATTTTTCATAAGGACGCACCCAAGCCCTTTGAGAGATGCATCACTAAAAATAACAAATCCTTCTCCACTTGAGGGTAGAGTTAACATGGGTGCAGTAACCAATCTCTTCTTCAGCTCTTGGAAACTATCCTCACACTCCTTCGTCTAGAGGAACTTGACCCCTTTTCGAGTTAACTTAGTTAATGGATTATAAAGTAGTGAAAAGTTTTTCCCAAACCTCCTATAATATCCTGCCAATCCAAGGATACTTCAAATATCTATTATTGTTGTAGGCTGAGTCCACTCCTCTACAAATTTTTTTCTTTGCAGGGTCAACTGTGATTCTTTCATTGGTAACAATGTTCCCCAATAAAGTAACTTTTTGTAACCAGAATTCACATTTACTGAACTTTCCGAAAATCTTATCCTTCTATAGAGTTTGAAAAATAACCATTATATGATCTCCATGATCCTCGCGACTTCTTGAACATATCAGAATATCATCAATAAAAATTACCACAAAGTTATCAAGGTAGTCCTTAAATACTATATTAATCAGATACATAAAAATAGAATTTGCGTTAATTAGTACAAAGGAAATAACAACAAACTCATAATACTTATATCTTGATCTGAAGGAATGTTTTGGAATATCTTCGTTCTTCACACTCAAATGATGATAACTAGATGAAATATCAATCTTAGAGAATAATTGAGCCCCATGAATTTGGTCAAATAAGTCAACAAATCTTGGAAGAGGGTATTTGTTTTTTGTTGTGATCCCATTCAGTTCTCTATAATCAATGCATAGTCGCATCGATCCATCCTTCTTCTTCATAAATAGAACTGATGCTCCCCAAGGAGACACACTTGGTCAGATAAAACCCTTATCCAAAATATCTTGGAGTTGTTTCCTTAATTCTTCTATCTCCACATTTTCCATCCTATAGGGGGTCATTGATATTGGATGAGATCTAGGTAGGAGTTCAATAGAAAAAATATACCTCTCATTTTGGGGGAGGTCCAGGAAACTCCTTAGAAAATACATCAACATATTCTTAGATGATGGGGACACTTTCTATCCTTAAACTATCATCTCCTACTTCTTCTTCACTAATAAACTCCATAAATAAGGATATAGGGGGTTCTTCTCGACAAGGATTAGGTTGATATATCTCTCTTTGGAAGATAACTCTAGGTTTTCCATTTAAGACTACTGATATTTCCTTGCTCCTGTATTTGATCTTAGCATTACACTTTGAGAGCCAGTCCATCCCCAGTATAATGTCGAACTCCGGAATGGGAATGACTAATAGATTTGGGATAAGATTGTTCTCACTAAAGTAAATACTAGAGTTTCTAAACATTGATGATTCATGGATAGTCTCACCAGGAGTCTTTATTGATAACTCTACTTTTATCAAATCGTGGGTTGATTCTAAATTCTTTGCAAACTCGGAGGAAATAAAGGAATGCGTAGAACCAGAATCAACCAAATTACTTGCTAGATTTGAGAGGACAATAAGAGTACCTTCTACCACATCATTCGGAGCTTCAACTTCAACTCTAATGATAGAAAAAACAAGTCCTTTCTCCCTTGGCCTTTTCTAAGGCTAATGGTGGTTCCCCTCCACTACCCTTGGATTTGGATAGTGATTGGAAAAGTTCCTATGTTTTACACACTTAAAGCAATGGACATTAGGTAGGGCCTACACCATCTTCCCCTTGTCATTTGTGTTATGATGTTGAGGTTTCAGCTCACTGCGACAATTACTCACAATATGGGCATCTCTTCCACACTTGTAGCGTTTCTCACTCCCGAGGAGGTAGTTCCCCGAATGATTTTTCCCACATTTATTACATGTGGAATATTGCACTTTCTTTCCACCTCTTCCTTGATAAAAGTTCCTCCTTAAGATTGTCTACATCGATCTCTTCTTGTAATTTGATTTATAAGACCACTGTATCTCACCCAACTCCAGCTCGACTTTCATCGCACTCTGCACGATCTCCTCATAGCTGTCACAGTCTCGGTCAGCTAGATTCTTCTGCAGATGAGGTCTCAGTCCACCGAAGAATCTATCAACCTTACCATTTGGATCCATGGAAAAGCTATATGTGTAACGTGAAGGCCTTGTGAAGTTCATCTGATAGCTTCCCACAGATTCATTCTCCTTCTGCTTCAGCTTGAGAAACTCCTTCTCCATTCTTGTTCTCATGGAATGAAGGAAATAATTACTAAAAGAAGATCCCTCTGAACTCTTCCCACTCCATAGCTTCAACCTACACTATTTTCCTCGTGTTTTTAATTAGTTCCCACCACTGATCAGCTTCTCCTTCTAAGAGATAGATAGTCAGGGTGACCTTCTCTTTCTCTGAATAGTGGAGCATATAAAAGATCTTCATGATGGATCTAATCCACTACTCATCAATTAATGGGCCAGTCGATCCACTAAATTTTGGTAGTCATTGAATCATGAAGGACTCAATGGAATTTTGTTCCCTTCACGGCAAGATTGGTCTCTCAGCTTGATTCAAGTTGTTTCCCATAACTTGAGTCAGTTGGTTCATCATTCACATGAATGTTTCCATTCCGGCTTCCATCAGAGGGTCGTCAGCGCATGGTCTATTGAGGTCACCATTTGCACGGTTCCTCCTATTTCCCTATATTTTTTTAAAGAGTAAAACTATAGCGAGAAACTTATTTCATTTACTAATCTTTTAACCATAAAGGATTTTATGTCTTAAAACTTCATGCTTAGACAATTACATTTCACTATAATTCCTTTATAATGATTCATAAAAAGCTTCAGATTAACCAAACATATCCCCCAGGAGTGTCGTAACCAAGAGCGTAGCAAGGCCCATTGTCGTGTACCAGTTCCCATTCAATTCAAGCTCAAAGTGTTGTTTTCGGGTTTTACCCCTATGTACATCTATGCCAAAGACACCTCTACCTGCTCGTATCCAGATAGGGATGTATTTTGTTGAAAAACCACTTACTCAATACTCACCCGAATACCAGGAAGTTTTCCTATATTTAAACTTTTATATAGGGTTATTCCTAAAGTTTTTATATCCTAATTTCCATAAATAACTAAACTATCCTTTGATACCAACTATGGAATCTTTCCTTTTTTATTAAATAACATTTCACTACATTTTACAGGTAGAGGATCTTTAAAGTCTAGTGTCTTGGAAATCAGGAACATAATACATGAAAAAAAACAAAAAACATTCTTCTAAAACACTTATAAGGCTTCATAATAGGTTCATCTTATGTACAATTACTACATCTCATATCCTGGAGACATACATCAAAGGAAAGGGTGGGCAGAAGGCCCAGTAAGGGGTAAACAAGGGAATCAGTTTACTTGTGATATCAATAAGAACTTGATTAAAAATATGAAGACATAGGCAATAGAAAAAGATTCATATCATAATAACAAGAAAATGAATCATAAATTGAATATTTGGCTACAACATTTCATTTATACATTAATGAACATATCACCAATGTTTATCCCCGAGGTGTCAAAAACATTACCAAGGTTATTCACCAAGGTATCGTGAAACTTGTCATCTCTGGAGAATAAATCATTACTCAATGAATTCGAGTACTATTAGGGAGAACCCTTAATATTTATTTACTTTCATGTGAGCCACATAGATCATAATCAAACATTTCATAAATAACCTATGGAGAATAAAACAATTGGGTTTCATTTCAAGATCGTGACGTTTTAAAAGTTCTTAAAAATAAGATAATTATGTTATTTATAACCCATGGAAAGGGAGTGAGGGTTATATGTATGTCAATAAAATATTTATATATTTATGAACACCCAAAGAAACTAAATAGGTCTGGGTACTCACATAAATAAAACTAGAGAATTTCTGGAGAGAAAGAGATAGAAATTTTGAGGCAAAATTTCTGTAGCACAACGGCTATATAACATGGTTTTAGAAAACATTGAAAAGAGAGGGGATAAGGGTACCACACTCATAAATAATTCATAATATAGTATGGGTACATAATAATATCATGGTATTTATATTTTAATGACATTCCATATAAAAAAGAAACATGAAAGAAAAGAGAAGATGCGATTTCTTTTACGAGAAATTCAGTAGCCTAACGGCATCACTTAAAAATTCAGAAAACAAATTGATGAGAGTGGAAAGGGTCTCTCAAAAATTAGACATGAAATGGATAGTAATGAGAACATATCAGAACATACCCTCAACATTAAGATATGGAAACTAGAAGACACAACATAAAGTAAGTCGTGGCTTAAAAGAGGAGGGTGAAAGATTCCCTTACCTTGAAAAGTAACTTTGAAGGATTGAAGGTTGGGACCTTGGGAGGCTTGAGAGAACCTTGAGAAGACTCATTGGGAGGTAAAAAGACCATAACTTCATTGGGGTGGATTTGGAAATGAAATTAATGAGGGAATGGCTTGGTATTTATAGGAGAAGTGAGGGAACCAGTCATTAATTTCCAAGGGACACCTCATCGATGGTATTGGAAAAATAATGGGCTTTCCCATGTTATTTTCCCATGTTATTGGCCACTTGGGACACCTCATAGCATATATTACTATTAATAAGTCTACCAGAATGATTTCATAATTATTACATCCTTAATGATGTCATTAAACACCCGAAACTGAAAACTGTATTTTCACTATTCATCGAAAATTCAACTATTTCAGAAAAATCCCAAAAATTAATCTTAACCTAATATCGATGCTCTAAATTCAAAAATGAACTCCATTTTATGAAAATAGTTTTCTAAATATTGTTAATTTAATTTTTAAATAAAACACTATTCACTAAAAATTCAACTTTTTCAGAAAAATCCCAAAAATTCACTTTAACCAAATATCGATGCTCTAATTTCAAAAATGAACTCCATTTTATGAAAATAATTTTCTCAATATTTTTAATTTAATTTTTAAATAAAACACTATTCACCTGAAAAAAACTAATACTTAACTAATAATTTCTGAAATAGTTATTTACTTATTTTATTGAATCACATTACCTAATAAAGGTGCCTAAAATATAATAATACATTCTCAAGTGAGACTACCATTCCATTTTGTCACATTACTATTTATTTAGCGTAAAATTACTATTCATAATTTACTATTCACCAAAAATTAAGTTGATCTTATTAGACTCTAAATTTCTTATTGAACACAACTATAGAAGACCATTTTTTTAAAAATCATTACACATTATTAATTATTTAAGGTTTACATAAATATTTTAAAATATTATTTTCCCCATATTCACCAATAATATACATCCTATATTTATCTAGATATTTGAAATTCACAAACATTACCATAAGAAGAAATAACAATTTCATTTATATAAAATGATTACACAAAGTAGCTAAGGTCTCATTATATATCCCCTTATAATACCAGCATAGGACCTAAGTGTAAGGTGTGCTAAGGTGACCGAATCTTGGGGCATCTCGGCCCACATTTCCTGAGTAGTGACCTCTACCAGCTTGAACTTCTCCCGTAGGCGATTCCGTTCAAGCTTCACAAGATGAAGATCAGCTTGGACTTGGTCTAGAGTAAAGCCCGGTGGTGATATCTCCTTCCCAAGTTCCATCAGATGGGCTTCAAACGGCCCGAGTCTACTAGATGAGGCCATCGAATCATATTTCTATAATAATTAACTAAGATCACTTGTATTTATAAACAAAAATTGTAACCTTTTAGAGTTTAGCTTCCAATGGTCATATAGACCAACGGTCATATAACAGTTGAAACCCAACTGTCTCATTTAATTATAATCACATCATTAATTAAAGAATATATTTTTGTTAAGTATAAAATAAAATAACACGAAAAATTAGGAAAAAAATTATTCAAAATTTCAGGTCGTTACATTCTTTTTTCCTGAGGTGTAAGAGTTCTCGAAGTCATAGTCCTGGAGAAACATCATCCACCTCTATTTTTGCAAGCTCGTGTCTTTCTGGGATAATTTATACCTCAAGATTTTGTGATCTGTGAAGACCAGAAAGTGCTCCCCGATGAGGTAATGTCTCTACAACTTCAGCACGAACACAACCAATGCAATCTCTAGATCATGGGTGGAATAGTTACATTTGTGTAGACGTATCTTCCTAGACCTATAAGATATCACTCCCTACTGATGAATCAGTACACATCCCAAGACTAGACCAGAAGCATCATAGAACACCTCAAACATCACCCCTTCCTCTGGAAACCTAATCACTGGGGAACTGACCAGCTTCCCCTTCAAGTAGTTTAAGGCTACCTAAAACTAATCACTCCACACAAAGGCCTGGTCTTTTATGGTCAAAGATGTCAATGGAGCCACAACTCAAGAGAAGTCGAGTTCAAACTTGTGGTAATAGCATGCGAGACCCAAGAAGCCATGAACCTTTTCTATGTTCTTGGGTGCTTCCCAAGAAATAACTACCTCAACATTTGATGGGTCCATTTTTATCCATTAATAAGACACCACATAGCCAAGGAAGTGCACCTCTCGCATTCAGAACTTGCACTTGGACAACTTCTCATCGATTTAGTGGTGTCGGAGGACCTCCAAAACAATCCTCAGATGTCTGGTGCTCTCCTCATATGACCTTGATTAGATCAGGATGTCATCAATGAACACGGTGACAAATCAATCCAGGAATTCATGGAAAATAGATTTCATGATCCCCATGAACACGTCTGGTGCATTCATAACACTGAACGACATGACCATGAACTCAAAGCGCACATACCTTCACCTAAAATTAGTCTTCATGATTTCACCCCCTTCAACCTCAACTAGTGATCTCCAGACCATTGATAGATCTTAGATAAACATCCTTCTCCCCTTAGCTGGATAAAAGGATCATATATCCTCAGAATGGGGTAATAGTTCTTGACTGTTACTTGGTTTATTCTCTAGTAGTCTGTGCACAGCTTCAGCCCACTGTCTTCCTTCTTCACAAACAAGACTGAAGCACCCCATAGTGACACACTCAATGTAACGCCCTGAACCTAGTTCCCCATAGTCGGTGCATTATTATATAACATTTTCATGATCACAAGGGATCAAATCCTGAAATACTGATCATTTAATAGCCTTCGAAGTACTAGATACATACATAAGTTTCACATTAAATTATGAAATGAAAAAAAACATTGTGTCTCCTTTGAACACATTCATATCCCTTAGACTATCCTTACAGGTAAGTCATAATATAATTCTTTACATCCTGGGAAAAATAAAACATAGAAAGGTGTGAGATCAGATTCTTAAAAATGATAACAATATAACGGATACTATTATAAATAAACATAAACATTTAAGGAAATTTATAAGACTAAAGCACAAGACTTTTAAAGATAAACTTTTTCATAATATAGAAAAGATAAATCAAATAATTCCATTTACTTATTCACATAGATATTCTACTAGTTGAATAATTTCATGTAATATCAATAGCTTATTCCAAAATGATGGAACGCATAATACCAAATATCATAACCACATATTCAAGGCCTCATGCCAATACTAAAAATAATATTTTTTCAAGGCCTTGTGCTAAGATATGAGTTTGTCTCACGAGACCTACTGATGCATCAAGGAGTTATAGTGGGCTCCACCTGTCACTTACTAAGTTCAATGCATTCCTCATATGAAAAGGTTCAAACATAACATAAACATTTGTATTAAGACTAGCATACAAAATTTTAATACTTTAAACATAAACCATGAATGGTATAAAAATAACAAATCCATAGTCAAGCTTATAACAAAACCATTAATACAGTATGGAAGATTGTATCATAATAAATCAACTTCCAACAAGTGTAAAATCCATTAAAGGATGTTGACATAGATGAAATCAAAACTAATTGAAATAAATACATATATATATATATATTTTTTGAAATCATTTAAAATTCACATAATTATAAAGGAAAACATTTATTTTGAAAATATTATTATAAGCTTGTAAGGGAATCATCGAAGGCGTTATAATGGTGGAAAATATCCACACCCACCGTATAAGTCAAAAAATAGTCTTTCCTTAATTTTTCGAAAAGGTCATAAAGAACCTTGTTTGGAAAATGACGAAAAGATTCCTTTTAAAACATTTTATAAAAATTCAAACAAGGGTATAAATAACTTTAAACCATAGTCTAGGAAATAGTAAAAATGTTTTGAACTACATTTTTAATAAACACGGATGTGGATGATAAAAAAATCTTATTAGATACTTATGTATTAACAACCTCAAATAATAAAGAGATTGTAAAATTAACCCTTACCTTGTATTTTCCCTTAGTTGAGGGTACATTAACCTCCTGTATAATGGTAAAATAATTGTTATTAAATTATTGAAGAACCACATACATAAATATGATATCATATATGATCTTTGAGTATTGTTTTGTTAATGATATTTCAGTAGTATCATCATCTCGAGTGTTAACTGATTTGTTTTCCTTTATATATTTTATTACGTAAGTCATGTTTGTTATGGATAGGATGTATTTTATTCTTATCCATAATTATATTAAGTTCTTAAAAAATATTTTTAATCATAAAATGAAAAATATTCTTGAAGGGTTACAATGGGGAATGAATCTCATCGTGTTCGTGGAGACGGTAATCCGTACGTATGCACGAGTGACAATATCATTCTATTGATGCTGAAATTGTATGTAATTGGATGATATATAATACAAAAAGGATAATTAACATATTATATTTATTATTTACATCAATTATACTCATTATTATACCCATCCAAATAAGGATGTGTTGATTGACAAACTACACCACGACGTGGAGATGGTAAGCCGTACGTACACACATATGGTGACTTTGTCATTTATAGGATGGATAGAACAAAAAATATGGTTGTACCATATTTATAATAACATAAAAGTATATAGAAGGTACTGGAGTCATTATTTTGGTATGGAAACATCAAATAAAGCAGAAGTGGAAGAAGAAAAAAACTTTCAAAGAGGTGATGAAATAATTACATCTTCTTCGGGTGCTTCCTTTTCATTTCATCAAAAGGGATCCATAGATTGGATTTCTGATAAAATTAAGGAATCTAGGTAGAATTTAGGGTAGTTGGGAGGATATTTGAGTAGGTTTTGGCCAAGACAAATGTATTTGGAGGTGTGATTATGAGATAAGGGTAAGTACCCTTTTATAAGATCGGTGAGTTTCACTTTAGGAAAAGCTTGAAATATTATTTATTATAAAATAATTTTCAGTTTATGATCGCTCAAAAAGGATTTATTTTGAGGATAATGTGGTTTTGGGTCTAAATACTCTCAACCAATAGGATTTATACAATTTTAGGTCACCATTTTAACCTTATCTTTTATATTTAACTCTCAGTTAAATAGTTTAACTTTTACAATGTCTTCTTGTATTTTTATATTACACGGTTAGTAAACTTACTATAAATGCCAAGAGATCCACAAGTGATTCATTAATGACATATCTATCATTATAATAATCCTTTTCCCAAACCAAAGATTTTTAGGAATATTATATCATTTAATAATATAGTATTTTTTTTAAAAAACTCATTTATGTCAATTTTGACACTATTTAGTATTTTGTATTTTAAAAAGTTATAAAAACTTTATAAATTTTAAAAAAATATTTAATCAACCCTAAAATGTCACATTAACCCATAAAATTAGTTTAATTCATCAAAATTCTCAATTTACATTTATTTTTATATTTATAATGTCAATTATTTTATTCTTTTATTAATAAGGTAATTATTGCATCATCATTGTGTCATAAATAAATTAAGTTATTTAATGTATAAAAATTATAAATAAAAAACCATTATGTAGTAAATATTTTTAGTTTTTTAATTAATATTTATAGTCTAATTTATCTTATGTATAACCATATATTAAAAATGTTTTAGTTATGAAATTTAAATTTAACACTTTTAACTCTTCTTTAAATAAAACAATAATAAATGTCCTAATATAATCCATGGGGATCAAATAGGATAATATTTTATTCATAAGGATGATTTTGGTCAAAAAAAATTATTTAATAGAATTAGAACATGTGTTAGGGTAATTATAATATCATTTTTACATTTAATTGCCCTATTTAATTTTAACCGTGGTAAATAAAATCCAAAAGGTACTGTTCACCCAAAATTATTTTTATCATATTGAAAAAAAATTTACTTACTCATGTGAACTTTTTCTCTCATATTTTTGAAATTAAATTCATTGAAGAGGTAAAATCACATTTCATGCAAATTTACAAATGTGTCTAGAAGGTGGGTAAAAGATGTTAAAAGGTTTAATAAAATTTTATATATCTAATATTATTATAAAATGACTCCAATGAATTAAATTGGAAAAATATAGGTATTATTTACCTATTTTTACTTTAAATTAAATTTAAAAAATAATTATAATTTTTGAAATAAAATTCAATTTTAAAAAATAACACCGTGTTTTTCACTATTCATCAAAAATTGAATGTTTTTAGAAAAATACCAATAATTAACCCTATACTAATTTTGATATTCCAAAACCAAAAATTATTTATATTTTACCAAATTCAAAATATATAATATTCATTAATAAATTTACAATTAATTCCCGTTGTCAAAACCAGAAAGTAGGTTTTTTAGAAGTAAAAACTATCAAAAGATTGATATGTGTTTATGTCCAATTTAGAAGTGAAATTACTTCCATTGACCAACATTGGATTAAATGATAAAAATATAATCCAATTTTACTCCAAAATAATTAAAATTTATAATTTAACACTATAAATTATTTTGATTAAAAAAGTTTTTTTCAATTAAAATTTAGTATCTTTCATTATTCATCAAAATATAAAAGTTATCAGAAAAACACCAAACAATTATCCATACTAAATTTTTAGGTCCCAATTCTAAAGAATAATTTAATTTCATAAAATTTAATATATAAAAGTCTCAAATATTGGATTTAAAAATGTTTCTCCATTAAAAGGTGGAAAAACTACATTTTTGAAAAATACTTCTTTTATCTGAAAAATTAAATTTGTTCTCTTATTATGTCAAAGAAACACAAAAGATAGATTTTAAAATTATATGGGATATATATAAAATTAAAAATGTTGTTATTACTATTCATAACCACTTTTTAAATTTCTAGTCTGATAGGTTGTGGTGCACTTGAACTCGATGTTGCGTACATCACATGCTATTGTATTATTCAAAAGAAACGTGTCATGGAAACGTGGGGTGTTGAATTATTCCCTACTTCAATAAATTGAGTCCTAAAATTTTAAAATTGTTCTTCGAAAATAAAAGTTAAAAAATAGAAAATACCTTTATGGAAAACTCACATTGGAAATAGGGTTAATAAAATTTAGTCTTAATAAGAGGGAAATGGAAATGAAAATGTCACCAACAAATTAGGATTTTAAACAGAAGAACATTGGTGGAAATTATAATTGGAGGGAAAATGTAAATATTTATATGGAGTGATTGAGGTCATCAATCACAAACAGGTGAATGGAAAATTGAGGGCCTCAAATCCATAAATATATAATGATTTAGAATATCTTCAGTTCAAAAAAACATAAGGTATTAGGATAACACATTTCTGGTTTTAAGATCCTTTACCTAATGTATAAGAATTAATTTCATCATAGAATAATAAAAAAAATAACACTTGACAAGTATAGTTCCATCCTTTAAATAATTTCTACCATAAACACATCTTTAACTCTAAAAGATAATTGAACTCAAAATTATTATATTTATTCTAATCGTATAGGGGTCCAAAAAATGAATTTGTAATTCATCTTTCAGACCATTTAAAAAAACACATTATATAAACTAGGAAATCACATAGGCCAGTGGTAGGTGATGCACCCTTTTTCCCTTCAGTTGTAGGCTCAAGTCTCGCGGCCTTTCCGGATGCGACGAGTTGTCACCTGACCTCCAGGTTTTCCTTTTTATAACATTCCAGAAATAATATTATGAAATATTTTAACCTTAAACAATAGTATCCAATGTAAAAATTAATCAATTACAACCTTTATATTCATCAAAAATACTTATGTTAAGAATCCCTCTAAAAGGTCTCTAAATTCCAAAATCAATTGTAACATCATATTTTCCAAACAACATAATGTTTCTCTTATTGTCACATATGAAAAATATGATTACCTTCATCATATTAAAACTATAATGAAAATAAAAAGTAATGAAATACAATCCTTATATATATCACATTCTTTTTATAACCAAAATATAATTCTTGAATACAAAAACACAAATACATTAATTAGTCTACTTCAACTATAGTAACATAATAAACATGGCCTTTCTCCCTTGGAATTTTCTAAGGTAAGTTTCCTTGGAGATTAGGACATTTATTTTCATAATGCCCCATTTCTATATAATTGTAGCATTTAACATTGATAAAATCTTTCTTTCCCTTCCAATCACGATCCTAGTGAACTTTTTCTCCACATTTGTAGCAAACTCCCAATCCTTTTATGAAAGTACCAGGGTGTTTCTTCCCACAATTATCACATAAGGGAAAATAATTCTTTCCCTTTTTCTCTTTATCTGTCTCTTTCTCCACCGTTCTCTTCTTCTTTTTCTTTACCTTAATGTCATAAGAATTAGTGAATTCTTTTTTTGTCTTGATAGCACACAAAACTATATCTTTGTATGATGAGAAGTATTGTGAGACTAACGTTCGATGGAGAAATGGTTTTAACCCATAAAAGAATCGATCAATATTACTTTTTGGGTTACATATATAATCTATAGCATGCCTTGCTAACCTTATAAACTTATCCTCCTACCTTTCCACATTATCATCCTTCATTTCACTTAGACTTAGAAATTTCCATTCCATATCCACTCAATGTTCACGAAAAAAGTATTTTTCTAAGAAAATATCTTTAAAATCCCTCTATTAAATATTTGATACTTCTTCATCCTCATTTTTTTAAACTAATGACCACCATTGATCTGCATATCCTGTGTGGCGATAAACTACCATGACAACTTTTTTCCTTTCACTACACCCAAAAGCATGAAATATTTTCTCTAAGAAACTTATCCATTGCTCAGCTACAAATGGATTTGTAGTCCCATTGAAGGTTGGTGGTTGTTTCCTCATGAAACAGTATAACATTGATCTTCTACGTTGTGGATCATGGTGCACTATATGGGTAAGGTTATTATTTATAACTTGAGTGAGTTGTCCCAGTATGGTTATAAGCTGATCAGCACCAGCTGCATCACTAGTTACACTATAATTATCCAGAGTAGGCGGGAAATCCTTACATGGATTATGTGCATTGATACGATTTTCATTCTTTCCACCAGGCACCATTTTTAAATAATGGCATACACTAGATTAGTTTAGGAATCACAATACATAATTCCAAACTGGTAAAATACCTAACATAAATTGGATAGTTTATGCATATAATCCATAATAATAAAAAATGATTTCTTTGAGGAAGTATTTAATCATAAATCCTTCAAAATGTTTTGTAAAGAAAATTTGAATTATACTCAGTATATCTGTCAGGAGTTTCATAACCAAGAGTGCATCAAGGCCCATTGTCGGGTACCAGGATACCCCAGGTCAAGCCTGAATCTCCTTGTCGAAGTTTTCACTCTTAGGTACATCTGTGCTAGAGCTGTCTCTACCTTATCATATCTAGACAGGGATGTATTGCTTGAAAAATACACAAAATATCTATATTACCAAAATTCTATGAACTTCTTAAATACTAATCCTTAAATTCTATCATAGGTTAAGTTTCACCAATTAGTGTTTTTTTTAATCTAGATTCCAAGGTTTGTACTAAAATTCCTATGATACCAACTATAACACCCCGACCCTATTTACCTAGAGTCAGTGCATTATTATATAACATTAGCATGATCACAAGGGATCAAATCCCAAAAGACTGATTAGTTTAGTATCCATGGAAGTACTGGATACATACATAAGTTTGAAATTACATTATGGAATTAAAAACAACAACATTTTTTCACCTTTGAACACATTCATATCCCTAATACTATCCCTTCAAGTCAGTCATAATATACTTCTTAACATTATGGAAAAAATAAAACATATAAAGAGGTGAGCTCAGATGCTCAAGAAGGAAAAAAATATACCAAAAACTATCATAAATAAAAATAAACATTTAAGGTAATATATAAGGCTAAAACACAAGCCTTTTGAACATAAACTTCAGCATAATATGGAAAATATAGATCTAATAATTACATTTACTTATTCACTTAGATATTATACTAGTAAAATAATCACATGTAATATCAATAGCTAATTTCATAATGATGGAATGCATAATGTCGGACATCATAACCACATAGTCAATGGCTCGTGCCAATATTACAAATAAGATTTTGCCAAGGCCTTGTGCCAAGACATTAATCTATCTCTTGAGACCTACCGATGCATCGAGGAGCTATATCATGCTCCACCCATCATTTACTAAGTCCAATTCATTCCTCATATGAAAAGTTTCAAACATAACATAAAAATTCGTATTAAAACTAGCATACGAAATATTAATACTTTAACCATAAACCATGAATGGTATAAAAATAACACATCCATAATCAAACATATCACAAATCCTTCAATAAATTATGGAAGATTGTATCATAATAAATCAACTTCAAACAAATGTAAAATTCATCAAAGGATGTTGACATAGATGAAATCAAAACTATTTGAAAAAAATATATATATCAATTTTAAAATCATTAAAAAGTCACATAATTATAAAAGAAAATATTTAATTTTAAAATATTTTAATAAGATTGCAAGGGATGATTCGAAAGTTTTATAATGGAAGAAAATAGCATCACCCATCATATAAGTCAAAAAAAACATTCTTTCTTTAATTTGTTGAAAAGGTCATAAAGTACCTTATATGGAAAACGATGGATAGAATCCTATAAAAACATTTTATAAAAAGTAAAACAAGGTTATAAATGACATTAAACCATATTCTAAAAATATTAAAAAAAAATTGAAATAAATTTTTAAGAAGCACATATGTGGATGATAAAGAAGTCCCAGTAGATACTTACGTATTAACAACCTCGAATAATAAAGAGATTGTAAAATTAACACTTACCTTGTACTTTTTCATAGTCGAGGGTACTTTAAACTCCTGTATAATCATGAAATCATTAATATTAAATTATACAAGAACCACATACATAAATATTATCTTAAATATGATCTTATATATGATCCTATAATATATTTTTGTTGATGATATTTCAGTAGTATCATCGTTTCGAGTGTTAACTGATTCATTTTCCTTTATATGTTTTGTTACATAATTCATTTTTGTTATGGATATGATGTATTTTATTCATATAAAGAATGATATTAAGTTCATAAACATTATTTTACAACATAAAATTAAAATTATTCTTTAATGGTTACAATGGGGAATGAATCTCAACACGTTCATGGAGATGGTAATCCGTATGTATGCACGAGCAAGAATATCTTTCTATTGATGGTGAAATTGTATGTAATTGGATGGTATATCATATATAGAGAATAATAAACATATTATATTTATTACTTACATTAATTATACTCATTATTATACCCATCCAAATAATGAAGTGTTGAATGACAAAGTACACCACGGCATGGAGATAGTAAACCATACGTACGCACGTATGGTGACTTTATCATTTATAGGATAGATAGAATAACGAATATGGTTGTACCATATTTATTATAACATAAAAGTATGTAAAAGGTAATTGTGTAATTATTTTGGTATATAAACAACAAAGAAATAGGAATTTGAAGAAGAAAAGAACTTTTAAAGAGGTGATGAAATAATTACCTCTTCTTTGGGTGCTTACGTTTGATTTTATCAAAAGGGATCCATAGGTTGGATTTCTGATAAAAGTAAGGACTCTAGGTCTAATTGAGGGTTGTTGGAACAATATTTTAGTAAGTTTTTACTGATCCAAATGGATTTGGAGGTGAGATTTTGAGAGAAGGGGAAGTACCCTTTTATAAGAGAGGTGAGGGTCACTTTAGGAAAAGCTTGAAATATTATTTTATTATAAAATCATTTTCAGTTTCTAAGGGATAAAAAAGGATTTATTTTGAGACTAAGGTGGGGATGAGTCTAAATCCTCTCAACCAATAGGTTTTAGACAAGTTTAGGTTACCATTTTAACCATATCTATTAGATTTAACTCTTATTTAAATAGTTTAACTTTTACAATAACTTCTTGTATTTTTATATTACATTGTTAATAAAAATATTATAAAATGCCAAGAGAGACCAAATTGGTTCATTAATTACATATCTATAATTATAAGAGTCTTTTTTCTAAAACTTATATTTTTAGGAATATTATATTATTTAATATTATAGTATTTGTTTTAAAAACTCATTTATGTCAATTTTACACTATTTGGTATTTTGTTTTTGTTAAAGTCGTAAAAACTTTATCACTTAGAAAAATATTTATTTAATAAACCCTAACATGTCATATTAACTCAAAAAATTATTGGAATTCATCAAAAGTTTCAAAATACATTTATTTTAATATTTATAATATAAATTATTTTAATCATTCAATAATAAGGTAATTACTGCAACAATATTGTGTCAAAAATAAATTTAATTATTTAATGTCTAAAAATTATAAATAAAATACCATTATATAGGAAATATTTTTATATTTATAATGAATATTTATAGTCTATTTTTTCTTATTTATAACCCTTTATTAAAAATCATTTAGTTATGAAAATTTGAATTTAACACTTTTAACTCTTCTTTAAATAAAATAATAATAAATGTACAAGTCTAATCCAAGTGAATCAAATAGGATCATATTTTATTCGTAAGGTTGATTTTGTTAGAAAAAAAATTATCCAATAGAATTAGGACATGTGTTAGGGTAATTTTAATATCATTTTTACCTTTAATTACCCTATTTACTTTTAACCATGGTAAATAAAATTCAAATGATACTATTCACCAAAAAGTATTTTCATCCTATTGAACAAAATATTACTTACTTATGTCAATCGTGGCTCTTATATTTTTTAAATTCAATTCACAGAAGCGGTAAAATTATATTTTATGCAAATTTTCAAATGTGCCTAGAAGGTGGGTAAAGGACGTTAAAAGGCTCAATAAAATTTTATATATCTAATATTATTATAAATGAATCCAATGAATTACATTGGACTAATATAGGTATTATTTATCTATTTTGACATTAAAATAAATTTAAATAATAATAATAATTTTTTAAATAAAAGTCGGTTTTAAACAATAACGTAGTGTTTTTCACTATTCATAAAAAATTGAATGTTTTCAAAAAAATACGAAAAATTCACCCTAACGTAATTCTAATAATCAGAATCCAAAAATGATTTCTATTATACCAAATTCAAAACATTTAAGATGAATTAATTAATTTAAAATCAATTCTCATTATCAAAATCAGAAAGTGGGTTTTTGAGAAGTAAAAATTATCAAAAGATTGATTTGTGTTTATGTCCAATTTAAAAAGGTGAAATTACTTCCAATGAAAAACATTGGATTAGATGATAAAAATATAATCTAATTATACTTTAAACCCATTCAAATGTATAATTTAACACAGTAAATTATTTTTATTAAAAAAGTTGTTTTCAATTAAAATTTAGTATCTTTCACTATTCATGAAAATATGAAAGTTATCTGAAAAACACCGAAAATTTATCCAAACTAAATTTTTATGTCCCAATTATAAAGAAGAATTTAATTTCATAAAATTGAATATATAAAAGTGTCAAATATTGGATTTACAAAGGATTCTCTAATAAAAGGCAGAAAAAACTACATTTTTTTAAAATACTTCTTTTTTTTGAGAAATTGAATTTTTCATTATATTATGTCTAAGAAACAAAAAATATGAATGTTAAAATTATATGGGATATATATAAAATTCAAAATGTTGTCATTACTATTCATAACTACTTTTTAAGCATCTAGTTTGATAGGTCGTGGTGTGCTTGAACTCGGTGTTGCATACATAACATGCTATTGTATTATTCAAAGAGAAACTTAATGTGGAAGTGTGGGTGTTAAAATAAACTAGATAAAACCGTTATTCATCAGGTATTCCACATGAATCCACAAATCCTGCAACTCAGAAGGTGTCATCTGATAAGGATTCATCGAAATCAGTTAGGCATCAACTTGCAAGTCTATTTCAAACATAACATCACGTCGAGGGGGTAGAGTCACAAACTACTCTAGGAAGACATCCAGGAACTCTTTTAAAACCCCCATAACCTCCACTATCTAATAATTCATCAACCCCTCAGACGGTTTGGATAACATAGAAATAAGGGGCTTCACACACTGACTGCCCTCCTGACGACAGTGCACACCAACAAAATCCACATGCTAGCCATCCATATCTGAAAACATGACTCTCCTCCTAAAGTAGTTGATAAAGGAATTCAAAAAAAACAACCATTTAATTCCTATGATGAAATCATTTGGGTGCATCTATAGCAGAAGAATATCCCCATTGTACTGATGTGACCCCAACATCACTCTACATCCACAGAAAATATCAAACAAATTGTTCTGACCTCCAACTGGTGTGCTCAACACTAGGGGCACAAAAGGCCTATATATGTATAGTCCCTGATCATGGGATAGACCAGGTTCAATAAAAGAGTGTGAATCTCCAAAATCAAACAAAGTGTAAGAAATAGTGCTAAATAGTCTGATCGTACCTTGAACACTCTCAAAACTCACTGGAACTGCTTCCTCAACGGTGTTAAACTTCTCACACCCAGCTCCTACACCCCTATAATATTTATTGCCTCCTCGACCACACCCTAGTTGAGTTACCTGAGGATAACCCTGAGGTTGGCCTCCACTAACACTGTCTACCCTTGGTGGGGCAGAAGTATGTTGCCCCTGTTGTTGTAAAGGTCTGACCGGCAACAACTGCTGCTAAGGTGGGTGCTAAACCTAACCACCCCCACAATACTAAGCCTGAACTAGGTATTGGTTATAAATATTTACATTTCCTCCACATACAAAGAACCTCGGTCCTAGGACTATGGGGAAATGGAAAGGACCGGGATATTGAAATAGGAACTATTGAGGCCTACTTCCCGCTAGCTGAAACTTGGAAGGCCCTGATGTTGGAGACCTACTGTTGACCTCCTTTACCTTCTATGAACTCAGTTCTCTCCCCTCTTATGGTACACCTCCCTATGATTTCATCCACTTCACTACTTTGGCCTTCTTCTGAAATTTTAAGTATGTTGGTTGGGTAAAGTTAGTGACAACATAATGAAGAGAAGGTCAGAATGCACCCTCCAAGAATCTCGCCCATAACTTCACATCCAGAAAGAGATCCAAAGAAAAGTGTAATAGATTATTAAACTTGATCTTCAGTTCCATTACCGAAATACTCCCCTACTGGAGAGAGAGTAGCTCCTACCTCTTCTCAGACTTCATCGATGAGGAAAGGAACTCTACCCAAACTCCTTCTCCAAGTCATCCCATGAGACATTGGACTCCTTCCACTCCCCACGGTAAAGTATCTACCACTGATGCACCACTCTTTGCATATGGTTCACTATAATAGGAACCCAGTACTCCCTCAGAGAATGAATCAAGGTAAAATTGATTCTCAACTACTCAAGCCAGCCCTCTGTCTCTGAGTCTGAAATGCTTCCTTCATACTTCCCCAAGGTTTTCCACTAGAAATAGTGAATGGTCTTTTTCCACAAGTCATCATCTTTATATCGATCATCCCTCTATTGATCAACAAAGTTATCCTACTGTCCCTCAATTGCTCTTACAGTGCCACTGTTTTGGTGTGCCACCGTCACGATGCCACCATTTTGGTGAAACCATTTGGTGAAACTGGATTTTTGGTAAACCCCCAAAAAATCCACTATGACCCCAAAGAATTCCACAAGAACTGGATTTTCACAAGGGAAATGCCTGGGGAAATCCGGGTTATTACACATTATCCCCCACCAAATAAGTATTCAGTGGAACTCCGAAGATCATGGAGTTTTTACTCCTATGTATATCTATTCCAATACCACGTCCGCATGTAGTATCCAGACATGGGATTTATTTCTTGAAATACCCACATAATTTCTACCTTACTAAAATTATAGGATATTCTTCTATACTTATCCTCAATGTCTATCTTTGGGTTATGCTCCCTAATCTATGTTTTCTAAATAAAGTTTCCAAGTTTTCTGCTAAACTTCCTTTGATACCAATTGTAACTCCCTAAACCTTGAAGCCCAGATCCAATGCATTATTTTTTTTACATTGGCATGATTACTTGGAATCTAATCCCAAAGGAACAATTATTTTAGAAAATATTGGAATTAAGTATAATATAAATCATACCCAAAATACATTTGGAAATATAAAATACAAACATGATGTATAATAAAGGGAAATAAATTAAATCCTTGAAGGATTATTTAAAGATTTCTTATTCATAGCCTCGGGAAAGAAACATAATAATGGTGAGCTCAAATACTCGTTAAGGGTAAATAAAACGAAATAAATAATGAGTCAATATATATGGAAAGTAAAATAAAAGATTAAACATTCCATTTACACAAATATATAAGGCATAATTATTATGGAAATGTAAGAAACCGAAACGCATTCCCTAAATCAATAAATTGATAATGAATTACATCCATAGATATTTTGGCGCAAAATCTCATGCATAAATAATAATTGAATATAAATTAGGGAAATGATTAATTATTTAACTACATGTTACCTAAGTACGTGTAATTATTTTCATCTATACCTTTCACAAGACAGTTTAGCTATTGGGTAAATACCCATCTATTTTGGCCAACTATTTTATCTCATGAGACTATCGATGCATCGAGAGACTATCTATAACCGGGCCCCACCCATTTCATACCCGTACAAAGCATTACTCATATCTAATAATAAATATAAATAACAAACAATATTCCTTATCAAATATTCATATTGAATTAAGGATATTATTTTTTCAATTATTACCCAGTTAATCAAATAACTGTCAAAGTAAACACCGTATGTAAAATGATATACGATTTTGGAAAAAACAATATCCATCATATAAAAATATTAATAAAAAATTAAATTTATAATGAAAATTTATTAACATAAAGTTATTTTTTTAATTAAAATTTAACAATAAAAAAAGTAAGTGATATTGAAAAGATAATCATTAAGAACATTCTTGAGGAGAATAATCATTAAAAATTCCAAAGTGTCCCATACCACTTTGAAACATTTAAATCATAATAACCATGAAGTTATGAAATTAAATTAAACATATAATATCATGATAGTAATTATATTCATGATATTATTTGTCAAATGGAATTATATACGGCATATAAAAGTTATTTGGTTCAAAATAGCAAATAAGTCTTAATGAAATGTAAATTGAGACAAAATTCATTACCTTAACGTTCCTTTTTTGTGGTATTTATCCTCTTGTATAAGTTTTTAAAATATGTTAACAACTTATATCAGAACCATAATCATGTTTATAATATCATATATTAACTTATTATAATATTTTATTACCTGTTTGTTAACAATCATTCATTATTTCCACTATTTTGGGTGTTAATTGCCTAGTTTTCTCAAGTATGTTTTGACATGTTATTTTCTTATCCTATTACATAGATCATGAATTAATAATATCAATAATGTAAACCAATAATTAATTATATTATTTATTTAGTACATATTTATTTATAATAATCTATAAAATTTGGAGATAAAAAATGAAATGCACCGTTCAATGAGATAGTAGGTCGTATGTATGCATGAACGCTACTTTAATTTCTTTTTCATATTAAAAGAATGAAAAATAAATGATACATATGTATATTGTAATTAAATTATCATATATATGTTATAAATTTTACATAGGTTTATTAAAATCATTCTTTATATGTTCCATGTATAGCGTGAACGAGTCAAATCGCTTTGAGGAGGCGGTAGTCCACATATTCACAAAATATGTTATCGTATTAATAAAAAATGGAAATTATAAGGGTATGTGTCATAAAATAATTAAATAAAAATAAAGTAACAATAAATATGAAACATAACATATATAAATATATTTCCTATCATGATGGCCATCATGAGAGGTGGTCAAGGAAAAATGAACAACCATTGTTTCGTGAGGTAATAGTTAACTATACACAGAAATGGTATTTTCGTTACCCATTAGATAGAAATGTGTGAAGTTATAGGTATAAAACTTATAATAACAACATCATAGTATATTTATTATATTTTTTTTGTTATAAAAACATGAAATAATATGATTTTAGAGATTGGATAATGGTATTAAAACTAAAAATCTTAAGAATTTTTTTTACTTCTTAATCGGGTAACTCTTTTTGGTTTGCACCAAAGGGATTCATTGGATTGATTTGTAACAAATTTTAGGCTTCTAAGATTAGGGGAGGTATTTTTAGGCTGTATTTATAAGGATCTTGGTCGATAAAAAGTGGCTTTATAGGTGTGATTAAGGGGTAGAGTGCTTGTCTTTTATAACAGAGGGGGACGGGAACTCTTGTAAATACCAAAAGGTATTCATTAATGGGAGGAATATATTCCCTAAATTACCTCTAAAATGAAAAAAAAATTATTAAAAGGTATTATTGGTCTATTAATACCTCCACCAGACAAAAATATGTGCATTTTAATAATTTGGGTCCTTAACTTCTAAGATTCCCCAATTTTATCATTTTGGTTTTTATTAAAGCACCTAGTTTTCCAACCTAAGTAATTTAAAAAGTAACAATAAAATAAAGTGATATTTAGTGTAAAATATAGATACAATTAATTAGAAGTTTTATATCTAATTTATAAAATAAAAAACTCATGTTTTTTGGAAATTTATTTTAAAACAAGCGCACGTGACACACTAAAACACTGCTTAAACTCAGACTGTGTTAACAATGTTTTTAAAATATATTGGTCAATATGTTAATTATAAAAGATTAATTGGTTAATAAATATTAAATATTAAATATTTATTAACACTTATAAATCAATTTTCAGAATATAGGATTTTTATTAATTTTAAATCATTTAATAAAATATCATTTATTGTAAAATAACAATAATGTCAATTTTAACATTATTTATTTAATTTTAATTTTATAATATAAAAAATATTACAATTCAAATATATTATTTTTATAGATTTTTAACATGATATATTCATCTAAAAAATAAATAAATACAATAATTCAATTAATTCACTTCACTTTTAATATTTATAGTGTCATTTATTTTAGATGGATATTAACTAAATAATCAATGTATTGGCATTTCATAAGTATTTTATGTAACTAAACCATCTATAAAAATTATTGAAAGTTATTATGATAAAAATAACCCATTTATATTTCAAAATGATATGTATAACTGAAAATATTATATTTTTTACATATCTCAATGTTTTATAAATGTTAAAGTTAAGAAAGTTCCCTTTTTGTCTTTTTCCTTACTTTACTGTTTATCTAGGTCACTTCCATTTAATAATATCCTAATAACCCATAAAATTATAACCAAGACAGGATATGGTATAATTATTAGCATCCAATGGATTTTTGATGAGTTTCCAAGTCATTTTAGTTCTTAACATTAAGGTTTAGTCCCTTGTTAAGCTTAATCTTACCTTAATTAGCGTAAATAATTGTAATCACTTTCGCTAATATTTTTTGTAAAAAAATTATATTTATATTATTATACCAAAAATATTGTACTTACTAAAACCTTGTATGTCCATTTTTTAAAATTCAAATCTTAGAAGTGGGAAAATTAATATTAACTCTAATCCCACACACGTATCAAGAAAACAGTTTTTTAAATTAAAAACGTTCAAAAGTCCAATAAGTTTTTATATCCAATTTTATTATAAAAATTATTACAATGAATTAAATTGTATTAATATATTTATAATGGATCTATTTTTACTTAAACCCAATTTAAAATTAATAATTATTTTAATGAAAAAGAGGCCTTTAACTAAATTTGAGTGCTTTTCACTATACATCAAAAAAATGAAACTTCTTAGAAAAATACCAAAAAATAACCCGAAGCTAATTTTGATTTTATAAATCCAAAAATAAAATTTATTTTTAAGAATAATATTTATAAAATTTCCAAAATTTAGTTTTAAAAACGTGTTTCATTAAAAGGCGGTAAAACCCAATCTTGTATGTAACTCAAGCTAACTCAGTGTGGTGTGTAGTAGAATCTTAACATGATGTTGATTATAAAGAGATAAAAAATAATATTTATTCTAAAGTGAAAATATTTTAGAGATTTGGTGTGTTACAATCAGAACTTCCCTGAAACATGCTACTCAATAGGTCGTGGAAAGAATGGAAAACCACCAAGAGGTACCACAGCCTATACAGGGCCTTATACTAAATCTTCATCTCTAGGTGGATCAACATCATAATATAACTATGGAATTTTTTTCATCTATTATCTTGGAGGCATCATAAAATAATCATGACATACCATAGTCAAAGAGTATATCTTGGGATCTAACTCAAGAAGGACATGGAAACCACAACCCATTCCTATATGATTCATGAACCAATTTTTTCTTTGAAACCAGTGCCTATATGTACCGATTCAACAAGAAATTTGTTAGATTCCTGGTGAATTAATACTTTTCCACTACACCAACACTTTATTCCCTATCCTAAGACTCGAAATCAAAACACTTTAACACCATTTCCCCAACTTCCAAACAAAACTCACTGCTAGAAAATATCTGAACTTTGGTCCTAAGATGAAAAAATCCTTTGATGCCACTTTGTCATTACAAGACCAACCAAGTCCTTCCTATCCAACAATACTTCCAGTGTTACACCCCAATCTTGCCTTTAATAGTCCATAGTCTATTAAAAATACCGAGTAGGCATATCTCACATGTGGGAGGCCTTATCTTAAGTACATGCACAAACACACAAGTCTCTAAATTCCCATAAAATGCTGAAAGGTAAAATTAAACTGATACCATAATTCATACATAAAATATATTCCACATCATAGTATGATAAATGTATTGGGAAGAAAAAAAGGGCCAAAGACAAGCCCACCCCAAAACTGCAAAAAATATCTCAACTTGGTAGAAGGAGAGGACTGCTATCAAATGAAACACTTAGTACGAACCATGATCTTTCTATATAAATTATGATCAACATTATCCTAGTCCTTCTAGAATTTAGTCAAATAGCTTATAATCTATATAATAAATTTCATGTGTGGCTAGAGCCCATGTAGGGGTGAGTGTAACAATACTGAGTTGAATACCCTGAAATCACCAAACATAAAGAATCCATATAGTTTTCAACTCATCATCATGAACGTATGTCAATAATAATATGATACATCTCAATAAGAACACCCATATATATGAATAATATACACCAATTCTAAGAGAGGTCTTAACCATATGAATATCCATAGGACTCTAATCAATTATTCAAGGTAATGCTCCTCCTGGATAACTCACCCCATGAGTCATTCTATCACTGATGGTTCACATATGAAGGGTCGTTATCATCATTCCTTTCCAAATAAGTACTCCATGGAACTCTGGTGATCCTGATACATTGATAGGGGATCTCACCTAGATCCTATAGGGTATACAATACCCTGCTAAGAATCACCCACTAAGTAGGTGATCATACACCCATATAAGTTAGTCATGATGATTCCTCAAACCTGTAACATCTTGGTTCCAGGTGCTTCCCAAAGGTTCCCCAAACCTGGTTAGTCACATACCCTCTAGTGCATTTCCACAAATACCAAAGGTTTTCGACTAGAAGCGAGGGCCAAGGTAAGACATTGGGGAAATTATCCCTTTATTGGTAGAGTATACACAATGGAATAACCAATAATAAACAAAATCGGAAGCAGTAATATCATACAATAAAAGAAACATTAGAAGATTGATATTAATGTAATAATTTGAGCACATATAATGATATATGTCACATGTGTCTAGGAAATAATAAAAAAAGTCACAATGATGAATGTACAATACTAAAACAAAAGTACAAAAAAGTATTAAACTCCAATAGCATCGTAAGCCTCAGCTTGGTCACATGCTCTCCATTTCCCATAGCAATCAAGTACCTGATTAATAAGTGCACTTTCCCTTATCTATACCTACAACCATATAATATTTTTGGGTCCAAAAGCATGACCCAAATAGGGTGTGAGACAAATTCTAGTAGGCAACCACCAAAAGATTTGTGCCTAACTTTCAGTGAATATATATAGTAGGAAATATACAAAATTGAAGTAATAAACTTGGAAGTACTCAAAAGTAAACAATCCTATAGTTTTAAATTACATTCATATAAATTTATTAATTATTAAAACCCATTAATAATTAAATACTAAGATATAGCCTATACATTGTATCCTCTATGTAATAGCACAATATATGTCTTGGAATACAATCTAAATAATCTAGTAAGACTGAGTCCAAGTTTGTTATTTGTCTTGACAGACTCTTCACAATCATTAAATCACTAATAAAGAACCCTCTGAGAAGCTCTAAAGGTCTAACCCTTTAGTTTAACATAGAACTAATCAATTATAAATGGCCACCAGGGAATCTCTCATGGCCTATACAACTGGGTCCACATGATATCAATAAATTATAACGTAACTCACGGTCAATACCCCTTGGGTCAAAATAGCACAAATAAATTATAAACAAACCTCTGGGTTAGCTTTCACATTCAATACCCCTAGGTTAAAGTATATACTAAGGCTCTCATGGTCCTATGTAAATAAACATAGAAACCCCACATTTTTTTAGTCCAAGGCTCTCATGGTCTATTTGAAGACCTATGCGCACATCATAACAAGACAGCACATGTAATTTATAACTACTACATTGCTAACATTCACAAGCATAACACATGAAATTCATACAACCAATCAAACTCCATCCTAAACAAAATAAACAATAAAAAAAGGTGTGCCTCATAGGAAACCTAGGTCAAATGGCCATAAACATTCAAATAGGGTAATGCACACATGGGGTATCCCATAACAAGGTATAAAACTTTATACATAAGAAATTACCCTTTCTATATCATACAAACCATATCAAGTATTAAAATGGTCAAATTATAAAGTACTCAATATCCCACACATGGGTATTCATCACTTTAAGAATATATAATCCAAATAAAATTGACAAAAGGCACAAACCACCTACCTTGGTGTTGTACGATGAACACTCTTGAACGTTGGCCCTTGAATCGGCCTAGAATGAAGTAGATCTATAAAAAGGGTAAAAACGATCCTCCCTTGATAACTCATAAGAGAGAGGTAAATTGGGAGAAAGGCTCTAGGAAAAGAGAGAAATCGCTGGGGGGGATCCAACGTAACCGACAATGTCTTGATTGGATCTCATACAAAGAACCAAGTGGAGCTCTTAGTTCTTTAGCATTCTGTTGATATCTTGTACGAACTGAGGGGAGAAGAAGGTGTTTCCTTATGTGAGATTCAACCCCACACCAATTTATCAAATAAAAGGAAAATTACATAGTGTGTTCATTTAATGTACATGTTTTGTACTAGTCTTAATCAGCCCCCACTTTAGGCAGTCTACTAAGTCACCTACATGGAAATGTACTTGGTTGTTACATGGCTATACGTGGTACCTGGGTACACGGTGTATACTCAAAAGTACACAGTGTGTACTTAGAAAATTTCCCAATTCTCCATTTTTCCTAAAAAATGACCCGAAATAAGGTTCCATACTTAAAATGAAGATCTGAGTTCTTACAAAATCACCCCCCCTAAAGAAATTTGTCCCCAAATTTCCCTTCCAAGGGTGGTGAAGATGAACCTTCAAACAACTATGGCCACTATGACCATATGTTGGCCTCCTCTCCCATGTCTCATCCTATGCATTATCGAGCTTCCATAGCACCCGTACCATAGGAACAGACCAACCACAAAGAACCTTTGTACTATGATCCACAATCTGAATAGGGTGCTCCTCAAAGGAAGAATCCACCTCCAACTCGACCTCCTTGAGATGAAAAACATGACACGGTTCTGAAAATTAACTCCGTAGATGAGAAACATGAAAGACTTCATGCATAGCTCGGTACCTCTCTGGTAACTATAACTGATATGCAACAGGACCGACTCTCTCCAAAACCTCAAACATACCGATGTATCTTGGTGAAATATTTCCCTATCTCCTAATTATAATGTGTCCCAAACTTAGTGTGACATGTAATAATAACTGATCTTCGACCTCGAACTCCAAAGGTCATCTCCATTGATTAGCAAAATATTTATGGCTAGATTGTGCATTAGTAATCCTATTCCGAATCAATTCCACCTACTATGTGGTATCTTGGACAAGACAAGGTCCTAATATATCTACCTCTCCAACCTCCAGCTAACATAGGGGTGATCAGCATGGTCTACCATACAAAACCTCATAAGGTGTCATTAGAATCATTTCCTGAAACTGTTATTATAGGGAAACTTCAAAAGGGGTATGTGTCTCTCCCAAGAAACCCCAAAATCCAGGACGCATGAACATACCATGTCCTCTAAAAACTGAATCGTGTGCTTGGACTTTCCATCTGTTTGAGGATGTTAAGTTGTACTCAAAAGTACATGTGTACCCAAATCCATCTGTAGTCCCTTCCAGACACGAGAAGTAAACCGTGCATCCCTATTTGAAACGATAGAGTAAGGAACCCCCAGAAAACATACAATATCTCAAATTTAAAACCTTCCAAGCTCATCAACACTGAAGGTTTACTTAATTGGTAGGAAATGTGCAACCTTCATGAGTTTGTCAACAAAACCCCAAAATGCATCATTCCCTCAAGGAGACCTCGGTAAACTCATCACGAAATCCAACACAGCATAATTAAACTTCCACTCAGGAATGGGTAACTATTGTAAAAAGCCTTGTCGGTTATTGATGCTCTACATTAACCTGCTGATAGGTGGAACATCTCGTGACAAAACTAGCTACATCCCTCTTCATGATTGGCCACCAATACTGATGGTGTAGATCTTGATACATCTTGGTGAAACCGAGGTGAAATACCCATTTTGTGTCCTGAAAATCTCACAAAAGATCCTAGCATATGTCTACTGACACCCATATGCACCCATGAAAACAAAAAACATCATCCTCTCCTATGGTCCACCCAGGATTAGGGTCCTCTCTAGACACACTCTCCCATAGGACAAGGCCTTCAGAATCTGATAATATCCCCATTCTCACTCGATCCTGTAGAGTAGATGTAACAGTAATAGAAGAAGTAAATGTCTACCCCTATCTTTCATGAACCTCCAAATGCATCTTAGAGAACAAATCCATAATCTGTCACTCACTTCTGGCCTCCTTAACTACCTATATCTGAGTCCTCCTACTCAACACATCAGCCACTGCATTTCCTTTCCTAGGAGTATAGGCAAGTTCAAAGTCAAAATACTGAAGGTACTAAACCCACCTTCACTGTCTCAAATTTAGATAACACTGAGTAAATATATACGTGAGACTTTTTTGGTCAGTGTATACCATAATATGATTTCCCAAAAGACAATGTCTCCAATAGTGTAAAGCAGTCACAACTACAGCTAACTTGAGATCATGCATCGGGTAATTCCTCTCATGTGGCCTCAACTGCTAAGACCCGTACACAATGACTCTTTCCCCTTGCATCAGCAATAATCCTATACCAATACCTGATGCATCACAGTAAATGGTGTAACTCTTTCCTGGCTCCAGAAAAACCAATATTGGTGTTGAAGTCAATCTCCCTTTCAGATCCTAAAAAGCTGAATCGTAGGAATCTTTCCACAAGTACTTTGCACCCATCTTAGTCAGGCCCTTCAATGGAACTTATAAGCATGATATGTCCTGTATAAATCATCTGTAGTAACCATCCAGCCCCAGAAAACTATGTACAATAAATACATTCTTCGACTGCTCTAAGGAAACTATTGCTCGCACATTATCTGGGTCTACTGATACTCTTGTCCATGAGATAACATGACCCAAGATGTGAATTTAGTCCATCCCAAAGTGGAATTTTGAGAGCTTATAATATAACTGATTCTCTCTTAGTATATTCAATATGATCTCAATATGGGTAGCATGGTCGTTCCAAGTGTGATAGTGCTCTAAGATATCATCCATGAAGACTACCATAAAAGAATACAAGTAAGGACGAAACTGTAGGTTCATCAGCATAATGAAAATTGTTGATGCATTCATGAGACCAAATATCATAACAACATACTTGTATATACCATACCTACTCTAAAAGGATGCAAGAGGTATATCTGGTAGCCTAACATGTAACTGATGATGAATGGATCTCAAGTCAATCTTTGAGAACACCCAAGATCCTTGAAGTTGATCAAATAAATCATTGATCCTTGGTAAGGGATATTGATTATTTTTCATCAACTGGTTCAACTTCTAATAATCTACACAAATACATAGGGTATCTTCCATGTTCTTTGTGAAAATAATAGGCAAAACCCAACGAGAAGTGTTGGATAGGGTTATACCCAATACGCACAAGAGGGGGGTGAATTGTGCCTTTTAAAAATTCTTCACGAATAGTGATGATGATTGAGTTTGTCATCTTTATCATGTTGTTTATGTAGTGGAAATAAACAATTAAAGGATTAAAGGATGTATAGTGGTTCGGGGAACAGAATTCCCCTAGTCCACTCCACCAATGCTCTACTCCACGAGCATGGTGACTTTGACTATATGGTCCTCTTATCAACAGACCGTTCACAATTGAGTGCAGGAAGTTGAGACCTTTACAAGTTAAGGCTAAAACAGAGCCTTTTGGTTCATACACAGAACAGAATACAAAACTTAGTTTGAGAATCTGATTACTCAAAATAAATAGAGTATTTTTCTTGAAATACATTCCATTTTTCTTCATAGTTGCAACAGCATGCAACTGACAGTAGATGGATCGTTGTCTTCAGAAAGAGTGATCTTTAGGTAGAAGTAATTATGAGCTGATCCAAATGTAGTAGATCTTGAAATGAATTTATATACTTCGAAAATATTATATTATCAATATATAATCAATTTAGAATCAGTTAATCTTCAACTTGTTTCTTCTTCTAAAAAAATAGAGTTTGTGGTTCTTTGTAACAGAAAATCTGTAAATCTCGAATGTCTATGTAAACTGTAGTCGTGAAAAACATATGATCTTGTTATTAAAATATTTTTCTCAATGATCCATTTTTTTCTATATTTAATTCAAAATAACATAGATATATATATAATAACAATGAGTTTTTTCTTTTTAAAAATTAGATCCAAAAAATTCTCCGTTAGAATCGCAATATTCAAATGTTTGAATAACAGAGTAGTCGTAACTCCCCTGAATATTCAGCATGAAAATATCCTCTTAAATTGATCCTTTGAATCACAAATAAACTAATTTGAATCAGACAAAGAAGTTCTTTAAAATTGAGATTTTAATCAGGCTTGAAATCAGCCAAATAATCTACATAAAGATTGTTGCTTAATAAAGTCTTAATTTAAATCTATGATGCTAAACGTAGGGTTGAACTGCGTAGCATTCATTCTCTAAATGTAAGGTTCAAAAAATAAATTTGATCATCCATTGTTCAAATGTAAGGTAGATCATCCATACTTTTCTATTCAACTCTCGAATGTACGGTATATAATCCATACTTTTATCAGTTTATAAATGTAAGGTACATGATTCATACTTTTTGATAAAACGTAAGTCTGTTTACAAAAGTAAGGTTGACGAACCATAATTTTGAGAAAAAAAAATAACATTCCATACTAATGTTGGGTTCTTCTTCCATAATTTTCTGATATCCCAAACGTAAGGTTCTCTTCAAATGTAGGTTTCTTCTTTTATAATTTTCTGATATCCCAAACGTAGAGTAAATAAAAGATTCCATCCTTATGCTACGCTATCCAATGTAGGGTATGAACAGTGTTTCCAGAACACGCTAATAGGCTAAAAGAATTTCTGAACACGTAGAGCATGAACAATGTTTCCAAAACACACTAAAAATATTTCCAAACACTTTATCAAATATTCCATATGGATTAAACACTTTAATATTATTTCAAAATAGAGAAATAAATAATATTAATTTCTTAAGATATACTCAAATTAAAATCATTAAAATAACAAATAAGGGTATTTTTTAACTTAAAAATCATCATAAAGAAATATAGTGTTGTTCTAAACAATCTCCCCATAATAATAATAATGTATTTTTGAAAAAAAACACTTACTCAACAATATCCCCCTTTTTGATGATCAAAAAACCCATGAAATAACCAATGAAATTATTTTAAAAAATTAATTATATATTGTTTAGAATTTGGAAAAGATAAAAACAATATTAAATTTTAAAAAAATTATTTCAACAGGAAATAAACATTGTCTTATCCATAGTTACATATATATATATAAACAAATATTCAAAAATTTTAAAATTTATCCCCCTTTATAAAGTAAAATAATATCTCCTCCTTTATAAATAAATAAAATAAAATTTTGTGTTTTATCCAAAAAAAATATCTCTATGCATGTTTATCTACATTTCTCCCCATTAAAGAATGAAAGAAAAATAAAATGTCTTTTCTCCCTCTAAGTAAAAGATTAAAAAGCTTAAAATAAGATTTTAAAAACTTAAAATAAAATTTTGTGTTTATCAAAATTTATCCCCCTTTTTGTGATATCAAAAATAATGATAGAATAAGGAATATAACACTTTTTAATGTAGCACTGAACTTATGTAAATTCTTATAATAAACTATTTATCAATATTTGAAACTAGATTACTCGCATTATAACATAGACAATACAGTAAAACAAATTAATAACACATAAACATGGAATGAAAATATATTTTATTGAAATTATAAGTACAAGTATAGTAATGACAATGGGAATCAAGGTTTGGCTCAACAAAGGTTTGAAATAGGTCTCACCTTCTCTGGATTACTTCTTTGATTTCTACTAACTGATTCATCAACTTCTTCTTTAATCCATATCCCAACTGGATAATGAGATCTCTTCCCTCTTGAGTCAAACAAATATCCTCAATAAAATTGACTCTAAAGAACTCATGCAGCCTTTATTCCTTTTCCATAAAAGAGTTAAATTATCTGTGAACATATTCAACAAAGTTCTTATTCTAGGTTCATCTGAAGTTAACTACTCAACAAGATGCTTTTGGTTGTCTAACAAGGCAGAAAATGGTGCACTGTTGCACTGAAGGTCCTACAATCTATCATTCATATTGCTCGTTATTGTTGTAATGGCCTGAAATCTCTTTATCATAACAGGTGAAGTACCTGAGGTACCTTCTTGACTATTCATGATAGTTGAGAATTGTTTCTTGATGTAAATCTCAAAATCTTCCAAATCTAACTTCATTACCATCTCAGATTTCAAAATTTCAACTTCATCCAACATATCCTTCTTAAAGACTTCAAATTATTGTTTTGAAATAGAATTGGATTTTAATTTCTAAAATCTACGATTTTCCTTTTCCAATGATCTTCTTAAAGCATAATTTTCTAATTCAACTCTTTTTATCTTTCTATACAGCTCCTCAAATTCTGCATTCATAGAATCAGAGGAACCTTGTGATTGATTCTCAATCTGATCTTCTACTAGATTTAACAGAACTTAATGTAGGGAGTTAGCTTCTGATTTCTCTTAATCCTCTCTCTGTAAGGGCTTCTCTACTTATTTTCCCTTAGATTCCTTCCCTGACTCGTCCACAAAAAAATCCTCATTAATAATTTCAGTGTAAATTTCAGAAAGGTTCTATTCTTGGTTCATATTAACAGGTTTGTTATCCTCCTGAGTATCTTCTTCATTATTTTCCTTTAAGACTGGGTCCTCTAATACAGGTTCATATTGAGCTAATTCCACTTGAACAATCTCAGTAGCTTGTATAGGTTGAACAGATTTAGGTATAGCCACATCAACTTCTCTAGGATTTTCAATAGTTTGAGGCACAATTTCTTTTTCCACTTGAGGACTCACCTCAATATGAGAAACTGTTGGTTATTCAATTTCCTATACTACAGATTCTCTAATAAATCTCTATCTCAGAAGAGGGTCAGTTGCATTAGCTTTTTCTTGAACTAGCACCTCACCATCTTGAGCCACTCAATGTCTTTTCCTCTAAAGTCCCTCTTGACTTCCCTCATCATCAAGTGGATAGAATAATTCAAATCTAATTATTCTTGATGTTTTTGAAATTTCACTGGTTCTTGATTCAGCCATACATTCTTTAGACATTCCAGGTTTCTCCCTCTGAGCCGATTCCTGGTCTTCCTCAGCTCTAAAATGCATAATATTTCCTTTAAGAGTACTCTAGAATAATCCAATATTCCTTAGAGTTCCAGCATTGAAAACATTTTTTTGATGACATCTTACTCTGGCATCCACCAATCTTATCATATCCTTCTTGAAGAGCAGTTTTGAAATGAATCTTTCAAAGGGATAGAAGTTTATCAGTTCTTCTGGTTGATAGTAATAGTTTAGATATCTTACCATATATCTCGGAAAATTAAACTTGATTTCACTCATAAACAAAATCATTATGTACTGGTTAGGAAACAAAATCTTCTCCATCTCTGACATCCTAGGTGAAATCCTTGTTTTCACAAACTTAACAAGAGTCTTCTAATCAGGTTCTAAATCATTCACTAACATTTTTCTTACATTCGTTGAACCAAAAATAAATGACATAATTTACTCTAACTTATGTAAATTTTCACCAATATTCTTTATGTAAAAATGATAAACTCTAATATGAGGGTAGTTTAATATCATAGTGATTTCCATAGAAGAGATAAAAAAATCCCGATCTTTGATTTTCAAAATTACTGTATCTTCTTCTTTTCACTGACTAAATTGAACAGATTTGAAGAAATAACACAGTTCTACCTCATATAATTTTTTTTTTTATTTTTTTCACCAAAATTTTGCTCGAGATTCTAAAATTTGAGGGCTTGCCTCAACATCAGATCCGTTTGATACAGACATTCTAGGATGATTACTTTTCCTTGTAAAATATTTCTTCATGTCGTGTGATGACACTTAGCATTATTGGTTTCTCCTTCCTCGATTATTTTTTTCTTGGCCATTTTTTTCATAGATTTATGAACGTTTCGAAGGTTTAGGTTTGGGTAGACAAGAGTGGTATGTTTTTTCTATTTCTAAAGGTTTTGAAAGAAATGAACAGGTTTAGAATTTCAAATGGTTTCTAACATCCTTGATTCATGTGTCATTATGGAAATAGTAATTATTACATTATTTAAAAGTAAAAATGTAGGTGGAAAATATTTAAAGCAGTACAGATGAAATTTTAAATTATTCTAAAAACAAGTAATTAAATTTACTAAAAAATATTAAAATAATTAAATAAGAAAAATTAAAATTAAAATTTTCATTTATTAATAAATAAACCTTTCTCACCCTTAATAAAATAAAACATTGAAATGAGAAGTTTTTTAGTAAAAATATCAGATAATTGAATATCAGTACTTACAAATTCTAAAATTATATCCCTTTTAAGAACATGGTCTCTTAGAAAATGATGTCTGATATCAATATTCTTATTCCTAAAATCATTAATAGGGTTTTTTGAAATATTTATAGCACTTGTATTGTCACATAAAATAGGTGTATTATAAAAATTTATTCTAAATTCCATAAGAGTATTTTTCATCCACAAAACTTGTGCACAGAAACTGCTTGCAGACACATATTTTGCCTCAGTTATTGCAAGGAAACTAAGTGTTGTTTCTTACTAGACCACAAAACTAAAGATATTCCTAAAAAACAGGTCTATGAGGTGATTTTTCTATCTAATCTACAGCTTCCAAAGTCATCATTTGAATATGAAATTAAATTAAAATCATATTTTTTTGGATATAGAAGAGATTAGTAAACAGTTCCTTTTAAATATCTAAAAAATATTTTAACAAAACTTAAATGAGATTCTTTAGGATTATGTTTAAATCTTGCACAGAGATATACTCAGTACATTATATATGGCTTGATTGTAGTAAGATATAATAAATTTCCAATCATACCTCTAAATAACTTGTTGTCAACTGATTTTCCAGTTTCATCCAAATCATGTTTTATATTAGTACACATAGGATTTGTATATGTCTTTCTATTTTCAAGTCCAAAATTTAGTTAGTAAATAAGTAATGTATTTGATTTTATTCAAAACATTTCCAAAACATTTTTGATAAATTTTAAGTCCTAAAAAAAATTTAATTCTCCCATCATACACATTTCAAATTCATTTTGCATTATATTTGAAAACTCATGACAAAGTTTTTTGTTTGTTGACACAAAAATTACATCATCAACATAAATTTGAACCAATAATATATTAGAGTTTATAGTTTTCTTAAATAATGTTGGATCTACCATTCCAATAGAAAAATCATTTTTCAAAAGAAAGGAACTTAATATTTTATAGTAAGCTCTAGGTTCTTGTTTAATTACATAGAGAGCTTTAGTAAGTTTAAAAATAGAATCTGGTTTTTGTGAACTTTCAAAACCAAGAGGTTGATCAATATAAACTTCCTCCAATAAATAACCATTTAAAAAGGCAGACTTAACATCCATCTGAAATAATTTAACGTTCATATGAGATACATAGGCTAAAAGGATCCTAATGGCTTCTAATCTAGCTATAGGTTTAAAGGTCTCATCATAATCTATACCTTCTTCCTGATTATATCCTTCAACTAATAGTCTTGCTTTATTTATAGTTATTATTCCTTGATCATCTTTTTTATTTCTAAAGACCCATTTAGTTCCTATAACTTGATAGTTCTGTGTTCTTTCAACTATTTTCCAAACTTCATTTCTTTTTAATTGGTGTATTCCTTCTTACATTTATATAATCCAACTTTCATCAAATAATTCTTCTTTTAATGTATTAGGTTCTAATTTGGATAGAAAGGCAGAGAATTAAACAAGATTTACTATATTTCTTTTAGTTTTTATTCTAGTGTCTAGGTCTTTGAGAAAAGTATTGTTTTCAACAATACATGTTAATGTTATTTAAAGGGGAGATTATTGAAAATAATACTCTGTCTCTTTATGATAATTTTGATGCTCACAAATACCCTTAGTTATTTTCTAATGATTTTATTTAGTATTTTTCAGGAATTTATTAATTTATTTTTCTCTTGAAATAATGATAATCTATTACTTATTCGGAATCTTCTTTAAGCGCATTCTAGAATCACTGTTCATACATTACGTAGATAAATATAGCGTCGAATATGCTTTAGCACGTTCTGAAATCACTGTTCAACCCTACGTGGATAAACGTAGTGTTAGGATGAAAAGCGTGTATACTTTTTGAGATAAGAGAAAAGTATGGTTAAACAACCATACGTTTTCAGCAAAGTATGGAAGAAGAACCTTACGTTAGGAAGGAACCTTACATTTTGGTTGTCAGCAAAGTATGGAAGGAGAACCGTACGTAAATTCTAAGCAATACGTTTTTTTTTTCTCAAAAGTATGGTTAATCAACCTTACTTTTGTAAACAACCATACGTTCTTAGAAAATTATGGATCTTTTACTGTACGTTTGAGTGTTGAAGAAAAATTATGGATGTTCAACCCTACGTTTTTGTTCAACCTTATGTTGTCAACCCTACGTTTGTGTTCAACCTTATGTTGTTAACCTTACGTTTGAAGACTATGTTATTAACCCTACGTTTGGAGGCCACGTCATCAACCTTACATTTGGTGTCGGAAATTTTGAGAGACGATATTTATGTGCAACGATCAGTAAGCTGATTTCTGGGAGGATTTCAAGCCAGATTTAATGTCATTTTTAAAGTACGACTTTTACTGATTCAAAACCGTTTTATTAATGGATTTAAGATCGAATTAAAATGATTTTTTTATGCCAAGTCTTAAGGGAAGTTACGACTTCTCTGTAAATTCAAAATTTTGAATATCACGAATCAGAAGGAGACTTTTATGGATCTAAATGTGCAGGAGATATGCTTTATTATATATGTTCTCTCTGAACCACCAGGTACATGACTGTGTAGTCGATCTATTATTGAAAAAGGTGGAAAATAGAGATTGCAACTATTCACGTTGTTCTACTGATTCAAAATGAGCATCAAAGCTCTGTTTGTTCAAGAAGAAGGAACTTGATAGAAGATTCACCTGTTCTACATCAAATATCTACTATGGATCTACTACTGTTGAGGTTGTGAACTATATATCTATATCTATTGCAACTGGATCAACTCAGAACTACTTCATCTTGAAGATCAATATTTCAAGAGACTTCGATTCATCTGCTGTCAATTGCATTCTGTTGTAATTGTGAAGATCAACTAAAAATTTCTTTCTAGAATTATTTTTTATTCTTGAGTAACCAACTTCTCATTCTAATCTATGTAGGTTCGTGTTTGAACCAGAAGGATTTGTTTTTCCTTGGATTGTAAAGGTATCAACTACCTGTACTCAGTTGTGAATCGGTCTGTGGAAAAGAGGACCAGATAGTGAAAATCACCAAGCTTGTGGAGTTGAGCGTTGGTGGAGTGGACTATGGGCCTTCTGTTCCCCAAACCACTATACATATTTGTGTTCTTGATTTTACTTATTTCGCTACATGATCAAATCTGATAAAGTATAAAGGACAGAACTCGTTCAAGAAAAGATTTATCGAAAAATTGCAAAAAAATAATTCACCCCCCCCCCCTCTTGTGTATAATCTGTAGATTCAGATCCAACAATTGGTATCAGAGGAGGATCTTCGGATAGAGCACTAGCAAGCTATAAGCCTTTAAGGATTATACAACAGAGCATCATGACTGATGAACGAGAAGGGATGTCGATGGTCAGAGCACTATATTTTAATGGAGACAACTATGGTTGCTGGAAATTGCACATAATAATATATCTGAAAACCCTCGGATATAGAGTTTATTAAAATATTCTGACTCCCTATGAAATTCCTGAAAATCCTGAGACATGGAGTGCTGCTATAGAGGCAGAATACGATATGAACTTGAAGGCTATGAATGAAATTATCTGCGGTCTAGGACCTGATGAATTTAACATAGTATCTCAATGCCCGACAGCATATGAGATGTGGCAAACAATAGTTGTGGCATATGAAGGAATAGACAATGTGAGACAAATGAGATATGCAATTGAAAAACTGAAATTTGATACTTTCAGAATGGTTGAAGGTGAGAGCATTACCCAAATGAATGGGAGATTGACAGACATTTTCAATAACATAACTGATCTAGGATAACCTATCAAGTAGGCTGATCAAGAATTAAAAGTACTGAGAGTACTTCCTACTCGATGGAATGGTATCTCTGCTACAATCAGACAATCAACACCTGTCAAAAATCCAACTATGAGAGAGCTGATTGGTACATTTATGATGTATGAAGATGAAATGCAAGATGAGGATAATGAACATAAAATGCTTATCAAAAGAGAAGATACTGCCTTGAAGGTAACTTCACACCAAAATAATATAAATATGAAGAAAAGAGAAGCCAATGCTAAATCAGAAAGCTCTGACTCATCTAACTCAGATGAAGAGCTGGCTCAGCTAGCCCAGAAATTTAGAAAATTATAAAGCAAAAAAAGAGGCTTCAAAAAATCCTTTAAGGGAGATATTACGGAATTAAGATGTTATGAATGCAAAAATATGGGGCATATCAGACCAGATTTCCCACAATTGAAGGATGCAAAGAAGAAGAAATTCTTCAAAAGAAATGACTTTGAGAAGAAAGACAAGAAAGCTATGAAATCCACTTGGAGTGTATCTGAAGACTCAAGTAGCTCTTCTGAATCAAGCTCAGAGAAATAAAAATGTAATCTAAAGGAAAACATCTGTTTCATGGAAGAAACTGATGAGGTACACTCATATTACTCCTCTGAATCAAATTCTGAATCAAGCTACTCAAATGAAAAACTTGCAGCCTACTGTAATATGCTTGAAGAAAGATATGACTCACTATTTAAGAAATATAAGTCACTAAAAAATAAACAAAAATCTGTTTCAGATGAAAGAGATAAAATTCTGAAATAACATAAATAATTAACTGATAAATACAATTCGATTAACACTAACTATATTAATTTTGAATCAAGAATAAAAACATTGCAGGATGAAGTAAAATCTTACAAATAGGGTGCATTGGTTTTTACAAAACGAGAGAATTAATTAAATGAAATTCTTGGGAAATTGTCATTAAAAAGTAGATATTTGGAATTGGTAGTAAAGGAGAAAAACCAAAGCTATATAAAAATTATTTTGTTCCTAGTTATAAAAAGGTTAATTGTAATTTTTATAGGACAAAGGGACATATAGCTAAAAACCATTTCTTAAGACAACCTCAAATTTGTGGTATTAAGAAATCCTATGTTTCAAAAGACTTATATGATTAAGCTAATTTTAAAATAACAAAGAAAATCTGGATACCCAGATTATTGCTAGCTAACACTCCTGGACCCAACAAAATATGGGTACCAAAGCAATTTGTTTGAATGTCTTTGCAGGTAACAGGGCACCAGAGAAGAAAAGATATATGATACATGGACAGTGGCTACTCAAGACATATGAGTGGAAACTCATTGAATTTTTCTTCACTCACTCAAAAGGAAGGAGGACTTGTAACATTTGGTGACAATGCCAAAGGAAAAATCATTGGTATTGGAACTGTTGGAGATCCAAAAATAGTCTCAATCAAAAAAGTAATTTATGTACATTGACTAAAACACAATCTAATAAGTGTCTCTCAACTTTGTGATGATGGATATACTATTGATTTTACTAACAATTGTTGAATTTTTTCAAAAGATAAACTGTTTAGATTTAAATCACCAAGAACAGAAAATGTCTATACTTTGGATTTAAATTCCTTATGTAAACAACAAGTAAACTGCTTGACTGCTAAAGTAAGTTAATCCTGGATCTGGCATAGGAGACTTGGTCATTGCAATGTATATATTTTACATAAGTTATCTAAGAAACATTTAGTTTCTAATTTACCTTGTCTCAAATTTGAATGTGACAGATTCTGTGATGCATGTCAACTTGGAAAGCAACACAAATCATCCTTCAAATCTGTTAATAAGGTTACTACATCTAAACCCCTAGAACTTATTCATATGGATTTGTTTGGACCTTCCAGAGTAGCAAGCTTAGCTGGTAAATTATATGTATATGTTTTACTTGATGACTATTCAAGATTTACATGGATTTTCTTTTTGAAATTTAAAAATGAAGATTTTAATTTATTTGAAAGTTTCTGAAAATCTGTTCAAAATGAAAAAGGTTTCAATATTATCTCATTGAGAAGTGATCATGGTGGAGAATTTGAGAATCTATAATTTAATTCCTTTTGCTCAAATATGGGTATTAAACATACCTTTTCTGCACCCAGAACACCTCAACAGAATGGGACTGTAGAAAGAAGAAATGGAACAATTCAAGAAATGGCTAGAACTATGTTAAATGAATATATCCTACCTATATATTTCTAGGCAGAAGCTGTGAATACAGCTTGTTATATAATTAATAGAGTTTTAATTAGACCTATTTTGAAAAAGACACCCTATGAACTATGGAATAACAGAAAACCTAAAGTAAATTACTTTAAAGTTTTTGGATGCAAGGTTTATATCTTAATCACCAAGGATAATCTTGGTAAGTTTGATCCAAAATCTGATGAAGGTATTTTCTTAGGATATTCTGCTACCTCCAAATCTTATAGAGTTTATAATAAGAAGTCAAGGATTGTTGAAGAATCAGTTCATGTGAAATTTGATGAATCTGATCCCTTTGAGAAAAGGACAGAACAAATGGATGAACTTGACTCTAATGATAACATGAGACTTGAGATTTTAAAGAATGATTTTAAAAATAATATAAAATAAATTCAGTCCAGTTCATAGGAACATGATACTGAAGAACCTTTAAATATTTTACCTAGACAGTCTAAAACCCTAAATAATCACCCTTTAGAAACTGTAATAGGTGACCTAGAAACTGGTGTTCAAACTATTAGAAACATAGGAAACCTAGTGGAATTCTCTGCCTTTCTATCTCAACAAGAACCCAAGACTATAGAAGAAGCTTTAGATGATGAAAGTTGGGTAATAGCAATGCAAGATGAATTAAACCAGTTTAAAAGAAATGAAGTTTGGGAATTTGTGGAAAGACCTAATAATTATCCTGTAATAGGAACCAAATGGGTCTTTAGAAATAAACAGGATGACCAAGGCACAAAAACTAGAAATAAAGAAAGATTAGTAGCTAAATGATATAAACAAGAGGAACAAATAGATTATGATGAGACTTTTGCACATGTATCTAGGTTAGAATCCATTAGAATCATTTTAGCCTATGCATCTTATATGAATTTTAAATTATTTCAGATGGATGTTAAATCTACCTTATTAAATGGTTATTTAATGGAGGAAGTTTATGTTGAGAAACCTCCTGGTTTTGAAAAATCTCAAAAACCTGATTTTGTTTTTAAACATACTAAATATCTTTATGGCCTTAAACAAGAACCTAGAGATTGGTATGAAAGATTCAGTTCTTTTCTTTTGAAAAATGATTTTACTGTTGGTATGGCAGACCCAACACTATTTAAGAAAACTGTGAAAAATAATGTTTTATTGGTTGAAATTTATTTTGATGATGTAATCTTTGGATCAACTAATAAAACGCGTTGTCATGAATTTTCAAAATTAATTCAAGAAGAATTTGAAATGATTATGATGGGAGAATTAAATTTCTTTTTAGGTCGTCAAATATTTCAAAAAGATTTTGGAAATGTTTTAAATCAAAGCAAATACATTACTGATTTACTTAAGAAATTTGGACTTGAGAATAGCAAGTCATTTACAACTCCTACGTGTACTTATATAAAACTTGATTTGGATGAATCTGGGAAATCAGATGACAACAAGTTATATAGAGGTATGATTGGTAGTGTGTTGTATCTTACTACTAGTAGGTCAGATATAATGTATTCAGTATGTCTTTGTGCTAGATTTCAATCAAATTCTAAAGAATCTCATCTAACTGCTGTTAAGATAATTTTTAGATATTTAAAAGGGACTGTTTTTCAATCTCTTCTTTATCCTAAAACTTCTAATTTTAATTTTATTTCATATTCAGATGCTGACTTTGGAAGTTGTAGGTTAGATAGAAAAATCACATCAGGTACATGTCACTTTTTAGGAAAGTCCTTAGTATCATGGTCTAGTAAGAAACAACGTTCAGTTGCCCTGTCAACAGTTGAGGAAGAATATGTTTCTGCTGGCAGTTTCTGTGCACAAGTGTTGTGGATGAAAATCAATCTTATGGAGTTTGGATTGAATTTCAATAATACACATATTTTATGTGATAATACGAGTGAAATTAATATTTCAAAAAATCCTATTAGTCATTCTAGAACTAAGAACATTGATATAAGGCATCACTTTTTAAGATATCATGTTATTAAAAAAGATATATTGTTAGAATTTATAAATACTGAAATTAAATTAGCAAATATTTTTACTAAACTACTTCCCACAGCAAGGTTTGATTTTATTAAGGGGTAGCTAGGTTTAGTTAATTTTAAATAATTTTTCAATGTTTATTTACTTTTATTTATTTATGTAAATTTTATTGAATACTGTTTATGTTTTTTTTTCTTTCGTCATATGAAAAATTTTAAATATATGTAATGATTAGTGATTACACAAGAATCAAGGCTGTCAGAACCTTTTCGACTTCTAAACCCTTTCACTACTATCGAAACCCTTTCGAAATCCGAAAATCGCACTTCCTCTTCTAAAACACTAACCTTCGAACTTCTGAAACCCTAACCTTCAAACCTTCAGAGACTCCTGCGGAAATGGTAAGGACTAAAAGAGACAGTGAGGCCAAGCCAAGCAATGCCAAGAGACAACACACCGATGGAAGAAAAATCTTACAGGGTAAGGTAATCGATCTCGACTGGTTATTTTAGAAAAATCTGTTATTGAAGCAAGCACTGTCATTTCAGAATCTTGAACAGATGTTCAATAGTGAAAATATGGAATTTCTGTATGAAGTTGAACATAGATACTTCTTCAAATCTGTACAATTCAGTCTGGGAGATACAGAGGACAATATGATGGCTAAGATAGAGGATAGGGATTTCTCAATCTCTTCAGTAGAGATTATTCAGATTCTCAACTTCCCTCATGAGGGAGTTTTTTATTTCGACTTGAAGAATATAGAAGATTATGTGCATAAATCCGAAGACATCGTGTCTTTTCTTTTTGGTACCAAGACAATAATGAAAATGTTTTTCAAGGATTTGAAGCCTGATTAGAAGATTTTGGTCAAATTTATTCAGACAAGAATAGCTCCACAGATGGAAGAAATTGAGAAGATTTTGCACCCTGATATGTATATAATGTTTCTTATGTTAAGTGATATTAAGTTAAACTTTCCAAGATACATGATAAGGTATCTCATCTACTGCTGTCAAATCGAGGCCAGGATGAATTTCTTCCCTTTCGGTAGATTTATTTCTAAACTGGTTTTTAAGAAAGACATGGTGAGATTAGTGGATGCTAGAGTTAACTGTCATCACATTAATACGTTTAATGCTAGAAGTTTGAGGAAAGTTGGATATTTATGGAGAACAATTAAAGGAAACCTTTTGCCAGTAGGATCTGAGGAAGACTCAGAGAGTGATCAGGCTCAACCTGCTAAGTCCAAGGAGGGATAAGCTGAATCTAGAGTCAACAATGTAGCAAGGAGGATTCTCTTTGAATTGGAAGATGTTGAGGAAGATAGAAGTTAGGAGGGACTTCAATCAAAAAGAAAAAGACGAGTAAATGAGGAAGTCACTTCCACTATTTTGGAAACTACAACAGAAGCTTTAATTTCTTATTCTTTTGTGAGAGAAGCTGTTGTTGATAAGACCATGGAAGATGTTGCTTAGAGAACATCTCTAGTATAGGAATCAAGAGCTCAAGAAGAAACTCAAATGGAAAATCAGGAACAGATTGTAGCTAATGTTGAAGTTGCACTTCAACAGGAACAACAGATGGAGGCAGTTCCTGGTGAAGAATTGGCCAGACCTCAGGAAAATACTAAAGATATTGTTCTTGATAACCCAATGGAAGAAATAGATGTTTATGTTTGTGGTGAGCATTCTTATGAAGCTCACACAGAGGTACTTCAAGGGGATTTTTCTGTGGAGCAGTTTGAAAACTCTAAGGAAAAATCTGTGGAAAAAACTTCTCGGGATAGAGAAAAAGAAAAATCTGATGCTGAATCATTTCCTTTGGTACTACTGCATCAACCTGAGACTGTGAATCAAGCACAGGGTGCATCTGATTCAAGGAAAGAATAAGTTGAATAAATGTACAGAAAAGTATCTCAGTTGGAGTCTGAGAATGTTTCTCTAAGAAATGACTTAGATTTAGAGAATTTAAAGTTTCAAAAGCTGAAGGAGTGTACAGTTTCAAGGAAAGAAGTTGAAATGTTTAAAGAGTATATGCTGACTGCTGTTACACAATTAAAATATGAAATGGTTATGAAGTCAGATTTATCATATCTGAAGTTGTTTATGGAGATTCAATTTTCATCAGTTGCGAATAATGATGTTAGTGGATCAGGTACTTCATTAGATTTAATCAGAAGGTTTCAGGCTATCACAGCTGTGATGAGCAACATGAATGACAGGATACAAGATCTTTAATGTAACAGTGCTCCTTTGTCAGTGTTGCTAGACAATCAGAAGTTCTTAGTGGATCAACTAACATCTAGTGAGCCATCGATCAGAATTCTGTTAAATCAGTTATCAGAGAAGCTGTCAATATTTGTTTAAAAAGAGGAAAGGATGCCTAGGTTTTTCAGAGTCAATTTAATTGAAGATATTCATATATCTCAAGAGAACAGAGAGCTCATTATCAAGCTTGGATATGGGATGATGATGAGGCTTCGGGAGCAGTTTACAGAAATTAAATTGGCAATCCAGAGGAGATAGACCATGTTGCCTATCTTACCTAACCCTTGATTCCTGTGTATATCATTGTCATGTATATACTACTATTTTTGAATGAAAATTTTCTTCATTGTTTATTTTTCTCTTTTATTATTTGTTTTACTAACTTTATTTTTGATATGTCAGTACTTCAGATTTAATTATTGATAAACAGTTCATAATAGCATTTACTAATAGTTCAGTGCAATATTAAATGTGTTAAAATCCAGGATTTTTCATTCTTTTTGATATCATAAAACGGGGGAGAATTTGGATAAACACAACATCAAAACCTACATTTTATTTAGGGGGAGAATTAATTTTATTGGGGGAGAAAATTAAATGATAAATTTGGATTTATAATTATCTTTTTGGCAGAGAAGTTTTTATTTAAAACTTTATAACTAATTTTGAAAGTTAATTTTTGTTTAAATAAATTTAATTATTTTATGGGTTTTGTGATCATCAAAAAGGGGGATATTGTTGAGCAATGTATTGGTTTTAACAATACATGTTAATGTTATTTAAAGAGAGAGATTATTGAAAATAATACTCTGTCTCTTTATGATAATTTTGATGCTCACAAATATCCTTAGTTATTTTCTAATGATTTTATTTAGTATTTTTCATGAATTTATTAATTTATTTTTCTCTTAAAATAATTAGAATCTATTACTTATTCGGAATCTGCTTTAAGCACGTTCTGGAATCACTGTTCATACCTTACGTAGATAAATATAGAGCGGAATCTTCTTTAGCGTGTTCTAGAATCACTGTTAATACCCTATGTGGATAAATGTAGCGTAAGGATGAAAAGTGTATATACTTTTTGAGATAAGAGAAAAGTATGGTTAAACAACCATAAGTTTTCTGCAAAGTATGGAAGAATAACCTTACGTTAAGAAGGAACCTTACGTTTTGGTTATTAGCAAAGTATGGAAGGAGAACCGTACGTAAATTCTAAGAAATACGTTTGTTTCTCAAAAGTATGGTTAATCAACCTTAATTTTGTAAATAACCATATGTTCTTGGAAAAGTATGGATCTTTTACCGTACGTTTGAGTGTTGAAGAAAAAGTATGGATGTTCAACCCTACGTTTGTGTTAAACCTTTCATTGTCAACCCTACGTTTTTGTTCAACCTTACGTTGGTAACCTTACGTTTAAAGACTATGTTATTAACCCTAAGTTTGGAGGCCACGTCATCAACCTTACGTTTGGCGTTGGAAATTTTGACAGACGATATTTATGTGCAACGATCAGTAAGCTGATTTCTGGGCGGATTTCAAGCTAGATTTAAAGTCATTTTTAAAGTACGACTTTGACTGATTCAAATCTGCTTTATTAATGGATTTAAGATCGAATTAAAAGGATCTTTTTATGGTGAGTCTTAAGTGAAGTTACGACTTCTTTGTAAATTCAAATTTTTGAATATCATGAATTAGAAGGCGACTTTTATGGATCTAAATGTGCAGGAGATATGCTTTATTATATATGTTCTCTCTGAAACACCAGGTACATGAGTGTGTGATCGATCTATTATTAAAAAATGTTGAAAATAGAGATTGCAACTATTCACGTTGTTCTGCTGATTCAAAAGGAGCGTCAAAGATCTGTTTGTTCAAGAAGAAGGAACTCGATATAAGATTCACCTGTTCTACATAAAATATCTGTTGTGGATCTAATACTGCTGAGGTTGTTAACTATATCTCTATATCTACTACAACTGGATCAACTCAGAACTGATTCGTCTTGAAAATCAATATTTCTAGAGACTTCGATTCATCTACTGTCAATTGCATTCTGTTTCAATTGTGAAGATCAACTAGAAATTTATTTCTGAAATTATTTTTTATTCTTGAGTAACCAGCTTCTCGTTCTAAGCTGTGTAGGTTCATGTTTGAACCAGAAGGCTTTGTTTTTCCTTGGATTGTAAAGGTATCAACAATCTGTACTCAGTTGTGAATCGGTCTGTGGAAAAGAGGACCAGATAGTGAAAATCACCAAGCTCATGGAGTTTAGCGTTGGTGGAGTGGACTAGGGGCCTTCTGTTCCCCAAACCACTGTACATCTTTGTGTTCCTGATTGTACTTATTCCGTTGCACGATCAAATCTGATAAAGTATAAAGGATAGAAGTCATTCAATAAAAGAGTTATCGAAAAATTACAAAAGACATAATTCACCCCCCCCTCTTGTGTATAATATGTAGATTCAGATCCAACATAGGTCTCCTATAACAGTTTCTAAAGGGTGATTCTTTTGGGTTCTAGACAGTCCAGGTAGTACACTGTTAGGTTCTTTAATGTCATGTTCTTCTGAACTGGATTGAATTTCATTTATATCTTTTTCAAAGTCATCTCTTAAGTTTTCAAGTCTCATGTTATCATTAGAGTCAAATTCATCAATTTGGTCTTTCCTTTTCTCAAAGGGATCAGATTCATTGAATTTCACATGAACTGATTATTCAACAATCATTGACATTATATTAAAAAATATGTAAGATTTGGAAGTATAATAATATCCTAAGAAAGTACCTTCATCAGATTTCGGATCTAACTTACCAGGATTATCCTTGGTGATTAAGTTATAAACCTTGCTTCCAAAAAATTTAAAGTAATTTACTTTAGGTTTTATGTTATTTCAGAGTTCATATGGTGTATTTTTAAAAATTGGTCTGATTAAAACTCTATTCATTATATTGAAGGTTGTACTTACAGATTCTTTCTAGAAATAGGTAGGAAGTATGAATTCATTCAGCATAGTCCTAGGCATTTCCTAAATAGTTCTATTTCTTCTTTCAACAATCTCATTCAGTTAAGGTGTTTTTGGGGGAGAGAAGGTGTATTTAATACCCATATTTCAGAAAAAGGAATTGAATTCCAGATTCTCAAATTCTCCACCATGATCACTTCTTAATGAAATTATTTTAAAACCTTTTTCATTTTGAATAGATTTGAAAAAACTTTCAAATATTGTAAAAGCTTCATTTTTATATTTTAGAAAGAAAGTCCATGTAAATCTTGAATAATCATCAATTAATATATATACATATAATTTACCATCCAAAATTTCTATTCTTGAAGGTCCAAACAAATCCATATGGATAAGTTCTATAGGTTTAGATGTAGAAATTTATTTAACAAATTTGAAGGATGATTTGTGCTGCTTGCCAAGTTGACATGCATCAGAGAATCTATCACTTTCAAATTTGAGACTAGGCATATCATAAATCAATTGTTTCTTAGATAACTTATGTAAATCATATATATTGAAATTTCTAAGTCTTTTATGCCTGATCCATGATTCATTTATCTTAGCAGTTAAGTAGTTTACTTTTTTGTTTACATAAGGAATTTAAGTCTAGGGTATAAACATTTTTAGTTCTCGGTTCTCTAAATTTAAGCAATTTATCTTTAAAAATAGAACAATAGTTTTTAGAGAAATAAACACAATAATAATCATCAAAAAGTTTAGAGATACTTATTAGGTTGTGTTTCAATCCTTGTACATAGAGTACTTTATTGATTGAGATAACTTCTGGATCTCCAACTTTTCTAATGCCAATGATTTAACCTTTTCCATTGTCACCAAATGTGACTAATCCACCATTCTTTTGGGTTAGTGCTATAATGTTTTATGAGTTTCCAATAATATTCCTAGCGTATCCAATATCCATATACCATATTTCAGTTCAACTTCAATGACTTGCTTTCTATAAAGGCATTTAAACAAAAGTTTGTTTTTGTACCCATATTCTATTAGGTCCAGTAGTGTTAGCTAGAAAAGACCTACGAATCTAGACTTGTTTTGTTTTTCTATAATCAATATAATCATTCAAAATAATTGCAGCAAAGGCTTTCTTAATCCCACTTATTGGTGGTTTCGTTAAATAACAGTTTTTAGATATGTTACCTTTTGTTCAACAGTAGTTTCAAATTTTACGATTTTTTACTTGGAAAAAAATAGTTATTATATAGTTTGGTTTTATCACCTTTACTTTTTATTCCATATCATTCCTTTTTAATCACATTCTTTCAAATAATTTCATTTAGTGTATTTTCTCCTTTTTAAAAAATAAGAGCTAAATTTTTGTATGTTTCTACTTCTGTTTGCAGTGTTTTTATTTAAGTTTCATTATCTGTACAATTTTTATTTGATGAGTAATATTATTAAATTAAATCTTGATGTTGTTTTAGCATAGTTTATCTTTCTCTTAAAATAGAATTGTGGATATTTTTTAGTGATTTATGTTTCTTAAATAGGGAATCATATTTCTCTTCCAGCATATTGTAGTAGGCTACAAGTTTATTATTTGAACAACTAGAACTATAATCATAATCAGGTGAGTAATAAGATTGTACCTCATCAACTTCTACTATAAATCACATATTTTATTTTATATTTGATTCTTCCTTTTCTGATTCAGACTTTGTTGAGCTGCTGGAGTCTTCAGAAACACAGCAAGTAGATTTCATTGATCTTTTTTATTTTTGCTCATAATCATTGTTTTTGAAAAAATTCTTTTTCTTTTCTCCTTTTAATTGAGGAAAGAATAGTCTTATGTGGCCCATATTTTTTCATTCATATAGTCTGACTTCCGTTGGTTCCATTTTATCCTTTTGGAAAGATTTTCTGAATCCCTTCTTCTTTCTATATAATTTACTAAACATTCTAGCTAGCTGTGCTAGTTCCACATCTAAATTAGTTGAATCAGAACTCTCTGATTTCACTTTTGATTTCATTCTTCTTCTTTCTTCTCTTCTTTCGGAATGTAACTTTCAAAGTAGTATTTTCTCTTTTGATCAAGACTTTATTCTCATTTTCTTTATCTACCATCTTAACTTCATATATCATCAGGTTTCTAATTAATTTTCTCATAGTTAGATCTTTGACTAGTGATGATTGCCTAGTGGTCACTGATATCTCATTCCATCTAGGTGGTAGTACTCTCAGTACTTTCAGGGCTTGATCTACTTGTTTGATAGGATCTCCCATGGCAGAGATATTGTTAACAAATTCTGTAAGTCTTACATTCATCTGGGTGATGCTTTATTCTTAAAACATTTTGAATGTGTTGAATTTAAATTTAGTTGTGGCATACCTCATTTGTCTAACACTTTTAGTTCCTTCAAAAGAAACTACAATTGTCTGCCACATTTCATGAGTAGTCAGGTACTGAGATACGCTGTTGAATTCCTCTGGTCCAGTCCACTGATGATAGCATTCATAGCTTTCAATTTTATATCATACTCTGCTTTTTGTATCAGCACTCCATGTTTTAGGTTTCTTAGGAATCACATAGGGATTTATAATTTTCAAGTAGACTCTATATCCAAGATTTTTCAAATAGATGATCATCCTCGATTTCTAGCATCTATAATTTTCACCGTTGAAATAGAGATCTCGAGCCATTGACATACCATCATGTGTATCTGCCATTATTCTCTTAGTATAATCCTTTGAAACATTCATCTTGTTATAGATTTACCAAAAGAACCACCTCTAATACCAGTTTTTGAATTGGGTTATAGAATATATGCACAAAAGGGGGTGAATTGTACCTTTTACAAATTCTTCATGAATCGTGATGATGACTGAGTCTGTCCTTTTATCTTTATTAGTTTTTTTATGCTATAAAAAATAGATAGTTAAAGGATGCAAGGATGTATAGTGTCTTAGGGAAAAAAAGGCCCCTATTCCACTCCACCAATTCTCTACTTCACGAGCTTGGTGATTTTCATTATCTGGTCCTCTTATCAATAGACCGTCCACAACTGAGTGCAGGCAGTTGATACCTTTAGAAGTTGAGGCTAAAACAGAGCCATCTGGTTCCTACACAAAACTGAAGACACATATTAGTATGATAAGACAATTACTCAAAATAAATAGAGTACTTGTCTTGAAATAATTTCCAATTGTTCTTCATAGTTACAATAGAATGCAACTTATAGTAGATGGATCATCATCTTCAGAAAGAATGATCTTCAGGTAGAAGTAATTCTGATTTGATTTAATTGTATTAGATCTTGAAATGAATTTAGAAACTTCAACAACAATAGATTCACAATAGACTATCGATTTATAACTGATGAATCTTCAACAGGTTTCTTATTCTTTAGAAAAATAGAGTTTTTGATTCTTTGTAACAATAAATATGTAAATCTTGAATGTCTCTCTAAACTGTAGTTGTGAGAAACTCTAGGGCTTATTCTTCTAATATTTTTCTCAATGATCCATTTTTCTTTATATGTAATTCAAAATAACACAGATATATATAAAATAACGATGAGCATTTTCCTTTTAAAAATTAGATCCATAAAAGTTTCTTTTAGAATTGCAATATTCAAATGTTTTAATAATAGAGCAGTCATAACTCACCTGAATATTCAGCATGAAAATCTCCTATTAAATTGATCCTTTGGATAAAAAATTAATGGATTTGAATCATTCAAATATGTGATTTAAAATTGGGCTTTAAATTTGTCTTGAAATCAGCCTAATAATCTGCATAAAGACCGTTTCTTAATAAAGTCATAATTTAAATATTTGACGCCAAACGTAAGGTTGAACTGCATAGCATACATTCTCTGAGCATAAGGTTCACAATGTAAGGTTGATCATCCATTATCTAAATGTAAGGTTGATCATCCATGCTTTTCTCTTCAACTCTCAAACATACAGTATATATAATCGATACTTTTATCAGCTTCTAAATTTAAGGTATATGATCCATACTTTTTGATAAAACTAAAGGTTGTTTACAAAAGTAAGGTTGACAAACCATACTTTTGAGAAACAAACATAACGTTCCCTACTAACATAGGGTTCTTCTTCCATACTTTTTTGATATTCCAAACGTAAGGTTCTTTCCAGACGTAGGGTTATTCTTCAATACTTTGTTGATATCACAAATGTAAATTAAACTACAGATTCCATCCTTACACTATGATCCTCAATATAGGGTATGAATAGTGTTTCCAGAACATGCTAATACATTAAAAAAAATTCTGAACACGTAGAGCGTAAACAGTGTTTTCAAAACACGCTAAAAATATTTCCAAACACTTTATGAAATATTCCATGTGGATTAGACACTTTAATATTATTAAAAAATAGAGAAATAAAGAATATTAATTTCTTGAAATATACTCAAAGTAAAATCATTAGAATAAAAATAAGGGTATTTATGAACATAAAAATCGTCATAAAGAAATAGAGTGTTGTTCTCAGAAATATCCCCCTAATAATAATAAAGTATTGTTGAAAACAATACTTACACAAAAATATCCTCCATTTTTATGATCATAAAACTCATTAAATAACCAATGAAATTATCTTACAAAATTAATTACATATAGTTTAGAATTTTGCAAAGATAAAAAAATATTTATTTTTAAAAAAATTATTTTAAAAAGATATAAACATTGTGTTATCGATAATTACATATATATATAAACAAACATTCAAAAAATTTAAAATTTATCCCCCTTTATAAAGTAAAATAATATCTCCTCCTTTATAAAAAAAGGAAAGAAAATTTTTTGTTTTATCCAAAAAATATATCTCCTTTAATGTTTATTTGTATTTCTCACATTTGAAGAAAGAAAGAAAAATAAAATATATTTTTTTCCTGTAAGTAAAAGATTCAAAAGCATAAAATAAAATTTTAAAAGCATAAAATAAAATGTTGTGTTTATCCAAATTTCTCTTCTTTTTGTGATATCAAAAAGAATTATAGAATAATAAATATAAAACTTTTTAATGTAGCACTGAACTTAAGTAAATTCTTATAATAAACTATATATCAATATTTGAAACTGGATTACTGGAATTCTAACAAAGATAGTACAGTAAAAAAATTAATAACACATAAACATGGAATGTAAATATATTTTATTGAAAATATAAGTACAAGTACAGTAATGACAAAGGAAATCAAGGTTTGGCTCAACAAAGGTTTGAAACTTGTCTCGTCTTCTCTAGATTAATTCTTTGATTTCTTCTAACTGATTCCTTAGCCTCATCATTAATCCATCTCACAACTGGATAATGAGATATCTTCCCTCTTGAGTCAAATGAATATCCTCAATCAAATTGACTCTAAAGAACTCATGCAGCCTTTCATCCTTTTCCATAAAAAGAGTTAAATTATATGTGAACTTATTCAAAAATGTTCTTATTCTGGGTTTATCTAAAGTTATCTGCTCAACCAGATTCTTTTGGTTGTCTAACAAGATAGGAAATGTAGCACTGTTTCACTAAAGGTCCTAAAATTTTTCATTAATATTTCTCATTACTATTGTAATGGCCTGAAATATCTTTATCATATCAGGAAAAGTACATGAGGTACCTTCTTGACTGTTCCTAATAGTTACAAATTGTTGATCCATGAAAATCATAAAATCTGCCAAATCTGATGTCTTACCATCTCAGATTTCAAATTTGTAACTTCAATAAACATATCCTTCTAAAAAACTTTAACTTCATGTTTTGAAATATAACTAGATTTCAATTTTTGAAATCTCTGCTTTTCCTTTTCCAATGCTCTTCTTAAAGCATCATTTTCTGATTCAACTCTGGTTAACTTTCTATACAGCTCCTCAACTTCTGCATTCACAGAATTAGAGGCACCTTGTGCTTGATTCTCGGTCTGAGCTTCTACTAGATTGAAAAAAACTAAAGTTAGGGATTCAACATATTATTTCTTTTCATCATCTCTCTATACTGGCTTCTCTAATGATTTTCCCTTTGAGTCCTTACCTAATTCATCCATAGAAAAATCATCATTAATAATTTTAGTTTGAATTTCAGAAAGGTTATATTCTTGGTTCATATTAATAGGTTCTTGATCCTCCTGATCATCTTAATCATTGGTTTCCTCCAATAATGGATCCTCTAATATAGGTTCTTCTTGAGCTAATTCTACTTGAACAATCTTAGTAGGCTGTATAGGTTGAATAGATTCAGGTCTATCCACTTCAACTTCTATAGGATTTTCAACAGTTTGGGGCACAATTTCTTTTTCCACTTGAGGAGTCACCTCAATCTGAGAAACTTTTGGTTGATCAATTTCCTATATTTCAGATTCTCTAATAAATCTCTAACTCAAAAAAGGTTCAGTTTCATTAGATTTTTCTTGAACCAGCTCCTCACCAGCTTGAGCCACTTGGTGTCTTTTCCTCTAAAGTCAATATTGACTTCCCTCATCAACAGGTGGATTTACATCTTCAAATCTAATTCTTCTTAGTGTTTTTGAAACATCACTAGTTTTTGATTTATCTATGCCTTCTTTAGACTTTCCAGGTCCCCCCCCCCCTCCCTGAGCCGATTCCTGGTCTTCCTTATCTCTAAAAGGCATAATATTTCCTTTTACATTACTTTAGAAGAATCCAATATTCCTCAAAGTTCCAGCATTTAAAACATTTTTGTGATGGCATCTTACTCTGGAATCCACCAATCTGGTCATATAATTCTTGAAGGGTAGTTTTGAAATGAATCTTCCAAAGGGATAAAAGTTCATCAGTGCTTCTAGTTGACAATAATAGTTGTGATATCTCACCATATATCTCAAAAAAATCAAATTTATTTCACTCATAAATAAAAACATTATGTACAAGTTAGGAAATAAAATATTCTCCATCTCTGACATCCTAGGTGCAATCCTTATTTGCACAAACTTAACAAGAGTCTTCTGATCAGGTTCCAGATCCTTCACTAACAATTTTTTTACATTCCTAGAATCAAAATTAAATGACATAATGTCCTCAGACTTATTTACATTTTCACCAATATTCTTTAAGTAAAAATGATAAACTCCCTCATGAGGTCAGTTTAATATTTTAGCGATTTCCATAGAAGAGATAGAAAAATCTCGATCTTCAATTTTCACAATTATTGTATCTTCTTTTTTTTCAAGAATAAATTGAATATATTTGAAGAAATAACGCAGTTATACCTCATATAATTTTTTTCCCACTAAATGTTTGCTCTAGATTCTAAAATGAAAGGTCTTGCCTCAGCATCAGATCCATTTGATACTGCAATTCAAGGTCGATTACTTTTCCTTGTAGAATATTTCTTCCTACCGTGCACTGACGCTGGGCATTGTTGGTTTCTCATTCCTCGATTCTCTTTTTCTTGGCAATTTCTATCATAGATTTCCGAAGGTCTGAAGAGCTAGGGTTTCAAAGGTTCAGGTTTGGGTAGACAAAAGTGGTAAGGGTTTTCTGTTTTTAATGTTTTTGAAAGAAATGAACGGGTTTAGAATTTGAAACGGTTTCTTACATCCTTGATTCCCATGTCATTACACACATAGTAATTATTACATTATTTAAAAGTAAAAACATACGCAAAAAAATTAAAGAAGTATAGATGAAATTTTAAATTGTTCTAAAAACAAGTAATAAAATTTATTAAAAGAACATTAAAATAATAATTAAAATGATTAAATAAGAAAAATTAAAATTAAAATTTTCATTTAAAAATAAATAAACCTAGCTCCACCTTAATAAAATTAAACCTTGATGTGGGAATTGGTTTAGTAAAAATATCACCTAATTGAATTTCAGTACTTATAAATTCTAAAAATATATCCTTTTTAATAACATGGTCTCTTAGAAAATGATGTCTGATATCAATATGCTTAGTCCTAGAATGAATAATAGAGTTTTTTAAAATATTTATAGCACTTTTATTATCACATAAAATAGGTGTATTATTAAAATTTTGTCCAAAGTCCATAAGAGTGTTTTTCATCTACAAAATTGGTGCACATAAACTACCTGCATATACATATTTTTCCTTAGCTATTGAAAAGGAAACTAAGTGTTGTTTCTTACTAGACCATGAAACTAAAGTTATTCTTAAAAATTGATAGGTCCTTGAGGTGATTTTTATATCTGATCTAAAGCATCCAAAGTCAGCATCTGAATATAAAATTAAATTAAAATCATAAGTTTTTTGATATATAAGAAATTGAAAAACAGTTCCTTTTAAATATCTAAAAAATATTTTAATAGAACTTAAATTAGATTCTTTAGGATTAGATAGAAATCTTTCACAATGACATTCTAATTACATTATATCTGGCCTGCTAGCAGTAAGATATAATAAACTTCCAATCATACCTCTATATAACTTGTTGTCAAATGATTTTCCAGTTTCATCCAAATCAAGTTTTATATTAGTGCACATAGGATTTGTATATGTCTTTCTATTTTCATGTCCAAATTTTTTCAGTAAATCAGTAATGTATTTGATTTGATTCAAAACATTTCCAAAATCATTTTGATAAATTTTAATTCCAAAAAAGAAATTTAATTCTCCCATCATACTCTTTTGAAATTTATTTTTCATTAAATTTGAAAATTCCTAACAAAGTTTTTTGTTTGTTGATCCAAAAAATAAATCATCAACATAGATTTGAACCAATAAAATATTATAGTTTACATTTTTCTTAAATAATGTTGGATCTTCCATTCAAATAGAAAAATCATTTTTCAAAAGAAAAGAACTTAATATTTCATACCAAGCTCTAGGTTCTTATTTAAGGCCATAGAGAGCTTTAGTAAGTTTAAAAAAAAGAATATGGTTTTTGTGAACTTTCAAAACCAGGAGGTTTCTCAACATAAAATTCTTCCAATAAATAACCATTTAAAAAGTCATACTTAACATCCATCTGAAATAATTTAAAGTTCATATGAGTTGCATAGGCTAAAAGGATCCTAATGGATTTTAATCTAGCTATAGGTGTAAAGGTATCAACATAATAAATACCTTCTTCCTAATTATATCCTTTAACTACTAGTATTTCTTTATTTATAGTTATTATTCCTTGATTATCTTGTTTATTTCTAAGGACCCATTTAGTTCCTATAACTTGATATTTATGTGGTCTTTTAACTAATTTCCAAACTTCATTTCTTTTGAATTAGTTTATTCTTTCTTGAATTGATATCATCCAACTTTCATAAAATAATGCTACTTCTAATGTCTTAGGTTCTAATTGGGATAGAAAGGAAATAATTCAGCAAGATTTCCTATATTTCTTCTAGTTTTATTCCATTATCTAGGTCTCCTATAATAGTTTCTAAAGAGTGATTCTTTAGGGTTCTAGACTATCTAGGTAATACACTGTTATGTTATTCAATTTCATGTTCTTCTGAACTGGACTAAATTTCATTTATATCTTTTTCAAAGTCATCTTTTAAGTTCTCAAGTATTATGTTATCATTAGAGTAAGATTCATCAATTTGGCCTTTCCTTTTCTCAAAGGGGTTAGATTCATCAAATTTCACATGAACTGATTCTTCAACAATCCTTGACATTTTATTAAAAACCCTATAAGCTTTGGAAGTTGCATAATATCCTAAGAAAATACCTTCATCAGATTTTGGATCAAACTTACCAAGAATATCCTTGGTGGTTAAAGTGTAAACCTTGCATCCAAAAACATTAAAGTAATTTACTTTAGGTTTTCTATTATTCCAGAGTTCATAGGGTGTATTTTTAAAAATTGGTCTAATTAAAAATCTATTCATTGTACAGTAGACTATACTTACAGGTTCTTCCTAGAAATAGATAGGAAGTATGTATTCATTTAGAATAGTCCTAGGAATTTCTTGAATAGTTTTATTTCTTCTTTCAACAATCGCATTCTGTTGAGGTTTTCTTGGTGCAGAGAAGGTGTGTTTAATACCCATATTTGAGAAAAATTAATTAAATTCCAGATTCTCAAATTCTCCACCATGATAAATTCTTAATGAAATTGTTTTAAAACCTTTTTAATTTTGAACAGCTTTTCAAAAACATTCAAATATAGTAAAATCTTCATTTTTATAGTCTAGAAAGAAAATCCAAGTAAATCTTGAATAATCATCAACTAATATACATATATAATTTACTATCCAAACTTTCTATTCTGGAAGGTCCAAACAAATCCATATGGATAAGTTCTAAAGGTTTACATGTAGCAATTTCTTTAATAGATTTGAAGGATGATTTGTGATGCTTACCAAGTTGACATGCATCACAGAATCTATCACTTTCAAATTTGAGACTAGGAATATCAGAAACTAATTGTTTCTTAGATAACTTATGTAAAGAATATATATTGAAATTTCTAAGTCTTAAATGCCTAATCCATGATAAATTTATCATAGAAGTTAAGTAGTTTACTTTTTGTTTACACAAGGAATTTAATTCCATGGTATAAACATTATCAGTTCTAAGTGCTCTAAATTTAAGCAATTTATCTTTAAAAACTGAACAGAAGTTTTTAGATAAATCAACACAATAACCATAATCACATAGTTGAGAGATACTTATCAGGGATTTTTTCAATCCTTGTGCATAGAGTACTTTATTGATAGATACAGCTTCTAGATCTCCAATAGTTCCAATGAAAATAATTTCACCTTTGGAATTTTCACTAAATGTGACTAATCCACTACCCTTTTGGGTTAGTGTTCTAAATTTTGATGAGTTTATATTCATATGCCTAGATCAGCCACTATCCATATACCATATTTCTGTTCAGCTTCTATGACCTTCTTCCTGTAAAGGCATTTAAAAAAAAGTTTGTTTTGGTACCCATATTTTGTTGGGTCCAGTGGTTTTAGCTAGAAAAGACTTGGGAATACAGACTTTCTTTGTTTTTTTATAATCAATAGAGTCATTCAAACTAATTTCAACAAAGTATTTCTTAATCCCACTTATTTTTTGTTGCCTTAAATAACAGTTTCTAGATATGTGAAATTTTGTTCCACAGTAATTGGAAATTTTATCTTTTGTACTTGGAACAAAATAGTTCTTATATAGTTTGGGTTCCTCACCTTTACTGCTTATTACATACCTTTCCTTTTTAATCACATTCTTTCCAAAAATTTCATTTAGTGTATTTTCACCTTTGGTAAAAATAAGAGCTGCATTTTTGTATGTTTCTTATTCTGTTTGTAATGTTTTTATTTTAGTTTTATTATCTGTACAGTTGGTATTTGATGAGTTATATTTTTCAATTAACTCTTGATGTTGTTTTAAAAGAGTGTCTCTTTCTCCTAAAACAGCAGTGTGAATATTTTTCAGTTATTTATGCTTCTTAAATAAGGAATCATATTTATCTTCCAGCATATTTTAGTAGGCTGAAAGTTTATTATTTGAACAACTAGAACTAGAATCAGAATCAGGTGAGTAATAAGATTGTACCTTATCAGCTTCTGCCATTAATCACATATTTACTTTTAGATATGATTCTTCCTTTTCTGATTCAGACTTTGATGAGCTGCTAGAGTATTCAGAAACACTCCAAGTAGCTTTCATTGCTCTTTTTTTCTTCCATAATCATTGTTTTTGAAGAAAAAAAATCCTTTTTCTTTTATCCTTTTAATTGAGTACAGTCAGGTCTTATATGGCCCATATCCTAGTCCAATCCACCAAATCTCAACTCCATGAGCTTGGTGATTTTTACTATTTGGTACTCTTATAAATAGACCATCCACAACTGAGTATAAGAAGTTGATACCTTTACAAGTTGAGGTTAAAACAGAGCAATCTAGTTCATACATAGAACTGAATACACTGTTTATATGAGAAAGAAATTACTCAAAATAAATAGATTATTTGTCTTGAAATAATTTCCTATTGTTCTTCACAATTACAACATCATGCAACTGATAGTATATGGATCATTGTCTTCAGAAATAATGATCTTCATGTAGAAGTTATTCTTAGTTGATCTGATTGTAGTTGATCTTTAAATGAATTTAGAAACAACAATAGAAGTATATTCACAATAGATAATCAATTTAGAATTGGTGAATCTTCAACAGGTTTCTTCTTCTTTAGAAAAATAGATTTTGTGGTTCTTTGTAACAATAGATCTGTAAATATCGAATGTCTCTGTAAATTATAGTCCTGAAAAACTCGAGAGCTTGTTATTCTAATATTTTTCACAATGATCCATTTTTCTCTATATGTAATTCAAAATAACATAGATATATATAGAATAACTATGATCATTTTCCTTTTAAAAATTAGATCCACAAAATTTGCCTTTAGAATTACAATATTCAAATGTTTGAATAATAGAGCAATCATAACTCCCCTGAATATTCGGCATGAAAATCTCTTATTAAATAAATCCTTTGAAACAAAAATAAATGGATTTGAATTAGTAAAATATGTGATTTAAAATCCATCTTTTAATGTGTCTTGAAATCATCCTAATAATCTGCATAAAGACCATTGCTTAATAAAGTCGTAATTTAAATCTTCGACTCCAAACGTAGGGTTGAACTACATAGCATGCATTCTCTAAAAGTAATGTTCACAACGTAAGGTTGATCATCCATTCTTCCAATGTAAGGTTGATCATCCATACTTTTCTCTTCAACTCTCAAATGTATGGTATATAATCCATACTTTTATCAACTTCTAAATATAAGGTACATGATCCATACTATTTGATAAAACGTAAGGTTGTTTACAAAAGTAAGGTTGATGAACCATACTTTTGAGAAACAAACATAATGTTTCATACTAACATAGGGTTATTCTTCCATAATTTTCAAATATACAAAATTTAGGGTTTTTTCCAAATGTAGGGTTCTTCTTCCATACTTTTCTGATATCCCAAATGTAAAGTAAATGACGGATTCTATCCTTATGCTACACTCCTTAATGTAGGGTATGAATAGTGTTTCCAGAACATGCTAATACACTAATTTTTTTTTGAACATGTAGAGCATGAAAATTGTTTCCAGAACACGCTAAAAAGATTTCTAAACACTTTATCAAATATTCCTCGCTGATTAAACACTTTAATATTATTCCAAAATAGAGAAATAAAGAATATTAATTTCCGGAAATATAATCAAAGTAAAATCATTAGAATAAAAAATAAGAGTATTTATGAACATAAAAATAATCATAAAGAAATAGAGTATTGTTCTTAACAATCTCCCCATAGTAATAATAAAGTATTGTTGAAAACATCACTTTCTCAACAAGAAGTACTGGGTTAGATGAAACCCTTTTCCTACAATTCCTCCAACTACTTATTGAGTTCTTATAACTCTAGTGTAGCCATCCTATAAGGAGGAATAGACACCATTTCTTCTTCTAACACAAGATCAAGAGATAAATCTACCTCTCTCTGGAGGTAAACTAGAAAATTCCTCTGGAAAGACATCACTGAAATGTTCCACCACTGGTGGAAATTCCATCTGTGAATTCCCCTGGTCATCTAGAAATAAACCAACAATCTGGGCAGTAATTACTCCCAAACAATGATTCTCAATTCCATCTCTTCTCACCTGGATATCCCCTTCTCCCTTGTGTAGAAAAGACCCACCCTTTGGTGATGTGAAACTCACTCTACAGCGATAGTAGTCAACAAATTCATGAAAGGATAACAACCAGCCCATTCCAAGAATGAAATCATAACCTGTAATCTCTAAGTCATAGAGGTCCCATAAGAAGTGACACCCACCGACCTCAAGATGTCACTCCTTGTAATGACGCACACTATCCATCATAATCCATAACAGAGTGTCTAGTATCATAACATCATAAATAGTGAAGATACAAATCCTGAGGCTCTCCATAATGGAAACAGATATGAAACTATGGGAAGAACCTGTGTCAAAAATATTAGAAGCTAAAACTGAGGAAACTAGAATCAAACCTCTATCTATATAGGGTCTGCGATCCTACTCCTATTGGTTCTAATCCATTACAAAATTCTAACATGTACCAGGGCCCGATGACCCTGCATGACTACCCTGAGCTGATCCACCCTGATGTCGCTGAAAACTTGTATCCTGACTACCACGGCCACATCCACCTCCTCATCCTGAACTTTCTAAAAAACGCTAGTTTTCTGGCTGAGTAGAAATGGGTGGTTCTACTCCAGATTATGGAGTCCAAATAGAACCCGTTTCACCAGCTGTTGGTGAGAAAAATTGGTAGAAATTCTGAATAAGATCCATCTTTCCACAAGATCAGCACTCAACTGGGTATCTCAGGCACTGAGGTCTCATGTTCCCACTCTTTCAACACGAGTAGCATCTCACCTAGTTAACTGCAGATACGTCCCTACTACTAGAATCTCTACATGAAGGCTCCCTATGATGATTCCTGCTATCAAATGAAGTATTATCCCTGTATGTTGAACCACCCTGGCTCGTAGCTCCCTACTCCCTCAAATTCTTCTCAGTAATCAGCACCTAATTTACTATAGTAGTCACTAAAGTTAGCCTGAAAACATTCACCTATGATCAGATGTCATACCTGAGACCATCCTCAAACCGCCTAGTCAAATATAAATCTTCACCTCCAAGAATAGGTGTGAAGCACTTAAGCTATGTAAAATGAGAAGAGTAATCCATCACTAAAAGAGAGACCTACTCCAAGTGCATGAAATCTCAGTCTTGATTAGCCCTCAACATCTCGGGGTAGAAATAATCATAGAAGTTCCTCTAAAACTCTTCCCAAGACATATCTCGATGATGTCCTATCTGTGAGATAACATCCCACCATCTCTTGGAGGAATCTCATAGCATGTACATCGTGAGTTTCACCCTCCTCTCCAAAGGCATCTGTATATGCACGGAGATAGAAATCACAGCCTCCAACCATGACTCTGCAGCCTGTGCTCCTCCATCACTAGAAAAAGTGGGAGGGTGTTACTGCTGGAACAAATGTGTCCGCTCTTTCATAGTAGGGATAGGATGTGGTGCTCCCTGTAAATTTTGTATCATCATCGTAAAGAATTCACAAAACTATGCATCAACACCTGTGTTTAGTATAACATAAAGTACCAAGATATGAATGATCGGAGGATCTTCTGGTAGTCCTTGATCTACCATTTTCAGTGTCTGGTCATTGCCATGTACCTGGCGTACAACTGGAGGATGTCTTGGCGGCATGACTCTGCAAGGTAAAGCACACACCTCTATTCAAGATTATCAGGGACTACAATTCAGAAGTACAATAAATGAACAAGAGGAGAAAGAATTTAAGTTTTACAAAATAGGGTTACATGGCGTGTATAACCACTACACAGTGTGTTTTCTTAAGCCTTAACATGGCCGTATACCTCTTCCAACCTGGTCATGCAACACCCCTACACACGACATGTTCTTCTTGACACATGATATGTACTTGAATTTTCCCTCCTTCCTAGTTTATTCTAAACTTCTATAACTACATGGTTCTCTCCTAGTGTAACACTACACAGCATGTTAAACCTTTTCATGGAATGTAATACTTAAGTTCTATCAATCCGTGTCATTATTCACACGATCAGATACACGGTTGATCACCACATGGCCTATACAAGCTATACACGGTGTGTACCATCCGAATTTCATCCACCCATGTCATTAGTCACACGGTCAGATACATGTTCTCTTCAGAACGGTGTGTACTTTCATTACACGGTGTGTTCTACCAAACTTTATCAACCCTGTGTCTCTTCTCACATATTCATTCACATGGTTGAAGAATACAAGGAGTGTACATGTTGTACAATACATGCACTTAATAAAGTTGTTTCCTTGAGAACATAAGAACACATGGTGTGTGTTTATACCATCACACATCCTGTTGTCTATGTTTCAGGATAGTATAACTCTAAAAATTCTCTGGAACCCTTAGAAACATAAATTTTTTTTCAAGGCATGACACATTTCAACTCATGGGATCCCATACTCCCCGAGAATCAAAATTTGACCTCCTTTTTCACATCACAACTTTAAAATATTCAATTAAAGTTCAAACCCGATCCACCAAATTATGATCCAAGTGGGACCATAACACCTTAGGAACAAAAGTTTGGCATCCATCCAAATGAAAATTTACAATTTCAAATACCCTATAAAAATATAAGGTATTCTATCATGGTATATATCACAACATCATGCATATCTATCACATCATCTATCACAACAACATGCAATCAGTAATGCACCATAAATGGCATGACAATAATGCATGACATGTGATCTCTATCAAGTGCCTATATGATGCATGAGATGGAATACCCTTATCTCATTATGTTACAAAAGAAATATAACCACAATGATATAAATAAAAAAAACACAAAAAAATTGAATCACCCAATGGTGAAATCAAATCAACTGTAACAATTGGAAAACCAAAAAAATTGTAATATTCGAGGTAAATTGGATTTTCCCTATACATAGGTTAGCTATTCTTGGGAACATATTATTAAGAACTACTTATTCCTTCCTATCCCTATATATATGCTCTAAATATTAAAACAAAGTAGAAAATAAAATCCTTTGATACCAGTTTGTAACTTCTTGATTCCGGGTGCCGCCCAAAGGTGCCCTGAACCCAGTCGGTCACATAACCTCAAGATCATTTCTCCAAACACCAGAGGCTACCTACAAGTAACGAGGGACAAGGTAAGAAATTGGGGAAACTATTACCTCACTAGAAGATTATACACATCATAATAACCAATAATAAACAAAACTAGAAGCAGTAATACCATACAATAAAAGCAACAACAGAAGACTGATAGTAATATAAAAACTGGAGCACATATAATGATTCAGGTCACATGTGTCTAATAATGCATACAAAAAAGTCCCAATGATGAAGATGCAATACTAAAACCAAAGTACATAAAATTAGAAAACTTCAATATCATCGCAAGCCTCATCTTGGTCTCATGCTTTCCAGCTCCCACAGAAATCAAGTACCTGATGAAGAAGGGATCTTTCCCTCATCTATACATGCAACCATATAATCTATTTGGGTCCACAATAATAACCCAAACAAGGTGTGAGATGAATCCTAGTAGGAAAACATCATAAGATCTATTCCCAACTGCCAATGAATATATATATAAGGAAATATACAGAAATGAAGTAATAAACTAGGAAGTACTCAAAGGTAAACAATCTTACAACTTTCAATTAAATCCATCTACATTTATTAATTATTAAAATAGTTGAATAATTAAATCCCAGGATCTAACCTAAGCTATGTATCCTCTGTGTAATAGAAAAATATATGTCTTAGAAGACCATCTAAATAATCTCTTAAGAACAAGTTCATTCTTGTGGTTTAGCTTGGAAGATTCGTCACAATCATCCAATCACTAATAAACAACCCTATGGGAAGCTCTCATGGGCTAACCCCTTTGGTTTAACATAGCACTAATCAATTACAAATTTCCTCCTAGGTAGATCTCACGGTCTATACCCTTGGGTCCACATGATATCAATAAATTATAACATAAATGACCTATGAGTAGCTCTCATGATCAATACCCCCTAGGTCAACATAGCACAAATAAATCATAAAGGACCTCCTGGGTATCTCTTACAGTCAATACCCCTAGGTCAAAGTCTACACCAAGGATCTAACGATCCTTTTTAAGTAAACATGGAAACCCCCATAGTTTTACTGGTCCAAGGCTCTCATGGTCCATTGGAAGATCAGCGCGCACATCATAACAAGGCAACACATGTAATCTATGACTACTACTTGGAAAACATTCACAAGAATAACACATGAAATTCATATAACCAATCAAACTCCATCCTAAACAAAACAAGTCATAGAAACAAGGTACGCCTCATAGGAAACCTAGTCCAAACAACCATAATAGTCAAATAGGGAAATGTACACATGGGGTGTCCCGTTACAAGGTATAAACCCTTATACATAAGAAATCACCGTTTCTCAAACAAACAAACCATAACACGTATTAAACAGGGTCAAATTCCAAAGTACGCAATACCCCAAACATGGGTATTTGGAAATTTATGCATATATAATCCAAATATAATCGATGAAAGGAACAAACCACCTACCTTGATGTTACATGATGAACACTCTTGAACTTCAACCCTTGAATCGACCTAGAATGACGTAGATCTAAAAAAGGGGTAAAAATGATTAACCATCGATAACTCATGAGAGAGAAGGAAATATGGATAAAGGCTCTAGAGAAATACATAACTCATCGGGGGAATACAATTTAGCCAACAACGTCTCAATCTGAGCTCAGATGAAGAACTAGGAGGAGGTCAAAGTTCTTTGGTGTTTTGTCGCTCTCCTGTATGAACTCAGGGGAGAAGAAGGTGTTTATGGATGTGAGACGCGACCCTGCACCAATTTATCAAATAAAAAGAAAAATACATGGCGTATTCATTTAATGTACACATCATGTACTAGCCTCAACCAGCCCCTGCTTTAATCGGTCTACCAAGTCACCTACATGGCCATGTACTCAACCGTTATACAGCTAGTACACGGCTGTACACAGTACCTGAGTACATGGAGTGTACTCAAAAGTACACGGCGTGTACTTATAAAATTTCCCAATTCTCCCTTTTTTCCTAAAAAATGACCCGAAATAAGGGTCCATACCTAAAATAATGATCTGGGTTCTTACAAAACCCCACCAAGTGATGATAAAGAAATGATATAGGATTACACCTCATTTCATACTAAGGTATCACTAAACATTATCTATGACTAATCCCATGGAGGGGATTACAATCCTATGATCAAGATGCATTAACTCAATGCACCCTCATAGGGATGGACCAAGGGAATGCACCCAACTTATATTACTCTATACTAAAGAGATAAAGGTTATCGGCCTTCCCTAGAAAAAGTATGCAGTGTGTTTTGGGAGTATACATCATATATCTCTATGTTAGGAACTACCCATGTAGTTTTGTCCCACCTGTCATGAATTTATCAAAATACATGGTGTGTTATTTAAAATACATGGTGTATAGAAATTAGTCTAGCACTCAGTTCACAATATGGTCTAGCTTGTGTACTATAGCCCATTCCCATATACTCAGGTTGTGCTTATGTACACTAGATTTGTCTAAGTACTTGTCAATGTCTGAGTACATGTTCATGACCTTGTAATCTATCCATGATCATGTTTCTATCTATGTTTTTTCCCATGTACCACTAGAGTACATGTTGAGAAATCAGTATCAGATAAAACAATACATGGTTGGTCCCACATGAGATGTGATATTTTATTTCCATTGAACCCCTAGTTTATCTTCAGGCTACACATAATATTGTCAGGATTTTTATAGAACATTCTGATTATTCATGCATCTTCTATTCAATACACTATCACTATAGATTAATCCACTAATCTCACAAGGAAATAATGTATCTAGCTTGAATGAACCTTTCTGTCACCAGTGTTTGGATTCTGGTAATGAAATTTATTTAAGAATCATCTCTCATCACACCACACCAATTCCACATAACAAACCACAAATGGGGTTTCCTAAATTGTTCGCAATCCACCAATGATTGTACATTTTCATTATCACCCCTAAATTACTCTGTCGATCATTAAACCAAACCCATGGTGTTTATTTTTTGTGTCATTGAATGATCATGTAAAGATCATTCACTGGGTATTGGTGGAGCCACTATCCAAATAAAATATTGGTGATGATTTTCTGAAGAAAAAGGGAAGAAAAGCATAAAATATAACAAGAAAAATAGACCACATCCTTTTTTCAGGTTGGCCTCAATTTATTCTCATTAGAATGATGAAAAAACAAAACATAAAATGAAATATCAACTCTAAATCTCTTAGATGATAAAAACTTCAATCATAATCATCCATTGATCTATAAATCCATTTTTTCAATAAATTTATTTGAGTTTTTAATGGGATAGAAAACATGATAAATCTAATTAAAACAACACCCTACTTTGGGTTCAGATTGATCACAAATTAAGAATGACTCCATGTCGCATTCATTGGTGAGATAAAAAAATATATGATTGGTCCACTAATTTCCAATCTAATATCCATCATTGATCGTCTCAGAATCCTACTCAAATTTCTCTCTCGCAATACCTAGGGTTATATAGCTAACCCTACGGATTTTGTATAAGATTATCTAAATAGAGTAGTGTTTTGGTTTAGACTTAATTATAACAATTAAATAAATATTTTAATTTATTTAATTATTATTTTACCCATGATAGATCTCAATCTGAACACCCAATGCATACAAATATAATATCACTCCTAGGGTAAAATCCACATTCCAAATTCATTGGATGTCTCATATTATGATCTGAGAATCTATTCAAGAGTCATTACATTATTTATAAAAAACTCTCATGCATGATATAATTTATTTAATATTTATATTATATTCATAATGGGCCTATCTGGACCTTGAAATCTTGTGCTAACATAATGACTAGCTTCAAATATATTACATAAAATATTCAAAAAAATTATAATGTAAAATTTAATTCATTACACGTGAACTTGCCCACTTTTTCCAATAATCTAAGAGATAAATACATGAAATATAACCACAAAATAATAATCATAGAGAAACATGAAGATATAATTGGGAATTTGTTAAAATAAATTCCCCTTCCCTAGAAACACTATGATCCACTATACAAATGTTTTTCAGGCATTGGAATTATTTCTCATCATGATTCCTATCTATCCTATCTTGATTCTAGTGAATAAAAAATTATAAAAAAAATTGACACTCCATTAATTTCACTTTGTAACACCACTGACCCAAACCACCCATTCTAGGTCAAGATTCCACATAACATCATGCACACTTACCCATAAGAAATAGGCTATCAAATAGTGGTGATGTCATAGGCGTCAAAATGGGGTGAATATTACCTCATAATGTTATATCTAATTATTATAAATAAATAAGAACTAACAATACATAACTGAATAAAAAACCCATAACTATAAACCAAAAGCATTAAAGAAACAATATTCATGCAATATCAAGATGACATTTAATAGTAACATACCTTAAATAGGATCCAAACATGTATTTGATCAATGTACTTAGCTAAAAAAATATATAAATATAAATGATTCATGATAGAAAATGAACATAGAGTTTTTTCTAGAATATCTTGGGTCTATCATAATCATAATTATTAATTTCCCGATATAAGGCCCTTGCATTTTCTATATCCTTGACCATAAAGTCTATATCCTCACTGATATTCCAATTGAGATTGTGATTATAAACCCAATAGGCCACCACAAATGCATCCATATCATAAGTACATCTTGAGTATATAAAGATTTGTTCAATGACTATAATTAAAGAATATGTAATCATGTTATTTGTTGGGTCATTGTGTACTAAACAGACATCCAGTAACCACAGTCCTACTTGATTTAGTATAATTTTGGGAAACATTGAATATCATTCCATTCACATAATGTGATCAAGCTAGCAAAATTCATCCAATAAATCAACCATATCATCAATGGATAACCAAAATCATATCAGAACGTGGTAAAATATATCATCCCATGACTCAACCTTCTCAAAATGGATAGCCAAATATAATCAAAACAATTAGCACCTATTTTTTCATGACTCAACCATCTCATTAATGGATAAAAACTAAATAATAATTCTAAAAAACACCTATCAATACACCAAGAAAAATATTTGAGTTCTCATAAGGGTGCACACACACCAACATTCTAAACAAGTCACATAGCAAAATTATAATAGGGATAAACACGTATCCACAAGAAAATAAAGTCATGAGGCATAGTTATTATAAGGATACACATGGAACCACATGCCAATTAAGTCATGGATCTTTATATAAATGATGTTTCATGGTAAAAACATCCAACATCAAGAATAAGAGAGCTTATTGACCATGAAACGCTTCTAGAATCAAGAAATAAGAAACAAATATATAGTTTTAGCCCTAAATTAATCATAAAAAAATTACATCAATAATAAATAACAATAAATAATCATATAGGGTTATGATAGGCTTTAACTCATTGAACTATAACTTCTATAATGAACGTGGCTTTAAAAAGATATGGGATGAGTAGGATGGAGACAAACCCAAAAATGAAATCCTCTATATTATTTTAAGTCATTTCATGGATGAGGATAAGGATGGATAAGTAAAATAGTGGTTTTTCGTGAAATTAAAAATTATCCCTTACAAGAAAAACCATTTATGAGGCCATGGATGAGACTTTGGTCACTGCTAATAGTTATCTTGGTTCTAAAAACCTGTAGGGATTTTTCTTAGACCACTAACTGGTTGATGTTTCCTCATATTCTATCCACTATCCCCTACAAAATTTTAGTTAAATTTCATCCCTCATTCCCCTAGAACTATATCCCAATCATCCATGATACTTAATTAGGCAATAGTGTATAAATTTCACAAGATTTGAAAGAAACAAATAAAATATAAAAAATCTCAAATTCATGGGGTGTTATAACTGGATACACTAAGAGTTAATTATGTAATATATTTATATGTTATAATACCTTAAAAACTATAAATAAAAATATATGAATGTATTAATATTTTATTTTAATATAAACATCAATTTTTTAGTCTATCATTTTCTATTATTTAGTAATTTTATTTACCTATGAAAATAAACTATTTTATAAACCTTGCCTCAATGATATGTATATATTTAATAGATAAGTGGGTAAGCCTATGACTTGGTAGTGGACTATTCATAACCTTGTAATTTCATGTGACGATTTTACTAATTCATTGTTACATTAACATAATTTCAACTTTACATTCCATGGAAATAGATTATTGGATAAACTGGGTATTAACCCTCATGTACATGAACAATAATTTCCATTAAAGGTTTAATATAATTTTTTCATATGAAATATTCATTCTTAAATATTTAAAAAAATATAAAATATCTAATTAATTAAAAATTAAAAGAAGAATTCACACCCTAATTCACCCCTACTAAGGGTGTTTTAGTCCAAAGTTGTTTCAGTAAGTGGTATCAAAATTAAATTTTCTTTCATGTATAATATATATAAGGGATAGACATTAATCATTACATAATATTTATTTTTAATTAAATGGTCTATTCTATTACATTTGAGGAACTTTTCTGGTCTATAGTTTTCGATAATTAGGTAATAACACATACATATCAAACCATATCTTACAAAGTGGACACCTCTAATCAGTATCTATTTTTTTCTATTAAAATAAATATTTAAAAAAGAAACATTTTTTCATGAAATATCTTCACAAATTTGATCTTGCCTCATAATTCTTCCTACTCATCCTTAAACCCCATAAAAAACATTTTAAAATGTGGTATGACCACAAAAAGCTTAGTAAGGGACATAAAATAAGATATCTGATAGTCTAGTGAAAAAAATGAAAACCTATGAAATGTTTACCTTTATCTAAATTTTCTTTTAGTGAATTAAATAAATAATTTCCATTTATAAACACATAAACTTTTGGTTCAAATAAAACCTTTAAAACCTATAGAAATAAAATAAAACCCCTTTTAGAAATGTAGATAATCACATCCATAACATGTATTAAACATGTTTTAGAAATAACTAGAGACCGGATAAATCCATAGGATAAACCCTATGAATACTCCCTCCTATAATATTAAGATATGGAACATTACCCATTTTATAGAAGAGCTATTTGGGTGCACCTATATTATAAGCAGTGTTGAGCTCACTTATTTTTCATGAGATATAATAAGGATCAGCCCTTCATATAAGTTATATCGGGCTTACTTATTTCCCATATATATTTATCAATTATCATATCATGAAGAATACATTTTTTTCTTTCACCATTTAATTATAAAAACATTGAACATCTCTTTTAAACCCATATTCAAAACACTTTCAGATATTGAAATTTCATTTTCTTTTAAAAACACATTTTCAATAAAAAATATAAAGAAAATGGAAAATAGGTTTTTCATTTTAATAAAATATGAAATATTATAACGTAATACAAACTTAAAATAATGTTTTTTAGTTGTAGGAAAATACATTCAAGTTTTATACATTAAGAACATTTATTTTATATTTTTTCAAAACATTTATATAAAACGTGTAAAAAGATTACTTTTGAAAACACTTTAATTAAATTTAAAATAGATATAATATATAATTTATAATTATTTAATTTATATATAAATAAATCCTTAAAATAAGTTTAATAAATATGAACATAGAATAAAAAAAGTTAAAAGGGAAATTTAAAAGAATATTTTTAAAATAAATTACCTTACCTTGTACCAAATATGTCATTTTCATTCCTCATATTCCTGAATAATAAACATATGTTAATTATTTAATTTCATGATAACTTTTTTAAGTTTGTTATTAATTTTATTTCAATTATTACCATTTTATTTTCAATTACTTAATAAATTATTTCCTCATCAAATGTTTTGACAATATTCGACTCATATGTCTAAAATGACATCAGTAGGTTGACTATCTTCAAAGAGTTAATTATTCTATTACCTATAGAATGATAATAATTAAATAATTATAATTTTTATATATAAATTAGTCATTTATAATAAACCATGAGAGACAGTTATGAAAAATGAAAAATGTTAAAATCATCGAGATGGTAGGTCCTACGTATGCATGTGTAACCTTTCCATTTTTCAATGATAATTATGGAAAGAAGGTAATTATTATTTTATATTTATAGAATTATGATAATATAATAAATATAATATTATTTCTTTAAATAAAATTATATATATAATACATGTGATGTGGTGATGAAAAATGAATCACATCACTTTGTGGAGGTGGTATTCCACACGCACACAAGAACAGCATTATCCTTTTTTAGAAAATTAAAAGGTCAAAAAATATATGATATATTATATTTTATGAATAGTAAATATATATTTAATATAATATATAAATATTATTTGAATAACTATGTATATCCATAAGTGGCAGTGATGGAGAATGAATTATATCAGTCTACGAGGTGGTAGTCCATTGTACACACAAACAATAAATTCTATTTCAATTTGGTTGATGTTAGAGATATATATAGGTTCTTTCATTAACATAATAAAATATAAATATACATGAGATAATTATGTTATTAGATATTCATAGTTAATAAATATTTAATGGTTATTTAAGAACAAGTAAAACAAAAATGCTCGCTTAGGAACTATAACTCTTTGTCAAACAACATCATTTTCTTTACACCATAATACCTCTAATGATGGTATTATTCCCAAAACAAGGCCACTAGGATGTATATTGGGATTTAAGGAAGGGATTTTTGTATATATTGGATAAAAAAGTATTTTTTTAGAGTGATGAATTTAGAAGAAGAGGTTCCCATTTATAAGAGAGGGGTGGGACACTCTTTGAATTTATTAAAATATTAAATTAATATAAATTAATTTTGAAGTCATAATGGCTCCAAATTAATTATATTAGAAGATAATATTATTATTATTTGTAATCATCTCATCCAATAAAATTTGGACAAGTTTGGATCAAATTGTTACCCTTATCATTTTGCTTTAACCCTTCGTTAACCGTTTTTATATTTATGGTGATATCACTGTTTTTTACTCACAAGGGGTTAATATAGTTATTATAAAAGAAAAGACATCCCATCAATAGACCATGGTTGATATTTTCAAGATCTTACCAATCACTTTTCCAAAGGTAATATTTTATGGAATTTTAAATCATTTAATAAATTATTATTTATTATAAAATAACATTAATGATGCTTTTGGAACTATTATTGTTATTATTGTTATTAAATAAAAGCATGTGACATTCATTAATTAATATACAATTAAATATTATAAATTTCAAAATAATGTGTAAATGATAAGAAAATGAAATATATTCTACCTTTGGATAATTATGGATGTTTTATACTCATTCAATAAAATTAAGGCAAGTAATATGGTTATTTTAATGATTTTATTTTTAACTTTAATTACATGATTCACCCTTTCTCATGATAAAAAAAATTACTAAGGTTACTATTCATAATGTCCAAAAATAAAAGGGTCCTATTTATAAAATTTTTACCCACTAATTATAAATATAAAATCCATTTTTCAAAATTCAAAACACAGTAATATAGTAAATTAATTTAAAATTAAACCAACAAAACGTTATGAAAAACAATTTTTATGAAAAATGAACTTTTTAAAGTATAAATTGTTTTTATATTAAATTAAAATTCAATTTAAAATCCATAATTGTATTATTTTAAATAAAAAACTAATAAAATTTTAAAACTAATCCAAAATAGAATTTTAATTTTTAATTAATTTAAGAGAAAATAAAAATCAATATTTTTCAATATCCAGTGAAAATCATTCTTTCTGAAAATTCTCAAAAATTCATCCTAATATAATTTTTACATGTTGAAGTAAAAAATAAAAATTATTTTTTCAAATTAAAATTTAATAATTTTAAAATTAATATTTTATATAAAATGTTATAATAAAAGAGTTTACCCAAACTATTTACTTAATATATTTATAATGAATATAACTATATATCTCGTGAATACTAAAAAATATGAAAATGATTTATTCTATCATTACCTGGGTTGTTACATTCTTCCCCCTTTTGTAAATTTCAGCCTCACAATTTTACTCATAACGTAAATAATTGGGAATATTTTTCCCTTAATGATTTTTCATACTCCTTTGTTACTTATTAAACCATATAGTTTCTCCAAAAAACCTTAAAACATGGTGAATCAATTTATTCTTTAACACATTATCTATAGATTGAAGAATCTAAATTATCTATTCCTAAAAGGAAATTTTCTCTTCCAACTAAAATACCTCATGAAACAAAACATGGGATTAATCTAGTACATATTTTTTTAACATCAAAACTTAAGAAACAATATTTACCTATGATAAACTGGTAGGCAAGGATACTCGGTAGGAAACTGATGAAAATTTGTCTAGGATTTCATATGGTCCAATGAATTCTGGAACTAGAAAACCCTTTTTACCAAAATACATCATAATTTTCCAAAGAGATACATTAAAAAAAAGATGATCACCTACATAAAAAGAAATATCTTTTCTCTAATTATTCACATAACTTTTCTGCCTACTCTGAGCCATCCTCATATGTTGTCGAATCGTATTCACATTCTCAACCATTTCCTTTACCAACTATATCCCCATCAACTTCCTTTCTCCCTCTTCATCCCAAAATAATGGAGTTTGACACCAATTTCCATATAATTCCTCAAAATGTTCCATTTTTATACTATAATGAAAATTATTATTATATGAAAACTTGACCCAATAAAAATGATGATCACATATTCCTAGGTAATCCATTGGATAAGCATGAAGCATGTATTCCATGGTCTGAATCATTCGATCTAAATATCCATCAGATTGAGGATGAGAATTAAAAGACCCAAAATTATCATATAGAAATATTAGATCTTAGTAGAATGCTATTGATTACTTAACATAACAAACCATTCTAGAATCATTTAGGTCTAATACCTTCAAAATCATAGAAAAGTAAAAATTTGGTATATATGTGAGTTATGTCATCTTTTACTATGTTCATTAACTATAACCATTCTTAAATATATCATACATAATACCATTGATCATATCCTAGGGAAAGTAAATATAAGAAAGGGTGAGATTAGATGCTCAGTGAGGGTAAACAAGGGATATATCAATACAACATGAGTATATAGGTATAAGGACATGAGAATAACATCTGGAAACTGTACCATCTATATCATAGATCATAAACATGGTTCATGGAATAAATCTTGGTATTTTATAAGACATGAATCATGAGCTATGTGAGTATAAAATTGGAATAAGACATTGGTTTATGGTATACACATATGATTATAACATTATGAACATGTAAAAAAAGAAACAGGATCAATCATTTCATTAAGGACATGAAATCAGGCCCTCACATAAACTTATGGACATGAAACCAGTTCCACGCATAAACTTATAAACATGAAATATATTTCTATGCATAAAATTGTGAACATGTAATCTATTTCATGCATAACACTATGAACATGTAATCAGGTTCATACATAATGTTGTAAAAATATAATCATGTTCATGCATAACATTTTGAAAATGTAATTTGGTTCATTAATAACATATTTAATCATGATTTATCAATATTTACCCATTTAATCTATATATATATATGAGAAAGCTCAGGGTGGTGGCTCTACACTCTCCTGGATAGGTGACCCCAACTAGGGCTTCTCTTTTTCTAGTGTATTGGTGGGTTTCTCCTCTCAACAAAGAAGGTGGATTCTATGATCGAGGCTGTGATCTATGGTTTATTATTTTTGGATATAGAGGCAGAAATGTTCTTCAATAATATCTTATGACTTATAAACTTCCTTCTTCTACTTAAGATTGTTTGAAGGAATTTCCAAGTTTCAATGTTGTGTTTTTTCTTCTTCATCCATTCACATCCCCATATCTGATTCAGATCTAGGATTTAACTTCTTTGATCAAATGTTGTGGTGTGTATTTTTTGGGCTCATTAGTCTAATGAAATTCCCTATTGGAATTTGTTTCAGGTGGTGTCTTGGAATCCTTTGGGTGGCCATGGTGATCTCGAGGATTTTTATCATCGTTTTGAGTGTTTTTGCGATTATGGACACTAGTTTCTTCTGGTCGGCGGAAGGTGCTAATTTTATCTTTATCAAAGTCATTATCTATAGCTGGTTTGGTTTCAATTAGTTAATGGAGGCATCTCTTGATTGGATATGTGTGGGGTAGTGCACCGGTGGTCTTCTGGCCAGTGAATGGGTTATTTCATTGACATCAATGATAGTTTTAGGAGTGATTCGCATGGATTTCATCATGTTCGCCATTGGTCTTCTTGGTCTTATTTGTTCTTGAGGTGTAATATTCATTATGGGTACTGTATTTCCTTGTTACATTTGGAAGTGGCACAACATTTTTTAGGTGCCTCTAGGTGGGATCCACTAAATAGGGATGGGTGTGATGACACCCATCATTCGCCCACTCATCATCACTATTGATGGATATATGGGTACCTTTGCTTTGACATTTTCTTAGTTTTTCAGTCTAACTTTTAATTTCATTTAGTTGAAAATTTTGTGAGTTCATTTCATACATTCTTAAGTGGTCGTCTTGAAAGATGGAAGGGTGTGATGGAACCTTTCATCCGGATCTCCTCCACATTTCTATTTTGTTTGGAGAGGTGCTTTTCCACGTTTTGTTTCCAGTATGGTGCAACTTCTTGGAAGAGGGGGTGACATGTAATTTTGAATAATCTAACTATTTTACTATCTGTATTGGGAGAGGATGAGGGTTATTTGGTTATTTATTTGATATTTTCTTCCTTGGGACTTTCATAAAATTTTTGACCTTTGTTTCTTTTGTTTCTATTAGGAATTTTTTTCATTTTCTTGTAATGTTTTCCCACTTTCCTAGTTCTAAATAGGTTCTATATTTTTTTATTTCAATAAAGGGGGCTTTACCCTCAAACTTTTTCAAAAAAAACAAATGTATTATAGGTAGATATAGGTCTCACTCGTCTCATAATGAAAACCATACTTATTTGTGCCACAATATCATAAAAAATTCATCATACCATCACATCATACCTGTGTAATGAAAATGGGTTTCATAATCATTTCATCAATTCACTCTAGAATAACCCAGGAAAAATAAATGGGTTTCATAAACATTTCGTAAACATAAACATTAACCATCCAGTGAAACATTGTGTATGGTATCATCCAATCTTATCCTCAGTAAATCGTAAGTAACATAAAAGGATGTCATATTAGATGAAAAATGTTTTTCAAATAACACATGGAACATTTCATGAGGAAAATAGCCTTCCCACTATGAAAAAAGTTTTTTAAAAGAATAAAATATTTCCAAAATACGATTCTTTAAAAACAACCTTGGAAACTTATAAAACAATCTTTAAAATCATTTAAAACATTTCTTGAGGAAAATATTTTTTCCAATTTAAAAAATAGTAAAAACTCATAAAATATTTTGGAATTAATTTTCTTCTGAAAATATACTTTAAAACTTATAAATGATTATTTAAAACAATGAGTTTTTTAGGAAAGAGGGAAATAACATTCATGACATACACATTATAACAAAGATTCCTTTCACATTTTTAATAAATTCCAAATAATTCTTGTTTTTGAAAATAATATGAATATTCCTTTTAAAAAACTTTGTAAAAGTCAACCATGGGTAAAAATTTCTATAATAAATCCTTTTGATAATGTTAAAAAAATTTAATTTTTTTATAAAACATACATATGGGGGAAAAAGGGTGTTCGAACAAAAAGAGAAATAAAGTTGATTTTTATTAAAAACATTATTTTGAACTATTTTGTACATAAAGAGAATAAAATGAAGTGAAAAATTTATTCTCATTAAATAACCATAGGAGAATAAATTTCATGATTTTCTTGAGTATATATCATAATATTTCATTATTAAAATCATAAATATAAACAATCAATGAGATTGTATCGTAAAACCCTTACCACTTTGGTAAATTTGAATTGTAAGCCCCATGAAAGAATAACAATAAATGAAAAAAAAATAAAAAGATAATAAATAAATTCATGATATAAAATTTCAAATGGGTTTTATATACACCTTATAAAAGGGGATATATGCATAACACAACATATATCTTAAAGAAGTAAAATTGAGACAAAAATCCATTACTATATTGGTAGCTTTGAAATCGTAAACCCCATGAAAAATAGATAATAAATTGAATATGTAAACTCACATAATTTTATGGATAATAATCATAAAATAAATTCATGGGTAGTTTATATACCACATAAAAGAAACATGTGGTGAATATGGAATTTATCTCCCAGAAAATAAAAGTGAGGCAGAAATCCCTAACATTAAGTCCTAAATTCCTTCGTACAGATTCAAAACTCATGTATAATATATTAAAGTTTATTATAAATATATTATATAACAATAATAATATTTATCATACCAAATATTATTTACTTATGAGTTTTCATTACCTTTTTATTAACACTTTCATGTCAAAGTCATGTTTCAGGTAATAGTTGCTTCGTTTTCCATGTATGTTTTAATTTTGTAATTTAGATCTTATTAATTTGATCATAGTTAAATAATGTCTATAATTTTATACATAATATAAATATTATATCATTCATTATATTTCTATTTAGATTAGTCTATAAAAGTTAGATATATAAAATGAAATACATTATTCATAGATACGGTATGTCGTATGTACGCATGAATGTTGTTTCCATTTTCCTAACAGATGAAATAAAATAAATTTAATAAATATATTAACATTAAGAATAAATTTTATTCCATATATATGAAATATATTTAATAAATTTAGCCTTATTACCTTCCAGGAAAATCATTAGTAAAAAATCAATCAAATCTCTTCATGAGGTGGTAGTATGTCGTACACACAGACAATGTTATCGTATCCCACTCAAAATGGAATATAAAGAGATATATGAGATATAATATTTTAAAAAGTATAATTTTGTTTCAAATATAATATATGTTCATTTAATTTATATTTATTACCATCCAAATAAAACATCAATGAAAAACATGTCACATCATTTCGCGAGGCAGTAGTCCTCCATACATATAGGCGATGTTATTTTTTTCCAATGAGTTTAGAGGTAAGAAGGTAGATATGGTATTATAATTAAATTGGTATAATAATATCATAATTAAAATATATAAATATTAAATCCATTATTATTTCCATCCATGAGAGGTGGTGATTGGAAATGAATAACATTGGTTCATGAGGTAGTAGTTCGTCGTGCACACAATCAATGGTTTCATTTACAATTTGATGGAATGGGATATCAATATAAGTTATTATACTCACATAATAACATATCAGTATATTTTAAAATCATTGTTTTTATATCAACATAATTAAAAAATATATTAAAGAGTTATAATAATAAGTAAAACAAAAATGCATAGTTTATAACTTTACCACTTCTTCAGAAAACCACTTTAGGTTTAACATAATACCTTCCTAAATTGGATTTATGATCTCACAAAGGAATCTAGAATGTGGGGAGTGAATTAAAGAAGAAATTTTGGTAGTTATTGGCTAAACCAAATGATTTTGGAAGTGTGGATAGGATAGGATAGGGTGTAACATCCTGACCTAGGTGTCGCACACCAGTGCCCCAAGACAGTCAGTTATGTGACCTCAAGCACACCTCCTCATATGCTAGAGGTTTCTGACTAGTATGGATGGTCTAACATCAATCATGGGGAGAATATACCCTCTTTATTAAATTAGAACAATAGTGGAATAAATAAACAATAACCAAATTATATAACCAATAACAAAACAAAACCAGTATCACATGATGAAAAAAAAGTAAATAAAATATCCAAAACTAAATAGTAGATATGTCATTCCAAATACATGTAAAGTGTCAAAATGTAAAACCCAAAATAAAAAATACACTAAAAACACCCAATCGGGTCCTAAATCATGTATGGTTACCTCCTCTATGCTCCAACCTGACTCATCCATCTAACATATGGCCCTTGCCAATATCTTATTCTATAAACATGAATTCTATCCAGGTACCAATCAGGCATCCCATGTAGGGTGTGAGTATAACTCAGTAGTCCAACAGTAACAATGTATAACACAATATCTATTCAAAAATAGTGTATGGATTTTTATAAATAAATAATTAAAATATATTAGTAAACATTTATCACATTATCAATTATTCTTTAATTAACCACATAAACTCTCGGGTTCTCGAGGACACCCAAACCCTCAGTACCTACTTCGTCCCATTATAGAGTCTAAATCATATCATAAAAAAATGTTTAACATTAATCATTTAATTTAAAATCATATCATATCCAATTCGAACCAAATTCCAATGCCAACTCATGGGTGTAGAACATTGTGTCTAACACCCTATGGGTATTTGGAGTCTTGGTCCTTATCCCACACCTCAATAATCACATGGGAATTTAGAGTCTCAGTCCTTGTCCCATACTCACTATCTAATATGAGTATTTAGATCCTTAGTCCATATCCCACACTCATTTATCACTCATGGGTATTTGGAGCCTTAGTCCTTGCCCCGCACTCATTTATGACACATGGGTATTTAGAGCCTTAGTCCCTATCCCATATAATAAAAATCACATATGGATATTGGGAGTCTTGGTCCCTATCCCACACTCATATATCAATCAATCAAAAATATGTCACATATGTCACATAAATCAAGGTTAATAAATATTAACCCTCTTATCACATTTAATATCATGATATACCATTTCAACTATCAAAACAATTTAGGATTAAATACTTTAATCACATGGAATAAAATGAAAAATTCACTATTTAAATCATAAACCACTTTAATACATTAATTAATTCATCAATTAATTAATCCAATTCCACAAACTCAATATCCCATTAATTAATTCACCAATTAATTAATCCAATTCCACAATCCTAATATCCCATCAATTCCATAATCACAATATTCCATTAATTTATTAATTAGTTAATTAATATCCTTCCACCAATTGAACAATTATACAAACCCATTAATTGACCAAGTCCCTAACCCCATTAATTGGTCAATCCAATAATATCTTACTTAATTAATTAACCAAATTAATTAATTCAATTTATGTAAATAAATTACTAACTGTTCTATAGAAATTATACAATTACATACACATCATTAAAATCAAGACCTTGGTATTTGAACAATTGACCACATAACTCAAGATCATTGATGACACTCGCTAATGGAAATCCCCAATTTGTAGTGGAACAACCATGATCACAGTGAAGAACAAGATCTAGATTTGAACTCGAGAGAGTTATGGATCCTCAATCTAGGCATCAAATCATCAAGAATAGAGGTCATAAGGTCTTGGAATCTATCTGGGAGCCTCCAAAAATGAGATAAAACGTTTAGGGTTGAGTTAGGTCGATTTAAGATGAAGTTCAGGGGAGTTTGGAATTTTTAAAACCAATTTTTACATTAATTAAACCAATTTGTGCATGGTTTCTTAGGCAGGGGCACATAGTTTTCCAAATTGTGTGCCTTAAACATATTTCTCTTCTAGGGGGTACATGTTTTATCTTAAGAGGGAACATAGTTTGAAAACCATGCGCTATTCATGTGAATCCCCTCTATATAGGTTTTCATGGTTTGCTAGGCTGGGTGAACTATTTGGGAAAACAATGTCCCAACCATACAGAAACCCTCTTCCTTCTAAACTATCGAATTTTACCCAAAAAATCCCCAAGGAAAACCCCAAACAGATATACTCAAAATAACTAAAAATAGTACCTATAAATGAGCTTGATACATCTCTAGAAAAGATTGGGATCTTAAAATCTCTCCATCTTATGACAAATCATCCTCAATCTGTACTCCCAAGCATCTGTATGATTCTAGGTCAAAAAGATCAGGCCACTGAGCCCACATATCTGCTTATCTCTCCCAAGTTTTTTCCTGAACATAGTCATGATTCCACAATACGCAAAATATCGGTACAATATTTTCCTACAAAACTTTATCAATGAAATCCAAAACACATATCATATGATCCTTAAAGGACGTATCATTCTCAAAATCAATGTCATCCATAAAAATTTACATGAGAAGGGTTGGGATGATACAACAAATGTTGTGACCCATGAAAAATGTCGTCCATAGCACCATACCTCTATGGAAGATCCAATCGGTATGCCATTGGAACGATTCTCTCCACAACCTCAAAAGGTTCAATAAACCTAGGCATCAGTTTTCCCTATCTTTATATCATGTGGTGACCAAATCTAGGTGACACCTGAAGGAATTCACAATCACCCTCTATAAACTCTAGGGGTTATTAATGTCTATAACCATATGACTTCTATTTACTCTGATTTGTAGCCATACACTTCTGAATCAGCTAAACTCTCTTTGACATCTCTTACATGATACTTGGTCCCAATAGCTGTAACTCACCTACCTTTATCTGGAATAGAGGTAATTCTCATGGGATATTATAAAGTTCCTCATATAGTGACATTTGAATCTTTTCCTGATAAATATTATTATAGGAAATCTCATTAAAATCTTGGTACATCTCCCAAGACCCACGAAATTCTAGGACACACACCCAAAGAATATCCTCAATCACCTATATAATATGTTCTGACTTCCTATCTATTTGTGGATGGAAATCCATACTCAAAACCTGTTTACCCAGCAGCTTCTACAAGCCCTGTAAGAAGCATGAAGTATTGTGTGATTTACAGTTTGAAATAATACTCTATGGAACCTTGTGTATATAGATTATTTCCTAAATATATAAGTCTCCCAACTATTCCATTGGAAAAGTCTCCCATATCATAAATAATTGTTCTACTTTCCTAAATCGATCTACTACCACCAAAATAGCATCATTTTTTAAGGCATCCTCTAGAGACTGACCAGAAAAAACATGGAAACATTGTCCCACTTCCATTTAGGTATGGGCAATGGGTACAGTAAACCACCAGGCCATTGATGATCATCCTTCACCTATAGACTGGTATAACATTGTTTTATGAACCCTTCTATCTCTATTTTCATTCCTAACCACTAAAATTTTTGATGTAGGTCATGGTATATTTTGGTCACACCTGGACGTACCACCCAGTTTGTGGTTTAAAATTCACACATAAGATCCTACCATATTCTTATAGGCACAACAATTTAATTCCTCACATAGATGATTTCACCCTCATCTATGGGTTAATCTAAAGGTGAATCCCCACCTTCAATGCTTTCCCTAAAGGCCAAACATTCCAGACCCCCATACCTTATGTCTCTAATATGGCTCAAGAGTGTAAACTCCACTGAACCTGATATGATATTTATCATATCCTAGATCTCCTAAACCAAAATATGTATCTCAACCTACAAATTCATCATCTTTCACTAAAAACTATACTTATAAACTTCCTGAGTCCAATTTTTTCTATTTAAAGTGTCATAAATGTTGTATCCTTTCTCAGACATATATACTAGATCAAAATCAACTGACTACATATACTCAACCCACCTCTACTATCGTAGATTCAAATATCACTATGAAAATATATACTTTATTCTCTTGTGATCAATATACATAGTAAACTTCTCACCCAATTTATAATTTCACCAACACTTCAATTCATAATCCACTACAGCTAAATTGAGGTCATGCATAGGGTAGTTCCATTCATTTAGACTCAATTGTTGAGACCTATACACCACAAATCAATCTCCCTACACTAACAATGCTCTAATACCAATCCCAAAATCATCAAATAATACTATATACTCCTCCCCTAGATTGGGTAGGATTAAGATTTGTGTTTCTGTTGAGTGATTCTTCAACTCCTAGAAGGCATTCTCACATGCTCCAAACCATTAAAACTTTATCCCTTTTTTGGTAAAGACCAAAATTACTGCTTCAAAATAGGTAAAATTACTCAATGAACCTCCGATAATATCCCAATGAACCCAAAAAACTGCAGATATCCAAAAAAAATCTTGGGCTTCTCCCAAGAAAAAAATGACTAAACATTATCTAGGTCCACAAACACACCTTCCTCCAAGATGATGTGACCCAAGAAGTGTAACTGATCAATCCATAATTAACACACAGATAGCTTGGTGTATATAAGATTCTCTCTTAGTGTACTCAAGATTATTTCAATATGTTGTTCATTATCATCATGAGTCTTGGAGTACACAAATATTCCATCCACAAACACTACCACAACCTAATCCATGTATGGGTGGAGGATTATGTTCATAAAATCCATAAAAACTATTAGTACATTCATCAACCCAAACGACATCACAACGAACTCATAAAGTCCATACCTAATTATTAAATTAGTCTTTGGTATATCAAAAATTAGAACCCTCAACTAATGATACCCTCATCGTAGGTCGATCATGGAGAAAAAACAAGCTCCCCTCAACTGGTCAAAAAGGTCATCAATATGTGGAAGAGGATATCAGTTATTTATATTCATCTAATTTAACTTCAGGTAATAAAAAATATGTTCAAAGTCCCATTAGCATTCTTTTCAAAAAAAACTAGATAACCCCATGGTGATGTACTCAAATGGGTAAACCCCTTATCCATTAACTCTTCTAATTGAGTATTTATCTCTTGAATCTCTATTGGTGTTATTCTATATGGTTGAATAAAAACTAACTCATCCCCCATCATGAGTTAAATCGTAAATTCCACATCTCTCTTAGGTTGAATCCCTTGGAAGTTTTCAAGAAATGCATCCTGAAATTAGTCCACCATGGGTGGAAACAAATCCTTCTTTATATCCATATCATCTAGAAATAGAATAGAAACCTGGGTGGTGAGCTCCCCCAATTGCTGATGAACTGACCCGGTACGGTCGTACTTGATATCCCACTATTCATGGTGAACATAATTGATACCCTCAAGAGATATAAAACTCACTCTCATTTCATAGAAATCAATATGGGCTCGTTATCCTACTAACCAGTCCATACCCATAATTAGGTCAAAGCATATCATGTCAAGGATATAAATACCCCAAATAAGATGATACTCACTAACCTCGAGGGAACACCCCTTGCACAAATAGATATCTCTCTTGACTGTACTTCCAAAGGTGTATTTATATCATTAATACCCCACTCATGAACTCCACTACTAGGTTCAAACCATTCACAATTTGTGTAGATATAAAATAATGAGAGGCACCAGTATTAAATAAGAAATTATCTAGTGTATAAGCTATAAGAATAGTAACTCTAACTATCAATGGTCTAACCTCAATATCCATGAGTTTTTTCTGAAAAACATGAAATTTTCCTTCCCCTCTTCTCTATGATGTAGTCTTAGTACCCTGAGCTACACCACTATACTAATACGGGTTATCTTTCCCAGAAGCACCTCATCCACTGCCTCTACCACCATATCTAGTAGTACTCCAACTACCTAATTTATGTGGTATAGAAGATCCCCTTCCCACAATATGATTATATCTAGTTGTTCCATCATTACCCACATGTTCTGGGTTCTTTAATAACCTCAAAAGATGTCCCATACTGCCACAATATCGTCACTCTATCAGGGATTGGGAACACTGTCTATGATAGTGGCCCGACCTAGAACACTGGTGAAAAAACAATCAGGTAAGATCCTATGTAATGGATCCTACCCCCTGGAAACTCTTATTTCCCATTATCTATTCAAAATTATCAAAACTACTCTTCCTAATCTCAAAATACATACCCCCTAATCACCCATCATAAACCACCTATCCTTCACTAGAATCCTCTTTTAGTTTAACCACAACTATGGGAGCCTAATCCACCAACTCAGAAAACTTCTTTAATTGAAAGATGTCAACCAGGGACTTAATCTCACATTTAAGTCCATCTTTTAAAAACCTTCTCATAGTTATCTCATCCCCTACTAGTGTTGGAGAAAATCACTACAAGTCGGTAAAGTGACCATTATATTCCCTCACAGACATACTTCTCTGAGTCAACCACATCAAATCATCTTCTCTCTCTTGTCTTAGTGTATTTCGATAAAAGTTCTCCAGGAACTTCTCCCAAAAATACTTTTATACCATACTTTTAGCTGACCATGTCCAAGCCTAAACATCCCACCAGTACTTCATTGATCCTCATAACATATAAGTGGACAAATTCATCCTCTTCTTAGCAGGATTCTACAAATGGTCAAGTATAGTCTGGATATACTCAATCCATAACATTTTTTCCTCAAGTCCACCCTCTCCAGTGAATGTCAGAGGATGCTATAACTGAAACTCATGTGTCAAGTTAAACATGATCCTCACAACCCACACTAGGGATCACTCGATAAATTTCATAAATTGAGCAAATTTTTCATGAAACTTGTGTCCTTCTTCTTCACCTAGCACTATCAATGCCTTAGGCTCCACTACTAGAGGATCATCTCTGGACATGTCCTCATGTATTCCTCTTAATAATCTTCTTCATGGAGGTATATCTCTATAATGTAAAACACATGTCTGAGGACACATTGAAAAAAATTAACATAAATAACAAGAGGGATTCACATGGTCCTTCCTATTAGATGGAAGATAAAGAAAGTTTCTCAACAGTGATTTCGAGTTCTCATGCTCAATTTGAAAACCCTAGAAAGCCTTAAAATTTATTCATATTTTCCAATCCATAAAATCTTGAATCAATATTTACAGCATACCACCCAAGATGCATATCAAAGATTTCATATTACTAGATCTAAGGGTATCTCGTTCCTGGAGGCTCTTCAATGTTCAACTCTTTTAAATAATTCCTTACGTAAGCCACACATCAAAAGGGAAGATGATGGTGGTTATTTAAAAGGTGAAAAAACATGGCCTTTTAATGATCTAAAATTACGTATATCCCACCTCTGGGTTTTTATGAACTATAAATTAATCCCGATTGTGAAGTGTTACTTTCACGTCATCCTTGGTTGTAAGGAATACTTGGATATTTCCTGAAGATTTGAAAATATTCATTTTAAACCTAATATCCTAAGGATCTAAAACTAGGATATCAATTTTAACTCATTTTCTAAAAAAAATCTTCAGTGTATATTTGGATCAGACTCCATGGGTTGATTTGGCTCTACCAACACCCAAAAATACTAAATGATATTGCTTCGTGTGTTGGTATTCCTTTAAAATTGTATTAGTGCACACTAAATAGTGATTTGGGACTATATGTTATGATCTAGGTTGAAGATAATATTGATTCCAAGCTTCCAAAAGTCGTAATTTTTTTCCAATGATCACAAAATTTAGGTTAAGGTTGAGTATGAGTACAATCCCCCATCCTATGAAGTTATCAAAAAATTTGGACATTATTTTTCTAATTTCATGTTAGTTTAAAAGAAAATGAAGCCAACTCCTAACCCTTATTCCTGGAAAGAAATGGATAAAAATAAAAAGGGTAATTATAAGAGTATGAATATAGGGGAATCCTCAAAAAATATGGAAGAGCCAAAATGGTGAATAAACAATATAAATTATGAAACCAAGAACTCTTGGTCCATTCTTATGGAAGAATAAGAGAAAGATATTAAGAATGATAATATTGCATTTGAAATTTCCCAGGATATTTTTAATCACATAACCTCTATTACTTCCTCAGTCCCAGATAATTCCCCAATTGCTGGATGTATTGACAAAACTCTTACTGTTAATTCTACTATAGGGAAAATGATTTCAAATACTTCTATCTTTGAGGATTCTCACTAAATGAATCATATTATCACTAAACCTTTGGACTTGCATGTCACCAATATTGAAAGGTAAGTGAATTCATCAAATTAGTAGGAAATTGGGATTGAGATCACTGGTCCTATACCTGCATCTCCATCTTAGGACCCCCTGATAACTATGAAATCGTAGTTTCTCAACACACCCCCTATAGTGTTACCACACCTTCGGTCATTCCCAAGGGTGTCATTGAAGCCTATCATAAAATTCAATTAGTGAATATGGAAATCGCAGAGACCACTAGTAGTGCACAGGCCCCCCGTAGTGATTATACTTCTATTGTTAGTATTCTTAATGCCAAGTAAAACTCTCTTGAGAATCACATTGAGTAGTTGAATAACACCAATTCCATTGTCAATGATCCTGACATCTCTACTGAAAAAGGGAACTTAATAGCAATTGGTCAAAACAACATTGAACCTGTTACTTCTACGGTTCCTGCAGATCATTCAAACAACTCAAGGAATGACATTACCTAAGAGCCTAAAATCCGAAAATTGATCATAAATAAGAAATTAGGTGGAAAGAAAAAATGGACCCCCCCCCCACCCAACGTAGATATAAATGAATATATTCATATGGAATTTTCAAGGAGTGTAAAACAATGACACTTCTAACTCTCTCCAAATATTTATTTATGTCAAAAAACCCAAATTCCTGGGAATTATTGAACCCAAAAAATATTTTTCTCCTGGTGTTTTTGGCCTTAAAAAAATGATATATTCTACAAGGAAGTAATAATTCTTTTGGTAATGTTGAAACCTTATGGGTATTTTCTCATAATTTTATCATTGAGGCCTCTGTCTAAAATATAGATGATCATTTTATCACATGTAAAGCTGTCTATTATAATAATCACATATACAACTCTTTTCCTATGCTAATAAATTTCATGAGGAAGGAAGAAGGCTGTAGGAGATCATTGAACATTTTACACAAGAAATTCAAGACCCATAGATTATTCTTTTATATTTCAATGAAATATTGTGTCCTTGAGAAATATTGGGTGATGTTCACGCCACCCTCTCATCAAAGGAATTCAAGGCTTTCATGGAAATAAGTAATATGATTGAAATTAATATTTTTGGAGTGAAATACACCTGGTATAGAAGGAAAAACACTTGAATTATTGCTAAAAAAGTGGATCATTCCATCTCAAATTATCATACCCTTGGGAATTGGGATTATCTCTCAAGAATTACTCTCCCTAATATTAACTCTTATCATCATCATATTTTCATAATACTTATACATAGGACCTCAAATCCAAGGTTTTATTTCCACTTCAATAATGTTTGGTCCTCTCACACTGATTTTAGTAAGATGGTGACGAATTTATGGATTTCCAATAATGGTGGAAATGATTCCTACTCTTGCATTATGAGGCTGAAAATTTTAAATTACAATATTAAGAGTTGGTGTAATGATAGTTTCAATAAGTTGAAGAATGAAATTGTTTTTACAAAGGCCATTCTCAACCAGATTCAAGGTGAGACGACCTGCTCAGATTTTGAGGTAGATTTACAGTACGAAATTGATCTCTCTGCTAAGATGAATGTGATACTTTTCATGAAATATAATTTAAAAAAGGAAATTTTTATAATTAAATAGTTAAATCATGGGGATAAAAATATAAAATTCTATAATTCCCTCCTAAGAACTAAGAAATCTTGTAGGCCTCTCACTTTCATGAGATATGGTGATAGAATTATTGACAATTAAGAGTAACTTGATGATCATATTGGATCTTACTTTGAAAATATTTTCAATGGATCTAATCTCAATTAGGACCTTTAGGAAGAAATTATTCCAAAAATGGTTAGAAAAGAAGATAATACTAGACTCACTAGTATTCTAATTGACTTTAAGATACGTGAAGTAGTTTTCAGTCATAAACTTGATAGTGCCCCAAGACCAGATGGTTTCACTAATTCCTTATTTCAAACTTATTGGGATATCATTCATTTGGATTTTTTCAATCTAGTCAAATATTTTTTTATCTATAGGTTTTTTACCCAATGGCCTTAATGTACAATTTCTAACCTTATTCCCAAGGTTGAAAATGCTTTTGAGATTTATCTTTTTAGACTCGTTTCTCTCAACAACACCAGCTATAAAATTATTTACAAGATACTTTCCAACAGACTTACCAAAATTATTGGTAATTTTTTTTCTTGGAACCAATTTGGTTTTGTGAAAGGAAGGACCGTCAAGGATTGTACCAGCATGACCTTAAAATGTGTCAGCTTTCTTAAAAAATTCTATAGAGTTGGATGTATTTCTCTCAATATTGATATTATAAAATCCATTAAAACCATGTATTGGGGATTCATATTCAAGGTGATTCTAAAATTTGGCTTCAATGAATTTTTTTTTAGTTGGATTAAAGCTCATTTTGATTCTGCTCATATTTTTGTGCTTATTAATGGTTCTCCAAAAAGATATTCTACTTTCTCAAATGGTGTCAGGAAAGGTTAACCCCTCTCTACCATCCTTTTCTCTATCACTGAGGATGACCTGAGCAGACTTCTACCTCATATGATGGATCATAACTTACTCAAACCTATTCAAGCTTCGAGGAATGTAATAGTTATTACTTTCCTTCTATATGCGGTTGACATAATCCTTCTGTGCAAGAAAATAAATGGAACTTGTAAATTTTAAAAAGTGATCTCATTCATTTTGAATAGGTTTCAAGGTAGGCCATCAATTGGAAAAAATATTTCACTTATTTTGGCAACCACATACCAAAATTTAGGAGAGCTCAAATATTGTTGGTCATGGGATTTAAAGAAGTATATATTCTTAAGAAATACCTTAGAGTTCCTCTCTTCTAGGGGAATCCTAAAGCCAAGTATTTTCTAAAAATTGTGGACTAAGTCAAGAAAAATATTTCTTCATGGAAAGGGAAGTCTCTCTCTATGGATGGTAGAACGTTTCTAGATAATTACACTATTATTACCAAACTAGTTCATTCCTTCATGATTTATAAATGGCCTACCTCTCTTCTCACTCAACTTAACATCAACATAAATAATTTTTTGTGGAGTGGTAGTATCCATGAAAGAAAATCAGTCATTTTTTCTTGGAGAAAATGTTACAAACCCATTGATAAGGGAGGTATGGGAATCAAAAACATAAAATTATTCAATGAGGCTCTTCATGACACATTCACTTAGAACATTATCAATAATGATTCGATGGCTCTCAGCTTTCTTAGATACATATAAGTCAATAATTTAAAAAAGGGATGCACTTCTAATATGAGTTACTCTATTTGGTTGGCCATAAAACTATATTATACTAATATTATGTCTCATTCAAGATGGATTTCTTACAGAGATAATTCTCTGAATCATGGCTTGACAATTGGATGGGTTCCCCTCTTATTTATTCCATTGATCCACAACATATCTTTAGGGATACAGATATCTCTTTTCAGGAATTCCTGACTTTGTCCAACATGGAGTAGTCTAGAAACTACACCAACCTTTTCAATAACTATAATTTTTCCATAATAAGGATACTTTAATCTTGGAATTTTTCTAGAATGGCATTCTTGATTCCAAAATTTTTTATCATTCCAAATTATAATTTTACAATGAACTTTCCTACAACAAATATTATGATAAGTCTTGGATCATACCTTTTAGATTTACCCTGATTTGGAGGCTTTCTCACCATAAATTAACTACTGATGATTTCTTACAAACATTTGGTATTGTCTTGTGTTCTATATGCATATTATGCAATAAACACGGGGAGTACATCACAGGTTTATTCTTGTCATGTGCCATAACTTCAGATCTCTATAATTATTTTAAAGATATATTAAAATTTCATCTTGTTGGTAGTATTTATATCTCTTATCAGCTTTAATACTGTACAATTTTATAGATCATGCCCCAAATAAAATACCTTCTCTTGGATGTTACCACGGAATTTGTTTACATCCTCTAGACTGCTTCTAATGATGTCATGTACTGACAGAATCACTTCCACATACATACGACTCTCTCACACCTCATCTCTTCAGTAAAAGAGGCTAATTGTCTATAGTTGGGTCATATATTTAAACTATATAGGACTTCATGATCCTCCTCAAAATTGTAGTGCCTGGTAAATGTAAGCAACAAAAAGGTCTTTTTGATGTTTTTTGGGAGGTCACTCTTTAAGATTGGATTAAAATAAATGTTTATAGAGCATCAAAAGGTAACCCAAGACCAAAAAGATGTGGAGATATTTATAGATACCACACTAGTAAAGTCCTCGGTTGTTTCTTTGGCACCTATAATTTCTCTTCATCTCTTGAAGCTGAAATGCTCAGAGTTATACAAGACGTCTACTTTTCTCAACTTAAAGGTATGGATAACCTTTGTCTTGAAAGCGACTCCACCATAGTGGTGCATGATATTCGCAATGGAGTTATTCATTTGTTTGTGAAGATCAAGGATGGATGGATGGATTTTCTCACATCAATCCTAAGTTCAAATTACATCATCACTCATGTTTACTGGGAATCTAACGCTGTGGAAGATGTCCTTTCCAACAAATGTATCAACAAGGATCTCACTTGGTTAAATAATCTTCCATCTGATCTGATCCCTCTTCTTGAGAAATATTTAAATAAAATCTCTTCTTTTAGACTCATGAAATCTTCCTTTATTTCAATAAATTTTTCTTTTCCATTTAGACAAGAAATACCTATAAAAACAAGAGGGATTCACAAAAATCCATAACAAGTCATCCCCCATTACCTTTCACATGGTCAAAACTAAGGCTTTGTAACTACCCATAACTATCCTATATCTAGTTCATGGTTAACAAAGGTTAAACACAATCTCAATATACAAAATTATTATTAGAAACCCATTTATTCACATTTTTCTTCATTTATTCAACATTAAATTCATATTAGGCACCTTTTTAAATTCAAATCACAAGAAAAGAAAAAAAATTAAATTACAATAACTTAACCAAAACCAACATTTTTTCAAAGTGTGCCTAAAATGATGCATCTCACAATAATTCCGGATTGACTATAAAAATTCATGAATACTCAAATCTCATTCCATTCTAGGATATGAGTAAAATCTCATTAATTCTCATAAATTATAATCATATTACACAACAATTGCATCCCTCGAGATAAAATAACATCCAACTATAACAGAAATCAATAATAGCAATAATCCCACCCTAGGTATTTGGATTTTATCCTCATACTACTCCCATGAATAATATCTTAACCAATCCCCAACTCACCATATTATCTTCTCTACCTTTACCACATAGTAATACAAACGGAAAGAAAATAAAAATCCCTATGATACAACTTTGTAATGTCCCAACCTAGGTTCCACACATTGGTGTTGCAATCCGGTCATTTACATGACCTCAAGTGTGCTTCCCTATATGCCGGAGGTTTCCGACTAGCAGAAAGGGTCTAATATAGGTCATGGAGAGACTATACCCACTTTATCAATGTACAACAACAAAGAAATAAATAAACAAAAACAAAATGATATATCCAATAACCAAACCAAACCAGTGTCACATGATGACCAAACCCTGAAATACAATGTCCAAAACTAAACAGTAGATTTGTCATGTCAAATAAGTGTCAAGTTTCAATATGAAATACCCAAAATAAAAAAATACACTAAAAATTCCCAAGATGGTCTTGAATCATGTCTTCTTCCCTCATCCATGCACCAACCCATCACATCCATCTAACATATGGATCTTTCCCTTATCCTATCCTATAAACATGAAGTCTATCTGGGCATCGATTAGGAAGCCTGGGTAGGATGTCAGTAAAACTCATTAGGTCAACATGAATGGTGTCTAAAACAATATCAAGTCAAAAAAAATATGTATTCAGTTGTATAAATAAATAAGTAAATACATAATTAAACATTTATCACATTATCAATTATTATTTAATTGACCACATAAATTACCAGGTTCTGAAGGACACATGAACCCTCAATACCTTCTTCAGCTTATGTCAGAGTCTGAACTACATCACAAATCCATGGTTAAAATTTATCATTTCATTTAAAATAATATCATGACCAATTAGAACCAAATTCCAATTCCAAATCATGGGTGTATAATGTAGTGTCTAACAGGCCATGGGTATTTGGAGTCCTAGTCTCTATCCCATGCCTCAATAATCACATGGGTATTTGGAGTCTTTTACCATGTCTCGTACTCTCTATATCATACGGGTATTTAGAGCTTCAATCCATATCCCACACTAATTTATCACACATGGGTATTTGGAGCCCCAATCCATGTCCTACACTCATTTATCACACAAGGTTATTTGGACCCTTTGTCCCTATCTCACACTCATATATCAATCTATCAAAAATATTTCACACATATCACATCAATCGAGGTTAATAAATATTAACCCACTTCTCACATTTCACATCATGATATACCATTTCAACTATCAAAATAATTCATGATTAAGTATTTTAATCACATGGAATAAAAAGAGAAATTATCAATTTAAAACATATACCCATTTAATTTATTAATTAATTAATCAATTATTTAATCCAATTCCAAAAATCCAATATCCCATTAATTAATTCACCAATTAATTAATCTATTTTCAAAATCATAATATCCCATCAATTCTGCAATCACAATATTATAATAATTAATTAATAAATTAATTAATAACATTCCACTAATTTAATACTTATAGGAACCCATTAATTGATAAATTACATAACCCCATTAATCAGTTAATCCCATAATCTATTACATAATTAATTAATTTTATTAATTAATTAAATTTAAGAAAATAAATTTCTAATCATTCAATAGATATTATAAAATTAAATACACATAATTGAAATCAAGACCTTTGGATTTTAATAATAGACCACCTACCTTGATATCATTAATAACAATCACCACTAAAAATCCCTAATTTGAAGTGGAACAACCACAATCATGATGAAGAATTAGATATAGATCTGTACCCATGATAGGTGCGTAATTTCAATCTGGGCTTCAAATTGTCAAGAATAGAGGTCGGAATGGCATATAATTCATTCGGTAACCTCCAAGATGATATAAAATTATTAGGTTTTAATTTGATCATTTTAGGGTAAATTCCAGGGTGTAGTATTTTTAAAACCAATTTTTAGATTAATTAAACCTATGCACACGGTTCCTGAGCAGGGGAACATGGTTTTCCAGATTGTGTACCACTTATAGGGGGTGCATGGTTTCTCTTAAGAGAGATCATGGTTTGAAAAACCATGTTCCATATATGTTTTTCTCTTATATGTGGGTTCTCATGGTTTCTTATGATGGGTTCATGGTTTGGGAAAATCATGTGCCAACAATGCATAGCCCCTCTTCCTTTAAAAATTCTCCAATTTAACCCAAAAAACTCCACAAGGAAAAACCCAAACAAGATATATTCAAAATAAGGAAATATAGTACCTATAAAAGAGATTTATACATCTTTATAAAAAGGTATATATATTATATAGGGTGTTTCCTTTTATAAGTGAGGTCAGTGGTGCACTTAAATTTTTTGAAAAAAAAGGTGTACCCACAATGTTTTCATGCCATAAGGCTCCAAAATGGACTATTCTCAAGACTTAGACATTATAAGATCTAAATATTTATAGAAAATATATTTTAGGATATTTTATAGTTCATTTTACCCCTTATCTTTTAAATTTACCCTCAGTAAACCCATTTTCACCTTAGCTGTGGTAATTAATTCTTACTGTTTTTACTATTAAATATGGTTAAAAATAAAGTTGAACTTATCAGATAACATAAATTGTGATGATTCAAAATATTTCATCCATTTTCCCAAATTCCATTCACATAATTGGAAGAATTTAATTTAAAATTAATCTCGTATACGTGATGAAAAAGTAGTTTTCCAAAGAGAAAATTTTCAAAATTATAAAACATTTTTAAATCAAAATTCAAGATAAAATAAATTAAAATGTCATAAATTGGATTAATAAATTTATAATTTCACTAATTTTAATTTTAAACCCATCTTAAAATATTTTTTAATGTTTTTAAATACTTTAAATTAAATGATAATTTTTAATAAAAACCAGTATTTTTCACTATTTGTCGAAAAAATTATAATTTCATAAAATTATCAAAAATTTAATCCAAGATAATTTTGAAATTAAAATTTCAAAAATAAAGTTTATTTTTCAAATAAATTTTCAAAAAGTGGAAATAATTAATTTTAAAATAAGTGTGAAAAATGTGTCAAATTTTTTTTATAAAAATAGATTTTTAAAACATAAAATTATATTTATTCATATCTATTGTCTAGAAAAAACATAAGTTGAATTTAACCATTTTATTTAATATATAATATATAAATTTAATTAAAATAATTCACAAAAAATTAATTATTTCATTTATTAAGGTAAAATGTTTTTGTGTGAATAAAAATAGTTTTTCCAAAAATATTTCCTTTATTTTCAAAGAGTTTTTATTTTCATTTTTAACTAATTGGTCACCAAATAATTTATTTTATAAACATGTGTAAACCATATTTTTTCATAATTTAGTCAATAATATTTATAACCACCATTAAAATTGATAGGTGATAACTATCATATTAAATAGTAATATTTTTTATTATGTCGTGTTTCGTTAAAACTTAGGGTTGCGTGTAACACATGATAAACTCGGTGTTCTGTGTAACACAAGCTTCAAAGAAATTATTTTTTTTAGAAAACAAATCATAATATCTTTGGTTTTTACATTCTACCCCCTTAAATAAATTATGTCCTCATAATTGAACTTATCCTTAATAATCAAGGGTTTAACACTTGAAAATCCCTTCGTTGGAAAATTGAATTGTAAAAAGGGTTAATAAAAATTCCTCTTAAAAGGAGAGAAAGGGATGTGTGAAGGTCATTTTAAATAACACATAATTAGGTTTCTATATAGTATAACATTTTTGGGAAGTTAAAACATGGACATAGAATAGTAAACTCACACCCAAATACTAATAGAAAGTGATATAGATATAATTACCTACGATTTTCATAAATAGAAATTACATATTTTTAAAAGAATATCAAATACATTAAAAACAGACATGAGGACCATAATAGTTGAGTGTCTTTGGATAATAGGTACATAATATTATAATTCTGTGAAATTTATTCAACATATCCAATAAAGATAATCCCCTTTAGTACTATTCAATAACATAACCTAGGGAAATAAAACAAAAAAAGGTTGAGCTAAGGTGATAAGTAAGTGTAAACAATGGAGATATGTAAGAATAACATGAACATAAGGGTATGATAACTTGAGCATAAAATTTGAAAACTATACCCTACATATCAAAGATCATAATATTGAGTCATGGAATAATGATTGTAAGTTCATAAGACATTAATTATAAGATAATTAAACAACATAATCCATGAAAGTATAAAATTTTCATAAAAAATAGAATCATGGTATACACATAAGAATATAAAATCATTTCCATAATATTCAAGTATCACTTCAAGATAGTCATAGTGGAATGGGTTCACTCCTTGAACCATTATAGTATTCAGGTTTCACTCATAAGACCATCATAGTAAACAAGGTCTTTTACTAAACTAGTTTTACTCCCTATTATAGTCCAGTCTATCTTATGAGATATAAATATCAACCCAATGGATTATAGAAGATATAGTTCCCACCCATCACATAATGAAAATCAAACATATATGTTCCACAAGATCATCAAATATTCATCATATAATAGCCCATGAAATAACATGGTTTTCATAAACATTTCATTATATCATAACATGTGGAAAAGAAAAAAGTTTCATAATCATTTCAACATTTAACCCATGGAAAAATAAGCAGGTTCCATAAAATTTTATTATGGTATAACCCATGGAAAATAAATTGGTTTCATAAAAATCAAGTCATCATAAACCGTTCATAGGAAGAATAAGAATGATATCCTTGGTTCATTTCCCCAAAAATTCATAAGTTACATTAAGTAATCATCTTATATGGAGAATTATTTTGAAAGATAAACCAATTAGAATACTTCTTTAGGAATAAAAGTTTCTTTGAAAATCACTTTTTTTTAAAAAAAAATTTGGAAATCCTTTTCTTTGAAAATAAACTCAAAAAACTTATAAATAAAACTTTAAAACCACATTTAAAATATTTATTGAGGAAAATAACCTTTCTTACTTGAATAAAAAACTTTTTAAAACATAAAAAATCTTCAAAAACCTATTCTTTGAAAATAACCTTAAAAACTTATAAATGGATATTTAAAAATCCTTGAAAACTTTTCTTGAGAAAAATAACTTTTTCAATTTGAAAAAAAAGTTATTAAAAAATAAAACATTTTTAAAATAATTTTATTTTAAAAAATCCTTTAAAATTTATAAATATTCAAAGAAAATAGTGTTCATGATGGAGGGAAATTTTTTTCATTCCATACATGTTAGGATAAAGATCCTTTCACATTTTCAGTAAAATCCAAAAGAACATTGTTTGGAAAAATAAATGAAGATTCCTTTGAAAAAAATTGTGAAAAGTAAAACATGGGTAAAAAATTCTTTAGTAAATAATTTTTAAAATTTTAAAAGTATTTTTTATAACATATTATGAAAACATAGTTTTGTAAGAAAAAGTGTTTTAAACCGAAAAGATGATTTTTCTCAAAAACAATATTTGTGAACTCTTGAGTAAATGAAGAGAGGAAAATAAAACTAAAAGAATTATTAACATTAAATAACCATGTTAGAATAAAATTTCTTAGTTTATTGATATATTTAACATAATATTTGATCATATGAAACATATTTATAAACAATTTTGATAAATGATTAGATTGTAAAATAAAATATTTATCGCTTTGGTAACTTTGAAACATAATCCCTATGAAAGAATATAATTAAAGTAAACTTAAAATATCATGAGGATAAATAAATTTATGATATTACATGTAAAATGGGATTTATATACACCTAATAAAGTTATATAGGTGCATAATATAACATTTGTCTCAAGGAAGGAAAATTGAGACAAAAATACCTGACCGATTTGGTAACTTTTGAATCCTAAACCCCAAGAAAGTGAGATCATAAAATGGATATATATAAATACCAATAATTTTGATTATAAGAATCATAAAATAAATTCATGGTTAGTATATACAAAACATTAAGTAAAATGTGGTGAATATGGAAAGTGTCTCACAGAAAATAAAAGTGAGATAGAAATCCCTTACCACTTTAGTAATATTTTGGATCGTAATCCCCAATAATGAATAACATAAAATGAAAATTTAGTTATCATTATAATAATTTTATTAATGATATAACATTTTAAATGGGTAGTACATTCACTAAAAAAACAAAATATTGGTGAATTTTCATGTCTCCTAGAAATAAAATAGAGACTATAAATCCCTTACCTTAAGTATCGACTTCCTTCATACACGTTCAAACCTACCCTATAATAAATATAAGTTTATTATAAATAAATTATAAAAATATAATTATATATATTATACCATATATTATTTAATTATGACCATTAATTACCTATTTATTTTCAATTACTTATAAAAAAATCATGTTTTGGGTAATAACTGCTTTGTCTTTCATATATGTTTTGATTTGTTATTTTTGGTCTGTATGATTTGATCATTATTAAATCATGTAAATAATAATAATTGTAAAATAATTAACATATTTATACATTATTTATAATTTTAATTCTAATCATGAATAATGGTTTTGAGAAATGTTGTGTGTTGTGATCCTAGAGACGGTAGGTTGTACGTACGCATGAGTAACATTTTCATTTTTAAAAAATCATTATTAAAAAAATGTAAGTAGTTTTTTTAGTAATTATCATAATATCATATTATTTCTTTAATTATACTTATATATATCATACAAATAGTGTGGTGATGAAAAGAGATAGTAACGTCGCTTTGTGAAGGTGGTAGTCTACATGACCACGAATAACATTATCATCTTTCAGGGAGTGAAATGGTAATAAATAAATGGATATATTATATTTTAAGAATTATAAATATGTAATTAATATAATAATTATGTCATTTATATCACATATATTTATTAAATTTATCCTTATTATCTTCCATGTAAAGTGTTAGTGAAAAACAAATCACATCGCTTCGCAAGGTGGTAGTCCACCATACACGCAAGCGACGTTATCGTATACCCTATGGGATGAAAATTAAAAATGTATTTATGATATAATGACTCCATAGGTATAATATTTTTATAAATATAATATATATACTTTATATATATTATCATACCCAACCATGAGAGGTTATAATAGAAAAATGAATGACATCGGTTCACGAGGCGGTGCTCTACTATACACATGAATGATGATTTTATAACCCATTTTATGGAAGTGGGGATGTTTTTAGGCAATTAAATTAAATTAAAAACATATTATTATTTTTAAGATAATAATTTTATTATATTATCATGTTTTAATAATAATTGAATGAGGTGGAGAATTAAATAAAATAAAAAATGATCGATGTAGAACATTACCTATTCCTTGGGTAATCTCCTAAGGTTTTCACCAAAATCCATCTAAGTTTGGATTTGTGACAAAAATATGGATTATAGGATGATATTAGGGAAGTTTTTAAGTGATTTGGAATGGTATTTGATAAACAAAAAGGGTATTAAGGTGTGAATAGAAAATGAGAGGGTGTGGCCTTTTATAAGTGAGGTGAGTGCCACACTTGTAATTTTTAAAAAGAAAAATGTGTATCCACGTTTTTTACATGCCAATAGGGTAAAAAAAGATTATTTTCTATAATTGTAAATTATAGGGTCTAAATATGGACAATGAATAGATTTTATACTTATTTTTATGTCATTTTAACCATTATACATTTAGTTTAAAATCCACTTTTTTCCTTAACCATGATAAATAATTTTTACTATTTTTATTATTAATTATGGTAAAAAATTGAGTTTAACTAATTATATAATATAAATTATTATTATTATAAATGTGCAATTATTTTTTACAAATTCATTTTAGAAAATTGGAAAATTTTAATTTAAAATTAATCTCACCGACTCAATGAGAAACAAAGATTCTCAAAGAGAATATATTCAACAATTCACAATGTCTTTATATAAAAAATCAATATTAAAATTATTAGAATGACCTAAATTGGATTATTAGATATATACTTGAACTAATTTTAATATATAACCAATTTAAAATATAATTTAAATCTATTAATAATTTAAATAAAATGGAAGTTCTCAATTAAAATTAAATATTTATCATTATTCCCTCGAAGGAGATTGGTCCTATTTCTTTTCCCCCATTTTATAACCTAGATTATCTTCCTTCCTTCCCTTAGATCTCGTTTATCATGAAATTATCTAAGTTATTTTATGGCTACCCATAACTGTCAATTTTATCCTTGGAATTTATCGATGATTCATCTTTGATGGAACTTATTCTGATAGCACAATTCAAACAATGTCATCCATTGGTAGATTCTTTAGAATGGATCATTTTTGGGTCTTAGGGTCTGTAGGGGCGAGTAATATTGTGTCTTATTGACTCCAAGCACATCATGGTAAGTTTCTCATCATAGGAAGACCTATTATTATCCTGGTCAAGTGTTCCCTACATCTATAATAGATCACGATTCTTTCTTTTTAGGTGGAATTCTGATTTTCACATGAAACATGATTCACTGACCATAGTTATTTGTGTTAGATTTCCAGAACTCCTAGTTCCATTTCAAAATCATTTGATTACTCGAATTCTATTGTAACACCCCGAGATTTTATGAAAAATATTCTTTTAATTTCATTGATTCCTTCTATTATACAGCACACCAAGTTTAGCTTGTACTATACGCAACACCGTATTAGCTTGCAGTATACACAACGCTATTCTTGGATCACGTTACACACAATTTCATGTTCGTTTTATAATAGTCATTCTACGCAACATTGAGTGTGTTTATATATATATATATATATATATATATATTCAATGTATAAATGAAATATGGTTGGATTCTGTTATACGAAACAACGAAGGATTCTTGCACAACACGCAACCCTGACTTGGCTTGCATTACACGCAATCGTGACCTTCTTCGATAGCGTGTCTTGTACGCAATATCGGGGTTCACTAAACAATGATATATGGTTATAATATTATTATGAACTAGCCGTTATAAATAGTATTAACTAAATTTTGAATTTTATAACATTATTATTCATCTTACATATTTTCTAGAACATGGTATGAGAATAAAATAAATTTTTCGTGTAAAATAAGTATTTTTCAAAAAATGCAGTTTTGCCACCTTTTGATGGCGTACCCACATTAAATCCAGTTTTTAACATTTTTATAAGTTAAATTTGACAAAATAAAATTCTTATTTTGAATTAGGATATAAAAATTTACATTGGATAAAGTTTTGATATTTTTCTGATAACTTTCATATTTTAATGAATAGTAAAAACACGCTATATTTTAATTAAAAACAATTATTTTCATCATAATAATTTATGTGGTTAAATTATGATATTGAATTGTTTTAAAGTATAAATAGAATATGTTTTTACCATTTAATATAATGTATGTCATTAGAATTTATTTTACCTTGAATTCGTAGGTTAAATCAATTCAATCTTTTGCAATGTTTTAAACAAAAACCTGTTTTCTTTCGACAACGGGATTAATTTTAATTTAATTTATGAAAATTTGTGTATTAAATTTGGAAAAATAAATTCTGTATTTGGAATCAGTGGGTCAAAATTATGTTAATAGGCTACTTTTTATTTTTTGGGCATTATGAATAGTAACTACGGTAATTTTTATTTACTGCAGTTAAAGGTAAATAGGGTAATTCATGGTTAAAAGAATATTATAATAATTCAAAATTACCTTGACAATTGTCCTAACCTTATTTGATGAGTAGTGGCCGACCATGGGAATCCTTGGGCCGATTTTGGGACCCCAATGACCCACATGGTAGTGAAAATGACAATTTGGATTAATTAATTTAATGTAAAGACAAAATTGACTTCAACAAATATCTTTTATTAATTAATTTTTATAATGGGTTATATATGTTATATTTTAGACTATAAATATTCTTTGGAATTATAAAAAGATTACCTATATCATGGTATTTTTTTCATAATTTTTAGACATCAAATGAAGTAAATTATTTTTGACACAATAATGATGCAGTGTTTACCTCATTAGTAAATGATTTAAATAAATAAGATTATAATGATTAAAATATCATCCAAAACCTATCCAATTCCAATTGGATGATTTTATTTCGAATATGATTCATCTTATCTTTGAAATTAATGTGTTTTGGACCTCTTTAAACCCAAGATAAGTTTATAATAAAATAATGTTTTCACACTTTCCTAAAGATCCCCTCCTCTCCCTTATAAAAGGAGACCACTTATATGCAATTCATCACACCTCTCAAGCCTTTTGGCTCGTCCAAACTCTGACCAACTATTCTACCTACATCCCTATCCTACCCCTTGAATCCTTACATTAGTCATAAGACTCTCCAAGAAGTCCTTTTGGTTCAAACCAAAGGAAGTTACCAAAATTAAAGGTAACAGTTTATCTTAAGTTTTTTTCTTTTATTCTAATTCTCCAACCCCTAAACTCTTTTTAATACTTTATTTTGTAACAAAACCAATATCCTAAATATACTAGGATATTTTTATGATAATTATTATAACTACACTTACACACACCTCCATCTAATGGATGAAGAACATAATGTGTCTGTGATGGAAAACTAACTCCTCACAAAACGATGATTGTTCGATTTTCTTCTACCGCCTCTCATGGTGGACAATATGATGGCACTATATTTATATATAATATATATTATGTTTATGATTTCCTTATTCTTATTTACTTCCCAATTATATCAAGACTTTACGGTTTCCATATTCGGTAAATACGATAATCTCATTTGAGGAAGTGTGGACTACCGCCCCCTCAAAGTGATTTGATTCGTTAATACATTATGTGGGATGTATAAAGTATGTGGTTAATGATATTATATATGATATTATACTGGAATTATAATATACTTATGTGTAATTATGTTTTAATTCCATTAAAATAATAAACAGAAATGAAAGTAGTGTTCATGCGTACGTACAGCTTACCGTCTCCATGAATGGTGCGTTTCATTTCTTACCTCCATATGTTATGTACTATTATAAATGATTGTATATGATGGATATATAATGAATGTATATGATATATAAATAATTATTTACATTTTTGAAGTAAGTAAATCATGATATAAGTAATAATAACATCAAGAACAATAAGTCCAAACACGTATGATAAATAAGATGATTTTACCCAAAACACTACTTTAACATTAATTTACAAAATAATGGGTAATATAAAGTCATAAGTGAACCATATATGATATCATAACAATTAATATGATTCTTTAATAAGTCAATGGAATTATTTAAATCATTATACAGGAGGTTTGGATACGTACAAAGCATATCGGACCTAAGGTAAGGGATAATTTTGCAAATCTCATTTTTATCTGAGATTACTTATTCGTAAGTATTTACTGGGGTTATTGATATCATCCATGTCCATGTTTTATAAAATTTTATTCATGTATGTTTAAATTCCTTTTTACCCATTCTGACTTTTACCCCATGGTATGGAAGAAATATTTCTTTTATTTACCCTACAATGTACTTTTTGAATTTTCTGACAAAAGTACAAGAAGAATGTTTTTTTAACGTATACGGCATGAAAGGATTTTCAGGGTTTTATAAAGCCTTATTTTCATGAAGATTACTCCAAAATATTTCATGACTATTTTCAAAAAAATATCTTTCTTTTAAAATTTCATGAATTTTTTTGAAAAGAAATTGATTTTGAAGAAAAAAGGATATTTTCCTCAAGAATTCACTTCAAGTGTTTTATCAAAACCATTTTTCCATATAAGATGAAATTATTTTATATGTGTATGTTTCAAGTATAATTTCCCTATTATTTAAATGGTTTCACTTTTATTATGTTGATATATCCATTTGTTTTATATGGATTATGTGATGATTGGATGATGTTTATGAAACCCATTTTATTCTTTGGGTTATGATGAATGTTTCAAGTTTATTTTGTGGAACAAGTAAGAATGATTTCATTATGAGATGGGTGGGACCTATATCTACCTCCAATGCATTGGGTAAAGATTTATATCTCATGTGATAGACATGGATGGAACGGAAAGTTAAACTGGTTCAGTAATACAGGACTGGAACGAGGAGTAAACTCGATTCAGAAAGGGACTTTGTCCACTAAGATGGTCTTTGCAGCAATGCCTTGGCTACTATGGAAATCATATCATGTGTTTAATGGTTTCCACAATTACAAGTTTTATTCCCATGGTATTTTATCAGGATTAATGTTTCTTTATGATCTATGCCTTACGTATTTCCATGTTTTATTTCATTGCTCAAGATCTTGATGTTTAAACATTGTGTTCATGTTTTTAAGTTCAAATGTATATGGTTTGTTTTATTTTATCCATGCTTAACCTTACTAAGCATTTGATCTCACCCTTTATATGTTTTCTTTTCCCCAGGATATAAAGAAAGGTTTTAGGTATGAAAACATAAGGGGAAGATCTTTATGGTAGATGTTGAAGATCATTCACCACGATTAGAAGATTACGTTCCGAGTTTCCAAAGACACTAAACTATTACGGTCCTTGAGTTTTGAATTTTGTTATGTATTAATTATTCCGAAAAAGTAATGTGTTGTCCATGTACGTCAAGCTTCGAGCCTCTACAGTTGGTATCAGAGGAAAGGTTTAGTCAACCTTTGGAAACTAGGATGCGAGAACTTTAGTGAGATCCTTAGAGATATTTTTAAGGTATGTCTAGGGATGTCCCTAAGGTTAAGTATAAGTATAGGTTATAGTCCTAGAATTATGGTCACGATATTATATTAAACCTAAGATGTTAGATATTGAAGTTACTCCCCCTTTGTTATGATTGTTTCCTCTCACACTATTCTTTTTGGGTTTTAGAAAATGGCTGGAAACAAGATGATTCACGATAATGGAGGATATGATGGAAAATGGAATGATATTCTTCATGAGAAACCAAATGAAATGGGATTTGGAAGAAAAAACATCATTATTATGCCAAATCAGCAATCTCATAATATGATCAATAAACTCAAATTTGGTAAGTTTCCTGACTCGGCTAATAAGAGAAAGATGGATTTTTATGATGATCATAGAGGAAAGAAATTTCAATTCCACCTATGTAAATCATGTGGGAAGAGGCATTAAGGAAAATGTTTCAAAGGAACTAGAAGATGATTTGTGTGTGGAAAAGGAGGACATAAAGCCAGTAAGTTCAAAGGAAAAGGTTCAGTTAACACCATAGATGAGGATAATGGTATTTCCACGACATCAACAATGGTTAAATGTTTTAAATGTGGAATGTACGGGCATTATGCAAACCAATGACCTAAGGGAAAGTCTCATGAAGAGAATCAGTATGGTCGTATGGGTAATATTTATGTTGATGATGATGAAGACACTACAAATGATATGTGAGATGAAAGAATTGTTGAATCTCGGTCAATGGTTTAAGAAGGAAGTGGAATGATTACATGTTTGTCAAGTGTAATGTTGTATAAGTAATCTCATGGTACTATGGAATAAAGAGACATATAAGGATTGTTACACTGTTGTCTTTCCTTAAGTTTTGAAAGTGTGTGATGAATGGTACCAGTATTTTTGGAAAGTATATGATATGCGCATAATGAAGGGATAAGAAGAAAATTAAATTTTTGATAGTATTCATGAGCTCATGACTGATATAAGGAGAAGGTTATATCATGGTTTGAGTATATATAATTTTTGAATTTTGGTATGTGAAAGATTTAACTTTTGACAGTATTCATGTTTTCACTAAGGTTTAATGGGTATTCATTTTTCAAGAGAATACATGATTAAGGTATTCACATGATTGGAATGTGACCAACAAGATAATGGGGGATAAATGATGGTTGGTTGATGAAATTTCAAGTAATCATTTTCATTATACTATGAGCTTGGACCGAAGTATTTTAGATAAGCCTAAATATTGGAATGGATTATGTTGGACATAAGTTAGTATTGTTTAAGGATAGAATTTTTTTTGATATTATTGATGGGATGTTATAGTAATGTAGTTTTAGAAAAAGGACAACCTGCAGGACGGGCGAAAGCCCATCACGTCGGATAAGGCTATGGGAATCGAACCCACAACTGAAGTGCGACTGGCCTTTATTGCATACCAATGGCCTACAGGAAGTCCCTAGTTAGTGGAAAGTAGTTTTATTTTATTAAGCGGTATAATAAATAAAGTATAAGTCCATTTTTGGAACCATATACGATTAATCTCGCCATAAGATGGACATATAACTTTTGCTAAACTTTTGTTTGAAATATATGGAATGGTCCATCATTCTATCACATGATCTTCTAACGTTTCACGAATAACAAACTCAACTTCATTTCTTTAAAAGATGAAGTGTAAATTGTTCAATTCACGAACAATAGTGAGATTGTACGAAAATCATGTAAGTATTTCTTTTAATTCATCAACTTTAGGGAAATGATATTGAAAACAAAAAATGTTGTCCTAGTGCTCTTATATCCGATGAATCATATGGTACCTTAGATCATCACAAATTTATGGCTTTGTGATTGGTGGATTTTTTATAGCCATGTTCTCTACCACTCTCCATCAGAACTTGATGGTTATATTTTTCTTCCATATCCATATTTTAACCTATGTTCTCCTATATGGAAACACAGTGATGGGTTAATTTGGGTAATCGTTACATTTCATACTTTAGTTTTTAAAATTAAGTTTTAGTATTCCTTTTTACGATGTGGGTTTCTAGGAATAGTAAACGATTTATAACCCCGACGAATTTCGAGGGAGAAATTCATTTTAAGGGGGGTAGAATGTAACACCCCAAGATTTTATGAAAAATATTCTTTTAATTTCATTGATGTATTCTATTATACAGAACACAAAGTTTAGCTTGTACTATACGCAACACCGTATTAGCTTGCAGTATACACAAAACTATTCTTGGATCACGTTACACACAATTTCATGTTCGTTTTATAATAGTCATTCTACGCAAGATTGAATGTGTTTATATATATATATATATATATATTCAATGTATAAATGAAATATGGTTGTATTATGTTTTACGAAACAACGAATGATTCTTGCACAACACGCAACCTTGACTTGGCTTTCATTACACGTAATCACGACCTTCTTCGATAGCGTGTGTTGTACGCAATATCGGGTTTCACTAAACAATGATATATGGTTGTAATATTATTATGAACTAGACGTTATGAATATTATTAACTAAATTTTGAATTTTATAACATTATTATTCATCTTACATTTTTTCTAGAACATGGTATGAGAACAAAATGAATTTTTCAGGTAAAATAAGTATTTTTCAAAAAATGCAGTTTTGTCGCCTTTTGATGGCGCACCCACATTAAATCTAGTTTTTGACATGTTTATAAGTTCAATTTGACAAAATAAAATTCTTCTTTTGAATCAGGATATAAAAAATTACATTGGTTAATGTTTTGATATTTTTCTGATAACTTTCATATTTTAATGAATAGTAAAAACATGCTATATTTTAATTAAAAACAACTTTTTTCATCATAATAATTTATGTGGTTAAATTATAATATTGAATGGTTTTAAAGTATAAATAGAATATTTTTTTACCATTTAATATAATGTATGTCATTATCATTTATTTTACCTTGAATTCGTAGGTTAAATCAATTCAATCTTTTGCAATGTTTTAAACAAAAACCTGTTTTCTTTCGACAACGAGATTAATTTTAATTTAATTTCTACAACTTTTGTGTATTGAATTTGGAAAAATGGATTCAATATTTGGAATCAGTGGTTCCAAATTATGTTAATAAGCTACTTTTTATTTTTGGGCATTATGAATAGTAACTACAGTAATTTTTATTTACTGCGGTTAAAGGTAAATAAGGTAATTCAAGGTTAAAAGAATATTATAATAATTCAAAATTACCTTGAAAATATTCCTAACCTTATTGGATGAGTAGTGGCCGACCATGGGCATCTTTGGGACGATTTGGGGACCCCAATGACCCACTTGGCAGTGAAAAGGACAATTTGGATTAATTAATTTAATGTAAAGACAAAATTGACTTTAACAAAACTCTTTTAGTAATTAATTTTTATAATGGGTTATATATGTTATATTTTCAACTATAAATATTATTTGGAAAGCCAAAAATATTCCCTATATAATGGTATTTTTTTCATAATTTTTATACATCAAATAAATTAAATTATTTATGACACAATAATGATGTAGTGTTTACCTCATTAATAAATTATTTAAATAAATAAGATTATAAGGATTAAAATATCATCAAAAACCTGTCCAATTCCAATTGGATGATTTTATTTCGAATATGAGTCATCTTATCTTCGAAATTAATGTGTTTTGGACCTCTTGAAACCGAAGATAAGTTTATAATAAAATAATGTTTTCACACTTTCCTAAAGAGCCCCTCCTCTCCCTTATAAAAAGAGACCACTTCTATGAAATTCCTCACACCACTCAAGACTTTTGGCTCGTCCAAACTCTGCCCAAATAAGCTACCTAAATCCCTCTCCTCCCCTTTGAAGCCTTACATTAGGTAGAAGACTCTCCAAGAAGTCCTTTTGGTTCAAACCAAAGGAAGATACCAAAATTAAAGGTAACAGTTTCTCTTAAGTTGTTTTCTTTTATTCTACTTCTACAACCCCTAAACTCTTATTAATACTTTCTTTTGTATCAACACCAATATCCTAAATATACTAGGATGTTTTTATTATAAGGATTATAACTACACTTACACACACCTCCATCTAATGGAAGAAGAACATAATGTTTCTGTGATGGCAAACTAAAGCCTCACGAAACGATGATTGTTCGATTTTCTCATACTGCCTATCATGGTGGCCATTATGATGGCACTGTATTTATATATAATATATATTATGTTTATTATTTCCTTATGATTCTTTACTTCCCAATTATATCAAGCCTTTACGGTTTCCATAGTCGTTAAATACGATAATCTCATTTGAGAAAGTGCGGACTACCGCCCCCTCAAAGTGATGTGATTCGTTAATACATTATGTGGGATGTATAAAGGATGTGGTTAATGATATTATATATGATATTATACTGTAATTATAATATAATTATGTATAATTATTTTTTAATTCCATTAAAATAATAAATAGAAATTAAAGTAGCGTTCATGCGTACGTACGGCTTACCGTCTCCATGAACGGTGCGTTTCATTTCTTACCTCCATATGTTATGTACTATTATAAATGATTGTATATGATGGATATATAATGAATTTATATGATATATAAATCATGATTTACATTTTGGAAGTAAGTAAATCATGATATAAGTAATAATAACATCAAGAACAATAAGTCCAAACACGTACGATAAATAAGATGATTTTACCCAAAACTCTACTTTGACATTAATTTACAAAAGTCTGGGTAATATAAAGTCATAAGTGAACCATATATGATATCATAACAATTAATATTATTCTTTAATAAGTCAATGACATTATTTAAATCATTATACAGGATGTTTGGATACGTACAAAGCATATCGGACCTAAGGTAAGGGATAATTTTGCAAATCTCATTTTTATATGAGATTACTTATTCGTAAGTATTTACTGGGGTTATTGATATCATCCATGTATATGTTTTATAAAATTTTATTCATGTATGTTTAAATTCCTATTTACCCATTCTAACTTTTACCCCATGGTATGGAAGAAATATTTCTTTTATTTACCCTACAAGGTACTTTTTGACTTTTCCAACAAAAGTAAAAGAAGATTGTTTTTGTTAATGTATACGACATGAAAGGATTTTTACGGTTTTATAAAGCCTTATTTTCATGAAGCTTCCTCCAAAAGATTTAATGACTATTTTCAAAAAAATATCTTTCTTTTAAAATTGCATGAATTTTTGTGAAAAAAAATTGATTTTAAAGAAGAAAGGATATTTTCCTCAAGAATTCATTTAAAGTGTTTTATCAAAACCATTTTTCCATATAAGATGACATTATTTTATATGTGTATGTTTCAAGTATAATTTCCCTATTATTTACATGGTTTTAATTTTATTATGTTGATATATCCATTTGTTTTATATGGATTATGTGATGATTGGATGATGTTTATGGAACCCATTTTATTATTTGGGTTATGATGAATGTTTCAAGTTTATTTTGTGGCACAAGTGAGAATGATTTCATTATGAGATGGGTGGGACCTATATCTTCCTCCAATGCATTGGGTAAAGATTTATATCTCATGAGATAGACATGGCTGGAACGGAAAGTTAAACTGGTTCAGTAATACAGTACTGGAACGAGGAGTGAACTCAATTAAGAAAGGGAATTTGTCCACTAAGATGGTCTTGGAAACAATTCCTTGGCTACTATGGAAATAATATCATGTGTTTAATGGTTTCCACAATTACAAGTTTTATTCCCATGCTATTTTATCAGGATTAATGTTTCTTTATGATCTATGCCTTACGTATTTCCATGTTTTATTTCATTGCTCAAGATCTTGATGTTTAAACATTGTGTTCATGTTTTTAAGTTCAAATGTATATGGTTTGTTTTATTTTATCCATGCTTACCCTTACTAAGAATTTGAGCTCACCCTTTATATGTTTTCTTTTCCCCAGGATATAAAGAAAGGTTTTAGGTATGAAAACATAAGGGGAAGATCTTTATGGGAGATGTTGAAGATCATTCACCACGATTAGAAGATTACGTTCCGAGTTTCCAAATACACTAAACTATTACGGTCCTTGAGTTTTGAATTTATTTATGTATTAAGTATTCCGCAAAAGTAATGTGTTGTCCATGTAAGTCAAGCTTCGGGCCTCTACATCTATGAAATCTCATGGGTTTGTATCTTTTCTTTTATGGTAATCTAGATCATTTTCCACCATATTTCATTGTGAATCTGTGTTGAAGTGGATGTTTTAACAATTCCTGTTGAGTTTATTTGGGTTACAATTGGAGAATATTTCGTTACAAATAGTCAGTTGTCTTTGAATCCTGGTTTGATTTCTGCTCTTCGTGAAAGAAAATGGGGAATTCCTCTAAAGTGTGTAGGTGTGGAAGGATGAATACTTATCATAATATGGTTGTAGTATTGGGAAAAAATGATAAGTAATTAGCATCTGGTTATGTTTAAAATCATATGGATCGTACTATAGTTGAATTTTCAATTGATCGAAGCAGTTTCTCAAACATTGTGTGCAATTGAACACATGAGGGAGGGGAGTCGTCTGGTAATGAGTTCCTTCCTGTCCATACTCTTGGTTATATTATTTCATTCGGAACATTAAAGGATGTCACCACCCATAAGAATGTGTAGTTTCTACCTCTTGATCTGAAATTTGTAGACATCTATTGCAGATTGAATCATGACCCAGAGGGTCTGTGTGTATTATGGCCTATAGAGATTCATTAAAATGTAGTGTAAATAAGAAATTTATATAAAGGTAATATGGTGTTATTTTAGGCAGGTGATAAAAAATCACTGGCCTACATAAATAGTGGAGGCAGTGGGGACTGGGTGCATGCAACAAGTAAAGAAAGGTTGTGAAGGATCAGTCTGACAATTCATGTAAACAATAAATTTAGAAATTTCGAGACCTATGACTTGGTTCAGAAATAATGGGATTATACACAAGTTATAAAGTTTATCCAAAACTTAGAACAAAATAATATCCTCTCTTCTGATCAAACATTTTATTGGGTAGATTCGAAGAATGAGTCATCTAACTATGTTTTGGAAGACGGATTTTATGGAGATCACTAAAGAGGCCTATAAAGAACTAAGAGGAAAAATGGTTTAAAGGGTAAAATATATTCCAGAAGTTTCATTATGTTAAATTATAAAAATTATAAAGGTCATAAATATTACTCTCAACAACCCAAGCTGATGGAAATAAAGTCCACCAAAAAGAATAAGGTGATGGATAGTGAAGTCACATCCCATGATAAAGAAGAAAAATCAATTATTCTGAGTGAACATCAGGAGAAGAGGGTTTTTAATTGTAAGGTCAAGGTATCTGATAAGAAATGTGTGGGGAAAAAATTAATCATGGTATCTCATCTCTCATTCCAAATAAGAAATGTTAGAGGTGGAATTTAAAGTTAATTCTATCTAGGAGGATTTGTATAGGATAGTTGAGAGAACGATTCAAGTGGATCTTAATGAAGAATAGAGTACATGGATTAATAAAAAAATTGAAATTTAATACATGGTATCAACAAGATTATTATTTTTGTGGAATATTTTATACAAACATAGGAAAAGATGGCCTCTATCTTTGAAGACCTTATCATGGATGATCCAGACATGAAGGTTAAAAAACTTCAATAGTCATTACAGAGAAAAGGTTGCTAATAAGATTAAACTTGATTTCAATAAATCAGTTATTTCTTATAGAATTGACTGATATAGTTTTCTGAACTTATATGATTTCCCACTTTTTCCAAAAAAAGAGATTTGTTTAATAAAAAAAATTCAATTTTTAGTCAATATTTTTCATTATTCATCAAAAAACTAATCTTTCAAAACAATTACCAAAAATTAAACCTAAGATAATTTTGAGTTTCTGATTTTAAAAATGAAATTTATTTTTCCAAATTAATTTTACAAAAGTTGTAAAAAATTATTTTAAAAATAATTGTGTAAAAAGGTGAAAAAAATATTTTTTATAAAAATATGTTTTTAAGCATAAAATTGTATTTATTATTATCTATTATATAAATAACACATAATATGAATCTTAAATTGTTGATATAATATATATTATATATATCATTAAAAAAATTCAAAAAAATTGTTTTCCTTGATGTATTGAGGAAAAACATATTTGTTTTTATAAAAATAGTTTTTTATAAAAACATTTTCTCTATTTTCAAATAATTTTTATTTTAATTTTTAATTAATTAGTCACTAAATAATTCATTTTATATACATGTTTAAACCATATATTTTCATTATTTAGTTAATCCTATTCATACCCATCATTCCATTGGTTAGGAGATAACTATCATTTTAAACAATAATATCTTAATAGTATGTCACATTTTGTTTAAACTTAGTGCTGCGTGTAGTGAAAGATTAACTTAGTGTTCTGTGTAACACAAGAGAAACTCGGTTTTTTGGTAATGTAAGATAAAATTGGTTCTGTTCTGTATATAATGTGAATATCTAAAATATTAAAATTATTTGAAAAATATATGTATAACAAAATCTAAGGGTGTTATAATAAAACATGGCCAAGAGAAAGGTAATGACCACAAATACATAAATTCTTCATAGGTGAAAAGACCAGTCATTCATCAGAAATAAATGTAAATTTATACCATTTTATTTCAAGTTCCCTTTCCTAAAGTTGATTAATTTTCTTAATAATTTATTCTAAATTTATTTCATTCTATATCATAATCATAATCTCATCCTTTGGTTGTACCTAGATTAATTAACACTTCATCTGTTACTCTAAGAGATTAATTTTTCATGACTGGAGAACTAAATAATAATAAGATCCATAATAGAATTATAATAAATTCCTTCTATATCTAGTTATCATTAATACCAAATGGTTATCATAAGTTATCCAATATTATTAAATATTTATGTGGGGAAATAATGCATTAATCTCTAAAACCTCATCCAAATATGATCTTAAATCACTCTATAAATGGTTAACATTAAGACACATCCAAAATTAAAAAATAGATAAATAAGGCCACTAAATTTTATAAAATCAACTTAACATTAATCCCCCAAATATCATTAAGTGTATATTAATGGTAACAAATGAAATATATGAATACCTAGATAATATATTCGGTTGAATAATTGTAATAACTAGAATTACAATAAAACAACATGAAAATATACATTCTTCCCCATTCCTTAAATAAAACCACAAATTATTGAATATATTCCATAAATCTAAAAAAATTATAAACTCTATCAGTGATAACATATACCACCTTTTACGAATAATGATTTCATAACCCATTTAAGTATCTGTCATATTTTGAGCTTCAAATTCTCAACCATAATAATGGGGATCTCTAGACCCCTACTGTTTCCTCAATTTTCACCTACAAACAAGAATCATTTGGTGAAAAATAATTGTGATTATAATCTTTTTAAATTCATTCGATTTTCTTCATTGTATTAGTGCATCAGTTTTCTATCTACAACAACACATTTGTAAATTGGGCTTGGTTTCCAACTAATTTGTCATTTGATTCAATAATTAGGGTTTATCCTCAAATATCTAAAAATGCCACTTCAAAAAAATCTTTTTTAGTTGTTTTGGAACAATAATTTTTTAATGATTAGGTTTTATAAATTTGAGTTGTGTTCAGTTTTTCAAAGGTGATATCCTTTAAAAAGGTTAAAATGAATAACGCTTGGGATCCTTAAAGGTCTAATAAGAGATTTCATCTTCATCATGAAGAATCATTGACCATCAGTTACACTGGTTCTCCATCTCCATCATGTTCAGCTCTATTCTAGGATCAGTCGGTCAAAATCGGTCAACATCCATCAACGTTGGGTAAGTTAAAGATCTCAAACAAGATCTAATGTTCTAAACTCATATCAATTTCTCCAAACATATGCTCCATCCTCAACTTAGTCAGTGATAGAATGGATTCGTCACCTTATTCATGTCGGCACAATCTCATGTTACATCAAGTTTTTCTTTAGCATTGAGAGTACCTTGAAAGGTTTTAGAGTCCCATCCTTGAAACAAAATTTCACAAAAAATCAACATTTGAATTTTTATTTTGTTAGTCGAATGCAAGAAAAGATTGGGACTCAAGTATTCTTCATTATTTCATTTATACACTTCTCAATTTGTTGTAGGATAATAAGGTACCTAAAAATCACATACCTAAATAAATGAAAATGTGGGGTGGCCTCCCCAATTTGGATACATGAAACTAATGATTATTTTTCTATGTGATATATAGGGAATTGGAAATTGGATATGTAGATACTTTAAGAAATTATTTGTGTGATGGTTATCAGAATTTTGATATGTGATCGAATTATACTGTAAGCAGAATTTAACACCAAGTATAATTAATCAAAAATATAATGAGAAAAATAAATTTAGATTTGTAATTAATAAAAAAATATATTATTTATTTAATATCCAAAATCTAAAATAAAAATGGAAAATATTAAGTTGATAAAATAGAAGTTTAAAAATAAATTCAGATATCATAGGATAAAAATATTTAATTAAAACATAAACATACAAATTCAAATAAATTAAACAAATAAAAATTAAAATATTGAAAATTAAAAAAAAAAATATCCACTAATTAAATAATAACATAATTATAAAAATTAATTTTTAAATTGCTAAAAAACATAATTAAATAATTTGTGATTAAAATTGACAGGATTGAAAAAAGAATAAAATATATTTATTTTTAAAAATAAAAAAACATAATTTAAACATAAATATACACATAATTAACTAAGAATTCATAAAATTAATATTTTAACAAAAAATTACAAAAAAAATTAAAATTAACTAATTTACAACATAATTTGACATAAAATACATTTAAATCACAAAAAAATGATGTGAAAAAAAATATAATGAAATAAAAACAAATCGTATGAAAAACTATAAATCGTCTTTCCCAATATGATCACAATACACCTTTGATCATCCATTGTCATCATTGAACCTTGATCACTCCATCAATTGTGTACACAAACCCATAATGATGATCTATTGAGGAAAATATTGATCAAGAAACATTCTTTCATAGGTTATAGGATGAACCTATGACCAAAGAAAATATTAATGATTAATGTGAAAAGAACATGTGAGGACAAACATAAAACACAACAAAAGGATCAAAACTCATCCATTTTACTAGTTGGCCTATATTACTTGTCATTAGAATGATGAATGAAGAACCAAATATCAAAATCAATATCAATTCCTAATCTTTAGTATAACAAAAACCTCAACCCTAATCAACCGTCGATCCATAAATCAATTTTGTTAGGTAAATTGATTCACCTTCATCATGGGATAACAGAAAAGATAAATCCAAATTCAATAACTCCCTACCTTAGGTTTTGATCGATCTATGAAAAATAAAGGATCTACATTGTAGTCACTAGTGAGATCTATAAGCTTTTATTGGCTCACAAATTTCCAATCCATGATATGTCATTGATCATCTGATAATACACCTCCAACGACCCTATTTTAATTCCTAGTGTTGTGTAGATAACCCTATAAATTTTCTATATATTGTTTAAATAATGTAGGGTTTAGGTTTAATCATAATTATAATAAATATATTAATTTATTAATTTAATTAATTATTATTCTACCCACAATGGAACTCAAGTCGAATTCCTGATGCGTCTAAATATTATGTCATAATTAGGGTAAAACCCATATTCCAGATTCAATGGAGGTATCATATTTATGATATAAGACTATGTTATGGTGTTTTTGAATTATTTTAGAAAAACTAAATGTGTGTTATATAATATATTTAAAACATATATTATATCCATACCAAGCCTCTTCGGGCCCCAGAAACTCACACTAACTCATCACCTAGTATCAAAAATATTACTTAAAATATTTTAATGTTTTATAAGGAAAAAACTAAGTCATTAAAGTCTCCCACAACATGCATTTTCATATGAAAAAAAAATCCTACTAAAAAAGATGAGGGTACTGAGCTCGCATCTATTTCTCTCTGTTGGATTGGTGTAGACCAATTTGTTTGGATAATATTGGGTCAATTGATAGAATCCCATACTAAACACCAGGTTATAAATCTATAGTATATCTAAATATGAAACACTGATATGGAACTATAGTAGTTTTGATTTTATATGAATATTGTAGTAGCTCATACTTTGGAGAAAAAAATAATTATTGCTCCATGGACTTCTTACCACTGGAAACTATAGCAACTTGGACATAGGTGGCTTCAATACTATAGTAGTGCGAACTTCCAGCCATTGTTCACTATATCACACTGGGCTTAGTGTGGGTTTGGGGGCATAGTAATTTGTCTTCTTTATTATCTCTTTCGAGATAGGGGTTTGGTGTGTATAAAACTATAAAATCTCTCTGTACCTATACTATTGATTTTTATGAAGTGATTCTACTTCTTTGTGGATGTAGGAAATATTCTCAAACCACATAAATTGATGTGTCCATGTTAATATTCTTCTTCTTTTTTTCTATCTTTTCTTAATCTATAAACCTCTATCATGTGACTCCTAGAATTTACGAAACACGCCTTCTCCCATGTGATATTTTAAATATTATCTTTCTGACATCAGACATGCCTCAAATAGAATCATTATCCCATGGAGGATCTTCTCTTGTCGATCCTTGATCTCTACCAGATACTTTGAAATGTATCTACATCCTCGATTTCTAACTCACCTCATTCGTTAACATGCAATGAGTCGTTCACATATCTCCTCAGCTATGAAATATTGAATACATTGTATACATTGTCTAACTATGGAATTATGGATGAACAGTATGTCACCTAAAAAATGCAACATATTGTTTGGAAAAGGTCAATGAATCTTATAAATAATTTTCTTCCCCAAAAAAATCCCTAAAATCAACATTGAGGTGAGACCTTTTGGAACACATTTTCTCACCCCTAGAACTCCAAAGGCATCCATCATTAGTCCATATAGGACTTCCTACTACTCTGTGTAGTCTCCATCCACTCATGGATGATATAACCTCCTCTATCATTGATTGCACCGTCTCTGAGCCCATGAGTGCCAAATCACCTTGATCAATCCAATATAGTGATGAGTTTTAGGGTCTCTCATAAAATTCCTTGAAAGATGTATTACCAATAGTGAAATGGTTTTTCTAGTTGTTCCTGTATGAAAAATTCACCAAGTGAAGGTGATCCTCTCAACTATAACCAAATTCCAACATGAAAGACTGAAACATGTCCACCAGAACCTGAATGGTCTACTTAGTCTGGCCATCAGTCTAGGGGTGAGACAACATACTCAAATTCATCTAAGCCCCAAAGTACTCCTATAATACTCTCTATAATCATGATGTTAAGTGATCATCATAGTATAAAATGATCATTGAGGTAACTTTTTGAATCTAAACTATCTCATATACATAAAATCATCCCATTATTTCTATTTAACTCTACTTTTGGATAACTAGGATGTGGTATTACTTGGTTAGTTGGCCTATGATAACCTAGATGGCATCATGTCTAATATACATTCATGTTATTCCCATCATGCAGTCCATAGATATACCATCCTAATTCAAATGTACCTCCTTGAGGGGTTGAGATAAACCCACTAGAACCTAGTGCTCATCCTTCACCTAGTGACAAGTGAGACATTGAGAGAAAAAAAATCATCTACGGACTTCTTCATCCTTATAAACCAAAATTAATGTCAAAGGTCTTGGTACATCTTCACCACACTTGGATGCAATACATTGGGGGATGTAGTAAATTCCCTTAAAACCTCCTCATTAAATTTCACTGGTACCATCATTCATCCTCTAAAATGGATGATGTACTTTCCACCTTCATAGAATCTGTCATGATGGCATCTACTAGATATATAATTACACAATGTCTCACAATCAGTATCGCCATATTGATCCTTCCTAACATGATATATAATTAGTGGGGTAAAAACCGTACAATGGAGGTAAAAAATCATCCTTATCTATTAAGGACAACGTTTGTGAGGCTAACTGCTCAGACACCTTGGTCACCAATCATGAACAAGATCTCCTTTTGAGAGCATCTACCACTGCATTCCCCCTCTCGGGAGTATAGATTATCTCAAATATACAATCCTAGAGAAAATATAGCCATTTCTTATGTCTCATTTTACAATCCTTATGTGAGAATATATAATTTAGAATATTGTGGTTAGAATAGACATTAAACTTCTCATCCATATGGTAGTGTCTCTACATCTTCAAGGTAATGACTACCACTACCACCTCTAGATCATGGGTTGTGTAGTTTTTCTCATGAGGTATCAATAGTTAGGACCCATAAGATATTATCACTTCACCCTTCATTAAGACACATTTAATCTCTATACAAATTAAATTTTAGAGCACTATGTTCCCAATACTTTTCTATAGAAGTCTCAACATTATGGGTTCTCTTCAACCTCTACCATAACTCCTAAAAACTGTACAAGAAGATATTCTTCCACATTAATGGTTTCCCCTTCTAGGTCAAGGAGGTAATGTGTTCCAATATCCTAGATAAATTGGTAATTAAAATTATATATCAACCTTAAAATCCAAGGAAACTTCTCACCTCCAACATTTTCTTAGTGGGATCCCAAAGTAACACTACCTCAACCATTGCTGGGTCCATGACCACACCATATATTTAGATGACATGTCCCAAAAAGTGGACCTATATAATAAAAAAATGACACTTTGAGAGACTCCCATAAACCTGTTCCTCTTGGGGTATTCCCACGTCCATCCTCAAGTGCATCACATTCTCCTCCTTGGATACCAAGTACACTAGAATATCACCAGTGAATATGACCACAAACTTGTGTGAGAAAGGATGAATTATCTAGTTCATGAGTTCCATGAAAATTTTTGGGGTTCTTGTTATACTGAAAGGAATAAAAAAGTATTCATAATGACTATGGATACATCATATTTTCATATTTGGTATATCAACGTATTGTACTCAGAGTTGGTGATAACCTGATCTAAGGACAATATTAGAGAACTATCTCACTCCTCTCAAATTTTTTAATAGTTTATCAATCCTTAGTAGTGGATAATTATTCTTTATGGTCACTTATTTCATATGATGTTAATCCACACACAACCTCAAGATCCCATCCACATTCTTGGCAAACAAAATTTGGGATGCCTAGGGGAAACATTGGCTCAGAAGAAATCCTTCCTCTATAAGTCCCCCAACTGCACCTTCAACTTATTAAGATCTATTGGATCTCTCCAATATTCTATATCATATATTTGGAAAATCCATGGGTAAAGGTTTATGTATAATTATACCTATCTGCGGGGAGTTATGCCTGACTCAACCTTGTAAAATACATACTCATACTCCACCACCATTATAGGATGATGAAATCCCATAGAATACATTTCTCCAAGGTTAATACTAGCCAACTAATCAGTGATATGATAAATCCTCCTATGTATAATCATATACATCTCTTAATAGGTTTCCTTTTCATGCATAAAGAAAAACCTAATTCTTTCACCATAGAAACATCACATCCTCTGCCTAAAATAGTCAATATGGGAATGAAATGTGGATAACTACTCCATACATAAGATTATTTTGTAAGGCCTCATCGTTGCTTCAAATAGAACCAATAAGAATATATCTCATACAGGAGTTACATCACACTATCAACATTAGTTTGTAATCAGTAAATCCCCACTGGTAGGTGTCTCAAAGCACAAGGGTTAAGCTAATGGATCAACCCGAACCTTTAAGTCTCTAACAATATAAGTGGAAAGAAAAGAGTGGCTTATACCTATGTCTATCTGTACTAAATATAAATTATAAATGACATAAAACATTCATTTAATTATACCTGAATCCTTAGGGTCATATGAATCCACTGGTTACATATATCCTTGTCTATATTCACATGCTCACTATGTAACGACCCGAAATTTTATTTATATTTGTTTCCTAAATTTGTGTGTCATTTTATTTTTATACTCAACAAAACTATATCCTTTAATTAATAAAGTGGGTATAAATAAAATGATACTGTTGGGTTTCGACTGTTATATGAACGTTGGTCAATATGACCATTGGAAACTATAATTGTAACATTGTGTTTTTATAAATATAGTTGTCTTGGTAAATTAATACAAAAATAATATTGAATGGCCTCATCCAGTAGACTCAAGCCATATGAATCTCATCTGTCATAGCTTGGGAATGAGGTAACATCACTAGGCTTTCCTCTAGACCAAGCCCAAGCCAAACTTCAACATATGAAGATTTAAAGGAATCGCCTAAGGGAGAAGTTCAAGCTGATAGAAATCACCACTCGGTAAATGTTGTCCGAGCCACCCCAAGAATCTATCACCATAGCACACTTTACACTTAGGTCCTATGATGGTGTTATAAGGGGATATGTAACGAGACCTTAGCTGCTTTGTGTAATCCTTTTATATAAATAAAATTGTTATTTCTTATTATGGAAAAGTTTGTGAATTTTAAATATCTGGATAAATGTAGAATGAATTTATAGTTTTATATTACTAATGAATTTTGGAAAAAATGGTATTTTAAAATATTTTTGTAAATTTTAAATAATTAATAATATGAATTTATTTTCAAAAAATGGTCTTCAGTAGTTATGTTCAGTAATAAATTTAGAGTCTAATAAGATCAACTTGATTTTTTAGTGAATAGTAAAGTATGAAAAGTAACATAACCATATGAATAGTAATGAATAGTAAATTGACCAAAAAAATAGAAACTCCACCCATGAATGTATAAATACATTTTAGACATCTTAATAGTGAAAAAATGATCATAGTTAGAGTTTTGGTATTTTTGTATGTCATAAATATTTTATTTATAATTTTATAATTAATTTAATAATTTAAAATGGAAATTTATTTTCATAAAATTTAATCATAAGTTTCTAATTTATTGTCTTATGGTTATACGAAAATTTTATAGGACCTTGATTACATTCTTAAGGAATTACAAAATGGTTTATAGTTTTAAAGTTGTATTTTTGGAATAAATAATTATTTTATTTAAAAATTAAATTGAGAATATTTAGAAAATTATTTTCATAAAATGAAGTTCATTTTTTAATTCAAAGAATTGATATTAAGTTAGGGTGAATTTTTGGGATTTTTCTAAAACAGTTGAATTTTCAGTGAATAGTAAAAATACAGTTTTAAGTTTCGGGTGTTTAATGACGTCATTAATGATGTAATATTGATGTAAGCTTTTCGGTTGACATATGAATAGTGATATATTCTCTGAGGTTTCCCAAGTGGCCAATACCATGGGCAAGCCCATGGTTTTTCAAATACCACCGATGAGGTGTCCCTTGGAAATTAATAATTTATTCCCTCACTTTTCTTATAAATACCAAGTCATTTTCCTCATTTATTTCATTCCAAAATCCACTTCAATGAAGTTTTGGTCTCCTTATCTCCCAAGGTTCCCTCAAGCATCCCATGGTCCTGACCTTTAAGCTTTTGAAGTTAATATTTAAGGTAAGGGAACCTTTCACCCTCCTCTTTTATGTCATGACTTCCTTTATGTTATGTCTTATAGTTCCATTTTATTATGAGGGGGATTTTTCTTCTATATCTTTACTACTATACATTTCATTTCCAAATTATGATAGACCCTTTCCACTCTCATCAATTTATTTTCTGAATTTTTAAGTGACGTCGTTTGGCTGCCAAAATTTTTGTAAAAGAAATCGCATCTTCTCTTTTCCATCGAGTTTCATTTTCATATGGTATTTCATTCAAATATCCATACCATGATATTATTTATTTTTATTCAATACCCATATTGTATTATGAGTTATTTATGAGTGTTTTACTCTTGTCCCCTCTCTTTTCAATGTTTTCTAAAACCATGTTATATAGTCGTTATGCTGCTGAATTTTCGTCTCAAAATCTCTCTCTTTTTCTCAATAAATTCTCTTGTATTATTTAGGTGAATACCCAATTATATTTTCATGTCCAGGGGTATTCATAAATACATAAAATTGATCTATTTGATTCTGTAATTGATATACATATAACCCTCACTCCCTTTCCATGAGTTATAAATGACTTAATGATTAATTTTTTAAGAACTTTTAAAACGTCACGATTTTGAAATGAAACCCATTTCATTTATTCTCTATAGGTTATTTATGAAATTTTTTATTATGATATATGCGGATAACATAAAAATAAATACATATTAAGTGTGTTCCTTGATAGCTCTTCAATGCATTGGGTAAATAATTTAATCTCTGTAGATGACAAGTTTCATGATACCTTGGTGAATAACCTTGGTAATTTTTATAACACCTCAGGGATAAACATTGGTGATATGTTTATGAATGTCTAAATGAAATGTTTTAGCCAAATATTGAAGTTATGATTCAATTAATTTTTATTATTATATTCATATTCTTCCATTTCTCATACCTTTATGATTAATATCATTTTCTTATTAATATTGCTCAAGATCACATGTCAAGTTTTTCACATATTTCCCTTACAGAGACTTCTGCGCACCCTTTCCTTTGATGTATGTCTTCAGGTTATGAGATTATGTAGTTGTACATATGATGAGCCTATGATGAATCCTTAAGAGTGGTTTAGAAGAAATTTTTAAGTTGTTTTCTTTTATTATGTTTCTGATTTCCTAGACATTAGACTTTAAAGATCCTCTGTATGTAAAATTGTAATGAAAAGTTATGTAATAAAAAGGTCGGATGCCATAGTTGGTATCAAAGGATAGTTTAGTTATTTATAGAAATTAGGATATGAAAACTTTAGGAAGAAACCTATATAAAAGTTTAAATATACGAAAACTTCCTGGTATTTTGGTTAGTATTGAGTAAGTGGTTTATCAAAAAAAATACATCCTTGTCTGGATACAAGCAGGTAGAGGCGGATCTGGCACAGATGTACATAGGGGTAAAACCTAAAAACACCTCTTTGAGCTAGACTCGAATGAGAACTGGTGTACGAAAATGGGCCTTGCTTCACTCTTGGTTAAGACACTCCTGGGGGATATGTTTGGTTAATCATAGGCTTTTTATGAATCATTATGAATTATTTATAGATAAATGTAATTGTCTAAAAAAGTTTTAATACATAAAATCCTTTATTGTTAAAAGATTTGTAAATGAAATAAGTTTCTCACTATGGTTTTATTCTTTTAGAAATGGCGAGAAATAGGAGGAATCGTGAAAATAGTGACCGCAATGGACCATGTGTTGAAAACCCTCCGATGGAAGCCGAAATAGAAACATCCATAAGAATGATGAACCAACTGACTCAAGTTATGGGAAAAACTTGAATAAACCTGAGAGACTGATATCACCGCGAAGGTAACAACATTCTATTGAGTCCATTATGTGTCAACTACCACCAACCATTAGTGGTTCGATCAACCCACTGATTGATGAACAGTGGATCAACTCTATAGAGAATATTTTTTCTGAGCTCTGCTATTCAGAGCAAGAGGTCACCCTGGCTATATATCACTTAGAGGGAGAAGATGATCAGTGGTGAGAAATAATTAAAAACACAAGGACATGAGTTCAAGTTGAAGATATGGAGTGGGAAGAGTTCATGGGGATATTTTTCAGTAATTATTTCCCTCATTTTATGAGAACAGGAATGGATAAAGAGTTTCTCGAGCTGAAGCAGAAGGAGAATAAATCTGTGGGAAGATACAAGATAAACTTCACAGGGATTTCACGTTACACATCTAGCTTTGTCATGGATCCAAATAGAAAGGTCGATAGATTTTTTGGTGGACTGAGACCTCATCTATAGAAGAATATATCCAACCAACACTAGGAAAACTATGAGGAGATCGTGTAGAGTGCGATGAAAGTTGAGCTGGAGTTTGGTGAGACTTAGTGATTACATAAATCAAACGACAAGAAGAGATCGATGGATCCCAGCTTAGGGAGGAAGTTTTATCGGGGAAGAGTAGTCAATAAAGTGCAACATCCCATGTGTAATTAATGTGGGAAAAATCATTTGGGGAACTACCTGCTCGGGAGCGGGAAATGCTATAAGTGTGGAAGAGATGGTCATATAGCGAGGAATTGTTGTAGTGAGGTGAAACCTTAACTTTCTAACACAAATGAAAAGGGGAAGATGGTGTAGGCCCTACCTGATGTCCAGTGTTTTAAGTGTCGACAACTTGGGAACTTTTCCAATCCCTGTCCAAATCTAAGGGCATTGGATTGGAACTACCATCAGCCTCAGAAATGGCCAAGGGAACAAGGTCATACTTTTGCAATCACTACGACTGAAGTTGAAGCGCCAAATGATGTGGTGGAAGGTACTCTTGTTGTTCTCTCAATGTAATCAAGTACTTTATTTGATTATGGTTATACCCATTCTTCTATTTCCTCCAAGTTTACAAAGAATTTAGAATCAACCCCCGATTTTCCAAAAGTAGATTTATCAATCAAGACTCCTGGTGGGATTATCCAAGCATCGTCAGTGTTTAGAGACTCTAGTATTTACTTTAGTGAGCACAATATTATCACAAATATAGTAATCATTCCCATGCTTGAATTTGATGTTATACTAGGGATGGACTAGATCTCAAAGTATAATGATATGATCAAGTGCAGAAGTAAAGAAATCTTGGAAGTCATGAATGGTAAAGCTACAGTTATCTTCCATGGAGAGATATCCCAACCTGATCTTTGTCTATTAGAACCCCCTATATCTTTCTTTATGGAGTTTATTGGTGAAGAATAAGAAGGAGATGAGAGTTTGAGGATAGAAATGTCCCCATCATCAAGGAATACATTGAAGTATTTCCTGAGGAGTTTCCTGGACCTCCCCAAGAAAGAGATTTAGAGTTCTCTATTAAAATCATACCTGGATCTCATCCAATATCAAAGATCCCATATAGGATGGAAAATGTAGAGATGGAGGAATTAAATAAACAACTCCAAGATCTTTTGGATAAGGGGTTTATCTGACCGAGTGTGTCTCCTTGGGGAGTACATGTTCTCTTTGTGAAGAAGAAGGATGGATTGATGCGGCTATGCATTGATTATAGAGAACTGAACGGGATCACAATAAAGAAAAAATTCCCTCTTACAAGAATTGATGACATATTTGACCAACTTTGTGGGGCTCAATTCCTATCTAAGATTGATCTTTGATTTGGTTATCATCAATTGAGGGTGAATAAAGAAGATATTCCAAAAACTGTCTTCCAATCAAGATATGGGAATTATGAGTATATTGTTATGCCTTTTGGATAGACTAATGCACTTGCTATTTTTATGGATCTGATGAATAGAGTCTTTAAGGACTACCTTCATAACTTTCTGGTAGTTTTTATTGATGATATTCTAATATATTACAAAAGTCGTGAGAAGCATGAAGATCATCTAAGTGTTATTTTACAAACTCTATGGAAGGAGAGGCTTTTTGGAAAGTTCAGTAAATGTAAATTCTGGTTGCAACAAATTTCTTTTTTGGGGAATATTTTTACCGATGAAGGAATCACATTTGACCCTACAATGACAATAGTTGTAGAGGAGTGGCCTCAAACTACAAAAATAACTGAAATTTGTAGTTTCCTTGGATTAGTGGGATATTATAGGAGGTTTGTGAAAAAAAATTCATGACTTTTTAATCCATTAACCAAGTTAACTCGAAAAGGGGTCAAGTTCATCTAGACAAAGGAGTGTGAGGAAAGCTTCCAAAAGCTGAAGAAGAGATTGGTTACTGCACCCATGTTAACTCTACCCTCAATTGGAGAAGGATTTGTTATTTTTAGTGATGCATCTCTGAAAGGGATTGGGTGCATCCTCAAGAAAAATAACAAGGTCATTGCTTATGCATCTCGACAGTTGAAGACTCATGAGTAGAACTCTCCTAGGCATTATCTATAGCTATCTGCGGTCGTTTTTTCTCTGAAGATATGGAGTCACTATATTTATGGGGAGAAATGTGATATATACACAGAATATCAAATTTTGAAGTATATTTTCACACAAAAGGAATTGAACATGAGACAAAGGAGATGGTTGAAAATTCATGAAGACTATGATTGTTCAATTCATTACCATCCCAGAAGAGAAAACAAAGTCAATGATGCATTAAGAAGAAAAGACCCAGTTGTTCTTTCCATGATGAGGACTCAAAAAGATCCTTTGATCAATGACCTAGTAAATTTGGACATGGGAATTATAAGGGAAGGGACATCATCAACCCTAACCCAAATGATTTCTCAACCATCATTACTAGATAAGATCAAGAAATCTCAAAAAGAAGATCATTTGTTAAAGAAGAAGTTTGAGGCTGTGAAGGATGAAAAGTTTCCTAAGTTCAATAATGATCTAGAAGGTGTACTAAAATTTCGTACAAGACTATGTGTTCCATCTGTTCCAGAAATAAAGGAGCTGATGGATGAAGCTCATAGCTCTACTTTCTCTATACATCCTAGTAGCACGAAAATATATAGGGACATTTGCGATCATTTTTGGTGGGATAATATGAAAAGGGATATTGATGAATACACTTCAGGGTGCCTAGTATGTAGGCAAGTGAAGGAAGAGTGACAACTTCTTAAAGGGGTATTGCAACCACTGACTATACCAGTATGGAAGTGGGACAATATCACTGTGGACTTAATCACATGTCTTTTGAGAACTCTCAAAGGAAACAATGAAATATGGTTTATTGTGGACCATATCACCAAGACTTCCCATTTTATCTCCATTTGGGAGGATTTATCTCTTGATCAAATTGCCAAGATTTACATGAAGGAAGTGGTAAGTCTGCATGAAGTTCCACTTTCTATCGTATCTAATCGTGATCCAAGGTTCACATAAAAATTATGGAGAAGTCTTTAACATTATCTGAGAACTGAATTGAATTTCAGTACGGCCTATCACCCCCAAACTGATGTCCAATCTGAAATAACTATTAAAAAACTCATGGACATGATGAGAACATGATCAATGGAATTTAAAGTTGGATGGGATCAGCATGTCTTGTTAGTTGAGTTCTATTACAATAATATCTTCCACTCGAGCATTTAAATGGCACCCTATGAAGCTCTATATGGGAAGCGATGTAAAACTCCTACTTGTTGGGATGAAGCTAGTGAGAGAAAGATTCTTGGGGCTGATCTTGTACAAGAGATGATAGAAATAGTCCATACCATCCAACAACACATTAAGGCTGCTCAGAGTCGGAAAAAGATCTATGATAACAACCATCGAAGGGACTTGGATTTTGATGTTGGTGACAAAGTCTTTCTTCGTATTTCACCTTGGAAGAGATTCATGAGGTTTGGGAAGAAAGGGAAGATCAGCCCTAAGTACATTGGCCCCTATGAAATCCTTGATCGCGTAGGAGCAGTGGCCTATCGGCTTACACTTCCTCCAAATCTAGCACAAGTTTATGATGTTTTCCACATATCCCTCTTGAGGAAGTACATACCTAACCCTTGACATGTACTAAACCCAGAGGTGGTAGAACTAGAACAAGACCTCTCTTATGAGGAGTAGCCGGTGGAGATCTTGGATCATAGAGACAAGGTTCTACGCAACAAGACTACTCACCTTGTTAAGGTGTTGTGGAGGAACCACAAATGTGAGGAAGCCACGTGGGAACCAGAGGAGTCTATGAGACAGAAGTACCCACACCTTTTCTCATCAAAGGGTACGAGGTAAAATTTTGGGGATGAAATTTCTTATGGGGGGAATAATATAATGACCTGAACTTTTATTTATATTTGTTTCCTAAATTTGCGTGTTATTTTATTTTTATACTCAAAAAACCTATATCCTTTAATTAATGAACTGGGTATAATTAAAATGAGACCATTGGGTTTCGACTGTTATATGACCATTGGTCAATATGACCATTGGAAACTATAGTCTTAACATTGTGTTTTTATAAATACAGATATCTTGGTTAATTAATACAGATAAAAGATTGAATAGCCTCATCCTGTAGACTCGGACCATATGAAGCCCATCTATCGGTGCTTGGGAAGGAGTTAGCATCACTGGTATTTTCTCTGCACCAAACCCAAGCCGAACTTCAACATATGAATCTTGAACGGAATCTCCTAAGGGAGAAGTTCAAGCTGATATAAATCACCACTCGAGAAATGTTGTCTGAGCCACCCCATGATTCAATCACCATTGCACACCTTACACTTAGGTCCTATGCTGGTGTTATAATGGGATATGTAACGATACATTATCTATATTGTGTAATCCTTTTATATAAATAAAATTGTTATTTCTTCTTATGGAAAAGTTTATGAATTTAAAATATCCGGATAAATGTAAGATGAATTTATAGTTCTATATTACTAATGAATTTTGGAAAAAGAGGTATTTTAAAATATTTATGTAAACTTTTATTAATTAATAATGTGTATTAATTTTCAGAAAATGATCTTTTTTAGTTGTTTTTGGTAAGAAATTTAGAGTCCAATAAGATCAACATGATTTTTTAGTGAATAGTAAAGCATGAATAGTAACATACCTGTATGAATAGTAATGAATAGTAAATCGATTGAAAAAATAGAAACTTCACCCATGAATGTATAAATACATTTTAGACATCTTAAAAGTGAAAAAAAACAATCATAGTTTATGTTTTGGTATTTTTGTATGTCATAAATATTTTATTTACAATTTTATAATTAATTTAATAATTTAAGATGGAAATGTATTTTCATAAAATGTAATCATAAATTGTTACTTTATTGTATTTTGGTTATATGATAATTTTATGGGACCTTGATTACTTTCTTAAAGAATTACAAAATGAGTTATAGTTTTAAAGTTGTATTTTTGGAATAAATAATTATTTTACTTAAAAATTAAATTAAAAATATTTAGAAAATTATTTTCATAAAATGAAATTCATTTTTGAATTCAGAGCATTTATATTAGGTTAGGGTAAATTTTTTGGATTTCTCTAAAAGAGTTGAATTTTCGGTGAATAGTAAAAATACAGTTTTGAGTTTTAGGTGTTTAATGACGTCATTAATAATGTAATAGTGATGTAAGCTTTCTGTTCTACTCATTAATAGTTAAATATGTTATGAGGTGTCCCAATTGGCCAATACCATGGGGAAATACCATGGGAAAGCCCATGGTTTTGAAAATACCACTGATGAGGTGTCCCATGGAAATTAATAATTTATTCCTTCACTTTTCCTATAAATACCAAGCCATTTACATCATTCATTTCATTCCAAAATCCTCCTCAACGAATTTATGGTACCCTTCCTCCTAAAGATTCCTCCCAAGGTTCCCTCAATCCTCCCATGGACCCAACCTTCATGCTTTCGAAGTTACTCTTCTAGGTAAGGGAACCTTTCACCTTCCTCTTTTAAGTCATGACTTCCTATATGTTATGTCTTATAGTTCCATTTTATTATGAGGGGGATTGTTCTTCTATATATTTACAATTTTAAATTTTATTTCAAAATTATTAGAGACCCTTTCAACTCTCATCAATTTATTTTCTGAATTTTTAAGTGACGCCATTAGGCTGCTGAAATTTTTGTAAAAGAAATCGCATCTTCTCTTTTCCTTCGAGTTTCATTTTCATATGGTATTTCCTTCAGATATCCATACCATGATATTATTTCTTTTTATTCTATACCCATACTATATTGTGAGTTATTTATTATTGGGTGACTCTTGTCCCCTCTCTTTTCAATGTTTTCTAAAACCATGTTATATAGTCGTTATGCTGCAGAATTTTCGCCCCAAAAACTCTCTCTTTTTCTCAATAAATTCTCTTGTATTATTTAGGTGAATACCCAATTAGATTTTCATATAAAAGTGTATTCATAAATATATACAATTGATCTATTTTATTATTTAATTGACATAAATATAACCCTCACTCCCTTTCCATGAGTTATAAATGACTTAATGATTATGTTTTTAAGAACTTTTAAAATGTCATGATTTTGAAATAAAACCCATTTCGTTTATTCTCTATTGGTTATTTATGAAATGTTTAATTATGATCTATGTGGATCACATGAAAATAAATACATATTAAGGGTTCGCCTTGATATCACTCTAATTAATTGGGTAAATAATTTAATCTCTATAGATTACAAGTTTCACGATACCTTGGTGAATAACCTTGGTAAATTTTATGACACCTCAGGGATAAACCTTGGTGATATGTTTATGAATGTATAAATGAAATTTTGTAGACATATATTCAAGTTATGATTGAAGTCCTTTTTATTATGATATTCTTATTCTTCCATTTCTCGTGCCTTTATGATTTATATCTTGTTCTTATTAATATTGTTCAAGATCACAGGTCATTTGTTTCACTTATTTCCCTTATTGAGCCTTCTGCTCACCCTTTCCTTTGATATATTTCTCTAGGTTATAATATGCAATAGTTGTACATATGATGAACCTATGATGAATCCTTATGAGTGGTTTAGAAGAATTTTTTATGTTTTTTTCATGTATTATGTTCCTAATTTCTGAGACACTAGCCTTTAAAGATCCTCTGTATGTAAAATTATAATGAAAAGTTATGTAATAAAATGGTGGGATGCCATACACTAAGCCTGGAAAAGACCACCAGGGGTGGTGGTGGCTACAGGTCGAACAGTCTACCACCTCATGCTACTATGCTTATTCGTCTTCCACATATCATACCCTATAAACCATCCTACTCTTACTATTATCTCTACCTTGGTAGTCTATCTATGGTATCTCTATGAGCTTCATGGTGGGTTGGAAAATCCCTTATTAAATTTCCCTAATTGGCATAGGAGAAACACTGCCTCTCTCTTAGATAACTAGAACCATCCTGAGAGACATGAACTACATACCCTCTATCTTGAGATCATCTCTTGAAGAATCTCACATACCTAAATGCATTTTATTTCCATCATCTACTAGATTCCTAATTCTAATCATATTTTTTCCACTACCAACACCAATGGAAAATGTATACTCATCCAAAAACTTCTCTACTACCAAATCTCACTCGACCACTGTAATATAGGTAGAACTGTAAATAGATAATTCTCTAGATTAGATATCTCAACATCATCCCTAAATGATGTTGCATAATCTGATGAACATATCACGATCCATATCCAAAGAGTATTATGATAGGTTAGTGAACCTCAATGAATACTCTTACATGGTCATACCTCCATGCTGAATTTGAAGAATATCCTAGATGTGAATCACTTGTAGCATGGAAGAATAAAACTCATCCCAAAAGGTATTGTCAAACTATATCCAAAAGAGATATATCTCACCATGTTTCCAGCTCATCAGACTCCACCATCACCCTATGGAGAACTAAATAAGACGCACCACAATGATCATTATCTGAATTGGATGTGTATTCAAAAGGTGGACAATGTTGGTAACTATGTATAGCTAGTTCTTAACTTATTGGGGGTCTAGATCACCCTAAAAATTGGGTGTTCACTACCTTTGAAAATCATGGAGTGTGCTCAGCCTACACACAACCTCAGTTAGTAATTCTACGAAACCTACTTCTCAAAGGGTCTTGGAAAGAACGTAAAACAACTATGATGTACAACATTCTATACAAGTTGTATTGAAGCCTCATTTTTAGGTGGATCATCATCATGATATTACTATGGAGTGATAATAAACTATCATCTTGGTGGAATCCTAAAATAATCGTGACATACCATTGTAAAAGAGTATATTTGGAGAGCTGACTAAAGAAGAACATGGAAACCACATCCCATTCCTATATAATTTATGTACGAGTTTTTTCTTTGAAACTAGTTCCTATATGTACTGAGTAAATAAAAAAATTTGATTCTAGGTGAATGGATACTTTGTCCACCACACCAAAAATGGAGTCCCTATCCTAATAGTTGAACTCAAAACTCTTTATCACAATTTCCCTTGTACCCAATGAAAGCTCACAACTATAAAATCTCTAAACTCCAGTCCTAAGATAAAAAAAAGCCTCTAATATCATTCTGTCATGGCTAGACCAATTGAAGCCCACTTGAACAGTGATAATCTGATCGTGACACCCCAATCCTACCTCCAATAGGCCATAGTCTAGTAACAAGGACTGAGTAGGAATATCTCATGTGGGAGGCCATAGCCTAAGTATGTGGGCACACACACACAATTCTCCAAATACCCACACAATGTTGAAAGGTAAAAAAACTGATACCATAATGCATACATAACATATATCCCACATTGAAGTATGATAAAATTAATTGAAATCATAAATGGGAAATGAAATCCCACCTAAAATTACAAAAGGAGTCCAACATTCTAAAAGGTGGGGACTACAATCAAATGAAAAACCTAGTAAAAACCACACTCTATCTATATCAACTATTCTCCACCTTTTCCAAGTCCTTCTAGGATGTAGTCAAATAGCCTATCATAAAAGTAATACATGACATGTGTGGATAGATCCTATGTAGGGGTGACTATAAAAATACCTCATCGAATGCCCTAAAATCACTAAACATAAATCATTAAGATGGTTTTCAGCTCACCATCATGAAGTTATGTCAATAATAATATAGAAAATCACAATAATAACACCCATATATGTTCATAATAGACACTATGTCTCAGATAGACCTAAATCATACAACCAACCATAGGATTTTACTCAAGTCTTCAAGGAAACGCTCATTCTAGAGAACACACTCCATGAGTCATTCTATCACCGATGGTTTTTATATGAGTGGTCATGCTCATAGTTCCTTGAAAAATAAGTACTCCCTAGAACTCTAGAGATCTTGATACATTGATAGGGTATTTCACTCAAGGCCTTTATGGTATACCATACCCTAGTAGGAATAACCCGCTAACTGGTTGATTGTACACCCATGTAATTTAGTCACGATGATTCCTTAAACCCCACCTAGGGATGTTAAATAATTAATAGAGGATTACACCTTAGGCCACACTAAGGTTTTCCCAAACTTTATCCATGACTAATCCCATATATGGGATTATAATCCTAAGATCAGGGTGCATTACATCAATGTACCCTCATAGGAATGGGACAAGGGAACATACCCAAATGATACTACTCCACACTGAAGAGATGATGTGTCTCAACCTACCATAGTGAAATTACATAGTGTATATTGGGAGTATACATCATGTATCTCTATGTATGGAACTACCCATGTCTCATTGTCCCACATGTCATGAATTTCAATAAATACACGATTTGTTATTTAAAATACATGGTTTTTAGAGATCGGTCTAGAACTCAGTGCACAATCTAGTCTACACTATGTACTATATCCCATTACCATGTACTCAGGTTGTTCTTGTGTACACTGGATTTTTTTGAGTACTTGGTCATATCTTAGTACATGTTTGTGCCGATGTAATCTGGACATAATTGTATGTCTATCTGAGTTTTTTCTCATGTATAGCTCGAGTACATTCCAAGAAGCCAGTATCAGGTCACGCAATGCATGGTTGTCCCCACACAACATATGATCTTTTATTTCCACCAAAACCCTGTCTTCTATAGATAGGGTCCCACATGACATGTGTTCTTCATACTACACACTATGTAGTCAGGATTTTTTCAAAACCTACTAGTTCTTCATGCGTCTTCTACTCATTCCACCATCGTCATCAATCCAGTTGTTAATCTCACCTAGAAATCACATATCTTGGTTAACCTAACATTTTTTTCTCTAGTGTCTGGATTATGACAAACCAATCTTCTTGGGATTCGACTTTCGTCACACCACATTACTGGCACATGTCAAACCACAAACGGGGTTTCCCAAACTAATTTCATTCCACCTTTGATCATTTATTGTCATCATAGAACATAAATTACTCTGTTGGTCATTAACTTGAACCCATATTGATGATATTTTGTTTCAATGAATGATCATGAATTGATCATTCACTGGGTATTGGTAGAACCACCATTCAAAGAAGATACTAGCGATGAAAATGCATAGAATTGGGGAAGAAAAGCATAAAATATAATAAGAGGAACATACCATGACCATTGTTCAAGTTGGCCTCAATTTTTTTCCATTATAATGATGAATAAAAAACCAAATATCAAAATCAATATAAAATCCAAATCTCTTGAAAGATAAAAACATAAATCACAATAAACCATCGATCTATAAATACATTTTCTTCAGTAAATTGATTTTCATTTGGAATAGGATAGAAAACTTGATATATCAAAATAAAACAACACCCTGTGTCAATTTTGGAATGATCACTAATGAATAATGACTCCATGTTGAAGTCATTGGTGAGATCCACAAGCTCTGATTTTCCCACCAATTTCCAATCCACTATCTATCATTGATCATCCGAGAATGCTCCTCCAATGTCCCTCTCTCAATAACTAGGGTTATATAGATAACCCTATGGATTTTATATAATATTGTTTAAATAGAAAAGGTTTTTATTGTAGACTTAATTATAAAAATTAAATAAATATATAAATTTATTTAATTATTTTCCCACTCACGATGACGCTGAAAATGAACATCCAACATATACAAAGATTATATCTCACCAAGGGTAAAACCCACAATCCAAATTAAATGGAGGTCTTGAATTCTGATATGAGACTCTATTCAAGATTTATTCCATTATTTTATAAAAATTTCTCATGCATGATATAATTTATTTATTATTTATATTATATCAATATCAGGCCTCTTCAGACACTTGATTATTGTGATAACATAACACCTATCTTCAAAAATATTACATAAAATATTCCAATGATTTACAAGGTAAAAATCAATTCATTACAAATTAACTCACCCACTCTCTCCAGTCATCCAAAGAGATAATTAAATTAACTATATCCACACAATAATACTCATTGAAAAACATGAAACTATAATAAAAAATTGTTAAAAGAAATCCCACTTCACTAGAAACTCTATGATCCACTATACCACAATTGTTTTGGCACTAGAATTATTTCCCATCGAGATTATTATTCGTCCAATATTGTTTCTACCAAATACAAAATTATAACAAAACAAACACTCCATTTATATCACTTTTTAACACCATCGACTGAAACCACCCATTCTAGGTTGGGGTTCCACATAACATCATGCGCACCTACCGATAAGAAATAGGATATCAACTAGTGGTGATGTCCTAGGTGTCAACATAGAGTTAATATTACCTTAGTATTATATGTATAATAATCATATATAAATGAGATCTAATAAAAAATAACTAAATAAAAAACTAATAACTATAAACCAGAAGCATTAAAGAAACAATATATATGAAATATCAAGATGACATATATGAGTAAAATCCTTTCAATGGGATCTAAGCATATAGTTTATCAATGTACTAAACTAAAAAATACATAAATATAAATTACTCATGATATAAAAAGAACATAGTGTCTTTCCTAGTATCTCCTTTGTCCATTATGCTCCTCTTTCTCAACTTACTAACATAAGGACCTTGCCTTTTCTGGATGGTTGGCCGTAAAGTACGTATGTGCACTGGGATGATCGTATGGGCTATGAGTATAAACCTAGTAGGAAACCAATAATTCATACTTATTAGAAGTATATATTATGTATATGAAATTTTTTTCAATGAATATAATTAAATAATATATAATCATGCTACTGGATGGGTCATCGTGCGGTAAACAGGTTGTTAGTAACCCTGTTACTACTTGATTTAGCACAATGTTGGGACATATTTAATATAATTCCATTCATATAATCTGATAAAGGTATCATAATTCATCCAATTAATCAACCATATCATTAATGGATAACCACAATAGTATCAAAACTAGGTATAATATATCATACCATTACTCAACCTTCTCATAATGGATTACCAAATATAATAAAAATAATTAGCACTTATTTTTTCATGACTCAACCATATCATTGATGGATAACAACCAAATAATAAATCTAAAAGGTAATATCAATACACCAAGAAAAATTTAAGAGACCTCATAGGGATAGACACACCAACATGATAAAAAAATCCACATAAAATAATTCTAATAGTGATGCACACATATCCACATTCTAATCAATTCATGAAACATAGTTCTTATGGGGTTACACATAGACCCACATTACAATTAATTCCTGAATCTTTTTATAAATCACACAATATGGTAATCACATCTAACATCAAGAATAAGAGAGTATATTTAGCATGAACCTCTACTCAAATCCAGAAAGAAGAAAAAAAATCCTAGGATTATCCCCAAATTAATCAGAACAAGGTTACAACAATGAGAAATAGAAATAAATAATCTTAAAGTTTTATGATAGTCTTTCACTCATTGAACGATAACTTCTGGAATGAATGTCACTTAAAAAAGATAATTGATAGGAGGAGGGATCCCAAACCAGCAATTAAATCCCATTAATTATTTCAAGTCATGTGAGGGATGAGGAGAATGATGGATAAGTAAAATAGTGGTTTTTAGTGAAATTAAAAAATTTCCCTTACAAGAAAACCCATTTATGAGGCCATGGGTGAGCCTTTGATCACCACTAACAGTCATGTTTGTTCTAAAAATTTATAGGGATATTAGTTATCCCACTATCTAGATAGTGTTTCCTTGTATTCTGGCCACCAGTCCCTAAATAATTTTAGTTTTAGGTCATACCCCATTCCCCCATAACCATATCTCAACTATGCATAAGACCCTAATTAGGCAAGAGTATAAAAATTTCAAAACATTAGATAGAAATAAATAAATAATAATATATCTAAAATTCATAGGGTGTTGCAACTAGACACCCTAACAGTTGATTATGTAATATATTTATATGTTATATTACATTGAAAATCCTCTGAAAAAGAAGAGATGAATGTATTAATTTTTTAGTTCAAGTGAAAAAATGATTTTTGTAGTCTATAAATTTTAATTATTTAGTATTTATATTTCCCAATAAAAATAAACTATTTTCTAATCCTTTCCTCAAGGATATGTATATAGTGAATAGAGAATAGGTTAACCCTAGGACACTTTTAATGTATCATATTTTTTGTGTATTATTTTTAAATATTATATGGAATTATTATGAGACTGTGATTTGTGACGGCATGCAATTTCGAGGCTCGGGATGCCCAGAATAAATTTCTGAAATAATTTAAACTCAAAATAGCATGCATGAGCAGTTTTTATGAAAAAGTGAAATAAATTTTAATTGGGTTCCTAGATTATAAATCTGAGAGAACCATTGCATTCAGAGAAGTGAGTATACCTTAGGCAGGTCATAACATTGATCAACATAGTTTGGTAGCCGAAGTTAGTTTTTCAATGTTTTAAAGGAAATAAAATAAAATAAAATAATTTATTTTTTTAAAAGTTCCCTTAACATGGTGATGGGAGATTTTAAAAAATCAGTTAAGAGGATCTCTAGGGTTACACACATAACCCTAAAATTCTCTGGAGGTGTGGAGAGGAGACCCCTTGGAGAAACCTCTTGACAATGAATGATGATGGATCAATTGATCAACACACCTCAGATTCGACAGAACCTCACAAACAAACATGACGAGGCAATCGTTCTCCAACCGAATCGAGGTAGGGTTTTTTATTTGATTTATTTCTTCCTTTTTCTTTGATTAAATGATGAACTTGGGTCATCCCAAAAACAAGTTGACCCACATATCATGTGTTCTTGTGGGGGCGTCTATTGGGTTATTTTGGGGGGAATTAATCTATGCATGAATTTCTATTTTGATTCGCCATGTTTAATTCAACTAACAGGGGAAGATCAATGTTGTGACTAACGACGGAGGAGGTTAGCTCCTCAATTTTTTTATTGAATTTATTCCTCCTTTTCCATGTTTTCTTCACATTCTTCCTGGGTATATAGACAAAGGATCATTGCACACCAGTGTCATAATGTAAAAATCCCAAATTTGAGATCTGATATCATGATGACTCAACGGAGGTGCGACGACAATGGTAGAAGATGAATCAACAAGGTTCAAAAGAAATCATTATTAGACTGTTCCTTGTGTGGGAGGATCAAAACATGTGTTCGGGGCTTATCGAACACTCAAAACTTACCAAATTACCTTTTCTACAATGGTGTGACCTTAAACCTTTAGTCTCGAAATGATCGGGCGGCCAGATTGAAGATCAAAGGATCACCCAAGGTGCGGTGATGAAGAATGGAATTTCTCAAAAATCATGATGAACATTCCATGTATTCCAAATAACACATCATGTTTGACTAGCACAGTAGCGGCTTGGGTTTCCAAACTACTGATGATGAAGAACATGATGTGGTCCTAGAAGGACACGGTGTGTGGGCCCCAAATAGCAGTGGTTGTAGTTTCAAGAAACAGGAGTAAGCACAGCATGTGACCATTGTCACATGGATTGTGGGTCCTCACATGGGACTCAACGTGTATCTTGGGTGATACATGGAAACATGGTGGAGTACACACCATTTACTCTACCACACAACCAGACCTGGAAAGAAATGTGGGATACCCCATGTACCGGTACACAGTCTGGAACACACGGGTTGAATCCCTGTATGGGACATGTCCAGTGTACATAGTGCAGACCCTGGATACTCAGAAATGGTGTGTAAACCTTCATACATTCCATGTATATATGTTTTTACACGACATGTTCTCTAGACTCGGGCCATTGTAGATGGGCAGTACCCAAAGTCAAGGGACATGGTGTGTGACCTCTTATACATGTTTTGTAATCCCATATACATGGCTTGATATTCTTGTCCATTGTCCCTTTGACAGGTTTCATTTGGGTTAGTTCCCCCTTTTTCATTCCTTTAAAGGTTAGGTATCATTTACATCCATAGGAGTAGGATCCCTTCAACTGGACTTTCCGAGATAGAGTCAGGTATCCCTCCAAGAGGCCTGGAGTGAGATCCTCTATCCATTCTTGGCCCTAGGTAGAGTCAGATATCGACGTGACCAATCCTACAGGATACCGATCCTATACTTATCAGGTGGAATCTGGATGATTCGTGGTGTCCACCAAGGCCCTATCAGTGATCCTCGTCCATGTATCATGATCTTTCCTCATCGAGGAGTGTGTTCTACTGGAATGATTATATTTGTTCCCTCTTCAGATCTATCAGTGCATCTATCTCTCTCTCATGGATTTTCCCAATCAATAGTACTTCTCTGACTGACATCATTAGATCTATCAAACTCATGGAGTGAGTTCTCATGGTTGAGTGCTTTTGGAATCTTCGAACTGAATCCCTGGCATGGGTATACAGTCATAGTGACTTACCTTTAGACTACGGGTTTGGGTTTCAAGTATATCTAGATGTGTTTCTCTTTCTATACGTTCAGTAGAACTATACTATGTTGAGATTATGGTATCTTTACTTTGTGTATTAATTTTTGGTTTTTAGGGTCACCTACTGAGTATTGTTATACTCACCCCTTCATGGGATTTTCCCACACGTGTTGTGTTTTGTGTAGACGAGTAGCCTTTTGATGGATTCTAGGGCGGACCAGGGCCGGACCGAGGTTTCTGAGTTCCTTGTCAGCCGAGGTGTTCCTAAAACTTTGATCAGCAGTCCCAGTACCTATGTTTTATTATAGGTTGGACTAGGTAGTTTTCTGACTCATTCTTTTAGTGGAATTTTATTCTGGACCAGTTTATTTTTCCGAACCTTACCTTCTGTTGTACTCTGTTTGTTGGGTTTAGTTTTCTTCATGCATTTTTGTTCCTTAGTGGTTCTCTTTTACTTTTCAGCATTTGTGGGATTGGTGATGTGTGCATGTGTATGGGTTCTTAGTTAATTCCTCTCATTTTAGTGACATTCCTACTCAGTTCTAGTCACTAGCCCTTGGCCTATTGGAGGAGGTCTTGGGGAGTCGCGTCGTGGGCCCCACTTGGATGGTTCATGAAGAAGTGGTATCAGAGGTGGTCGGTTCTTCCTTAGGTTCAAGAGTCTATGAGATTGGTTTGGGGTAATAGTGTTAAGTGTTTCGAGCTCACCTTTCAGGGAAAATAATCTAGTGTTGGTGCAGGCGACCGACGTATCCATACACTAGGACTATGATAACCTACTTTTCGACTCAGTACATGACAACACTAGTTGCATAGAAAAAATAATGGTACATTCATTATATAGGAATGGATTTTGTTTTCCATTCCATTTTATGTCAAATATCATAATATACTCTTTGACCATGGTACATCTTGTTTCTTTACAGGATGCCTCCATGATGCATACCCACTAGGATTCTGCATCCCGATCACGAGGATGACCCCCTCATTGGTGAGGCTTCAATACAGAGACTAGTTCCTTAGGAATTACCTTCAGGTGGTGCACCAGCTATACCACCACCAGTGGAGTATCACATGGTACCTGTAGTGGCGAAAGATGAGGAGCTCAGGCTGAGCACACTCTATGAGTTTCAAAGACAGATACCCCTCATGTTCTGAGGAGAGCCTGACCCCAGGAGGTTGAGGACTAGCTTGAGGCGGTGACCTGTCTTTTCCATCTATTGAGGACACCAACAGACTAGATGGTGATCCTAGGAGCGAGCCTTCTTCAGGGTTCTTTGGGATGATGGTGTAGTTTTACCATGCAGACTCGTGATGAAGACACTCTTTCATGGATAGAGTTCGAGCAACTCTTTAGGGATTTCTCCCCGATTATGCAAGGAGAAGTGTGTATCTAGAATATTCTTCAGCTCCAATAGGGCAGTTGGATGGTGGATGACTATTAATCGAGGTTCACTAACCTCGTTGGGTACTTAATGGATATGGCCAGGGATCAGTACTTCATAGCTCATACCTTCAATCAAGGTCTATGGTGAGACATACTAGGTAGTTTCATGCCTCTATGCATTTCGACTTATGCTGGAGTGCTTGAGTGGGACTTGGTGATCAAGAGATTCTTGGAAAAGTAGAGACAGCCATTGGAAGTTAGTAGCAGGAAGATAGTTGCGGAGACCTCAACAGTAGGGAACCAACGTCAGGCATAGGGTTTAGGATGTGGGAGACATCAAACGAGGACCCATGACTGGGGATCAATAGCCCAGGGCTCTCAAGCTAGATCCAGTCAGCATAGGGAGAGGCAATGATACTCATACGATGGTAGAGGACATCTCACTAGATATTTTCTAACCAATCGAACTATTGATAGGGAGGTAGTGGATGGGTCACCAAGGCAGAGGTAGAGAGTGGAGAAGATAGACCCGCAAGGCGGCGGGCAGGGAAGAGGAGCAGGGAGAGCTGCAGGTGGTGGAATATTCTTTAATCTACTTCCACCACCACCCTTAGGAGGTCCGCACCAGGATCAGGGAGCTATGGGACAAGGAAGGGGACAACTGGATGTGGTCGAGGCATATGACCTAGGGACCCCAGGGATGATTTCAGGTACGATATGTGTCTTTCATAAATTAGTTGTAGTACTTATAGACATAATTTCCAGTCATTCCTTAGCACATGTCTTGTGAAAAACCTTGAGATTTTGGTAGAGTCGTTGACTTGACCCTTATGCATGGAGACACCTACAGGAGGAGACTCGATGATCACGCATCTTTAAAGATATTGTGATCTTTCCCATGGAGGTAAGACTTTCGGTTATAACCTCTTGGTGGCAGTGTCGAGGCCTTACGATGTCATTCTCAATATGGATTGGCTATCTTTGGTCCAAGCCTATATTGAATGCTTTAGGTGAAGAGTATGGTGTGTCAACAGCGATGGAATGAGATTTTACTTTGTTCGTGAAAAGGAAACATAGGAATCATGGAATGGGATCATATATAGGGGGTGTATCCAATCACTCATGAGATGGATAGCCTTACCCTCAGATCAGAAAATGTTGTGAGCTTCCAGTTCCCAGAAGTAGTGGCAGAGTATGAGGATTTCTTTCCAGAAGATGTTATAGGAATTCTTATCCACCAGTAAATTGACTTCTGCTTCAACTTACACCCCAGGACAGCACTGATATCCTCACCAGTGTATCGTATGTCTCCTGAAGAGTTTCATGAGACGTGGGTGTTGTTGGAATATTTTCATATTAAGGGATTTGTAAGACCCAGTATTTCCCCCTGGGCATCCCTATTTTTTTCAAGAAATAAAATTTGAGTTTTAGATTTTTCATGGATTACCGACTCCTGAATCAGGTAATGGTTAAGAACAAGTGTCCATTGTTGAGGATCGAAGACCTCTTCTATCATCTTAGAGGAGATAAATGGTTCTCGAAGGTTGAACTTTGATCGGGTTACCACCAGTTACGATAACGTGATGAGGATATATCGAATACAACTTTCAGATTCTGTTACAGTCACTATGAGTACTTGGTGATGCATTTTGGAATGACGAACACCCCCACAGTGTTCATGGGACTCATGAACCAGATCTTCTAGTCGTACTTAGACCAGTCTATAGTGTTCTTCTTCAATGACATCTTTGTGTACTGAGCGTCTAAGAACGAGCATGTGAGACACCTGCGGATGGTTCTAGATGCACTTTGACAACACTAGCTATATGGTAGGATCTTGAAGTTCCAGTTTTAAATACATGAGGTCCACTTTAGGGGACATGTTATCTAATTAGATAGAGTAGCAGTAGACCCATCCAAGGTTGAGGCGGTGTTAGCATGGGAGCCACCCCGGTGTGTGAAAATGGTGAGGAGTTTCTTTGGGTTGGCAGGATACTACTGGGATTTATCCCTGATTTCTCCGGGATATTATCACTTATGAAATCCTTGACCCATAAGGGGAATTCTTTTGCATGGATGGAGAAGATGAATATTATCACTAGTTGATGGTTATCACCCCTCCACTCTTATAGAAAGTTAGGGAGGCACAACTAGAGGATGTCGACTATGAGACATTGTGTGACCAGTTATCTATAGGACATGATCCTAATGGATATTCGCAAGGTGGGGAGCACATAATCATTTTTATAGGATGAACTGTTATTCCAGTGGCATTTTGGGAGGAGTTTTTGAGAGATTTTCATACATCCCCCTTAGTGGTACATCCTGGAGTAGAAAAAATGTACAAGGATCTTCAGTGTTAGTTTTGGTGGACATGTATGAAGAAGGTAGTGGCAGATTTTGTTTCTCAATGCCTTACGTGCCAGTAGGTGAAGGATGAACACCGGTTTCCAGTAGGGTTATCTCATCCCCTTGAAGTTTCAGGGTGATCATTGATGGACTCACCAAGTCATCCAACATCCTATCTATTAATCAGTAGATTTCCGTAGAGATATTAGGATGCCTCTATGTGTAGGAGATATTTTGTCTTCATGGTTTCCATTTTATGATAGTCTCATATTGTTATGCTTGTTTCACATCCCGATTGTGGAAGGGATTGTAGGATATGTTTGGGACCCAGCTATGCATGAGCACAACAATCCACCCCTAGACAGATGGTCAGACATAGAGAACCATTCAGGTTGTAGAGGATATGTTGTGGGCATGTATCTTGGATTTTGGTTGTAGTTAGGAGCACCACCTACCACTGGTGGAGTTCACGTACAACAACAGCTACCACTCCACCATCATCATGGAACCATTTGAGGCTTTATATGGGCAACCATGACGGTCACCATTTTTTTGTACCGACCCTAGAGATTCAACACTCATGGGTCTATAGTTGGTGATAAATACCACTAAGAAGGTTCAGATCATCCAGGAGTAGATGAAGACTGCACGGATCTAGTATAAGACTTATGCTGACAGATGAGGAAGACCTCTGGAGTTCAAGGAGGGGGAGAATTTCTTCCTTTGGGTCTCACCTCGATGAGGGTTGTGGAGATTTGGACTGGGTGGAAAGTTGTCTCTGAGGTTCATTGTCCCTTTTCAGATACTGTGTAGAGTTGCAAATGTGGCATATTACCTAGCTCTGCAGCCGTAATTTCACTGGGTACATGATGTATTCCACGTCTCGCAGCTAAGGAGGTATGTGAATGACCCATTGTACATCATTTACTGGGAAAATATGAACATAAATGATGGATTGAACTTCTTATGGGTGAGTGACTCCTCTATTCTATGTCTGGTGGAAGTACAGGAATCTTCAGGAGAGTACATGGGAGCAGGGGGCTCAGATTCATGCATAGTACCCACATCTATTTGAGTATACTTTTTTGGATTTTTGGGGACTTGAAAGACCTAAGGTGGGGGTAATGTAATGTATTTTATTTTTCATGTATTATTCTTAAATATTATATGGAATTATTATGAGACTAGGATTTGCGACGGCGTGTGATTCTGAGGCTCGGGGTGCCCGAAATAAATGTTTGAAATAATTTAAACTCTAAATAGCGTGCGTGAGAGGTTTTCTTGAAAAATTGAAATAACTTTTAAATGGGTTCCTAGATCAGAAATATGAGGGAACCATTGTGTTCAGAGTAGAAACTTTACCTTAGCTAGGGACTAACATCGACCAGTACTGGTCAGTATCAGAAGTTATTTTTTGAACGTTTTAAAGGAAATAAAATAGATTATTTTATTTTATTTTTTAAAACGTTTCCATAACACGGTGACAAGAGATTTTAAATAAGTTGTTAAGAGGATCTACAAGGTTATCCACATAACCCTATAATTCCTTGTAGTCATAGAGAGGAGACCCCTTGGTTAAACCTCTCAATAATGAATGATGATGGATCAATCAATCAATACACCTCAAATTCTATGGAACCTCGCCAACGAACAGGACGCGGTGATCATTCTCCAATCTAATTGAGGTAGGGGTTTGTTATTTTATTTATTTCTTAATTATTCTTAGATTAAATGATGAATGCGGGTTAACCCACAAATAATTTGACTCGTGGATCGTGTGTTCTTTCAGGAGGGTTTCTATTAGGTTATTTTGGGGAAAATTAATCCGTGTATGAATTTCTATTTTGATTCACCATATTTAATCCTACTAATGGGAGTAGATCGATTTCATGATGATCGATGGTGGAGGTTCGTTACTCAATTTTTTTATTTAATTTCCTCCTCCTTTTCCCCATATTCTTTGCATTCTTCACAGGGATATAGACAACAGATCATTGCGCACCCGTATCACAACATAACAATCCCAAATTTGAGATCTGATATCATGACGACTCAACAGAGGTGTGATGACGGTGGTGGTATATGAATTGACACACTTCATAGGAAATCATTCTTTGACCATTCCTTCTGTGGGAGGATCGAAATGTGTTTTCAGGACTGGTATGATGCCTGAAACTTACCAAATTTGCTTTGCTATGATGGGGTGACCTTTAACCTAGAGTTTCGAAGCGATCATATGGTCAGATCGAAGATCGGAGGATCACCTGAGGCCCAATAATAAATAATATAGTTTCTAGAAAATCTAGATAAACATGGTGTATAGTTTGAATAACACGCCATGTGGTACTGGCACAGGGGTGGATAGGGTTTCGACACTGCTGATGATGAAGAACACAGTGTGATCCCATAAGGACACAGTGTGTGGGCCCCATCCAGTGGTGTCTAGAGTTATGGCTGACAGTAGGAGTAAACAAGGTGTGTGACTATTATCACATGGTGTGTGGGTCCTCACACGGGACTCGGTGTGTATATCGGGAAATACACAGACACAGGGTGGAGTACACGCCATGTACTCCACCACACGGCCAGACCTGGCCAGAAATGTGGGCTACCCCATGTACCGGTACACGGTTTGGAACACATGGGTTGAAGTCGTGTACGGTAACATGGATAGCATACATGGTGTAGACCTTGGATACTCATACACTATGTGTGACTCTTACTACACACCATTTATATACATTTTTACATGACATGTTCTCCAGACTCGGGTCGTTGTACTAAATCAGTACCCAGATTCATGGAGCACGAAAGGCGACCCCTTCTACACATCATGTAATCCCTTCTACATGGCTTGATCATCTTATCCACCATCCCTTTGATAGGTTTATTATGGATTAGTTCCCCCTTTCTAATTCCCCTGATGTTCAGGTATTGTTTCCATCTATAGGAGTATGATCCCTTCAGCCTGAATTTCCGAGATATAGTCTGGTATCCCTCTTAGAGTCCTAAAACAAGATCCTCTATCCATTCTCAACCCTTGGTAGAGTCAGTAATCGACGTGTCCAATCTTATAGTACACTAATCCTCTACTTAGCAGGTGGAATCTGGACGAGTCGTGGTATCTGTAAATGCCCTGTTAGTGATCCCCATTCATGTATTATGATCTTTTCTCACTCAGGTTTGTGTTCTCCTAGAATGAGTGTATTTGTTCCCTCTTCTGATATATCAGTGAATCTATCTATATCTCATGGATTTTCCTGATGAAAAATACTTCTTGGATGGACATCATCAGAACTATCAAACTTATGGAGTGAGTTCTCTCGAATGAGTGCTTGTGGAATCTTTGAACTGAATCCTTGGTGTGGGTATGCGGTCGTTATGACTTTCCTCTAAACTAAGGGTCTAGTTTTCGAGTATATCTGGATGTTTTTATCTTTCTATATTTTCAGTAGACATATACTATGTAGAGTTGACTATACCTTTACTTTTTGTATTTCTTTGTGGTTTTCGAGGTCCCCTACTGAGTATTGTTACACTCACCATTGCATGGTCTTTTCCCACACATGTCGTGTCTTGTGAAGATAAGAAGCTTTTTAAAAGAGTCTAGAGTAGACTAGGGAAAGATCAAGCTTTATGAGTTCCTTGCAAGCTAAGGTCTTCCTATAGATATAAGCACTAGTCTCAGTACTTCTTTTTTACTTATAGGTTGGACTTTCTAGTTTGTAGACTATTTCATTTCATGGGCTTGTATTTTGGACTAGTTTACTTTATACACTTTACCTTCCTTTGTACTCTATTAGTTAAGTTTAGTTGTATGCTTGAATTTTTGTTCCTCAGTGGTTTTATTTTAAATTTTAGCATTTTTGGGCTTGGTGATGTGTGTGTGTGTACAGGTACTTAGGCAATGCCTCCCATGTTAGTGATATTCCTATTCGGTGCTAGTCACCAGCCCCTAGCCTATTGGAGATGGGCTTGGGTAGTCTCGGTGTGGGCCCCACTAGGATGGGTCATGAAAACATGGTAGTATACTATTCATAAACCTTGTAATTTCAAGTCATTATTTTACTAATTCATTGGTACATTAACGTAATTTCAACTTTATATTCCTTGTAAATATTTTATTAGATAAACCAGGTATAAACCCTTATATAAATGAATATTAATTTCCATTATAGGTTTAATATAATTTTATGGTATTCGAGATTTATTCTTAAATACTTTTATTAAATAAAAAACATCTAATTAATTAAATACTCAAAGAATAAGTTTCACCATAATTCACCCCCCAACTTTGGGTGTTTCGTACCAAAGTAATTACAAAAGGTGGTATCAAAATTTAAATACCCTTTCTAGGATGATATATATTAGGACTCAACCTTATACATTATATAACCTTGGGTTTTAATTTGAGAATCAATTCTATTACATTTTAGGAAAATTTCAGGTTAAGAGTTTTCTAGAATTAGGTAATAATAGATACATAAAAAATCATATCTTAAACCCTAGAAAATTATGATCAGTATCCATGTTTCCCATAAAATAAATATTTTAAAAAGAAACATGTATTATTTTCAGGAAATACCTTTAAAAATTTGATCTTGACTTCATTCTTCTCCCTACTCATCCTTAAAACCTATGAAAAAAATTATAACATTAGATGAGCATAAAAAGATCAGTAAGGAAAATTAAATAATAAATTAGATGGTCCATTGAAAAAAATGAAAAACCAAGAAATATTTACCTTTATCTAAAGTTCTTTGATGGAATGAAATAAATCATTTTTTCATGAAAAATGCACAAAATTTTTGTTCAAAGAAAAACATTAAAACCCATAAAAAGAAAATAAAACCCATTTTTAAAAAATTAGATAATCACATTCATAATATGTATTAAAACCATTTTAGAAGTAACTAGATCCAAGATAAATCCATTGTAAAACCCCTTTGAAAACTCTCCCTTTCTATAATATTAAGACAAGTAATATTACCCATTGTATTGGAGAGAAATCGGAGCACACCCATCTTATAAGTTATGTCGAGATCACCTATTTTACATGATCTATAAATGGGATCAACCCTTTATATAAGATTCATCAGGCTCAATTTTTTCTCATATATATTTCTGAAGTACCATATCATGAATAAAAAAATTTATTCTTTCACTATTTCATCATAAAAAATCGAACATCTCTTTTAAACCCATATTCAAAACACTTTTAGATATTGAAATACCATTTTATTTTAAAAACACATTTTCAATACCAAAATATCAAGAAAATGTGAAATATGATTTTTCTTTGAAGAAAACATGAAATATTATAAAGGAATAAAAACTTTAAATAATGGTTTTAGTGGAATTAAAATCAATATATGTTTTATTCGGTAAAATAAAACATTCCTTTTATCTTTTTGTCAAAACATTCTGTATAATAAATTTAAAAATATTCCTTTTGAAATTTTTTGAAATAAAGTCAAAATAGATATAAAATATCTTTTATAATTCATTATTTTATATATAAATACCTCCATAAAATAATTTTAATAAATATAGACATGGAATAAATAAATATTAAATGGAAAATTTAAAAGAATATTTTTAAAATAAAGTATCTTAATATGTGCCTGACTTTTCACAAGAATTCCTTATATTCCCAAACAATATTCGGATCATATGTCTAAAATGATATCAGTAGGTTGAATATGGTCAAAGAGGTCGTTATTCCACCTTATACAGAATAATGATCATGAAATATTTATCAGTTTTTATATAAATTATAAATTTAAAACCAACTATGAGAGACGATTATGATAAATGAAAAATATTGCAATCATGGAGACAGTAGGTCGTACGTATGCATGAGTAACATTTAAATTTTCCACGATCGTTATAGAAAGAAGGTAAGTATTATATTATCTTTATATTGTGATAATAATATCATAAATAATATATTATTTCTTTAAATAAAATTATATTTATATTAAATGTGATGTGGGATGAAAAAATAATCACATCGCTTTGTGGAAGTTGTAGTCCACACGTACATAAGAACAACATTATCATTTTTCATTGAATGAAAAGGTAAAAATACATATATTATATATTATCTTTCATGAATGATAAATATATCATGAATATAATATATAAACATTAATTCAATCATTATATCCATCTATAAGAGCTGGTGGTGGAAAACAAATTGCATCATTCTACGAGGTAGTAGTCCTCAAAACACATGAATGATGAATTCCTTCCCCATTTGATGGAGGTTAGACATTTATATAGGTTATTAATTTCAAAAAATAAAATATCAATATAATTTATATAATTATTTAATTATATATGAATATTTAAGGATGATTTTAATGATATGGAAAAATAAATAAAACAAAAATTCTCCATTAAGAACTATAACTCTTCATCGAACAACCTCCTTTTTTATACCTTAATAACTATAAGGTTGATATTATTCCCAAACTATGGAATATAGGATGTAGAGTGATGAAATAAATGTATTTTTGTATATTTAGGACAAAAAAAGGCTTTTCAAGTGTGAATAAATTAGAATAATAGGTGATCATTTATAAGATAGGGGTGGGACAATGTTGTAATTTATTAGAATATTAAGTTAATATAAATTAATATTGATGTCCTAACATATCCAAATTAATTGTATTAGAATATAAGATGAGGATGATTTGAAATCCTCTCATCCAATAAAATGTGGACAAGTTTGGTCACTTTTTTACCCTTATCATTTTTTTACTCTTCGTTAATACTTTTAAAATTATGGAGATATCATTATTTTTTACTCATAAGGGTTTAACATAGTAATTTTAAAAGGAAAAACAAACCATAAATAGTCCATGGTTGATATTTTCAACCATATCCCAATCACTTGGACAAAGATAATATTTTTAGGAATTTTAAATCATTTAATAAATTATTATATATTATAAAATAACATTAATGTCAATTTTAGAACTATTATAGTTATTATTTTTATTAAATACAAGAGTGTAATTTTTTAATTTATATAGAATTAAATATTTTAAAGGACTAAATAATGTCAAAATGGAAATAAGAGGACATATATTATAATTGTTGATTATTATGGACTTGTTATGCTCATCCAATAAAATTAATTCAAGTGATAGGGTCATTTTTTCATTCTTTTATTTTTAACTTTAATTACTTGATTAACAATTTACAATGATAAAAAAATTATTAAGGTTATAATTCATAATTTCCAAAATATTGACCCATTTAAAAAACTTGGACCCATTGATTCCAAATATGGAATCCATTTTTCAAAATTCAAAACCTAGAAGTATCAGAATTTAATTTAAAATCGAACCAATAAAACGTGATGAAAACAATTTTTATTGAAAATAAACTTATTAAAGTATAAAATTATTTTATATTAAATTTATTTATAAAATTAATTTAAAAATCCATAATTAGATTCTTTTAAATAAAAAATAACTAATTAAATTTTAAAACTAATCCAAAATAGAATTTGAAATTGTAATTAACCGAAAAGAACATAAAAATCAATTTATTCACTATTCATTGAAAAACATTCTTTTAAAAAAATTCTCAAAATTTCATTCTAATAGTATTTTGACATGATGAAGTAAAATATAAAATTTATTTTATCAAATTGAAATTAAATAATTTTAAATTTAATCTTTTATATAAACCTTTATAATAAAAGAGTTTAACAAAATATTTCCTTAATATATTTATAATGAATATAACTATCTATCTCATGAATATTAACAAATATGAAAACGATTTATTATATCATTACCTAGGTTTTTACATTCTTCCCTCTTTTTATAAATTTCATCCTTGCTGTTTTATTCATCACTTAAACAATTGGGGATATTTTTACCGTCATAAATTTTCAGATTCACATGTTTTTCTTTAAACATATGGTTTCTCCACTAAACCTGAGCTTAGTGAATCACCTTATTCCTTAACACTTTCCCTCTATAGTTAATAATATGAATTTTCAATTCCATAAAAGAAATTTTCTCTTCCAACTTAACTACTTCATTACACAAAACATGAGACTAATCTGGAACATATTTTCTTAACATTGAAACACAAAAAACATTATGTACCTATGATAAAATCATAGTTAGGGCCACTTGGTAGGAAATTGGTCCAAACTTCCTTAGGATTTTATATAGTCCAATAAACCGTGGACTTAGAATCCTCTTTTTAACAAAATGCATGACAACTTTCATTAGATATATATTAATAAAAATTTTATTAACCACCTTAAAAGTAATATCTTTCCTCTGATTATCTGCAAAAATTTTCTACCTACTCAAAGCCATCCTCATATGTTGTGGAATAATCTTCACCTTCTTAGTCATTTACTTTACCAACTATGGCCCCATCAACTTACTATCTCCCACTTCATCCCAAAAGGATAGATTCTAACACCACTTTCCATATAATGCCTCAAAATGTTCCATCTGTAGACTAGAATGAGAATTTCTATTATATGAAAACTCAAATAAAGAAAAATAACGATCTAAACTTCCATAGTAATCCATTGAACAAGAAAAAAGCATGTATTCCATGGTCTAAATCATTTAATTGGAATATCTATCATATTGAGGATGAAAATGTAAAGACCCAAAATTCTTATACATGAATATTTCATCTTATTATAAGAATATTAATTACATAATATAATTATCCATGATATAATTTTTTAGGTATAGTACCTTAAAAAACATAGAAATATAAGAAAAAGTTCCATAAGTGATCGAAATCATTTCATTCAATGTTCTTGAACTATAACACTTCTTAAACATATGATACATAATACCTTTCTTCATATCATGGGGAAAATAAACATAAGAAAGGGTGATATTAGATGCTCAGTAATGGTAAACAAGTGATATATCAATAAAACATGATCATATGGGTATGAAAACATGATAATAACATTTGAAAACTATAACCTATATATCATAGATCATAAAAATGAGTCATTGTATAAATCTTGTTATTTATTAAGATATGAATCATGATGGAATGAAATAACACAGGCTATGAGAGTATAACATTGGCATAAAACATATATTTATGGAATACACATAAGATTATAACATTTTGAACTTGTAAAAATATAAACAGGTTCACTCGTTTCATTAAGGACTTGAAATCAGTCCCTCACATAAACTTATGGACTTGAAACCATGTCCACACATAACTTTATGGACATCAAATCCAAGTCTACCCATAAAACTATGAACATGTAATCTGGTCCATGAATTACATTGTGAACATGTAACCCGGTTCACACATAACATTGTGAACAATAAATCTTGTTCACAGATAACATTTTGAACATGTAATCAGGTTCATGCATAATGTATTTACTCATGCGTTATCTATCTTTACCTAATTTATTTTAGAAAAATATAGGTCCCACCTGTATCATAATGAAAACCATACTTATGTGTTCCACAATATCATAAAACATTCATCATACCATAACATCATAACCCGTGTAAAGAAAAATAGTTTCATAAAAATTTCATCAATTAACCATAGAATAAGTCATGAAAAATAAATTAGTTTCATAAACATTTCATCAGCATAAATATTTATCATCTATTGAATCAATATGTATGGTATCATTCAAAATTATAACCAGTAAATCATAAGTAACATCAAAGGATTCCATCTTAGATGAATTTTTTTTTAAAAGATAAAATGGAACATTTCTTAATAAAAATAACCTTTCTACTATGAAAAATAATTTTTAAAAACATCGAATATTCTCAAAATACATTTTTTTAAATAACCTTGGAAACTTATAATGGGGTATTTAAAAATAATTTAAGACATTTCTTCAGAAAAATATCATTTCCACCTTTAAAATCACTATAAATATATAAAATATTTTTGAAATAATTTTATTCGAAAATAATATTTCAAAATTATAAAGGAAAATTTAAAAAAATGAGCTAGTCAAAATGGAGGAAAATACAATTCATGTCGTACACATTATAAAAATTATTTCAGTAATATTTTTGGTAAAATCAAAATGAGCCTTGTTTTTTAAAACAACATGAAGATTCCATTTAAAACACTTTTTAAATGTCAAACATTGGTAAAAATTTCTTTGATAAATCCTTTTGAAAATGTTAAAACGTTTTGAAAGCATTTTTAGAAAATATAGATATGTGACAAAAAAGGGTTTTCGAGTGAAAAGTGAAATAAGGATGATTTTTTATAAAAAAAAATATTTTGAAATCTTAAGTACATAATGGGAGGGGAAATGAAGTAAAAAAATTATTCTCATGAAATAACCATAGGAGAATAATTTTCATGAGTTTCTTAATATATGGATCATAGTATTCATCATCGAAAGCATAAACATAATAATCAATGAGATGGTATCATAAAACCCTTACCACTTTGGTAGCTTTGAATTGTAATCCCTATGAAATAATAACATTCAATGAAACATGAAATATCGTGAGAATAAATAAATTAATGATATTAAATTTGAAAGGTTATTTATATACATCTCATAAAAGGATATAAGTTCATAACACAACATATATCTCAAAGAAGTCAAATTGAGACAAAATCCCATACAGTATTGGTAAATATGAAACTATAAACTCCATGAAAAATATATAATCAAATGGATTGTAAATAACTATAATATTCATTATAATAATCATAAAATACATTAATGGGAATTTTATAAGTCACATAAAAGGAACACATGGTTAATATGGCATTTGTCTTGTGGAAAATAAAAGTGAGACAGAAATCCCTTACATTAAGTCTTGAATTCCTTCATACATGTTCAAACATACTATATAATAAATTAAAGTTTATTATAAATAAATTATAGAAACATAATAATATATATCACACCATATATGATTTACTTATGACTTTTTATGACCCTTTTATTAATAATTTCATGTTAAAGTCATGTTTTAGGTAATAATTGTTTCATTTTTTGTGTATGTTTTAATTTTGTATTTTAGATGCTCTTATATTGATCATTTTTAAATAATATCCAGAATGTTAAACATAATATAAATATCATATATATTAATTATATTTGTATTTATAGTAATCTATAAAATTTAGATATATAAAATGAAATACACAGTTCATAAAGACGATAGGTCGTATATACGTATGAACACTATTTCCATTTTCTAAAAGGATGAAATGAAATAAATTTAAATAATATAATAACTTTATATAATCATTTTTATTTAATTTATATGAAATATATTCATTAAATTTACCCTTATTACCCTCCATGAAAATATTTAGTAAAAAATAAATCACATTGCTTCGTGAGTTGGTAGTCCATTGTACACACAAACGACACGATCATATCCCCTATGAAATGGAATGTAAGAAAGTATATGTGATACCATAACTAAAAGAGTATAATTATGTTAAAAATATAATATATATTCAATAAATATATCCTTATTATAATCTCTATAAATCATAAATGAAAAACACACCACATCGGTTCATGAGGCAGTATTCCACTGTACATACGAGCAACGTTATTGTTTTCCAATGAGTTGGGAGGTAAAAAGGTAGATATGATATTAGAATTAAATAGGTATATTAATATCATAAATATAATATATAAACATTAAATCCATAATTATTTCCATATGTGGGAGGTGGTGATGGAAAATTAATAACATCGGTTCATAAGGTTGTAGTCCACCGTACACATGATTGACGATTTCATTTCCCATTTGATGGAATAGGAGATGAATATAAGTTATTCTTCTAAAATTATCTAATTATAGTATATTTTAGATATTTGTGTTCTTATATCATCATAATTTAATAATATTTTAAGGAGTTATAAGAATAATAAGTAAAATAAAAACACATAGTTTATTAGTTTTCCTCTTCTTCAGACAACCTCTTTAGGTTTAACGTAATGCATTACAAGATTAGATTTATGGTCTCACCAAGACCTATATTATTTGGTTAGTTAATTAAAGAAGTAATTATTTAAGGTATTTTCTGAACCAAAGTGTTTTGGCAATGTTAAGAGGAGAGGAGAGGGGGTATCCTTCTATAAGTGAGGTGAGTGTCACACATGTAATTATTGAAAAAAAGGTGTTCTCAAATTTTTCTCCTAAAAAAGGATCTAAAATGAAATATTATTTATAATGAGACATTATATGTTTTAAATATTACCATAAAATATATTTTAGGAAATTTTATAGGACATTTTATCCATTATCTTTTTAGTTTACCCCTAGTAAACTTATTTTCACCTTAACCGTGACAATTAATTTTTACAATTTTTACTATTCAACATAGTCAAAGATTAAGCTTAAATTATAATATAATATAGATTATTATTATTCCAAATATTTAATCCATTATTCCAAATTACATTGGTAAAATTGGAAAATTTTAATTTAAGATTAATCCCGCAAACGTGACGAAAAAGTGGTTTTCCAAAAAGAAAAGTTTTGAAAGTTTAAAACGTTTTTATATAAAAATTCAATATGAAATTGATTACAATGAACTAAATTTAATTAATATATTTATTAATTTTAAAACCATATTCAAATATTTTTATTTTTTGTAAATTCTTTAAAATAAATGTTAATTTTTAATAAAAACTAGTATTTTTCACTACTTATCAAAAAATTTATCTTTCCATAAAATTATAAAAAAATTACTCTAATATAATTTTGACATTATAATTTAAAAAATTAAGTTTATTTTTTCAAATAAATTTTCTAAAATTGGAAAAAAATTAATTTTAAAATAAGCGCACAAAAGGAAAATACTGTTTTTTAAAAAAATACTGTTTTTTAGAAAAATACAGTTTTTAAGAAAAAAAATGGATTTATTCATATCTATTATATATAAAACACATAAGTTAAAAGTTAAAAACTTTATTGAATATATAATATATAAATTTCAATAAAATAATTCAAAAATATCGATTTATTTAATTTATTATTGTAAAAAGCAATTGTGTGCATAACAATAGTTTTTCAGAAAAAAGATTTCCTTTACATTTAGATAGTTTTTGTTTTTATTTATAATTCATCGATTACCAAAGAATTTATTTTATAAAAAATTTTAAACCATATATTTTTATAATTTAGTGAATCCTATTCATACCCTCCATTCCAACATCTAGGTGATAAATATAAAATTATATAATGATATTTTATTAGTATGTTTTTTTTAAACTCAATATTTCGTTTAATGTATTCTAAACTAGGTGTTTAATGTAATTAAATCTATAAGATAAATTAATTTTATTCATAAAAAAATAATTCATAAAATCTTGGGGTGTTAAATTCTAACCTCTTAAATAAATTATTTCTTCAGAATTGAACTTTTTCTTTATAATAAAGGGTTTAACATTTAAAATCCCTTTGTTGGAAACTCTATATGAATTAACATATGTGTGCCACAATATCATAACACATTCATCATATCATAACCCATGAAATGAAATGGGTTTTATAAAAATTAAATCATATCATAACCTACGAAAAATAGATGGGTTTCATAATTCATTTCATCATTCCATCATATCATAACCCATTGAAAAAAGAAGTAGGTTTCATAATAATTTTATCATGGTATAACCTGTGGTAAATAAATTGGTTTTATAAATATCTTGTCATTATAAACCATTTAGGGAAAGAATAAGAATGGTAACCTTGGTTTATTTCCCCAACAAAGAAAAATATACATCAAAGTATGTCATTTTATATGGAAAATTATTTTGAAAGATAAATCCCTTGGAACATTTCTTGAGGAAGAAAAATTTCTTTAAAAATCAATTTTTAAATATAAAAATATTTTATAAATCTTTTTATTTGAATATAAATTTTAAAAAATTATAAATGAAGCTCTAAAAAATAATTTAAAAAATTTCTTGAGGAAAATAACCTTTACTATTAAAAAAATTAAAACATAAAAAAATATTTGAAAATATTTTCTTTGAAAATAAACTTTAAAACATATAAAGGGAGATATAAAAATAATTTAAAACATTTATTGAGAAAATTATCTTTTCAATTTAAAAAATTGTTTTTAAAATATAAATATTTTTGAAAAAAAAATTCTTTGAAAAAAACCCAGAAAATGTATAAATTAATATTCAAATAAAATAATGGTCATGATGTAGGGAAATTATATTCATGTCATATATGTTAAAATAAATATTCTTTTCAGATTTTTAGTAAAAGCCAAACATACATTGTATGAAAAATGACATAAAATTTCTTTTCAAAATATTTTTTAAAAATTCAAACAACTGTAAAAAATTATTTTATAAATCATTTTCAAAATGATAAAAACCCTTTCGAAAAATTTTTTAGAAAATATAGTTTTGGAAGAAAAAGGGTTTTCAACAAAAAAGACGGTTTTTCTCAAATTCATTCTTTTTGAACTCTTGAGTAAATAAAGATAGGAAAATAAAGGAAAAAAATTATTTTATTGGAATAAATAGATGAGAATAAAGTTTATGAGTTTCTTAATATATCGATCATAATATTTGATCATCTTAAATAGTTTTATAAACAATCTCGATAAACGATTAGATTATAACTTAAAATCTTTACCACTTTGGTATCATTGAAACATAAGAACCATGAAGGAATATCAATAATATAATGTTTAAATATCCTAACGATAAATACATTCATGATATTAAATTTCAAATTGGATTTACATACACCTCATAAATGAAGATATGTGCATAACATAACATATATCTCAAGAAAGGAAAATGAAGAAATAAATACATGTCCGATTTGTTAACTTTTAAAATATAAACCAAATAAAAGAGATATCCAGAAATGGATATATAAATTCCAATAATTTTCAGTATAATAATCATAAAATACATTCATGGGTAGTATATACACTACATGAAATAAACATGTGGTGAATATGGAATGTGTCTCATAGAAAATAAATATAAGATGGAAATAACTTACTGCTTTAGTAGTTTTTTTATATTATAAGCCCAAATAAATAATAACATCAAATTAAAATTTAAGTATCACTAAAATAAGGATTTTAATTATATAACATGTCAAAGTGGTAGTATATACACCATAAAAAATAAAAGAGCGGTGAATTTTCATATGTCTCTTAAAAATAAAATAAAGACTAAAAATACTTTACCTTGAGTATCGACTTCCTTCGTACATGTTCATAACTCCTTTAAAATAAATATAATTTTATTATAAATCAATTATAGAACCATAATTATATATATTATAACATATATTATTAACTTATGACCATTCATTACCCATTTTTTACCAATTCCTTGTTAAAATCATGTTCTGGGTAATTACTGCTTTGTCTTTATATAAGTTTGGATTTGTTATTTTAATCTTATTAATTTTATCATGGTTAAATCATATCCAAAATAATAATGATGTCGTAATTATAATATTTATACATCAATTAAAATTTTAATACCAATCATGAAATATGTTTTTTAGAAATAAAGTATGTTACGATCATGGAGATGATAGGCCATACGTACCCATGAATAACATTTCCATTTATCAAAAATTATTATGGAAAGGAGGTAAGTAATATTTTATATTTAAATAATGATAAAAATATTATATTATTTATTTAAATATACTTATAAATATCGTCCATGTGGTGTAGTGATGAAAATATAGAGTCACAGTGCTACGTGAAGGTGGTAGTCTACATGTACATGAAGAAAGTTATTATCTTTCAGTGAGTGAAAAGGTAAGAAATAAAATGATATTTACACTTTTAATAAAGATAAATATTTTATAAATATAAAAATTATTTTATTTATATTAGATATATTAATTAAATTTATCTATATTATCTTACATTTAAATAATTACTGAAAAATGAATCACATCACTTCATGAGGCGGTAGTCCACCGTACAGACGAGCGACGTTATCGTATTCCCTATGGAATTGAAATTAAAATTTGTATATTATATAATTAATAAATAGATTTAATTATTTTATAAATATAAAATATAATTTATATCCATCATCATACTCAGTCATGAGTGGTGGTAATGTAAAAACTAAAGACATTGATTCACGAGGCAGTACTCTACTATTCACACAAATGATGATTTCATAACCCATTTGATAGAAGTGGGGATGGTTATAGGAAATTAATTTAAATTTTAAATAGATCAGTATATTTAAGAAACTACTTTCATTATATAATTATGTTTTAATAATAATTTAAGGGGGTGTAGAAAGAAGTAAAATAAAAATGCTTGATAAAGAACATTATATCTTTCTCAAGTAACCTCTTTAGGTTTGTACCAAAATCCTTCTAAGGATGGATTTATAATCACAATATGGCTTCTAGTATGATATCAGGTAAGTTTTAAAGTTATTTTGGTAGGTATTTTTAGAACCAAATGGTTATAATGTGTAAATAGGAGATGATGGGGGTGGACTTTTATAAGTCAGGTGTGTCCTACACTTGTAATTTTAGAAAAGAAAAAGGTGTACCCATTATTTTCACATTCCAATAGTGTCAAAAATATATTATTATAGATAATTATAAACTATAGGGTCTAAATATATAAATTAAATAGGTTTTATACTAGTTTTTAAGTCATTTTAACAATTATATTTTTAGTTTAATCCCCATTAAACCCATTTTTACCTTAAATACAATAAATAATTTTTATTGTTTTTACTATTCATTAGGGTCAAAAATTAAGTTGAAATTATTATAAAATATAAATTATTATTATTCTAAATATAGAATAAATTTTTTCAAATTAAATTCATATAACTAGAAAATTTTCATTTTAAATTAAACCCACACACACAATAAGAAAGTAGATTTTCAAAGAGAAAATGGTCAAAAGTTTAAAAAAATTATATAAAAAAATTAAATATAAAAATTATTCAAATGAACTAAATTATATTAATAGATATAAAATTGAGCTAAATTTACTTTTAGAAAAATTAAAATATAATTTTACTTTATAAATAATTTAAATGAAAAAGAAGTTTTCAATTAAAATTCTGTATTTTTTCACTATTCATGAAAATTTTAATCATTTTAGAAAATTTTCAAAAAGTCACCTTAATATAATTTTGATATTATTATTTAAATAATTAATTTTTTATTTACTAATAGTTTTTTAAATGTGTAAAATATTATTTTAAAAATATGTTTTCAAATTAGCGATAAAACTATTTTTTATAGAAAAAAAATTTAAGCGTAAAATTGGTTTTTTTATATTATATATAAAACACATAATATGAATGTTAAAAAATTTATTGAATATATACTATATAAATTTCCTTAAAATAATTTAAAAAAAATATTTTTTAGATTTATTTAGTTAAAACGTGTTTGCTTTAATAAAAATATTTTTTCAAAAAAAGATTTTCATTATTTTCAAATAGATTTTATTTTCATTTTTAATTTATTGGTCACCAAATAATTCATTTTTTATACATGTGTAAACCATATATTTTAATAATTTAGTTAATCTTATTCATACCCACCATTCCAATGGCTACTCCATAATTATCATTTTAAATAATAATATTTTAATAGTATGTTATGTTCCATTTAAAATCAGTGTTGTGTGTAGTGAAAGATAAACTCAATGTTAGGTGTAATGGAAGAGAAAATAAATGTTTTGTGTAATGAAAGAAAAAATTAGTTTTTCATTTAATGAAAACTATCTAAATTATTAAATTTATTTGAAAAAATATATTTCACAAAATCTGAGGGTGTAACAAGAGAACATTATCAAGAGAAAGGTTAAAAACACAAAGCCATAAATCTGGGATTAGTGAATAGACCATGAATTCATCAAAAATGATGTTAAATTTATAACATTTTATTTCAAGATATCTTTCTTAAATTTGATTAATTTTCATGACATGATATACTTACTTGATTTTATTCCATTTAATAATCACAATTTCATCCTTTGGTTGTCTCGCGATTAATTAACACTTCATCTCTTACTCTAAGAGATTAATTTTTCATGTTTAAAGATTTAACTTATAATAATATATATAATATAATTATAATTCATTCCTTTTATATCCAGTTATTGTCAAAACCAAATGGTTACATAAGTTGTCCAATATTATCAAATATTTATATAGTGAAATAATACATAAATCTCTAAAACCTCATCAAAAGATCATATTAAACCACTCCATAAATGGTTAACCTTAAAACCCATCCAAAATTAAAAAATTTATTGAAATAGAAACTAAATTTATAAAAATAAACTTAACATTAATCCCACAAATATAATTAATAATCTCTTAATGGTTACATACCAAATATATAAATACCTTGATGATATATTTTCTTGAAGTTTGGTAATAACTAGAAATAACATAAAACTTGAATGAAAACATACATTCTTCCTTATTCCTTAAATAAAACCACAAATTATTGAATATATTACATAAATACAAAAATGTTTTAAACTCCATAAATGATAAAACATACCACTTTTTCAACAAATCATTAATCATCTTTGGGGTCATCAATAATTCGAAGGTTACTTTATCCATATCAATCATCTCTTTTTCAAAAATAAACACTATTTTCCCCAATATTAGGAATATATTGATGGTTAACTTACCTTAATAATTTGTTTTCCATAAAATATAACCTTTAAATTAAATCACTTTTCTATTTCATTAATATCATTCAACATATTCTTGAAAATTATTAATAAAAAAATTTTATAAAACATATTTATATATTTCATGATTTATATAACATAATTATTGAATTCCATTTCACAAACAGTTCACTAATTCAGCTTCATTATTAATCCATTAACTAGGTTTCATCATATTATTCATTAATACCTCATTTCAAAAATATGAAAAATGAATCATGTCTTAACATTCATAAACCTTAATGTAATCATGCTTCTCATGTTTAACATAAACAATACTGTTAGAATATCCCATAACTTTCATATTTAATTCATGGTCTCTTCATCATTAATAGTATAACCATTACTAATACCACCTTTATGATTATCTTCAATAGATTTTCCCCTATGATATATATTTTTATAATTTCCATACATTCTTTATTTATAACATTCAAATATTGATGATTCCTTAAGGAAACCATTACTATCATCCATTTCATTAACCAAAATTTTCATTTTACAAGGTAATTAATTGGTTTGTGTCCTTCATTTACACACTCAAAACATCTTATTGTCCCTTTGAGACATTCACTTGGGTGATTCTTCCCACATTCTTGACATATAGAAAACTGAATCATCTTTCCTCCATGGTATCTATGACCCAAAATCTCAAAAAAAAAATTATCCTTATATTCTTTGGTGATTCCAAGATTTGGTTAAGGTGAAAGTTGTTAATAATAGATTTTGATAACTGAGTAAGAATAATCAAAATATCTTTCACTATAGTTATCATCCCATTTGGTTTCTCATCAACAGATTGTCTATCACATTCAACAATAACCTAGTTCCTTATGGTTCTCACCATTGACTAAAACAAAAATACATAGTGTGATAAATAATAATCATCGTTAGAAACCACATAATCATGAAAAAAACATATAGGATATCTAAATCATGACTCTGTCTTTTCAATATATGAAACCTTAGGCTTAACCTAGGTTATTCGTGGTTATTATTAAAATCATTTATAATGGTTCGTAAATAATTTTTTAATTTCCAAATAATATTTCCTTGGATTGTAAAACTAGGTATGTAGTAAGGCCCATTATCATCCACCAGGTAATTATCTAGTCTATCTTAATATACCTTTTTTAGAGTTATTATTTCTAAGTACCTATATTCCAGAGCCACATCCACTTGTAGTATCCAGATAGGGATGTAATTTCTTAGAAACCACTTTCTATATCCTTTACCACAATTCTAGGAGAGTTTTAAAAACATTGAATACTCCTTATAATTATCCTTACAAATATTCCTTGGCATATCCTTAGACATATCCCAAGGTATATCACTAATGTTTTCTCATCCTAGTTTCTAAAGGTTAACTAAACATTACTCTGATACCAACTGTAAAGACCCAAAATTCTCATAAATAAATATTAAATCTTAGTAGAACAATATTGATTCCATAAAATAACCATCCATGATAGAATATCTTAGGTATAGTGTCTTTAAAAACTTTGATTCATAAAAAATTGGTCCATAAGTGAGCTAATCTCTCTCCCACTAAGTTCTTAATAACTAGAACCCTTCTTAGATATATCATATATAATACCTTTATTCATATCTTGGGGAAAGGAAACATAAAAAAGGGTTATATAAGATTCTCAGTAAGGTTAAACAAGGTACATATTAATATAACATTATCATATAAGAATGAGAACAAGATAATTACATTTTAAAACCACACCCTTCATATCATAGATCAGAAAAAAAAGTTGTGAAATAAATAGTGGTATTTTTTAAGACATAAACCATGATGGAATCAAAGAACATGAGCCATGATAGCATAATATTGGAATAATACATATATTTATGGCATACACATAATATTATAACATTGAAAACATGTAAAAATAGAAATAGGTTCACTCATTTAGTCAAGGACATTAAATCAGTCCCTCACATAAACTTATAGACCTGAAACCAGGTCCATACATAACCTTATGGACATGAAATATAGGTCCACACATAATACTATAAACATGTAATCAGGTTCATTCATAATATTCTGTAAATTTTAGAAATTTCACACAAAATAATTTGAACTTTTAATAAAGTTCATGCATAAAATTGTGACCATGTAATTAGGTTCACACATAATATATTTACTCATGAGTTATCAATATTTACCCAATGCATTGGATATATATTTAGTTCCCACCCATATCATAATAATTTTCATACTTATGTGTGCCACAATATTATAAAACATTCATCATATCATCACATCATAACCCATGTAAAAAAATGGGTTTCATAAACATTTTATCAATTCACCATAGTATAACCCATAAAAAATAAATGGGTTTTATAAAAATCTCATCAACATAAACATTAACCATCCAGAGAAAAAATAAGGGTGGTATCATTCAATAGTGTCCCTACTAAAGTAACATCATAGGATGTCATCTTAGATGGAAAATGATTTTAAAAGATCACTTGGAACGTTTCTTGAGGAAAATATACTTTCCACATTGAAAAACATTTTTTTGAAACATAAAAAATTGTCAAAATAATTTTACTTTAAAATAAATATGGAAACATATAAAATTATCTTTAAAATTTATTTAAAATATTTTCCACCTTAAAAATAACTAAAAAATAATATAATATTTTGGAAGTAATTTTCTTTTAAAATAAACTTTGAAACATATAAAGGAATCTTTAAAAAATTAGTTGGTCAAGGTGGTAGAAAATACCGTTCATGTCATATATGTTATAACAAATATTCCTTTCACATTTTTGGAAAAATTCAAAGAATCCTTGTTTTTTAAATCAACATAAATATTACTTTTAAAACACTTTTAAAAAGTCAAATGGGGATAAATTTTTTTATAATAAATCATTTGTATAATTTCAAGTTATTTTTGAAAATAGTTTTAGAATACATGGATATGAGGGGAAAATGGTTTTTGATTGAAGAGATAAATAAAGATGTCTTTTATTAAAACATTCTTTTGAAATCTTGAGTAAATAAAGAGAGTAAAATGATGGTGAAACATTTATTCTCCTGAAATAACTAGAGAATAATAAAATTCATGATTTTATTAAGATATGAATCAAAATATTTCATCGTTATAAGTATAAACATAAACAATCAATGAGATTGTATCATAAAACCCTTACCACTTTGGTAATTTTGAATTGTAATCCCCCTGAAATAATATCAGTAAATGAAACATAAAAAATAATTAGAATAAATATATTCATGACATTACATGTCAAAGGTGATATATATACACTTCTTAAAATTTTATACATGCATAATATAACATATGTCTCAAAGAAGGTAAATTGAGACAAAAATCCCTTACTGCATTAGTAAATTTGAAACTGTAAACACCATGAAAAAATGATACTCAAATGAATATTTAACCCCCAAAATTTTTAGTATAATAATTATAAAATATATTCATGATCATTATATACATAAAATAAAATAAACTTGTGCTTAATATGGCATTGGTTACACAGAAAATAAAAGTGGTACGGAAATACCTTACCTTATGTCTCAACATCCTTCAAACACATTAAAACCTCCTATATAATAAATATGATTATATTATAATTATATTAAATAAACATACTCATATTTATAATACCATATATGATTTAATTATGAATTTTCATTACCCATTTATTAATAATTCCATGTTAAGTCATGTTTTGGGTAATAACCGCCTTTTTCATGTATGTTTTGATTTGGAATATTTTTTACTCTAACTTTGATCATGGTTCCATAATATCAATATATTTAACCATTATAATAATATAATATATATTAATTATGTGTTTATTTTGAGTAATCTATAAATTTTAGAGATGAAAAAAGAAATACATTGTTCATGGAGATGATAGTTTGTACAAACGCATGAACGTTGTTTCCATTTTATCAACGGATGAAATGAAAGAAATTTAAAAAATATATTTCCTTTAAAGAATAATTTTTATGTAATAAATATCAAATTTATTCCTTAAATTTACCCGTAATACCTTCCATGAAAATATCTTGATAAAAATTAATTTCATCACTTCTCAATGTGGTAGTTCGTCGTACACACGAACGACGTTATCGTATCCCCCATGGAATGGAAATAAAGAATTTATTTGTGATATCATAGTAAAATAAGTATAATTATGGTAAAATGTTATATATATTCATTTAATATATATTTATTACCATCCAATTAAAACATAAAAAAAACACATCACATCGGTTTGTGAGGCGGTACTCCGTCGTACACACGAGCGATGTTGTTATTTTCTAATAGATAGGAAGGTAATAATATAGGTGTGTTATTATAATTATAGAGGTATAATAATATAAAATATATAATATATAAACACTAAATCCAACATTACTTATATTCATGAGTGGTGTTAATGGAAAACAAATAACATTGGTTCGCGATGCAGTAGTATGTCATACACACGATCAATAGTTTCATTCCCTGTTTGATGGAAGAGGAGATGGATATAAGTTATGAAACTAACATAATAAAATATAATTATATGTTAGGTACTATTTTTATTATATCACGATGATTTAATATTATTTTAATGATTTATAACAAGAAATAAAACAAAAAATTCATAGTTTATAAATTTACCTCTTCTTCGGACAATGTCTTTTGGTTTAACCTAAATCTTTCTTAGATAGGATTTATGATCCCAAAATTTCATCTAAGATTTTGGGAGGGAATTAAGTAATGTATTTCTTAGGGTATTTTCTAAACCAATAGTGTTGGAAGTGTGAAGATTATAAGAATTTATTTTAAAAATTATTTTATTTTCATTTATAATTAATTGGTCGCCAAAGAATTTATTTTATAAACTTGTATAAACCATATATTTTCATAATTCAATTCATACTATTCATACCCTCGATTCCAATGGCTAGACGATAACTATCTTATTGAATAATAATATTTTAGTAGTATGTCACATTTTTTTTAAACTCTATGTCTCATGCAAAGCAAGCTAAACTCAGTTTTGTGTGTAATGAAATTTATCAAATAAATTAAATTTATTCAGAAAAAAATTTATTTCCTAAAATATTGGGTTGTTAAAGAAAATTTATACTGAAATTTACTTCAGTACCCAAAGACTTTTTATGTCCTTTAAAAAAATTGATATAAATCTAGGATCATAAAAATATACAATGGGAAGATAAACTTTTTGTAACCAGACTATCTCCTTATGGTAAAGTCAAGAAAGCTAATCCAAAGAAATTTTGTCCTTAATATTTCCTCTATGAGTTTTTATAAAAAAAATATTTTATATTCATGAGTTGATATACCTATTTTACTTTATAATTTCTCAGAAATGAAGGAATATAAATATCCATATTCAAATAGGGTATTATCATGATTCAAATAAAAAAGTATCATATCTGTCACCACTTCACTCGATAGTGCAACATCAATTGTAGTAATAGAAAATGGTTTTTCAAAATCATTCTATTAATGATATTGATGATTTCTATCCATTTTAAGTAACTTAATACAAATTTTATCATGAGTACCCTACTCATTATAACTAAAATATCTTATAGTTGGATGGCTATCAACTTCCTTATTCAATAATTATTCAGAAATATTTTTTTTACAGTTAAGATCCTTATGACCAAAATAAACACATCAGTATCACTTTCTAGATCCTATAAAACATTCCTTGAAATATCTTTTACCACACTTGTAACATTTTATGATCTTTCTTTCATAATTCATAGCTAGAAACTTCACCATTTCCTACCACCTTGACATTTTCTTACTCTTATCATCTCAAGGAATGTAAGTGTTAAAAAAATCCATCTCAAATTTCTCAACACAAAAACAACATTTAAATTACATTTAAATTATTATATGTCCAAATCTACTCATAAACTTTGTTTCAATCCTAAGTAAAATATATTAATTTTATCATCAATATCCTAAATTGATTCTAGTACATACATGGGAAATTTATAAAATTTTCTTGATACATAGCTACAGAATCTTCATAATTTTGATTCAAATACAAGAATTTTTTCTCCATTATTAGTCAAAAATGTAAGGAAATATTTCTCTAGAAAATATTCTTAAATTTATCCCATTATATGACATCAATATCATATCATTATCTCGAATTATTAAACAAATACCACTATTGATTAGCTTCACCTTCAAAAAATTAAATCATAAGAGATATCTTTTGATGTTATAAACATCCAATTAATTTGAATATATTTTACAAATTATTAATAAATCCCTCATATTATACTAGGTTAAAATATCCACTTAGATATTGAATATTTTATAACATAAAATTATCCACTATTATCATGTTTCTATGTGATATATCTGAATTCTCTCTATCATGTATTCCACTACCAATTATAAAATGCATCAACTAATCCATCACAATAAAAAACTATTAAATTCTAATTTTATCCATTTTGGGTTGATAATTTAGAGGTATATTTTCCCCTTGGTTCCTACTATATATTCCCTTTTTACCTTTTTATAATACCATTATGTCCAAATAGATTTTAGAGAAAAAAACATGATAATCATTAAATTCTATAAAATGTAAACTTAAACAGAAAGTAAAATCATTAAAGGGTGTGATATTAGTATTATCCTAAATAATAAATTTATCTAAACCTTTACCATAATACAAACTATAATTACCTATACTTAAACATTATATAATCTTGAGGTTAAATTCAAGAATTCATTCTATTACATTTGAAGATCTTTTCTGGCTTTGAGTTTTAGAGAATTATGTCATAACACATACATAACAAAACCATATCTTATAAATTGGACACTTCTGATCAGTATACATTTTTCCTATAAAATAAAATACTTAAAAAGAAAAACGTTTTCTTTTCATGGAATATATTTATAAACTTGATCTTGACCTCTTCCTTGTCTCTACCCATCCTTAAACCCTATGAAGAATATTTTAAAACATTGTATGAGAAAAAAATATCAGTAAAGTACATAAAAATAATAAATATGTTAGTCTAGTGAAAAACAAGAAAATCCATGAAATGTTTAAATTTATATCTATTTTCTTTTAGTGAATTAAATAAATCATTTTCACATGAAAAATACACACTCTTTTTCAAAGAAAAACATTAATACCCATATTATGAAAATAAGACTCCTTTTGGAAACATAGAGCATCACATTCATAAAAAATTTTAAACCCATGTCAGAAATAACTAGATCCCAGTTAAATCCATTGGGGAAACCCTCCATTAACTCTCTCCTTCTTTCCTATTAAGACAAAAAAACAATACCTAATGTATTAGAGTTATATCTAGAAAAACCTATTGTATATGTTCAATCGAGATAACCCATTTTTTGTGAGCTATAATATGGATCAAGCCTTTGTATAAGTTGTATCAGGCTAACATGTTTCTCATATATAATGTTCAAGTATCATATCATGAGTAAAACATTTTATTATTGCATTATTTCATCATAAAACCTTTGAAAACTCTTTTAAACCCACATGTAAATAACTTTTAGATATTGAAATACCCTTTTTATTTAAAAATAATTATTTAATACCAAAATAACTAGAAAATGGAAAAGTGGGTTTTTCATTTGAATAAAAAATGAAATCTTATAAATTAATCTAATCATAAAATTATTTTTTTGTAGGATATAAAATTTACTAATGCTGGATACATTAAAAAAGAACATTTCTTTTGTCTTTTTGTCAAACCATTTCATATAAAACATACAAAAATCCTTTTAAAAAAATTAAAGAAAGTAAAAATAGATATAAAATACCCTATATAGTTCTTTTATTTCAATATAAATACATTCATAAAATAATTTTATGAAATATAGAAATTTAGGAAAAATAGTTGAAAATGCTGCTTTAAAATATTATTTTTAATAGAAAGTCCCTTACCTTCTGTCTGACATGTCATGTGTGTTCCTTATATATTTGAATAATAAAATTATGTTAATTATTTAACTACTTGATAACCTTTTTCTAGTTTATTACTCATTGTATTTCACATGTTACCATGTTATATAAAATTACATAATAAATTTAGTTCACATCGGATGTTTTGACGATATTTGTATCATATGTCTAAAATGAATTTGGTAGGCTGGTTGTGGTAAAAGAGGTAATTATAATATTCAATTCAGTATTTAATTATAATAATGAAATAATTATAATTTATTTATATTAATTATACTTTTAAAACCAACAATGAGAGATGTTTATTGAAAATAAACTATGTTATAATCATGGAGAAAGTAGGTCATATGTACACATGAGTAACATTTCCATTTTTCAATGATAATTATGGAAATAAGGTAAGTATCATTTAATACTTATATAATGATAATAATATAATAAATACCATATTATTTCATTAAATATACTTATATATAATCCATGTAATGTGGTGAGTAAAAACAAATCACATCGATTCATGAAGGTGGTAGTCCGCATGTACGCCTAGATGATGTTATCATTTTTCAGTGAATGAAAAGGTAAGATAATATATGATATATCATATTTTTATAATGATAAATATATCATTAATATCATATATAAATATTAATTCCATAATTATGTCCATCCATGAGAGGCAGTGATGGAAAATAAATTACATCAGTCTCTGAGGTGGAAGTCCACCGTACACACAAATGATGGATTAATTTCAAATTTTATGGAGGTTGAACATGGATATAGGTTATTAAATTAAAATAATAAAATATAAGTATATTTTTTATACTTATTTTATTATATAATCATTTTAATTTATGATTTTAAGGATATGTAAGAATAAATAAAACAAAAATGCTCGGTTAAGTACAATACGTCTTCTTCGAACAACCTCATTTTCTTTGCAATTTTGGACCTATATTGTTGGTATTATTCCCAAACTATATCCAATAGGACATGTCAAAGTACGTAATTAAGGTATTTGGGCCAATATTTATTGAACCATAATGTTTTTTAAGTGTGAAGAAATGAGAATAAGAGGTGTCATTTTACAGTAGAGGGGAGGGTCACTCTTGAAATTTCATAAATTATTACATTAATATAAATTAATTTTGAAATAAAAATGTCAAAAAATTGATAAGATTAGAATATAAGATACAGATAAGTTGAAATAATATCATCCAAGAAAATTTGGACTAGTTTGAAGTGCATTTGTACCCTTATATTTTTTTAACCATTCATTAACTCTTTTAACAATTATAGTGATATCAATTTTTTTACAATTAAGATCTTAATAAAGTTACTATAAAAGGATAAATGGACCATAATTATGCAATGGATGAAATTTAAAACCATATACTAATCAATTTGATCCAAATAATATTTTTAGTAATTTTAAATCATTTAATAAAATATTATTTATTATAAAATTACATTAATTTAATTTTTGGATCTATTCATTTTTTTATGAATTTAAAAACTACAAGACAATAATGAAATTCAAATAGAATGAATCAACACCACACTAATATTTTATTTTTATCTAAAAATATATATTTTAAGAAAAAAATCATTTTAATTATATTAATTTTTATTTTTAAAATGTCATTTATTTTAATTTTCCATTAATTGAATAATTATTGCCTCAGTATTTCTTAAGCATTCCAGATAATTATTTACTCACTAAAAATTAAAAATAAATTACCAGAGTGAATAAAATTAAATTAGATTAAAAATAAATATTTATAACCAAACATATCTTCTACTTATCCATTTTGTTAAAATATTATAGTTATTAAAATGAAGACTCGTACAATTTTTACTTTATATTCAATTAAATATTATAAAGGTCAAAATCAAATCCAAATGGAAAAAATGACATATATTAGGATTTTTTATTATCTTAGATGATTTATAATCATATAATAAAATTAATAAAAGTGTTAGGGTCATTTTTTATTCTTAAAATTTTATTTTTACATTATTTTCTTGATTTAACATTTACCATGATAAATAAAATTATGAATATTTCTATTCATAATGTACGAAAATAAAAGTGACCTATTTACCAAATTTTGAACCACTAATTCCAAATTTGGAATCCATTTTTCAAAATTCAAAATAATTAATTTTCATAATTTAATTTAATTTTAAATCAAAAAAACATGAAAAGAAACAAAATTTCAAATAAATACCCTTTTTAAAGTATAAAAAGTTTTTATAATAAATTCAACAATAAAATTAATTTAAAACAACAAAATTGGATTATTTTAAATTAAAAAAACTAATTAAATTTTAAAACTAATTCAAAATATAATCTGAATTTGTAATTGATCAAAAATAAAATAAAATAATAATATTTTTTACAATTGATTGAAAAATAAAACTTTACAAAAAAATCTCAAAATTTCACAATAATTTTATTTTGACATCCCAAATTCATAAAAAAATTATTTTTTCAATTCAAAATTTATATAATTTTAAAATTACACTTTAAAATAACCTTATTAGAAAATATTTTAAAAAAAACTATTTTATTAATATATTTATAATGAATACAAATTTGTATATAATTAATACTAGTAAATATTAAAATGGTTTATTCTACCATTACATAGTTTGTTACAATATATCACTAAATTATTATCAGATTGGAGAATTCAAAAATTAAAAAAGTAATTTCAATTTATTGGTCTAAATGTAAAATGTATTTGAAATGAATGATATAACACATTCAAACACTTAATGATTCGATAGTGATTTCAATAAATGAATTAGATAAGAAGTCATTAAATGATGATGAGTAGTCTCTAAATTCTTTTGATGATGTCCTCCCATATCAAATCTATATTAAATTAATTATTTCTTCTTTTTATAAATAATTATGCAAAAAAATAAATTATAGATGAAGATGAATACAAGGTGATAAAGGCTCAAATTATAGGTTTATACAATAAATTTGAAGACTTGAAGATATAATAAAATGATTTAATTGGTGTATTATTTAATAAAATCATTGATATACTAGGATATGTGTTTGAACAATCATTTTTTCCCATTTTCAAAATCCGGTTTATGGGTTCCTGGTACCCTGCTACATGAGTCCAGTACAACCACATTCACCAAAACAAAAGAACACCAAAAACCACAAACCATGTTCAAGAAACCATGAACCAGGGCACAAGAACATAAGAAAAAAAGCATTGGGGAACTCACTCATCGTCGAGGGTCTTATGGTAGGAACTTGGTCCCCAATGGTTCAACTAATGTCAGGTGGCCGGACCACATAGTTTTTATTAGACCTAATGAATAAAACTTTTTGTGAATTACACTATCTGATACTTTCTTCTTTCCCAAATAAAATCATTGTAGAGGAAAAACGTAGGGTTGACCTCACAAAGAGGCTACTCACAAAAAATAATTTTTTATTTTCACTAATATTTTTTAACTAAAATATAGTACAAAATTAATTAATATTACTATAATAGTGGGGGTTTTATTATAACAGAAATATGAATATGTATATAAATTTATAGTGATGTAATATAATTGAATTAGAATGTAATGACATAGTGAAAAGGTAGTATGAATGTTATTTCCCTCAAGCACATGAGCCTTAGCCCAGTTGGTAAGGACTCTGTAAGTGCATCCGAGAGACCCGGGATCAAATCCAGGAGGATACATTATTTACGGGTATTGTAGAAGTACTGTAGCATGTATTGTAGCAGTACTGTAGCAGTATTGTAGCAGGTACTATAGCGAGAACTGTGAAGTACTGTAGCAAGTACTGTAGTGGGAACTGTAGCAGGTATTGTTTGGCACTGTATCAGCCGGGAATATGCCCCTGTTTGGGCCTTCGGGCAACCAATTTGGTCCCCAGGTCTTTTGAGGCCTTCAGGCCACCTAGGCCTTCGGGCCACCTCAAGTACATCGGGCCACATTAAGTGCAGATGCAAACCAAACGACCTAAAAACAACAAGCTCTAAAAGGAGGATGACCAAGGAACTTTCACCACAACAGAAGCTAAACGGATTGCAAGAATGAGAGGGTATGTCACCTGCCATTGGGAAAAGCCTGTGCAAGCATGGGAATGCCTAGCCGAACATCCATGAAAAGGTGGATAGTTGATTTCACGATGAAGATGCTGGGGAGGAGCAGTTCTAAGTAGTTAGTCTGGGTTTTATGTAATGTTTGAAGACTACGGGAAAATGAATTCCTCTAAGACCAACGTTCCATGTAATACTTATGCCTACGGGCCTTGTAAGGGTTTCACCTCACCCCTTGAAAGGTGGATTATCAAAATCAATAAAAAATGAAATCCTTCGGGCCATTAGATGTTATTTATTTCAAGGTATTCTATTTATTTTAATCATTGACCTTGAATGATTAATTATTTCTATAATTATTCATCAATTTCATTTTAATATCATTTAATGAACACCAATTATGATCTAACAATAGTTAACATACCATTAAGACATCGATATATTGGAAAACATATTCCAATATTTAGATCTTCAACTGTTTCACAACATTTAATAGTTACACAATTACATTATATTGGATATCAATTTGTGTAATTATTGTGAAGAAAAAATAATTATAAATAATTGAAATATATTATAGATAAGACATCGAATAAAACACATATTCATATCACATTAAACCCATTTTGAATAATCTAAAAAGTATAAGAATAATTTAAATTGATTAAAAATATGAAAACAAAATCTATTACCTCCCTCAAAACATGTATAAAACTAACTCTCTATCATTATGGATAATAGATCAAAAAATATATTGATTAAAACTCGTAAATAACTTTTATTTGAGAAAAAATATTGAATTATAGCTAAAGAGAAAATAAATAAAAAAAGAAGATGGTTTTAAAAAAATTGTATCTTAGGTATAAATTACTCATAAAAATATTTAGGAAAAATAGAAAAAAAACCAAAGAACTCACTAATATGATTCACTGATACATATTCAAACTCATACATGTGTTGTTATATTTAAAGGATTTGTGATTAAAGTGATTTATCTCTATCTCTCTAACTAAAAATGATCTAAGAAATTATTTTAGCCTTTAATTCTAATCATCATCACCTAAATTAATATACCAACATTATTTATTCAATATAACTCCTCTTAAAAATATTCAAATTCTTTCCATGAAATAACATCATAAATATTTAAATTCAACCTCAAATTTTTTATTTCAAACATTTTAAGGTTTAGTGTGTTCATTTTGTTCAATTTTTAAATTATTTGAAGTCTTTAAATTTAATCCCAAGGGATAAATACAATAATATATCATAGATTAGTTCCCCTTTGTTTCATCATTCATTACTCAAATTGTAGTTGGTTCATCTCACACAACTCATGTTGTGGTTAGAATAATAATATGTGAGATATTATAACATGACCTTTCCATGATTTCTTTTTAATATGTGAGAAATTCATCTATATATTTAATCACATATGGGAAACTAGGAGGGACTATTTTATTCTTATAAATCTAGTGATTTTATATTTAAAATTAATGTTTACATCAAGAAATTTATTCTGACGTGATAATGAGAGATGGGATTGTAACATGAAAGCATATCTGACATGATGATTTTATTATAGTAAATAATCACATGTATCTCCTTTTCTTGGGGTTTAACTCATGTAGGTCCTAAAATACCAAACTATTCTGAAATAGGAACTTTCATTGAAATCATTCACACACAATACATTAAATTACATATGTGGGATTTTGATAATTAGATAACATTATATATCCCTTCGAAATCTAATTTAATCCTTACATATAATAACATGAATAAAGAGAAAATTTTGTAGAATTCAACAAAAATAATATATTTAATCGAAGAAATATATAATCTTTAAATACATAATATTATTTATTAATATGTAACAAATTAATAAAATATATAATATATTTATTTTAAAATCTATATATTTATTTTCAAATGTAATAGTATATAATTATTCATAAGATATATTTAGGTCATCCACAAAAATCTCATGATTAAATTTCATTCAACAAAAACTTTCTAAAAGATGTTATAATATGTATATAATGATTGGAAAACATTATATATTGTATTAAAGCATAAAAAATAAAACTTGAAATAATTATTCATGGAATTCACAACATGGAAAAAAATTAATAATATTAATAATTTTATATTTTAATGATATTTTTAACACCATACAATAAAAAATTAACATAAACAATTATGTTGTAACCCTAAAATAATATAAAAAAAAAATTAAATCCCCCCATACTAAGGCTTTTTATATCCTCAAGAAAACAATTAAAATCACCTATCTTCATGAAAATTCATCTAAAAAGTATATAGACAATTAATCATATAATAATAAAGTTATAAACTCATTTTCCTTGAATTAACCACAAAAATATAAAAATGAATAATAACACTAGTAATGAAATGATTTTGGAACAAAAATAATTTCTAATTATAAATTGTGTAATAAAATTTTGAATTACCAGTTTTCAAAAAAAATCATCATGTATATTCATGTATTCTTTAAAATTTTCTATTTTAATCTATTGATGAAAAACAACCATAAAAATAATTACTATCTTAGAATACACAATAAAAACAGTGGTTGAGTCTATATTATTAAATAAATAGTTTCAAAACATTAGAAACAAACTCATCCACCAATGTAAAATAATAACTCAAATGAACCATAGATTAATATTTTATATCATTGGGTGGAGATAATTGATTCCCTATAGGTTATGGCCACATGTATCATACATTTCACACTATATGGAGGGTAAGAAAACTTAATAGGTTCATCCTTAGATCACTATATATGATTCATCCCCTTCTTTGTCCCTAAATTTATTTATTCTTTTCCCAGCATCATGTTATTCCCAACCATCCTAATACTCATTTAGAGGGTTATAATGATTCCAAATTACCTTATGAGGTTTTCTAAAGTATCTGTTGGACTCCTCTTGTATTAATCATGTTTTAATGATCACAAATATTATTTAATCATGTGTTAATAATTCCAAATCATTATTCAACCTAGTTAACTTTTCTAAATTGTATCCAATCATGTGTATTTATGTTTAAAGTTTTCTCATGCTTTAGGAAGATACTTGCAATATCTAAATTGTTTTATTTTCAATTTCTTCACAAATACTTAAAGTTTAATCCTTTCTATTATCATCATTATTTAAGTCTGAACATAGTTACTTTGGAAAGTATAAGACACTGTGAGTCTACCACTGGCTATGTAATTATGACACCATGAATCCAGACACTGTGAACAAGACACCATGAAGCTAGACACTGTGAACAAGACACCATGAAGGCAGACACCGTGAACAAGACACCGTGAAGCAAGACACCGTGAACAAGACACTGTGAATCTAGACACCGTGAACAAGACACTGTGAAGAAAGATACCGTCAACAAGACACCGTGAATCTAGACATAGTGAACTAGACACCGTGAAGCCAGACACCGTGACCATAAGACACCATGATACTCAGTCACTATGATCAACCTAGACACTGTGTGAAGGAAACACCATTTCTATGACTTACTGTGACACTGTTTCTTAAACTATTCTGTTGTATTTTAGTTTAATTTCTAACGGTCATATTTGATGACTTTACTTCACTGAAATAATTAATATTTCATTGTAGACATATCATCAGATGGTAAGAGGTACGAGGTGCAGAACACATGCAACCTGTCGGCTCCAACACGTGCATTCCATGTTAAAAGCGAAGTGTGACCAAGAATTAGTACGTGCGATACAAATGAAAAACAAGGGCTGCGAACACCATAACAAATAAGATACTTGGAGGAAGTCTCAAGAGAAATACATTGCATGCAACTTGATGCTGAAAAACACACGAAGCATATTTAAAGCTTAAGGAACATATTCGCTCGATTAAACCTCACGAAGAACACAAGCTGAACCACGACACTCTTTTTTTCACACAACTACCAGAGAAGGACTCAAAACTTTATATGCTTCAATCCAAAGGATTTCAGAGCTACATTGACATCACACATGATATTCCTAAACCTATCTCTATTTTACTGCTTTATTGTGATCATTTTCTTTACATTACAAGAAGTGTGTGCTTCTATCTGTTTTAACACACACTGTCTTCTAAGATGAACTGGAGGATATTGAAATCCTCACACCATCATTTTTATACCTTTTTATATCCCACATAGAACTGTGGTAGAGTCTTAAGGACCTGGACAGCCTGTGTGTTGTTGTTGTTGCTTTCACACGTAGAACTGTGGTAGAGGTCTAAGGACCTGGATAGTCTGAGTACTATTGTAACCCTGAGCCAGGGTGTGGATCAAATTTTTATATAAACTATTTGAGAGGACTAAGTCTCAGCTTGAGACTGAACCTCTTGGTTAAAAACTGTTGTGCATCTTAGTTTTAGTTTAAACTATTTTCAATATTACGCTGCTATTCACTTTGAAACTCAAATATGTTTTAAAGAAACTTTGATAGTTAAACTATAAAGTGTTTATAATTATTGTTAGCAGGTAATTTAGTTTCAAAATCTAACTTAATCTTCATATTAATTTAACTAAGAAATAATCAATCTTTTAGAAACTAACTGAACACTTATAATATTTATAAATTCACTATTCTTTAACTTGTTTTATGAATTGGGGGATTTTAATAAGAATATTTTAAAACAGAAATTTTAATTAGAACTCAATTCACCCCCTATTGAGTATCCACTCTAACCAACATTTGGTATCCGAGGAGTTAGTTAAAAGTTTTTCAAAACTCTCTGTTTGTGAAAAGTTTTCAACTATGATTTTAGTTGTACCTTAAAGATCTCAAAATTTCTGTTAATTATACATTTTTATATCTTTGTATATCTTTTTAAAACGTAGGTATTATGGATAAAAGATTAGAAGGTGTAGATACCAACAGGCCACCCTTATTTAATGGTGTTAATTATTCCCAATGGAAAATCAAAATGAAAATTCATTTAGAAAGTATGGGATTTGACATCTGGACTGCTATAGAGACTCAGTATAAGATTCCAGAAACTGTTATAACTACTTGGGATGAACCAACTAATGTTTCTTACAATAATAATTATAAAGAAATGAATGCCATGTATTCTGCTTTAGGAAATGAAGAATTTAATCAAATATCTTCCTGTAAGACTGCTTATGAAATATGGGATGCTCTGGTTGTTTCCCATGAAGGAACAACCAATGTTAAAGAAATGAGACTAAATACATACACTATTAAGTATGATAATTTTAAAATTAAATTTGATGAATCTATTTCTAATATGTATCTCAGGTTTAATAAGATAGTCAATACAATGAGCTCACTGGGAAAAGTTGTTCCATCAAAGGAGCAAATCATGAGGATACTAAGATTCCTACCATACAGATGGAGAGAAACCTCTGTTTCTATACAATAATCATGTGACATTGTCAAGCTACCTTTCATGGAGCTAATTGGTAAGTTGATGATGTATAAAGAATATTTGAAGGTAAACAAAGAAGAAGATAATGAACCTAAGAAGAAATCAGTTGCCTTCAAGACCTCTACTTCAAAAATCAAGGAAAAAGAAAAAATCCAAGCTGCAAGTGATAGTTCAAGTAGTGAAGAGAGTGATTCTGAAAGTGATGCTAAAATGGCACAGATAGCCAGACGATTTAAGAAGTTTTATAGGAAAAAAAATTTACGAAATTCAAATTATAAGGGTAAATATGACAATAAAGTTCATTGGAAGAAAGATTGTAAAAGGACTGATAAAAGTGATGACATAGTCTATTATGAATGTAAAAGAAAAGGACATGTAGAAGATGAATTCCCGAAGTTAAAGTACAAGAAGAAATATGAGTACAACGACAAAAAATATAAGAAATCTATGAAAGAAACCTGGAGTGCTTCAGAAGATAGTTCAAGTGATTTTGATTCTACTCAGGATGAAAAATATCAAAAATCCAATATGTGGTTCATGACAAACACATCTGAGGTAACATTGGATACTTATTCTTTAAACTCTTATTATCCTGGAGATGATTTTGATTATGATGCTGAAAACATGTCTAGTGAAAATTTATTTGAATACTATAATATGTTAGAAGATACTTGCAATGAGCTAAAAGATAAGTACAAATCCTTAAAGAAATATCATGCTTTAACTAGCACTATTAAATCTTCACTAGAAATAGAAAAGGAAAATAATGCTCAACTCCTAAAGGAAAATACTGAACTGAAATTTTCTAATGAGAAACTCAGGAAAGATTTAGAAAAATTTACTAATAGAAAGAATAATCTAACTCAAATTCTTGGAAAAAAAGTTGCACCAAGGTATACTACGGGTTTAGGATACTAAACTCGACAGAGACATATTGTTAATAATAAATTTATTCAAAAATCTAGACAGTAAGTTTCTAGTTCAAGTTCTGGAAACTCTTATGCTTTATCTAGCTATTCAAATTCTTATAGACCAAACATAGCTTACTTATCAAAATAATTTGAATTTGTTAATTATAAGAAATCCATTATACAAATATGGGTACCTAAAATTTTACTTTCTAACCTTTCTGGACCCAAGAAAATTTGGGTACCAAAATTATCTTCTGTCTAAATTAGTTTTGTAGGAAACTTTATTGAAAAGTTCTTGTAGGAAGATATGGTATTTGGACAGTGGATGTTCAAGGCATATGACTGGAGACTACTCATTCTTTAAAAGATTAATCAAATTTGATGGAGGACATGTCACCATTAAGGATAACTCAAAAGGAAAAATCATCATCTTAGGCCATATTGGTAACACTGATTCAGTTTTAATTTCTAAAGTACTATTTGTTGATGGATTAAAATACAACCTGTTAATCATTTCTCAGTTTTGTGATGATGGTTTCAATGTAAAATTTAAAAATGATTCATGCAATGTTTTTAATTCTAAAAGAGTTTTTGTATTTACTACATTATGAAATGAAAATGTTTATGTTATAGATTTGAATTCTTTATCTAATCAAAATGTTACTTGTTTAAATGATTTTCATAAACAATCTTGGTTATGTCACAGAAGGCTAGGATACTGCAATGTGAACTCACTTAGAAGACTAACTAGGAAAGGATAGTTAGAGACTTACCTAAACTGGAATTCCCTCTCAACAAAGTGTGTAATACTTGTCAAAACGGAAAACAACACAAAGTTTCTTTCAAATAAAAGAAAGAAGTTTCTACTTCTCAACCTCTCGAGTTGGTTCACATGGATTTTTTTGGACCATCAAGGGTTTCAAGTCTAAATGGGAAGCACTATGTTTATGTTCATGTAGATGATTTTTCTAGGTACACTTGGGTATACTTTCTTGCTCACAAAAGTGAAGCTTGTTCTTATTTTATCAAATATTCCAAGTCTGTAGAAAACCTTAGTGGACTTAGGATAAAAACCTTGAGAAGTTATCATGGTCATGAGTTTAAAAATAAAGATTTTGAATCTTATTGCTCACATAATGGATATAGTCACAACTTCTCTGCTCCTAGAACACATTAACATAATGGTGTAGTAGAAAGAAGAAATAGGACTCTTAAAGATATTTCTAGTACAATGCTCAATGAATATGATTTACCTATTTACTTTTAGGCTGAGGCTGTCAATATAGCTTGTTATATTATCAACAAAGTCTTGATTAGACCAATTCTTAAAAATACACCTTATGAGCTTTAGAACAATAGGAATCCTAAGGTTAATTACTTTAGAGTTTTTGGTTGCAAAGTCTTTATTCTCAACACTAAAGATAATCTTGACAAATTTTCTTCCAAAAGTGATAAAGGAATTTTTCTAGGTTACTCTAAAACCAGTAAATCCTATAGAGTATTCAATAAGAGAACCAAATGTGTGGAAGAATCTGTACACATCAAATTTGATGAAACTGATCCACATGAACCTAAGACCCCTCTTGAAAATATTGAAGAAGATATGTCAATTCTAGACCTTAATGAAAAATATAGTGAACCTGTTGTTAAGACAACTAGTTCTGTAAATTTTCCAGAACCTGCTTCTGTAGAACCCAAACCTGTAAATGAAACTGAAGTTTCTAGACCTATCTTTTCTAGACCAGCTAGGACTCTTAAAAATCATCCTTTAGATGTTGTATTAGGAGATTTAGGTAGAGGGACACAAACTAAATCTTCTCTGAAAAACCAGGTTGAAAATCAATATTTTATTTCATAGTTAGAACCTAAAAATATCAATGATGCAATCATTGATGAATCTTGGGTGATGGATATGCAAGAATAATTAAATCAATTTAAAAGAAATAAATTCTGGGAATTAGTAGACAGACCTAAGGAAACTTTGACCATAGGCACTAAATGGGTTTTTAGGAATAAAGTTGATGAAGCTGGTAACATAGTTAGAAACAAGGCTAGACTAGTCGCACAAGGCTATAGTCAAGAAGAAGGAATTGAATATGAGGAGATCTTTGCACCAGTATCCAGACTTAAATCCATCATAATCCTACTTTACTATTCTGCACATTTGAATTTCAAACTATATAAAATGGATGTTAAGAGTGCATTATTAAATGGGTATATAGATGAGGATGCTTTTGTCGAACAAACCCTAGATTTACAAACCCCCATTTTCCAAATCATATTTTTAAATTATCAAAAGCTTTATATGGTTTAAAGAAATCTCCATGAGCTTGGTATGACAGATTGATTACTTTTCTTATTTACAAAGGATTTACAAAAGTAATAGATGATCCTACTCTTTTTATAAAACAGATTTATAATGATGTTTTAATCGTTCAAATTTATTTAGATGACATTATTTTTGGATCTTTGAGGAATTAATTATGTGTTGATTTTTCTAAATTGATGCAAAAAGAATTTGAAATGAGTTTAATGGGAGAACTCAAATATTTTCTTGGATTTCAAGTTTTTCAAAATTAAAATTGTATTATTTTAAATCAAAGTAAATATAGAAAGAATCTTCTAAAACATTTTGGATTGGATAGCACTAAAATTAGTGACACTCCCATGAGTACCACTTGTAAGTTGGATCTTGATGAAGATGGAAAATATGTTGATCAAACCACTTATAAGGGAATGATTGGAAGTTTATATTACTTAACTGCTAGTCATCCTAACATTATGTTTAGTGTTTGTATGTGTGCTCATTTTCAAGAAAACCCAAAGGAATATCATTTAAATTTTGTAAATAGAATATTCAAATACCTCAAGTAAACACCCAATCTATGACTATTTTATCCTAAAGAACAATCATTTGAATTATTTAGTTATTCTGATGCTAACTTCGGTGGCTGTAAGTTAGATAGAAAAATCACCTCTGGAACATGTCACCTTTTAGGAAAGTCACTAGTATCATGGTGTAGTAAGAAACAAAATTTTATTCCATTATCTACTGCAGAAGCTGAATACATAGTTGCTGGCAGTTGTTGTGCACGAATTTTGTGGATGAAACACACATTACTAGATTATGGATATCAATTCATACATGTACCTATAAATTGTGACAACACAAGTGCTATTAAAATATAAAAAATCTTGTTTCATATTCTATGAAAAATCATATTGATGTAAGACATCACTTTTTGAGAGATCATTATTAAAAAGGTGATATTACTTTAAAATTCATTGGTACTAAATATCAACTTGCTGATATATTCACTAAACCATTAAATTCTGAGAGAATAGACTACATCATATATGAACTAGGCATGATAAATCTCAAATAGATACCTTACTATTTACTATTTTAGGTCTTACTTTCTGATATCTTATTGTGGTATAATTTACTGTTTCATTATTACAGTTTCTCAGTTACTATCTCTCATGTTTACTTTTTCACCATAAAGCTTTATGTTTATGGTCTCACTGTTAGAATTTTGTACTTATGGTCTGACGTTTACTTTCTCACCATAACGTGCACTGAAAAGTTCACTCATGGTCTCACCATGAAATTCATTTACTGTCTCACCATAATGATCGCTCACTGTCTCACCGTAATTACCACTCATGGTCTCACCGTAAAAAATTCATTATGTTTTTCTTTAAACCCGTATCGCTGTAATTATTATTTAACCTCTTTTATGTTTCCCGTGTTTTTATTTTAGCGACGTCTGGTATTCCTAAATGATAAAACAAAGCAAGTATCACTTAATTCTTCACTCAAGGTTTTTTCTACCTACTCTTTTCAAACCTTTATTCATCCCCGAAACCCTTATCTCTCTTGAACCTTTAGTGAGTGACAAGAATGAAACATCTGTCATCATAGACACCTGAGAAGCGTAACTCGAAGAAGAAGAAGATTACACCTAAGCTGACACCTGAAGGACCTTTAAATACGAATTTGGTAAACCGTGTTGTTGTACTTGAGAAAGATATTTTCCCCAAGTGGCTTTTGTCTAGTAAGTCACTGGTATTGAAAGTGTTAGAAAAAAAGGCTGCTTAGAATGGTTCTCGAAGGAGGATAGACCCATCTATCCTAGGTTAGTAGCTCAATTTTATCAATACGTATAGTTATCATTTGATTATGGTTAAAGTTATATTTTGAGGAGTAGGGTAAATGGTCAAAGATGCTCTTTCTCTTCAAGGTTATGGGTTGCATGCCTTAGGATACCTCATGAAGGTATATGTGAGGATTATCAGAGATTACCTCCACCTTCAACCGAATTATTTGATTAGAAGATGGTCTGAAAACCCTAAATGGAAATGGCACATAGAGGAGAGCCATTATTGTATAATTAGATGGAGAAACAAGGCCTCTGTTTAAGTTTGTACAGAATTTGGTAAGTCTAAGAAAAGGTGATTTTTCTGTGTTAAAATATCAAGATGTTTTTTTGATTCACCTCATGAAAAATGGAGATAAGATAAACCTATGCAAGTATATAATTCGCCATATGTGTGAGTTAATCAAAGTAACATCCAAGTCAACTTCTCTATTTTACTCTCGGCTAATATCATCCATGATTCTTACAAAAAGTGTGGTTGGACCTAATGAGGATGTGATAATAGACTATGAGTACCGCCTCTCAAAATCCACTATCAAAAGAATGAAGATAAAATGGAATCCTTGGAAAAAGGAATGGGTGGAAGACAATGATAAAATTTATGAGAAATTCAATCTGGTGGATTATCCCTCAAGACCAAAAGACATTTCTGATCCTGGTTTGGAACCAGATGAGATTGTTGAGTATCTTGACGAAGAGGAAGAAAAGGTTGAAGTGCCACCTAGGGAAGATATTATTGTTGGAGAAGATAGAACTATTGTTTCTCATGTAGTTCTTGAAGAAGAAGTCCCTGCTCATAAAGAAACTGTCAATTTGGAAATTCATCCTGAAGCTGTAAAAGAATCAATTGCCAAAGAATCTAAAAGAATTCCATGTAAGAGCCTATAGTAGAAGAACCTATAGTGGAAGAGCTACCTATTCTTCAATAAGTCAATCGTTAGGAAGTCCCTGGGGAACAATCTGTTCCTCAAATCATACCCTCTGCTGAAGAACGGATGGAGCTAGCATTTTAGCTGGCTAGATAGGAAATGAATGAAAATCTTAGATCTGATTCTGGGGAGTTAGACCAAGATCCTAAACCTCCCAGTGCTGAGAAGGAGGCACCTGTTGAGGGGGAGAAAACCCCAAATCTTGAGTCTGTTGAAGCCTCGCATCCAACTAATTCAAGTCTTGTAGACACTCAGTACAAATTATCTAGTTTCTATGATGTGAATGATTCTTAGTAGGTTACAGCAACTGGACATGACATTTCTTCCCTATTTCAGTTGAAATCAGACTCCAATTTTTAACCTGAGAAGGAACATGAGCCTGTACCAGTTCCTACTTCTGAATCCTTATCTGAACAGCCATCCTTTGTGAGTAAGGATGATCTGAAGGAATTTGGTGCTACTCTTTTATCTGGAGTTGAGAAACTCATGAATAACCAACCTCGTGTTGTGACAAGCTTAAATGAGAGAGATTCCTCACTATTATTGGAGAATATTATCAAGAAAACACAACCTAAGATGATCCATGAAATTCAAGAAGTGAGATTTGAAAATAAGCTTCTCAGTAATGAAGTGAAGACCCTAAGAAGTATGGTTGAAGACTTGCAGAGAGAGCTGCACTCGAGATTTGAATCTATTTTTCCTCCTGTAGAACCTGGTGCTTCTCAAATACCACAAGTTGGTGTGTCTCAGATTCAACCTTAACTAGCATCTTTAGATGAAAATATTTCTGAAAGGAACAAGAAAATTGTGAAGGAACTGAAAGAGCTTGTTTCCAACCTCAATAAAATCACTGATGAGTACACAGGATGTCTTCAAAAGGTGTTGAATCAACTAAAATTCCTAACCACATCTGTCAAAGCATCTGGTCAATCCTCTAAACCCTCCTTGGACAGTGATCTGCTCAGATCTGTAATCAAAGAAGAACTTTAGAATGTCATCAGTGGTTTCAATGTAGCTTCTTTAACTGAAGTAGTCAAAAACAGTGATAGAGTTATTGGATTAGTACAAATCCACTCCAAAATTTCTAATGATTCTCAGCAAGAGATTTCTAAGAAAGTGGATTTCTACTTCAACAGAATTTTCTCCAAGACAGATATGAAAAACCTTTTCAAATACCTTGTAGAAAATCTGTAGGTTTCCTCCTGTCACTCAATCTTTCAAGAACCATGTCTAGAAGCTCACAAAGTTTACTAGATTGTTGGACAAGTTTATGGAGAATAAGGAAAATTTTGAGAAAGCCATGCAGTATGGTGGAGAGATTATTATAGATTTCATCAAACTCCTAAGGCCCTATCTTCATGTCTAGAGTACAACCATTGTTGCTCCAGTGACTGAACCTCTTAGACCTAGGCTTCCTACCTTCACCTCTGCTCTAGCCTCAACCACCATGTCTGTTGGTCAAGAACTCAGTCAGATCAGGCATGTTATTCATGATCAGCAACTACCTAGATCTTCTACTGCTCCTACATTGGATCCCTCGGTCTTTGAAGGCCTCCCTTTACCCTCCTTATCATCAACTTCTCTACCTTCTTATACCTCAACCACTACCCCTATGGATTCCTCTTATGCTACTGCAAAAGGAAAAGATATGGACAGCCCTTGAGGAAGAACAATTCTTACTCTTTTTTGATAGGGATGCTATTTTTTTGTATCGATATTTTTGTTGTATTATCACTTATTTGCTATTAATGGACTGTGAACCTTTTTTCCCTCTCTTATTTCATCTTTTTGATAATCCCAAAAGGGGGAGAAGTTTTCTATATACTATGTTAGAAATTTATCTTTATAGTTAAATCCAATATAAAACTTAATTGTATATGATTTTTTATCATCAAAAAGGGAGGGATTGTTAGACTCCTCATGTATTAATCATATTTTAATGATCACAAATCTTATTTAATCATGTGTTAATAATTCCAAATCATTATTCAACCTAGTTAATTTTTCTAAATTATATCCAATCATGTGTATATATGTTTAATGCTTTATCATGATTTAAGAATATCCTTGCATGATCTAATTTATTCTATTTGTAATTTTTTCACAAATACTTAAAGTCTAATCCTTTCTATTATCATCATTATTTAATTCTGAACATAGTTACTTTGGAAAGTCTAAGACACCGTGAGTCTGCCACTGGATATGTATTTCTGACACTGTAAATCCAGACACCATAAACAAGACACTGTGAAGCCAGACACCGTGAACAAGACACCGTGAACAAGACACCGTGAAGCAAGACACCGTGAACAAGACACCGTGAAGCCAGACACCATGAACAAGACACCGTGAAGAAAGACACCATGAATAAGACACCATGAAGCCAGACACCGTGAACTAGACGCTGTGAAGCCAGACACTGTTACCATAAGACACTATGACACTCAGTCACTGTGATCAACCTAGACACCATGTGAAGGAGACACCGTTTCTATGACTTACTGTGACACTGTTTCTTAAACTATTCTATTATCTTTCAATTTAATTTCTAATTGTCATATTTGATGACTTTAATGCACTAACATAAATAATGTTTAATTGTAGACATATCATTAGACAGTATGAGGTATGATGTGCAGAACACATGCAACTTATTGGCTCCAACACGTGCATTCCAAGTTAAAAGTGAAGTGTGACCAAGAATCAGTACGTGTGACACAAATGAAAAACAAGGGTTGCAAACACCATAACAAAGAAGATACTTAGAGGAAGTATCAAGATAAAGGAACTACATGCAACTTGATCCTGAAAAACACACGAAGAATATTTTAAGATTAAGGAACATCTTTTCTCGATTGAACCTCATGAAGAACACAAGCTAAACCATGACACTCTGTTTTTCACACAACTACTAGAGAAGGACTCAAAATTTCATCTGCTTCAATCCAAAGGAGTCCAGAGCTGCATTGACATCACACTAAAGCTTCATAAACCTATCTCCATATTATTGCTCTACTGTGATCATTTTCTTTACATTACGAGCAGTGTGTGCTTATATCTTTTTAAACACACACTATCTTCTAAGCTGAACTAGAGGATACTAAAATCCTCACACCATCATTTTTATACATCTATATATCCCACGTAGAACTGTGGTAGTGGTCTAAGGACCTGGATAGCCTGTGTGTTGTTTTTGTTGCTTTCCCACGTAGAACTGTGGTAGAGGTCTAAAGACTTGGACAGTCTGAGTACTATTGTAACCCCGATCCAATGTGTGGATCAAATCTTTATTTAAACTATTTGAGAGGACTAAGTCTTATCTTGAGACTAAACATCTTGGTTAAATACTGATGTGCATATTAGTTTTAGTTTAAACTATTTTTAATATTCCCCTGCTATTTACTTTGAAACTCAAATCTGTTTTAAAGAAACTTTGATAGTTAAAATAGAAAGTGTTTGTAATTATTTTTAGTTGATAAGTTAGTTTCAAAAGCTAACTTAATCTTTATATTAATTTAACTGAGAAATAATAAATCTTTGAGAAACTAATTGAACACTTATAATATTTATAAATTCATTACAGTTTAACTTGTTTTATGAATTGGGGGATTTTAATACAAATCTTTTAAAACGAAAATTTTAATTGGAACTCAATTCACCCCCCTCTTGAGTATCCACTCCGACCAATAGTATCTACCATAATTTAACTTTTTCTGGAGGCCCATTTCAATTGGTGCTATCCATTGGTTGATTTATTAGAAAAAACTTGTCTACCATTAATGGGGATTTAATATACCCACAATAACATAGTTTCTATATTCACAATATATTATTATTTTTTTATGGATGTGGAATACTTATCCTTTTATTGCTCCAAATATTAACTTCTCATTGATATAATTCATTTATCCCTCTGAAGATGGCCATATGGTTTCTAAATGGATACGGATACATTGACCTTGGTTTTTTAGCTAATTTTGCAATGTTTTTTCCTTTACCTCCAATATCCAGTGACAATTCAAATTCTTGGTTATCTAGTTAGATTATTTCTATGTTTTTATAGTATAAACAAGGGCCTATGACACACTCTTGATATGTGATTTAGTGCGGAATTTGATATTTTTATTCCCCTAATTATATCGATATGGAAAGAGGTTTCATATATGTATTGGTGTCATTATGTGGTGTATTTCATGTCATTGTTTGATTTAATTCTCTTCTTTATATTGGTTAGCTCACCATAACTAAGTATTTCATTGAGTTAATGAAAGTAAGGTTCTATTGATTAGTGTTATTATTGAAAAAGTACCAAATATTTCTCAAGAGTAAATCAAGAACTACATGATTGCTTAGATTTAGCTACAATTTACTCATACACCTCAGATTGGTGAGGTTTTGAGTATCCTTACCTTGAGTTATGCTATAGGTGATTTAGTTTCTTTATTGGCCTATGTGAATACATTATTATTGGTCTTAGACCACCATTATTTGAATGTGAGTGTTGATCCCCTTATTCATGGAGATGAGTATCAACTTGGGTTTCAAGGATTATAGGAATCTAATTTTTTCATATAATCATTAAAGGTTGTTCTTAGGCCTAGGGACTATAGTGATCATGTTAGTAAACGGTCGGTAATTTCATAGGAGAGAGAACATATCTGAACTTTATAGTAGTTCCTTGATCATAACTATATTAGGTATATCATTCCATTAGGGACTAATATAGAATAGACCTCCTCAATTTATTTTAAAAAAATTGATCAAATAATTTAGTTTAAGAAGATATAAGAGATAATTAATATAATATATTTAATGATGTGGTACTAAAGTGTAATATGAAATAATTCTATACTAAGAATTTTGAGATTGATTTTGACAGAAACTATTTATAAGTGGGAATATATATATCCTTGGATTATGGTAAATTTTTTGATGTGCCTTACTAGACATTGTATGACTATAAGGATAAAATATTGGATAAATAATTTTTTCATTAAATTACTATGAATGGGAAGAAAGGTGGGTCTGATTTTGGGGAATATTATGTTAAAAAAAGAAGAAGGCTAAGAATCACAAGGAATATTTCTTTCTAAATAAACCAATGACTGTTAGATCAGTGGGTAAGTATGTTGGGTCTATGGTACATAGAAAGTGACCCAATAAAGGGGTTGTAGAGTTTATATAGACCAGGGATAAAGAATAGTGGGAGAAAAAAGGTTGAATTGAAATGAAATAGATAGAAAAATCTGGTCAATATTGGAACAAAATGTCTTTAAGTCCAAACCTTTAGGATAACTGGGGAAACACTATATTGAATGAGTGCCAAATTTTTATCCTTAAGGAATTTTTTTCTATAATTCATCCAAAAAAATAATGGGTTATAGGAAGGATGAATGAAGAAGTCAAATTATCACCTATCATGGACCTACTCATTCACTATAAAGAGAAGATGGTAGAATATTAATTCCCCATTAATGTTTCAATTGATTATTTTGGTAGTATATATTTAAAAAATATAAATATAAAAATTAATAAAAAATTAAAGGATTAACACTCATGACTGTATTTTTGTTCATATATTTAATGAAGTTAAGTTAATATTGGAAAAGTATATCATGACCTAGGATAAGATGGATTCACTCTTTTATAATCGCATTAATGATGTTATAGATTAAAGAATATTTTCAATTGATTACAGTCTCTATAAGTTTCAAAGTTATAACAATTTATTATTTTTTAGGAAGGGATCGACATTTCTTATTTTATATTAACTAAATTATTGTTACCATTTTATGGTTGAGGATCCAAATCATACCTTAAAATTGAATCCCATTGAAAATGAATAAAAATATAATTTTTATTGTCTTGGATAAGAGATCATTATATAGTTTATTTGAATATAAATATTCAAATATTAATCTAAAAAATGAAAAAAAAATGTCTTAAATAATGAAATATATATATATACCAAAAAATATATTTTCATGAGAGTAAAATAAATAATTTCATCAAATTAATTACATTGATAAAAATTGATAATATGATTTAAAGAGAGAAATATTTCTTTCCAATTTCATGAAAAATTTTCACATAGCCTAGTATGAAAATATAACATCAAAACCATCCAATTTGAAATATTTTGTGGAAATTTTGATATATATTATGATTAAAGTCAAGTTATTAAAATAAATAACTCATCTCCCATGCTTATGATCATCATTTTTAGAAATGTTAATATTATGGTCATAGATACAATTAATAATTAATTTTCAATGAATATTAAATTATCTAATTGTTATAGGAAAGATAAAGGGTCAAAAAAGAATTCTAAACAAGTCAAAATTTTGTACAATTCTAGTGAAATCAAAACAAAAATTAAAGGTTTTCATGTATCATTTTTGTAACATCATGAATTTTTTAGAAATGTAATATTATTCCCGATTTCTTTCTTAACCTGGAACTCTGAGCTTTAAGATAATTATGAAATACTATAAAAATATTATTATTTAAATGTGATTTTTATAACATAGACATTAAATTGGAGGTATAAATAGGAATAACCACATTATAAAAAATATTTATAATAGTTTTATATAATGAAAAATTATTAATTAATTTACAATAAATAAATATTCAATTATTAGAAAATATATTTTATGCTTCAAAAATAAGTTTTTTTTAAAATGGTTTTTATTTTATTTTGTGAGATAATAGTATAAATAATTATTTTCACATTTAAAAATATTATTTTATAAAAATTTATAATTTTTGAAATTATTATATAAAAATTTTCTTATGATGAATTTTATGATTTTTCTAAGAAAGATGATTTTTTGGGTGAATAGTAGAAATTATTGATTTTTAAGAAAATAGTATTTTCATTTCATTCCTTTACAAAGTCGCATTATATATTGGAAAGGATTAAAAAATTTATTTATTCTTATTAATTAAAAATAATCTAATAAATTTCAATAGAATCAATATTACACTTTAATTTGGTATAATAATCTTTTTATACTTAAAATTTAATTTTCCCAGAAAATATTTTTTCATTGTGTTACATTTTCTGCATTTAAAAGTAATTTTAACCATAATTAGATATTTCATAATTAAAAATATATTTCATATTTTTAATCTATATATATATATATATATAAAAATTAAAAAATCTACCTTAATTTTTTTTATTTCAGAATAACAACATGTGTAAAAATGTCTAGTTATCATGTTAAGAGTTGGAATATCCCGAAGGCCTTCATTTTTTTTATTATTTTGATAATCAACCTTTCAAGGGGTGAGGTGTAACCCTTACAAGGACCGAAGGCTTAGAGACAATTACATAACCTATAGGTCTTAGAGGGAATCACCAAAATAAGACAACTTAAAACTGCTCTTCCCCAGCATATGTCATGATATCAGCACTCCACCTTCGTAGGGATGGTCGGCTAGCTATCCTATGCAAATCTACATAGGCCCTACCATGGTAAGAGTCAATGTGGGTTAAAATTGTTAAAAACACTATAAGTGTTAAAATAGAATAAAAACCTATATAAATCCTATTTAATGGTAATATTTATACCCCATACCCATTTATAAATAAAAATAGTCCATTTTTTATCAACATGGATTTAATAAGACACTACTATATTTTAATATTTTGAAAAATTCCAAGTGTTCTTGCTCCCTCACTTATAAAAGAACACCCACTATACTCTCTTATCCATACTTAGAGAGAATATTTTCAAGTCATATCCCCATAAAAATCAATTCCTAACATCCATATCCATATACTCGTGGTATTTATTAGATCATAATAAAATCCTATGAATGATTAAGATATAAACCTATGCAGGTTGTTTGAAGAAAATGTATTATTGTTAACTCAGTTTTTTATTTTTAAAAATTCTTTTAACACATTAATACCTCTCATAACAATTTTTATATAATAACATAAATATCTCACATATATTTAAATTTTACAATTTTTATGGTATAACCATTTTTCATCTACTTATCTCTCTAATGGAAAATAAAACCATTTCTCATGCGTACATGCGGACTACTACCTCGTGAGATGATATATTTCATTTTCCATAACCACTGATTATAGATTTCTATAATAATGTATCAAAATGAAATAAAATGATATATATTATATAAATTTAAATATTTAATGGTATAAAAATATTCTACTTTCTTCTTTACCTTCAAAACGAAAATAAAAACATCGCTCATGCATACACGCGGACTACCATCTTGTGAACTCATGTATTTTATTTTTTATCACTGTATCACATAGATACTATCTATTGGTGTATTTAAGGAAATAATATGATATTTATGATATAATTGTAATTATTTAATGTTAAAATAATGGTTACCATCATTACATCACATTCATTAAAAATGGAAATGTTACTCACGCATATGTATGTACTTTCATCTCCATAATTGTAAGATAATTCATTTCTAATAACCATATTATATAGATGGTAATAAAAGTATAAATAATGTATAAAAATGATATTTTTAACATTATTATTATTCTATAAATGATATAACCATGATCCATTTCACCATAGTAAACCTACCAAATCCATTTTTGATTTATATGTCGACTTTTCTTAAAATGGTCGACGTGAACTTAATCAATTATGTAATTATGTATAAAAAGGATATAAGTGAAATAAATGGAATAATAAACTTTAAATATGTTATTAAAAAGAATATAATTAACATAATTTTATTACTCTATAATATCAATAATGTATGCGACAAGTCAAACTTGAGGTAAGGGATGTCCTATCTTAAGACATAGTTTTCAAATGTTTTGATTATTAATTTATACTATTTTTCCTTCATATCAATATTGTTTTATGAATTTTTAAATAATAAATTAATTAATTAAAAATATCATTTTACCTCTCATTTTAATTTATTACAAATGAATTAGAACATAATATTTTTTGTGTATTTCATATGAAATGTTTGGATTTCTTTGAAAAGTATAAAAGGAGTGTTTTTCAACTTATACGACATCAATGGATTTTCCCACTACCATAACTGTTATTTGATATTTGATAACATTTAATAGATTCCATGTTTTATTCGATGAAAATTTCTTCTTCCATTTTTTTCTGGGTACTTTAGTTTTAAAAATATAGTTTTAAAGGAATGAAATATATTAATATCTAAAAATGTTATACTTATGTGTTAAAAAGTATATTTTGATGAGTTTGATGATATAAATGAATTTTTTTATGTGTTTCATATATGTTTTGGTTGTTTTACATTATTTATGATGATGAATATTCCTGATATATATCTTAATTCAATTTGGTAATGATTACGTTCTCCATAGAATTATGTTGGAATTAATTGATTAGGTTATTCCACCTATAAGGGTTCTTGTAAGTTTTTCAAGAAGTTGTGTCATAAGGAACCTATATGAACTTCATATTCTTACTAATTATTTTTAATAGAAATCATTTAATTTCATAAGTTAATAAAATTATCTATTGTTTAAAGGAATTAATATGAACTTTGAGGATAAAAATATATGTTTTTAAGAAATTTTTTTAGGGATTCTCTTATTTGCTATGATACTCTTATAATTTTTATTTTTCCTTTTTAATTTCTTATAAAGAGTTTTATGAAAAATCTATGCACTAATGATGATTTTACATGTACATAAATGTTATTTGAGACCATATTTTATTATTTTAATGGAAATATTATAATAACCAAGGTCTTTAATATATATTTCAATGTTTTCTATTCAATAAATAAGATGAATATCACTTCTAAAACTATATTATTACATTATAAATTTATAATATAAAAATATAAGTATTTATTATATGAGATAAATTAATAATAAGTACTTGTTTTTTAGGGTAATATATCATTTATTTTTATATAAATATATCTATAAATAAAATTTTCACTTGAAATAAAATATATTTTTAAATATAATTTGAGGGATAAATAACACAATAGTTACTATAATGTGGTTATAAAAAAATATTAAATAAAAACATGGGCAACTCTGTTAATTTTTAAAAATAATTTATCTATTCCTATTTATTAATTATAATATATGTATAATATTTATATAGTGCCAACTAAAAAAATTATTGGAATATATGAAATGTTAATACATTATAATATTTAAAATATTGAAAATGTGTTGAATATTGATAATGGTAAATAATAAGAAATTTTAATTAAATAAAATTATATTCCAATAATAATATAACAAGTATTAGGCCACCTAAAATATCTATAATATTTCTTAAAAAACATATTTAAAAAATATTGATATTATAACACATAACTCATTAGTTTTAGATAAAACTATAAAAAGGATAATCATAAGAAGTTATACTAAATAAATAATAATAATAATAATAACAATTAATTGTATCAAATTAGATTAAAATATCAAGGAATAATAAAATTTTATTAGTAGATAATTAAAAAATTATTTAGGATTATAAAAAAGGTGTATAAATTAGAATTTAATTTAAAAAATTTTATTTAAATATGTATGTGTGTTTTAGAAAAATATAAATTTAAATATATATAATGTTAAAACAACACAAAACAAAAAAAATGAATAAAAATTATAAACAAGATAGTGGGTGTGATTTTTATCTTCCCCATGAACCCACCTCCCACTACCTGAAGCTTGTGGCCTCACCCATCACCACCAACCGACTGCACCTATTCCACCATGATGCCCCACCATAAACCCCCTTTACTAAAGACATCATTTCTACCAGTGTAAATGTTTTTGACCTCCCTATGACATCATTTTCACCTGAGACATCAATATCATTCCATATTCTTCCTTTATGAATGCCTAAAGGTTCCTTTTCCCATCCTAACAATATCATTATCCCTCCAATGACCACCTTGTTGAGTTGACATTATCTTCTTCCTTGTCAGTTTCTATTGAGATTGGTGGGATTGGTCATGGTATTGAAAGGTTATTTTTGTGTTTTAAGAAACTAATACAGTTAATTTATGTGTTACAATAGTTCGAGTGGGGGGATAGACTACTTTCATACACTATGTTTCTACCAAGATTGGAATGCATTGGCTTTCCTATAATAAATTCAAAAAAGTATCACCTATTTTAGATTCACCCCAAATAGCATCAAATATTTATTCAATAATGAATATATAAGTGGTTTACTCTAGAAGGGGTAGTCATGTGTAGAAGATAATGAAAGGCCTCACGGCTGGGCTTTATGATAAAAAACACATATTTTAGTTATAATGATGAATAATAGAATAGTTTTCAAGAGTAATATCTATAAACTTCAAATAATGGTTTAAGGTAAGGGGAAATATTTTTTGATAATTTTTTTTCAAATTTACTGATTTTATATAATCATCACATTAAAAATCATTTTTCTAAATCATTCCATAAGGGGAAAAGTAAATTGTTCTTCTATTTGTTAATCTATGATGTTGTAAGTGAAAATATATTTATAATTCTATTTCAAATATTCTAAAACCTTCATTTCATTTGGAGAAAATATATTTTCAAAACAATTTTTTTCAAACATTCATTTTATATGGAATTTATTTCAAAATTCTATTTTAAAATTCACTGCTTTTATTTAACAATCTTCTAGAAAGTTTTTTTATATATTTTTATAAGGGTAACTCATATGTTTTTTAAATTATGATTTTATTTATAAAATATTTTAGTTTTCACATTTAATATTTAAATTTTTATGAATGGGGGTGATATCTTAAAATAATCTAATGATTACATTTTATTGTTTTATCATTTTATGTGCAAAAAATTTTCATCATTTTTTGAAATAACTATAGGTTCCTATTCTTAAATATATGCATGATTATTTCCAAAAAATATATATATTAGTTGTTTAAGAGTTATTATGACATATTTTATCACTTTATTTAATTATCATGGATGTTTCCACAGTCTAAATTATTATATGGCCATGCATTAATTATCTTGAAAAATTATCCATGAATATTGTACAGATATTTATCATTATGATATTTGGTTTTTCTATATTCAATTGTTGGTTATCTATATATATATATAAACTTTATTTATATAATGATATATGTGTGTGTGTGTGTGTGTTCATCATCACAGTTTCAAAAGTATAGTTAAAATATCTAGTGGAAAAAATAGAAATCTCAAAATTATTTATTAAGATTCAAAGCTTCATCTATGTAAACATGATGAGAATATGAAACGTTAACTCAACCCTCCATGATGGGTAGGACCTATACAACCTTCAATATTTCAAGCATCCTTGTGGTTTTTTTCAATCTTATGAATTATTTTTCTGAAAAAATCAGTGGTTTATTTTTAAGTAGTTATTTTATGTATTCTTAAGGTTACTAATGATTTATTTTTTTAGTGGTTCTATTGGTTTAATATCATGATTTGATTATTAATAAATGAGGTTACAGTTTTTAAAAGTGTTTTCAAGAAATAAATGCTCTTAAAATTTATTTTCCTATTTGAAAATACTTTATGACATTTTTTCTAAAAAAGGGAAAATATAATTTTATTTTTAAATAATGTTTTACCTAGGAAATTTTTTCAGTGGAGAAGAAATTTTTTTCAAATAAATTTTTCTCATATTTTTTTAAAAAAATGGATACATCGATTTTAAGACCCTTTACTAAGCCATTTTCTCATCCCCCCCCCCCAAGTTTCAAAATATTTTCACATGGTATTTATTTGAGTAAGAGTTTCTCAAAAGATAGGTATCAAGTAAACATTTGTCAGATGGAGTAATGTAGATTCTATATTAAAGGAGTTTTAGTTTGAAAAGAAATTTTAATTTTTGAGTGAGATGGTTTTGTTTAGTTTATTTATTAATTCTTTAATACACTAGAACTAAATAATCCTTAGAATTTATATTTTTAAAGTGATGTTTAAAATTTTATTTTGAAAAAAATATTTATTGTGATTAGCACCAGATCTGGGATCATGATTTTGGGTAATCATGTATGTTGTCAAATTAAAGGGTTAGAAAACTTGTGTAATTGCGATGATTATTGGTTATGAAGAATTTTATTTTTAAAAAAAATAATTATTTATAATTTTTTTTAGTGATTTTGGGTTAGTTTTATTTTAGAAATGCCTCACAAATTTAGGATATATTCCAAAAAAAAATCTAGGGTTTCATTATTTTGGAGAAATGAAATTTAAAGTGTCTTTTAGAATGAAATTTATTTATCAGTAAATATCTTATTTTTTCTTAATTTTAAAATATATTTAGAAATTTTTTATTGACTATTTTGTTTTGTGCCTTATATTAAAATAAAAAATTTATCGTTGTTAATTTAAATTACAGAGATTCAATTTATTTAAGAAGGATATAATGTAACTACCTATGTCATTAATATGAATTTTAATTTTTTCTATCCATCAAATATTATTAATATCATACTTAAAATGATATTATTGTGTTGTAAATTTTTATCTTAATAATATTAGTATTTATTATATGATATACATGAATAAGATGTACATGTATTTTTAGGGTAATATAACCTTTATTAGAAATATATATATTTTTAAATAAAATATTTATTTGAATTAAAATATATTTTCAAATAAAATCTGAGAGATATTTTTATAATAAATAATATAATATATATGGTAATGTTGTTATAAGTAGATTATAATAATTAAAAACGTGAATAAATTGTAATAATTTAATATATATATATATAGTTATTAATTATATGGTAAATATAATATATATATATATATTATAATATATAAAATATTAATACCTAATAATATTTAAAATATAAAAAATGTGTTAAATATTGACAATGATATATAATAAACAATTATAATTAAAAGAAATTGTATTTCAAAAATAATATAACATGTTTTATGCCAAAAAAAATTCAATATTTTTTTAAAAAAATCATTTGTAAAATATAGATATTATAACACATAATGTATTAGTTTCATATAAAAATATGAAAATGATAATCATAATTTATAAAATTTTAGATTAAAGTTTAGAAGGTATAATAAAAAATTATTATTTGATAATTGAAATATATTTTAGAATCCAAAAAAATGTGTATGATTTATAATTTAATTAAATAAATATTAATTACATATGTATATGTTTTTTTTAAATATAAATATTTTTATATATAGAAATATATTTATATATAACGATAAAAAGAACAAAAAGTTAATTAAACAAAAAACGACCTAGCGGTGTAGAAGTAGTGGGTGGGGGTGGGGGTGATCCATGTGAAGCCACCTCCTTCTGTTGGAAACTCAAGGCTTCCATAATCACTGCTATCCATTAGCACAATCTCCATCATATTACACCTCCATCCATCCCCTTCGCGGATGACAACACCACTCCTAGCATTGCGGATGCTGACCTCCCTATGTTGTTTTCATCGCCTGAGATATCATCATTGTTTTATTGTATTCCTTGTTGAATTCACAATTCCACCTTGTTTCATCTTTATGACATAATTATCCCTATGAAAACCACCTTTTCATGTTTTCATTTTCTTCCTCCTTGTCAGGCTCTCTTCATATTGGTGGGATCAGGTTTGGCATGCCTATGATAAATACCAATAAATATCTCAATTTCAGAGTCACCATAAAAAGTTTCAAAAAAATATTTAATTATTTATGTTTGTGTGTGGGGGGGGTTAACTCAGGAGGGGAGAGTCTTGTTGGTATTAGAATTAAAGGCCTCACTACTAGGAACAATGATAAAAAACATCTATTCCAATTGTACCACTGGAAAGGAGAACAACATTTAAAATAAATATCTACAAACATCAATCGATAATTTAAGGTAAGAGGAAATATTTTTTGAATTTTTTTTATAAATTACATCCATTAATTTAATTATCACCTTAAAAAAATTAAAAAAAGGTAAGGGGAAAAGTAAATTGTACTTATCTTTTTGAAATTTTTTCATTGTAAGGGAAATTGTATTTATAATTCTATTTTATATCCTCCAAAATATCTATTTTATAAGTGAAAACTATATTTTTAAAACATAAGTTTACATTTTATATATTTTATTTTATAAGGAAAATCCTTTAAAAATTATGTTTAAATTTTCCCTTATTTTATTTAAAAATTATATTAAGAGTTATCATATCAAGTTGTGTTAATTTTGTTTAATTATCATGGAAGTTTAATAAGTATAAATTTCTATTTGTTCATGCATTAATTATCCTGATATTTTATCCATGCATTTTTTACATAACTTTATTATCATGATATTTGATCCCTATAAAGACACCTCCCACTCTTGGAAGCTCATGATCGCCATAATCACTTCTAGCTGACAACACCATCACTATTGTTCCACCCCACCATCCACCCCCATCGTCGAAAACACCACTACACTCAGTATTGATGACGCCGACCTCCCTATGTTATTGACTTCACCTGAGACATCATCATCATGCCATTATCTTCCTTGGTGAATGACTAATTACACCTTCTTTCATCATGATACCATAATTATCCCTCTGATGACCACTTTATCATGTTGTCATTATCTTCCTCCATGTCAGTTTCTATTCATAGTGATGGGATTTAGTTTGGCATGCCTATGATAAATTCAAATAAATATCTCCTATTTCAGAGTCATCATTAAAAGTTTCAAAAAATTATTTGATAATTAATATATATATATATGGTTTACTTGGGAGGGGAGAGTCATATAGAGATCAGAATAAATAGACTCTCTATTAGGGATAGTGATAAAAAATATGTATTTCAATTGTATCGTGGGAAAGAATAATTAACTTTAAATGAAATATCTAAAAATTTCAATTGACAATTTAAGGTAAGAGGATATATTTTTTGATTTTTTTTATAAATTACCTGCATTAATTTAATCATCACCATAGAAAATCATTTTTCAAAAACATTTCATAAGGGGAAAATAAATTTTTCTTTTTTTTTAAATTGCTTCGTTGTAAGTGAAATTATATTTATAATTCTATTTTAAATCTTATGAAATTTCTATTTTTTAAGGGGAAATTTTATTTTCAAAATATAAGTTTATGTTTTATATTTTTTTATAAGTAAAATATTTCCAAAATTCGTTTTAAAAATTCCCTTCATTTATTTAACAATCAGTTTAAAAGTTTTTTTTATAATCGTTTTCCAAGGGAAACTTATATGTTTCTCAATTTATGATTTTATTAATTAAATATTTCATTTTTCAGATATATGATTTCAATTTTTTTAAAAGCTTATGATATCTTAAAATAATCTAAACTTTTAATTTCTTTATTTTATCATACTATGTGGTAAATTTTTTAAATGTTTTATGAAATTATTTTATTTTCTTATTCATTATTTTATGTGTGAGTATTTCAAAAAAAATTATTTTAGTTACTTAAGAGTTATCATATCATGTTTATTTTTTATTTTAATTATCATGGATGTTTACTAAGTCTTAATTTCTATATATCCATACATTAATTATCTCGTTACGACATCCATTCATGTTTTATATAGTTTTATTATAACAAAATTTGGTTAATCTATATTCAGTGATGGATTACCTATAAATATACAAATATATATATATGGGGGGACTTATATATATTTAAAGATATATATATATGTGTGTGTGTGTGTGTGTGTGTGTTCATTATCATAGTTTTAAAATTATGGTTAAAAACTTTACTAGAAAAATATTTCTATCATAAAATGATTTATTAAAATTCAATGCTTCAACTTTTTAAACATGATGATGATTTGGGTATTGAACTCAACCCTTAAATATGGGTAGGCACTATATAATGTATAATATTCCAAGTGGCCTCATGGTTTTTTTATTGAGGTTGTGATGTATTTTAAGGATTAATCACATGTATGTTTTTAATAAGTTATTCTATATATTTCTATGGTTATTATTAATTTATTTTAAATTGATTCAATTGGTATTATTTCAAGTCTTAGTTTAAATAAAATTGGTTTTAGTATTTAGAAGTTTATTTAAGAAATATATAATTTTAGAATTTATTTTAATTTTTAAAAAAATTATGAAAAAAAAATTAAAAGTGGAAATTATTATTTTATTTTCAAATATTTTTTTACTTAGGTAATGATTTCAGTTGTGACAAGATTGTTTTCAAAGAATGTTTTTTGGTATTTTCAGAAAAAAAAGATACATTTATTTTAAAATCACTTCCTCACTCATTTTCTCACCCCATGTTTCAAAATATTTTTCTTCAGGTATTTTTTTGAGTAAGAGTTACTTAGAGGAAAGGTATCGAGTGCACATAAATTATATAGATCAGAGTCTGTGTTGTCTTATAAGAGTTTTATTTTCAAAATAAAATGTAATTTTTGATTGAGATACTTTTTTTAGTTTTTTTCTAATCCTTAAAAAATATAGACAAAAATTATACTTGGACTATATATTTTTCAAGATATTTTTAATATATTATTTAGAAAAAAATATATTGTTTTTCTTTTACTATATCTCATATCATAGGTCTAGGGTATCATAAAACTCTCTTACATTATCTCATAGTTTTTAAATGGTAAAATGATTTTTTTTCAGCCATTTTATATGTCCCTTACTTATATTTTTGTTCTGTTTCCACATTTTCAAATGTTTTTCACAAGTATTTAGGATTTTGTAGGAATATATAAATCTTTATCTTTCTGATAAGAGAATCCAACTTAAAATTAAAAAAAATATGTTTCAAATTAAATACTTTTTTCAATTTATGAGTCATCTTTTTGTGAAAATTTGAAATTGAGTAGAAGTATTTACTTTTTATTTTTAAGGATTTGATATATAATAGTTTTTACTTATTACCTTAATCACTAAATCTAATAGATTATGGAATTGTAAGAAAGTGAAACCCTTGCTATTAAACTCATTATTATGGGTAATTAATATCTAGGTCTTATGGTTGATATAAATAAAATGGAATGGTCTTTATTCATCCCATGCTTTCATTTTTAAAAAGGTTTTCATTTTAATTATTTGATAAAAATATTTTTAGGTTTAGAGTTTTAGAGAATTTGGTTATAAATCTTATATAAAAAACCAATAAATTTAATTTTCAACAATTACATTTAGTATCCATTTTTATACAATACAAAACTTTTAAAATGAAAATTTTTTATTTTTAGGACTAATATTCATGATTTTCAAATTGTCTTTTTCAATATTCCTACTCCTCCTTAAACCCTATGAAAAAAATTTGAAAATAATGGATATGAATAAAAATATTCATAAGGATCATAAAAAAGTGGTAAAAGAAAACTATTAGTACTTTTTAAAACCCTAAGATAATAAAAGTGTTTTTTTACTTTAACAAAATAAACTTTGAGCATAAATAATCGTTTACTTACACATGAAATAATATTTACTACAAAAAAATCATAAACAAATTTTATGAAAACGTAAAGGAAAAATTATAATCATGAGAGTTTCATAGAAAAAATGATTAACCTTGAATAAAAATTTATTAAAAACATACCTATTTACCCTAAATTCGAATAATAATACATTTAAAACAAATAATAATTAGTTTATCTTTTGAAATCAAAATATTTCTATGAAAACTCATTAGAAAGCGTAAAAAAGTCATGTAGGTTCCTTGGGACATCATATTCATAAAACCATTATAAGAACACTTACAATAACCCTTATAAGTAGAATAACCTACATAGTCAACTTCCAACATAATTTTATGAATAACATAATAATTACACAGTGCATTGGAGTGTTATACTAGGCTCTCCCAATCATAAAAAATGTCAAAGGTCTATAACATATATAAATAACATATAAGCTTGAATTTATATCATAAAACTCATAAAAATATCTTTTTAAACCCATATATAAATCGATTTTTGGATATTGATATATCTCAGTTCATGAAAACAAAATTTACAAAACTAAAATATGGAAAAATGGTAATAAGGGATTTTCATTGAAGAAAAAATCGAATATTATATAAGAATCTCAAAATAAAAGAATTCTTATAATTTTGGGAAACATTTTGAAATCATGTAAATTAAAATATAAAATTCCTTTTTCTTTTTTTAAAGAAAATAAAATGTTTTATATATAATAGTTAAAAGTATTCCTTTTGAAAAAACTTTTAGAGAAAGTAAAAAAAGAGGGATAAAATAGATGTTATAATTCATTTTTTCATAAAAATTAATCCATTAAATAATTTAATGAATATATACATTAAATAAAATCATTTAGAAAATATAACATTAAAACAAATTAAATGAGGGTTTTTTTATAAAGTGTCCCTTAAGACTTAAAATTTTTTGGAACCAACAAAACAATGAATGAAATAACATTGAATGGATTTTTAATAATGATAAAGTAAATCCATAAGGTATTATTATACATGAAAAAAAATAAAGCATATGGTTAAAATATCTTATCTATCAAAGAAACAGACTTGATATTAGAAATACCTTACCTTAAAACCCATCTAGCATCATACGTTCTTTAATTCCTCTTATTTATAAAACCTTCTTTACTTTACACCTTAATCCCTATAATGCTGATATTTTTCCCAAACTAAAAACTCTGTGAAATTATGAGAGATTCTTGGAAGGTGTTTTATTACGTATTTCCCAAACCAAATTTATTTTTAAGAGTTGTTAAATGGAGAAGTGGGAGATCCCTTTTATAAGTAAGGGAGATGACAAAATTGGATTTTTTTTAATATTAAAAACATTTCATGTCTTACTAATGGATAATGGATAGAAAATTGATAATTTCAAAAAATGTGATGATATAGGGTCAACAAATGGATTCCATGTTTTATATATATAATTTTTTTGGAAATTTTAACCCTTATCAATTTAATTTAACCCCCCATAAACTTGTTTTAACTTTTACCATGGTAACCAATTTTTAATGTTTTCACTATTCATTATGACCAAAATTTAAGTTAAAATTATTAACAAATATTAATTATTATGATTAAAAATAAATAATACATTTTATAAAACTCAATTCACATAATTGATAGAATTTATTTTAGAATTAAACCATCCAAAATGTAAGGAAACATGATTTTCTAAAAAATTTCTTTTTAAGTATAAAATGTTTTTATAACCAAATAAAATATAAAATTGATTCCAATGACCTTAATTTGATTATATAAAATATAAATTAACTAATTTTACATTGAAAATACTTTCAAAAAAATAAATTTTTATAAATTCTTGAAATAAAAAGATAGATTTCAATAAAAATAGTATTTTTTAACTATTCATTTGAAAAATAAAGATTTTTAAAATATTTTCAAAAATTCATCGTAAGATTATTTTCTCATAAAAATTCAAAAATGATATTATTTTTATAAAATAAAATTTTTCAAAATTAATTAAATTTTCCACACACAAATTCCAATAAAATCTATATTTAAGAAAAAGTAATTTTAAATCATAAAATGATCATATTATTATTACATTGAAAATTAACATAATTAAATTAATTTCAATTAATTAAATTGAATATATAATATACTTATTTAATTATAATCATTTATCAATAGTTATTGATTAAATCTATTAAGAATAAAATAAATTTCAATTATAAAACAATTTTATGAAAAATATATCTTTTACATCAAAAGATTTTTATATTCATTTATAAAAACATACAATCAATGCATTGAAAATTTTTTATTTTATATAATGAAAAAATATATATAGATTTTATAATACGGTTATTCATATTCATACCCTCCAAACCAATGACTATGTAATAATGTTTATATATAAATAATAGTATATCATGATTTTATTAAGATTGATGTCTCATATAAAAAAATATATTAAATATAATATTTAAAGATAATAAATTATCCAATCTTATAGGGTGACATTCTACACCCCTTAAAGAAATTATGTCCACTCAATTTTATTTTTTTATTAATAAAAAAGGATTAAAATATTTTTTAAACATCAATTCCATGGTGTAGAAGATAAAACATGTGATAATGATAGGAAACACCTTTTAAATAATTAAAAAACCAATTATTGAAAACCAACATTGTATATAAGAATAATAAAACATCTGTTTGAAAAGTGGAAAAGGTAATCATAAAGGTTACCCAAAATAACACATAATTAGTTTCTCATATAAGGAGAACATTTTTGGTAAGTGAAAACATGGACATGGAGGAGAAAAATAATGTATAAGTAATATTAGATAGTTATAGATAACATAGTCATAATAATTTTAATAAACACAAAACCATAATTAAAAATGGATAAAGAAAATCATCTATTCATAAACAATTAAGGTATTTAGATAAAAATTTTGTTTAAAAATCATTTTTCTAGAGTTGAGGAATTATGTTACTATCATGATAGAGAACATTCAAAAATATATTTACATGGTTTTTCTATATCATAATCTCAATTATATCCTTGGGTTTTTATTTGATCAATATATTTTTCAATCTAATCTCTATACAAAACCCATTAATGTTAAATAGTTAAAAGGATAAATGTGATTACCCATTTCAATAATGAAAACCTTTAATTTCCAGATTCCATATGATTAGAAAATGGAAATTAATACTTCAATTAATCTTTTGTAATATTAGGCAAAGAAAAATTCACAAACTATAATGAGCTTTCAAAGAGTATTATATGCACTTACACAAAGTACCATGATATTAGAAATTCAAGGTGTTGGTGTCCCCAGTACATGTTAAGAAACCTCAAGAAGAGAGGGTGTAAAAAATACTTATGGGAGACTCATGTATGATGTATATGATGGTTATGTCATAATTTTATCATCGACATCCAATGTGAGTTTTAGATTAAACAACAGGATATGGATAATTACGAATGTTGTCTCATCTCTGAGAAGATTACAAGGATAAAGTGAAGAAAGATATGAATAAGTGATAAGTACACCGGTTACATGTACATATGAAAGGTAGATCATGATATTTCAAGACATCCCATTCTTACATATTTTTTACACATTTACTTCAATATCGTTTAAGATTAAAAAATGATAACTATGGATAAAACACTTTATTACCTATTATATAAGGTTCAAAAAGTCAATAATAAATTATAAAAAAATTTATTCCTTATAGTGAATAAGTTGAAATAAAAAGATAAAAGTCCAATGATAATTGTAACTTCAAAGGCACCTTATCAGTGTCCTTCAAAGAAATGAGGATAGTTAATATACATGAGGTTATCTTCTCTTCATATCATGAAATAAATCTATAGAAGTTTAAAGTAAATGAAATTAATTTAAGAATCAAGTAGTCTCTTCTTCTTCAGATATATGCATTAATTATAAGTAATGTTTCTGTTACACTTTTTGGTTATTAAATAAAATATTAATATTACATGTTTGTATTTAAATTTGGTAACCAATTAATTATAGAAGATTACTATAAATAAGGTGTGTTCTCCAAGTGATTAAGAAGGGTGGTTCCTATAACATCCCAGGTAAATAAAGAATAATTTGATTTCATATTTATTAATATTTATGAATTAAACATTAATTTTACTTTAAAGGGGATTCTATGTTAAATGGAATACCCGATACGCAATAACGGGTTTCATTGAAGTCTTATGTTGTACACAACGTTGAGTTATACCGAAAAATAATATAATATTTTTAGTTTTTAAATTGTAGTTAATTCCTAGCCATTGTAATGGAGGGAATAAATATAACTAACTAAAATATGATTATACATGTTTTTTAAATGTTTTTATATTTATCCAATAAATTTTAGAGGATTAAAATAAGAACGAATCTAATTTTAAGCATAAATACTCTAATATTCTTTATAGGGTCGATTTACCGCCTTTTGATGGTGAACCATTTTTAAATCTAGTTCTTGTCACTTTTATATGTTATATTTGACATAATAATATTATTATTTAGAATCGGGAAATCAAAATTTACTTTGGATGAAATTTTGATATTTTTTTGATAATGTTCATTTTTTTAATGAATAGTGAAAATACTATATTTTAATTCAAAACTGTCTTTTAATATAATTTATTTATATGATTAGATTGTATTTTTAATTGGTTTTTAAGTTTAATTATATTATATTTTTACCATTTAATATATTTTGGTAATTGTAAGTAATTTCACTTTTAAATTGGACATAAACAAGTGTCAATCTTTTGATAGTTATTATTTCTTAAAAACATGCTTAATATTTTGACAAAGGGAATTAATTTTAAATTAATTTAGGACACTTATGTGTTTTGAATTTGGAAAAATGGATTATATATTTATAATTATTAGGTCCAAATTTTGTAAATAGGTAACTTTTATTTTTAGACATTATGAATATTTACTTCAATAAATATTTTATTTACCATGGTTAAAGGGTAAATCTGGTAAATAAGGGTAAAATATATTATTATAATAATATTAAATTACCCTAAAATGTGTCCTAATACTATTTTTTGATACATGTCCGACCATGGTAATCCTCGGGTCGATTTTGGGACCTCATGGAGCCACTTGGGAGTGATAATGACACTTTATATTAATTAATTTAAAGTAAAGACTAAAATGACATAAACATGTATCTTTTAGTAAAACAATTTCTATATCAGGTTATATAAGTTATCTCTTAGACTATAAATATTCATTTGAAATATAAAAATATATCCTACATAATGGTATTTTATTTATAATTTTTAGACATTAAATAAATAAAATTATTTATGACACAATGATGATGTAGTGATTACCTTATTAATGAATGATTTAAATAAATGAGATTATAAAAATTAAAAAAAATATCCAAAACCTATAAAATTATTATTTTATGATTTTATTTCGAAAATAAAGTCATCTTAGCTTTTAATTTAATGATTTTTTGACCTTTTGAAACCGAAAATTAGTTTATAATAAAGAAATACATTCAAACTTTTCTAAAGAGCCCCTCTACCCCCTTATAAAAGGACACCACCTATTACCCATTACTCACACTTCTAAATCCCCTTGTATTCTCCAAAATCTACCCAATTAATCTCTCTACATACCTATATTCCTCATAGGATCCTTCCCCTAGGCATAAGGTAATTCAAGTAAACCTTTTGGTTCAAACCAAAGGGAGATACCCAATTTAAAGGTAACGTCTACCCTCAAGTTCTCTTCTTTTATTTTACTTATTCACTCTCTGTGCTCTTATTATTGTTTGTTTACATAACAACACTAGTATCCTCAATATACTATGTTTTTTTATGAGAATTATTCGAACTACATTTACACACACCTCCATCTAATTGGTAAATAACATATTGTTTCTATGGACGATGAACTACTGCCTCACGAAACAATAATTGTTCAATCTTCTCCTACCACCTCTCATGGTGGACATTAAGATGGAACTGTATTTATATGTGATATATATTATATTTATATTTTCTCTATACTTATTTATTTTTCATTTATATCACATTTTTATGGTTTCCATAATGGGTAAATATAATAATTTCATTTGAGGAAGTGCGGACTACCGCCCCCTCAAAGTGATATGACTCATTCATGCCATATGTGGGACATACAAAGGATGGAGTTAATGAGATTATATATTATATTAACTGTAATTATAATATAACTATGTATCATTAAGTTTTTATTCCATTAAAATACAAAATATAAATGAATGTAGCGTTCATGCGTACGTACGGCTTACCATCTCCATGAATGGTGCATTTCATTTCATATCTCAAAATGTTATGTAATGTTATAAATACATATATATAATGGATATATATGATATATATGATATCTAAATCATGAATATAATTCTTCAAATAATGTAATTTTTATCGAATGTACAACTTGTAATTATAAGAAGTTCATTTTTGACTCAAGTACCAAATATCGAAAAAATGACCATTATTAACTCAAATGATTATATAATGTTTATAACATGGTAATAAGTTATATAAAAGTAATAATAAACTTTAAAAATGTTATTAAGTAAGTATAAATTAACTTTACTTTGTTATTCAGGAGATTAAAGAACGAACGAGTCAAGTCAGACATGAGGTAAGGGACTTCGTCTCAATCTCCTTTAATTGAGGCATATTTTGATCTATACAGAACTTTATTTTATACGGTGTATAAACACCTTTTAATTTTCATTTCATTCAAAGGGAATATTTTTATATAAATCATTTTACTAAACAAAAAATATGTTTCTTTTTAAGGTACGTGGTGACAACGACCTTTACTCTGCCACGAGTATTATTTGATCTTTGGCTTCCTTAACAAGTCGTAGTGTTTTTTTAAAGGAAAATAAATACCATGCACCCTTTTTAAATATTTTGGTATTAAAAATGGTTTTGAGAAATCTTTGATTATTTTAATAAATGATATATTGTGATTAAAATGTGGAAATTTTATTTTTCTTTATGTTTTTTATGTGTTATGAATATATTACGGTTCTTGGGAATTGTTTACGTATATGGGTGGTTATATAATAAACCTAGGGTGGGTGAGCCTGAGATAGCTCTCTAATGCTTTGGGTAACATGATGGAGGTAAACATTAATGTTTCTCCTAAGAGATCTAGGGAATATACTGTGATGGGTATTCCAAATGTAACTCCCTACGTAGCTGTGAAAGCTACAACATAAGTAGGTTATGGATGTCACAAGTTACCTTTATGATTTTTGATTACTATATGTTATTTATAAATCTTATGATTTCATGAGGTATGTTAAAGATATTATGCTTTATATGTATTGATGAACTAATGTTTTCTTTATTTATTTTATAACTTTTACTGATCTTTTTATGCTCATCCCATGTTTTTTAAATGTTTTTCAGGGGATGTAAAGATGAATAGGGTCAAGGATGGGATCATGGAAAAGTCATTCTGTCTAAAACATGTAACTATACATGACTCTTTTTTTTCAAGAGTTTTTATTTTATGAAAAAATGGATACTGAGTATAAGTGTATACATTTAATATTCAAGTTGTTATGTATATGTTATAAACTAATTTTATAAAGATCTAAACCTGAAAAAATCCTCAATGTGAATTATGAACTTAATTCAAGATTATGTAATGTTTAAGTTCAGGTCCTTATAGTTCCTAATTCAGTAGTGAGAAGCAGAGAAAAACTAATTTCCAATTAAATGGTTATAGTTTCAATTTTTTTCAATATTACAAAAACATTAATATCATGTGTTCATTGGAAACAAGGATAAATTATTATAGTCTTATAATAGATTTTTTTTTTGTTGCTTAATACTCAATGAATTGTTTAGTAATTCTTAAATCATTGGAAATAACTGATGAATATAAATTGTAAGACTTATATACTTAGTTGTGGAAACATAAAACTTTTTCAAACAAAAATAGTATTTTTCAAGGATGTAACCAGTATGATTTTAGATTCTTTTTATTTAAATACCTAAGATATTATAAACACATATATGTACTTATTTTTTGACAAAGAAACCTTTTGTAATAAAGGTAAGTTGCAAAGATTTATGAATTATTTTATCTAGATAGCATGAACTATTCTAAGGTTAAGCTAGTGAAAATATTCTTTATAAGATTCCTTTAAGTTTGTTTAAGGAATTTGAAAGTAAAGTGTGTAATTTTTATTATCAAAAGATATGATTTGTTTCAGGATGGTGTGACAAAGAATATCTGGACCATATATTCATTGATCAATATAATATAGCATGGAGTAATTCCTAAATTCATATTACCATATCCACATCATATATATGATTCTAATAAGGAGGATTTATGATGAGTATTACATGTTAACATTGATCAACCAAATGTATCATAGAGTAATTCCTAAATTAACATTTACTTATACACATAATATTCATGATGTAAGTAAAAGGAGTATCAATGATGCAACTTATATCCATTGCATATACTTCAATTATTTTTTTCAAGACATGCATCACAAATAATGGATTTATCCCATAAAAACATGCTAATTATAAGATGAAATGTATATCATATGATTCATAGTATGATATAAATCAATCATGTCATAAGAACATGTGAGTAGAAGAAAATAGTTTGGTAGGATAAAAACAAACTTTCATCAAGAGAAACATAATGTGCATCTAAAGTGGTTATCCTGTATTTTTCTAAGGATATTACATAAATCCCTATGATATAAAATATATAGTAAATTGATATACTATATTTCTATAAAAGGGTTCACATATCTACTTGAGATGGTGGGAAAAATATTGACTTGAATTTAGTTAATTCCAAAGATGCATGAGTAGTTGGCATAGGAACAAGTTATATAGGTTTATATAGAAAGAGAATGTTCTAGAGATGCATACCATGTAGGATGGATAAAACCATGGTGGTATTTTTATATTCACCATGGATGGTGAAACATTATTCATTGAGAATAATAATTCCTATAAGTAGGTAGCATATGGAAACTAGATAATATTGACAAGATCAATTAAAATTCAATAATAGATTCAATGTATCAAAGTATAGTGGGGTTATTATTTTGAATAATGTTGTGGGTATTCAAATGAGACTATACATGGATGGTAAAACCATGGTACCAATAAGGCTCGATTGGTAACACCAAGTTGTTATACCTAAATCCATTAGAATTTTACTTTTCATAGCTACTTTATATGATCATTATATTGACCATTGGATTTTAAGACCACCAATCATGGAAGGTGTCTCTATAATGCAACTAGAAAGGGGTGGTGACACCATAGAATTATAATAAGAGGTGTAACTTACTAAAATCCAGTTTATGATTAAATTATGTAACAATATCATAGAATATTGATTTGAAATTAATTTTTCCAAGTTTCTTCCAGAGTTTAGTGTGAGATCTATTGTTTTCCAAGTAAAATATGTTAGGTAACATATAGAAAATAACAATTGGCCTTACAGTTAATTAACACTAGAAAGAAAGTAACTCTCTCAAAATGGAATTAAAGTAGAAACCTAATCCCTAGGGAACAAGATCTATTAAGGTCGATCTAATGATTACTTAGGCCAAGTCAATAGTATATGTCAAGAACTAACATGGGTACCCTAGTAACCCAATAACCAAGCCAGCCCTAAAATAGCCCAAAGGGAATTTTTGATCCCTATTAGTTGAAGACTAGAACCTGTCATTATACAATATGAAAGTGGGAATTAATTTTTCATAATACATAGTGGAAGAAAAAGAAACGAGACAATATGCATAACAAAGAAACTCCACTGGGAGTAAATTACCATAATAAAACAAGGCGTGAACAAGCCCAACGTACCACAACCCAAGTACCATGATAGGAAAACAACCCAAGTCTCTAATGACACAAATCACCAAGTCCAATGTTCAATATCTAGGTCCACCTACAAGAGATCCTTTTTTCCCTTGCTCGAACCTAGAAGGAGAAAATATACAAACACATAAAGGCACAAGTAGGTTGTGAGATAAAAATCCTAGTAGGGTCTCAACAAGGATTCCATAACAGATTCCCAAAATAAATTAAACAAAGTAAAGCATTCAAATTTAAATTAAACAGGTTTTGAATTTTAAAGAATATTTAAACAAATCATGTTGTATAGTTCAAATGATGGAAAAATACTTTATGAAATGTCTTTACAAGTGATGGAATATTTTTAAAACAATGGATTAAATAATAAATTTATATAAAATAGTTTATATAAATTTAGTATTCTTGTAAATCAGTTCAAAAAACATTGAAATATATTTATATCTCAAATATAAAACAAGCAAGAAACATAGTCGTCTTCCAAAAAGGACTTCGTACTCTCTAAGTGATCTCAGCAATATGTGTATACACACTTCCCTATGACACGATTCAAAGTTAAATCATTAGCATCTCATCAGGGATGTGAACCATTGTATGTATGTTTTATAACATTTTAATAAGTGTAGAGTTTGTCCAAATAATGTACAAACTACATAAGGATTGCATGCACTCTTACACAATCAATGATGGTCAAATTACTTTAATAATTTTTAAAATATAATTAAATCCCATTATTCCATTTTAAATTCCAATTTTCCTTTTTTAAAACCGAAACAAGTTTTAATAAAAAACATTCCTCTTTCAAAAGATAAAACCATTGGGTTTCTATCAAATATTTTTTAATAAATTATCACAAGTTTAAAATCAATTCAAAACCAATTCAATCCATTTCACAGTTATTTTACACAATTAAATTCAAAATTTCAATTAAAATCATTTACATCAAAACCAAAATTAAAATTAAAATTTTTAAATTAACCAATTTCTATTGACACATGCCAATTCAATGGAATTGGGGGTTATCCTAATTTTCATACAAAAACCATTTCAAATCTCCCAATTCACTAGAATTGGGTTTTATAAAATCCATTGAAAAAATTTTTGAGAAATTGAATTTAAATCAATAATTTAACTAAATCAAGAAATTCAAATTTAATCAATTTCACAAAATAGGATGGAATCACTTACCTTTTTCCCAAAAAATAATACTCACAATGGAACCTGTTAACCAGAATAAAGGTGTAGAAGACCTAAAAAATGCAATCTAGAAATGAGATCTAACATCACAAATCATAGATCCCTTGATTTAATGATTCCATATTTAAATCCCAAAGGTGGATAAAGATAGGAAAACAAATAATGAGGGAGAAGGATTACCTGTGAATCACACTTCAAGTGGAATGATGATTGAACACCTAACGAATGGATCTAAAAGGGTTGGAGAGCTCTTAGATCACCTGGGGAAGGCTTTCATTCGAGGGAGATGAAACTAGAGTGGAGGAGAAAATATAATCTCAGTCACAATACCTATTTAAAAACCACATTTTAGGTATTTCATGACATGTAATACCAATACACATTGTGAAACCATTAAAAACCATAACCGCTGAAAAACAAGTCACCTAGAATTAAAAATCGATGCTCTGAGTTAAAAAATAATCTATAATCCATTCATGATTTGTAAAGGCTCTTAACAAAGTTTACCATTCACCATGAGAACCCGTCATGTCATGTATTCATAACCTTTACACAATGTGTAACCTTGTTATATGACATGTAAGCCTCCAGAAGCCTGTAGAAAAGTGAAAGTTAAAGCGGAGAGTCGAAAAAATCTCTAACTTCACCATTATAGGTATCCTACCAAATCATTCTCAACCCTACCCATTTAATTAAAAGTAAATACCATGATAATGTTTAAAGACAAACTTTTTAGATTGGTAATGGGATGTTACAACCTCCCCACTATAAAAACTTTTTGTCCCCCGAAAGCTGATAAAGAAGGATCCATGCCAAAAAGATGAGACCACTACTCTCTCATCAATTACTCGCATTCCCACATTTCAAAATTATCCAAACCATATTATCATAGAACATGAACCAAAGGTATCATCCTCCCATGAAGTACCTTGGTCTCAGAATCAATTATATTGACTGGTTGCTCAGTCAAAGATAAATCAGGTTCAATCTCAAGATCACTACAGCTCAAAAACATGAGAAGGATTAAAGAGATACTTTCTCAGCTATGATACATGGAACACATTTTGTATCGACATTAGCTATGGTGGAAGTGATAAATAGTATGAAAATTTCTCCACCTGTTCAACAACCTCAAAAGGTCACACAAAATGAGGAGCAAGTTTTACTTTTTTTTCAATATGTCAATGAACCAACTGGGATGAAACACTCAAGAAAAAATAGTCACCAACTAAAAACTCCAAAGGTCTATAGTGATGATCAACATAAGACTTATATTGTCTTTGTGACGTAAAAATTATCTGAAAAATTAACTGAATATTTGTTGTCGTCTGTTGCACCAAACTTGGTCCAACCAAGGAACTTTTACCAAACTCCAACCAACACAATGGATACTTACAAGGATGGTCATATAAGCCCTCAAAAGGTTCCATTATAATTATTTAATGATAACTATTTTTATAAAAAAACTCAACCGGCCCCAAAATATCATCACAAGCCCCACTAAAGTCAAGAACAAAAACACAAACCATATCCTCTAGAATCTATATAAATATCTATATCTAGCCATCCGATTATGGATAATAGTCCGTACTCAAATGGTCCTCAGATCCTAATGCATCCTGAAGGCCTCTCCAAAAGTGATAAGTAAACTGAGGATCCCTATCAGAGACTATAGCAGATAGAACTCTGTGAAAATAAATAATATCTTTCACATAGAGATTTCTCAACTCCTCGACCTGGTTGTATCTCAAATGGGTATGAAGTGAGCCAACTTGGTAAGGATTTTGATCACAAACCACATCACATTCTTCTTTCTCTTGGTATGTTTCAACCTAACAATAAAATCCATATAAATTTCATTTCACTTCCAAGTAGGGACTGGAAGTGGACGAAGTAAAAAACTATGGTTTCTGGTGATTAACCTTTACTTTATGGCATGTATAATAATGAGAAACAGACTTAGAAATTCCCCATCTCAAACCTGGACACTACAACTACTACTTCATATCATATAACATATTTGTGTTTCCTAGGTTCATAGCCCATTGATAATTATGACAATCCACCATTACAGACTTCCTTATTGTTAACAGCACAACAAAGAGATTCTGCTTACATAGGACACCCTATTTAGAGAACAACTACTATAAAACTATCTCCACACCAAAAATAGTGTCTCTAATGCTAAAAAATTCATCATGAAGCCCTTGATCCTAAAGATTCATCTCGATAAGAAAGTACTTCAACTAAACACTGGACAAATAAAATTCCACATATATCTCCTAAACTCTAACATAAAACTATGCATTGAGAGCCATAAAATTCCACTCTTACAAATATTCTTTTACTGTCTGGGTTAGAAGTTTCCTTCTTAACACGTCGTTAATGACATTCCCTTTCCTCGGGGTATAAGAAATTTCAAAGACGAAATATTGCAGGTACTCCACCCAATGCCACTAGAAGAGATTCAAATCCTTTTGAGAGAAGATATAACTCAAGATATTGTGGTCTGAATACATGGTAAACCTTTCTCCATAAAGATAATTATACTAATTCTTAGGTGTGAGCATCACAGCTGCAAGTTCAAGGTTGTGGGTAGGATAATTCTTCTCATGTGGCCTAAGCTGATGAGATCCATAAGAAACTACATAACTGCCCTACATAAGAACATAACTCAATCCTGAACCCAATGTATAAAAAAACCACATATCCCTTCTAATACTCTATAATCTTCAACACCTAAGTAGTTGTAAAAAGATATTTAATCTCAAAAAAAAATCTAACATTTATCATTCCAAGCAAACTTCACCCCATTCTGAGTTAAAGTAGTCATCAAAGGTGTAAACATCAAGAATTATTTCATGAACCGACAATAATATCCAGCGAATCCCAAGAAGATCCAAATCTCAAAGACATTATGTGTTCATTCCCAAGTCATAATAGCCTTCACCTTCTCAGGATCAGCTGATATTCTTTGTTTAGACACTATTTTTCCCAATAATTTCACTTCCCAGATACAGAAATCGCACTTTGAAAACTTGGCATAAAGCTGGTGATTTCTTAGTAGAATCAAAGTTTTCCTAAGATAGCACACATGATCCTCCTAAATATTGGATTAGATGAGTATTTCTTCCACAAATACTACCATAAAGGTATCCCAATACTCATAGAAAATCTTGTTCATTAAATCCATGAAAATTATAGCAGCATTTATCTGACCAAAGGAAATAACAAGGTACTCATAATGGCCATATATACTCCTAAAGGTTGTTTTTTTAATGTCAGATTCATTTATCCTCAACTTATGGTAAAAAAATATAATTTCAATCTTTAAAAACCACTTCACCCCTTTTAAATGATCAAATAGATCATCAATCTATGGTAATGGATACTTGTTCTTTATCGTAACTCAATTGAGATTTCTATAATCAACACATAAGTGAAGGGAACCATTATCCTTCTTAGAGAAAAGGACCAGTACTGCCCAAGGTGATATAATCGGGGGTATAAATCCTTTCTCAAGAAGATCATCCAATTGGGACTTTAAATCTTTCATTTCAGCTAGATCTTGTGGTAAGAGGGAATTGAAACTAGTTGAGTACCATGCATTAATTAAATGGAAAACTTGATCTCACTTACCAGTAGAAAAATAGAGAAATTAGAATGAAACACTTCTGGAAACTCAACAACAAATAGAGGTAGATCACCACTCAAATATTACCGCTCTATATTAAAAGAAAACATAGATATCACTTTACCCAACTCTTTATAAAAAGTTTTGGTTCTGCTTAACCTTGGGTTGCATTGTCCTTGAAAGACAAGAGACACACAACTTGGTATGTTAAGGTAGACTCATCGAAGATAATAATAAATTTGGGATATATTTCCAATGATCTAATCCATTTTGAAAATTAAATCAAGATATTTCATGATGAGGACCAGAAAACTCCAGGCCATCTCGATATTTGATAGAGAGAAGACACATGTGAGACTACAAAGACCCTACTCTCTCTTTGTTCCAAGGGGATTATTAATATACATTGCACAAAATAAAATCTCTATAAGAAGATTTAGCAGATTAACAATACAAGATGAAATAAATAAATTAAATGCACCAGTATCAAATAGATAAGTCACTAATGATGTGGTTGTAGTAATAGTACCTCTCATAGTTGTTGGACCCATGTATGCTTCATCTAGAGACTATTCCACTACATGAAGTAGATTTTTTATGGATTCATGTGGCTGGAACCATTTTATACATGAAGCATAATTTTACTCCAAAGTTTTAGGAAGATCTGGTGATCATGTTCCACTATGTGGAGTCAAACAGTTATGGTAGAATCTTTGTAAGTGCTCTAAAAATCCATAGGAGCAACAGTTCTTGAGTGCCTCAGTGAAAAACCTATTAGAATTCCCTGGCTTTCTCCACTAGTAGAAAATAAAAGGGCTTACTCATAGAATTTTATAAGATTTGGAATAACTTTTTTGTCGAGAACTATTGAGAGGATCATCATGCTTCTATTTTCCCTTAAAAGAACTCATACTACAAATAGGAGAGAAAGAAGATACAGATAACCCTAACTTTCTAACTAGGTGCATCTTGACCATCATCACCCTATCCAGAACATTACTATAAGATAGAATATTGAGAAAGAAACCTTAATAATGGATATATAATCGAAGTCGCAACTCGAACCATAGATCATTTATCCTCTTATTAGATACAGTCTTAGGTGAAAACTATACGAGCTCATCAAATTAATTTGAATATTCATTCATGGTTCTGTCAGCCTACTCAAGCTTGAAAAACTCTATAGCCTTAGGAAACACCATTGAATCTAGATAGAATTGATCAGTGATAATAACCTCAGAACCATTACATGATAAGCTCTCATGTTTCTTTTTCATCACCGTCATGTCTTGGTATATCTTGCTTGGTCCTTCCAGCATGAAGGTGGTACACTTCACCTTCATCTTTCCTGGTGTCTCTGAGAAGTTAAAAATAAATTATATACTTCCAAACCATTCTTCATCATGTTTAGGATTATTTTACCCTTTGAAAACTGGTGGATTATTTTAAAGGAACTCTTTAGAATGATTTCTAAGAACATCCCCCTGAGGATCCACAGTTGGATCCTAAACCGGGACTGAAGGTGATTCCTGTCCCTAAGCTTGGATTGTTTTCATGCTCACCTCAACCAAATTTAGGTCCACTGGAGGAATTGCTCAATATGGTTCAGTAGAAACATCTTACTAGATATTATTTTCACATCTTCTTAGAGGAATGATTATATACAACATCAGTATACAACAAGGACGGCCTTATATCAACACAAAAACTGAGAAACAAGGGAAAATATTCCCAACAAATGGAACAACCAGATTTGGATTCCACTCTATCCAAATCAGAATATGGAAAAGACTAGAACTAATCAATAAGGCGTGTTTCTCTAACCACCCCTGGTGACATAAATTTCATTGTAGTGAGAGCTAGTCAAGCACTCAATTGCAACTACCTTCTATGTCCCAAAAAATATTTCAAAAATGATAACTGACTTTAAGACAAAATCTTAATAGCCACCTTTGATACCACTTTATCACAAACCATCCTAGGTACTGTGGTAACCTGATAACTAATCCATCTATTACATATCTTGAAGGGTGTTCCTGATCCCCATGAGTTAACGAATAAAACCTATAATTATATAACATCCAAGTGGGAAAAAAATCCACAATACATAGTGGAAGAAAAATAAATAAGACAGTATACATAATAAAGAAACTCCACTGGGAGTAAAGTACCAGAATACAATAAGGAATAAAAAAGCCTAAAGTACCACAACTCAAGTACCAAGATAAAAAAAACATCCCAATTTCCTAAGGACACAACTCATCGAGTCCAAAGTTCAACGATTGGATCCACCTCCAAAATATCATTTTCCCTTTTTCTAACTTTGAAGGAGAAAATCTACAATCACCCAAAGGTACAAGTAGGTTGTGAACTAAAAAACCTAGTAGGGTCTCACCAAGGATTCCATAATATATGCCAAATATAAATTATCTAAATGAATTCTTTCAATTTTAAAGTAAACAGGTTTGGCATTTTAAAGAATATTTAAACAAACCATTCTATATAGTTAAAATGATGGAAAGATACTTTAAGAAAAGGATTTACAAGTGATAAAATATTTTGAAAATAATATATTGAATAAAAATTTATATAAAATAGTTTATATAAATTTATTAGGCATGTAAAACTTTTTAAACGACATTGGCATATATTTATATCTCAAATATAAAACAAGCAAGCAACATGGTCATCTTCCAAAAGGTATGAATGTTCCAGAATATAGGAATTCACACTCTCAAAGTGATATTAATAATATGTGTATACACGCACTCTTCTGAAACAGGAAAAGGAAACTCATCACCATCCCATTAGGGATGTGACCCGCTGCATGTATATTTTATAACATTGTAATAAACATAGAGTGTGTCCAAATAACTTACAAACTACCTAAGGCTTTTATGTGATCTTAAAAAATAAATTATGGGCAATTTATTTTAAGATTACTTAAAATACAATTAAATCTCATTATTCCATTTCAAATTCCAATTTTTCATTTTTAAAACCAAAATAGGTTTTAATCAAAAACATGACCCTTTCACAAGATAAAACCATTTGGTTTCTATCAAATATTTTTAATCCATTATCACAAGTTTGAAATCCATTAAAAACAAATTCTATCTATTTCACAATTATTTTCCATAATTAAATTAAACAATTTAATTAAAATCATTTCCATCAAATACAAAATTAAAAATTAAATAGTTTAAATTTACCAATTTTCATAGACACACCCCAATTCAATGGAATTTTCGTTTTTCCAAATTTTCCTAGAAAAATCATTTAAAATCTCCCAATTTACAAGAATTGGGTTTTATGAAATCAATTTAAATAAAGTTTAAACAGTTGAATTTAAATCAACAATTGAAATAAATCAAGCAATTAAAAGTTAATCAATTTGGACAAACAGGACGGAATCACCTACCTTTTTCCCAAAAAACAATACTCGCAACGACACTCGTTAATGAGAACGAAGGTGTAGAAGACCTTGAAACACAACCTAGAAATGAGATCCAACATCACGGATCATAGATCCTTCAATTTTAGAATTCCCTAATGAAATACCAAAGGATAATAAAGAGAGAAAGATGAAGAATAAGGGAGAAGGCTTACCCAATAATCACACCACAAGCGTAACGATGATTGAATTCCTAACGAATGGATACATAAGGGTTGGAGAGCTCCAAGATCACCTAGGGAAGGCTTTAGTAAAGGGAGATTAAATTAGAGTAGAGGATAAAAGATAAAACCATCCAGATTTCCTATTTAAAAACTACAGTCGAGTTATTACACGACGTGTAATGCCAATACACTTTTTGAAACCATTAAAAATCATAACCGCGGAAAAACACATTGTCCCGAACTAAAAACTGACACTCTGAGTTAAAAATTGATATATAATTCATTCAAGTCAAATAAGGGATCTTCATGATGTGTACTCTTCACAGTGTGAACCCTTCATGGTATGTATGCATAACCTTTACATGATGTGTAACCCTTCGGAAGCCTATAGAAAAGTGCCGGTTAAAGCCGACAGTCCAAAAAATCTCAAACTTCACCATTATATGTATCCACCCAAATCATTCTCAAGACTACCTAGTCAATGAAAAGGGGATACCAGGATAAGGTTTAAATATGTACCTGTCATATTGGTAATGAGATGTTACTATATATATACTGACATGGTATTAAAAAATACAAATTGGAATGATTTGATAGAGGATTGTTACCAATGTCGTATGGAATATATCTCTCCAAGAATATATGCCTAGGTAATATGAGAAGATTGATGTGGTGAGTTAAATTATATAATATTATATTATTGATAAATCACATGTTTCATGATATGTATAATAAATGATATGTAAAACATAAAATTCATGGTAAAACAATATCAATAAAAACTAGGAGAACTGCACGGGAAGAGGTCAGAATTATCCAATTGTACTTATGCAAAACTGGTATGTGGAGAGAATGGATACTAATTACAAGGGGATAGAAACTAGTTTTCATTTAGATCAATATGATCTAATATCACAGTCAGTCTATGGTAATGAGAAAGATAAGCTCATTCAAGCTAGTGGTAGTCATACCTATAAATACCGAGTACCCAAATGGCCTGAAGGCCTTATTTTTAATTTTATTATGGATAATACCCCTTTTAAGGGTTTAAGGGGAACCCTTACATGACCCGTAGGCCCATGGTAAAAAACCCGACATGAACTGAAGGCCAATACATGACTCAAAGGCCCAGAGGTATACTATGACCAATACATGACCCGTAGGCCCAACCCACAAGAATTACCCCTACCTAGATTTTACATCATTGATCGCCTAGATCCCCACCTTTAATTTCTGATTGGCTAGAATTTTCCCATACAAAGCTTCAGGATGTCAGGTCCCGATGATGATTGTCATACCCTCTCATTCTTCCAATCCGGTTAGCTCTACTTCAAGTGATTGCTACTCTTCTTGCTCTGATCCTCTTTTGGGGCCTACTCTATGTGAACTGGGATACTCCATGGTCTTTGTGGCCTGAAGTCCTTGAGGCTTGAAGGCCTTTGATGGCCCAAAGTCCCTGATACCCATAGGCCCAAACTAGTGGCCCGAAGGCCCAAATCGGTTGAATAGTTCCTACATCTTAGAAAGCTAAATAAGAAGTGTATATTTTTCAATGATTTGTTCCAATTCATAGAATCATACCTAGTAAGTAAATTTTTATCATTATGATAATTATTCTACTAGTAATAGACAAGATTTCAAGGTTAGATAATGGACAAAATAGTATATTGGGGGATAACATCTCTTGAGGAGTCTTACTCAAGGAAGTGAGGTTGCAGATAGAAAAATAGCCATGCAGTAGAGATGTGGAAGACCCATGAAAAAATTCATAACTTAGTAGAAACATGATCTTATCATGTGATAGATAACAAGAATGGTCATAAAGTTAGATCTAGTGCAAGTGGGAGAGTTGTAATATTGGGTTCCCTAGACCCAACTTGAACAGTACTTTTGATTACCATACCAAGTATACAGTGAGTTACACATGATTTACTATTACCATTATAGTGATGATATTTATACATATACTATTTAAATGGTAATATAAATAGATTATTTTTCATATCAAAATGTTATAGTAGTTCACATGCTATATTGAGAACATCAAGACACTATGAAATTAATCTCAAACATATGTCATATAGTCTAGATTCATTATATTGACTGGACATAGTTTATGTATGACTATCAGGTGTTGGAAGATCATAATCATTGAGACTTCTTATGGTTAATTTCTCATTTAGTGGTCTCTAGTAGGTGATATAATGATGACAAACTCACAAATAGGAACACCACATGTTTTAGGTGTCATTAGATGTTCCAATCTATAGACATGTGTATCAGTATCCTAACTTGAGATCATTATCAATCTGTTCTATTTGATCACTTACTTTGATGAAAGGAAAGTCCCATAATAATTAATTCATGGTGAGGTATCTTTTTTTGGGTGTGTTATTGGTGGTATAAAATTGGTTTAATGATCAATATAGAATTTTTCACTTCTGGGTTGAGGAAGTAATATTTAGGGCCTAGTTGATCGGGATGGTAGTACCTTCATAAATCATTGGAAAAGGTAGTTAAAGGTATTTTTGTCCAATTAAATCAATAAATAATAAATTAAGAATGTATAATGACACATACGTGCATCCTAATTTATGATATGTTGTGAGATAAAAGGATTATATTACAAAGTGCATGTTCGTAGGATGGTTCTCATTGCTATGACTATTCCTTATCTCTTTAGATTCTTTGATGGGTTTCTAGAATCTTCTCTTGATCAGTGAGTAGTATTAATTACTAGTGAGATAAGGTCCTAGAGGGTCACACACAATAGAATATTTAAGATTATGTCCTATTCTCGTGAATAAGAATATTGAACATGGTGGGACCCACTACAAGGTCCAAGAGTTATCCAAGTTTTAATGATCATAGAAAAATAAACAAAATTCATTATTATTCAAGGATAAAATAATTGGTGTGAATTTATTTATTAAAATTATACACAATTTATTAAGTGAATACATAGAAAATATTATGTGAACAAATTGGATTATTTAATATTGCAGGAGTTACAAGTCAAGTTAATGACTCGAGTTTATCATGTGATATATTTATTATATATTAAAAGTTATTGATAAAATATAAATGACATTAATGATTCAGTTAGTTCATCATAATGTGAGATTTATTGTTTTATTTTGTGGATTTTGGATATACGGGGGTCGGGGAACCCTTATTGGGTATTTTTAAACATCCACTATATAAAAAAAAGAAAATATTATTCTGTGTACTATTCATTCCAATTGAATGAGAGATTATATATCCTCTTGCATCCTAGAGAGATAAATTCTCTATCTAAATCATTGATCTAAGAACACCTTAGATAGATCAAAGGGATGAGATCAAGGTGATCATCGTGAAAATGAAAGACTCATCAAAACTCCTGAAGAATACCCAAAATATGATGGTCGGTGTTCATGAGGATTCTTTGAGTGTGTGTGGATGATATAGAGGAGTTCAGATTCAGATAATTTGAAAAAAAAATCATCGATGATGAGCTATAGTCGAGAATGCTTCGATTTGAATTAGGTGATAATTTGTTTAATTTTGTGCTTTGAAATATTCACTTGAGATCCTTGGACCTCTACTGTTGCTCAAAACATTGGAGATGATATAGATTCATCACTTAGGTGAGAAATTTTTTTAATTCTATAGCCCACCAGCTTCTGCTATTCTCCCCATTAATAGCATAAAATTCATAGTCAAGTGTTAAACTATATCACTATAAAAGGGTGTGTAACTCTATTTGAGATAGTGGGAGTAGGATTGACTTAGAAATAGTCAATTTTAAAGTTGCACAAGTAGTTTTCATGGGAACAAGATTCACAAGAGCTTGTGGAAACGTAATGTTCCAAAGAAACATACTGTATAGGAATGATGAAACCAGAGTGGTGGTTTTTACATTCACCATAGTTGGTGATACATTATTCATTAAGAATAATATATCCTAAAAGTATGTATTAAATTGAAAAAATATAATGTTGATAAGAGCAATTAAAATTCAATGATGAATTTAATTTATTGAAGTGTAGGTGCTTGTTATTTTGAATACTATTGTGGGTATTAAAGTGATATTATAAATGGGTGGTATAAGTGTGGTACCAATAATGCTAGATTGGTTATACCAATCCATCATTCCTAAATCCATTATAATATTACTTTTCAAAGCTACTTTATATGGTCATTATTTTTATCATTGGATGTAAATACCACCAATCCTAGAAGGTGTCTATATGATGTATCTTGAAAGGGTTGGTGACACCATAGAATGCTAATAAGGGGTGGAATTGATAAAATATAATTTAGTATTTAAGTAAACAATAAGATCATAGAATATTCATTCAGGATAAATTTTTTCTATATGTCTACAAGGGGTTAGTGGGAGATTCACTATTTTTTAAGAAAAATATGTTTGATAAAATATGGAAAATAGTTATTGATTTTATAGTTTTTTAAGACCATAATGAAAGTATCTCTCCTAAGATTGAATTAATATATCACCCTAATTTATAGGGAACAAGATCTACTGAGGGAAATCTAACGGTTCCTTAGACCTAGTTGATAGTACATATGTTGACAAAGAATTGAAAAAATAAAAGTTAGAATAATTTGAGAGATAATTGTTACCAATATCACATGGAATAAATCTCTCCAAGAATACATGTATGAGTAATAAGAGGAGATTAGTGTGGTGAGTAAAATTACATTCGATTCAGTGACGGATTGATTACATATTTCATTCTATGTCTTAGATATGATATATTTAACATATATTTTATAAAAAAAATATCAGTTATATCCAAGAAAATTGTACAGGAAGTAATCATAACTCTCCAATTATACTTGATAATGTACAATAGATATGTACCTAGTACTTGGAGAGGAAGTGATACTAGTTTAAGAGGAAAAAATTAGTATTCTTTAGATCAACAAAATCTAATATCATAGTTGGGATAATATAATCAGAAATTATAGCTCATTCAAGCCAGTAGTGGCCATATCTAAAAATAATGAGTACATTGTGGCTTTTTATATATCTAAATAAGTAGTGTAATATACCCAACAAATTGTTTTGGTTCTTGTAATTTCACCTAGTAAGAAAAGTTTTATCATAATATAAATTATGACAATTCTACTACTAATATTAGCCAATATTTCAAGTTATGAAAGTGGAAAAATGGAATACACATAGGGATATTATCTCTTGATAAGTATAACTCAAGGAGGTGAAGTCACAAATAGAAAAATAGCCACATGAAGGATGTGTGGAAAATCCAATAACTAAATCCATAACTCAATAGAAACGTGATATTATCATGTGAGTTCTAACAAGGTTCATTAGCAAGTTAGATCTAGTGCAAGTGGGAGTGTTGTAAAATTTGGTGACCTAGAACCAACTTTATCAATACTTTTTTATTACCATACCATGTATACATTGATTTATGTATGATATATTCTTACCATAATAGTGTTGATATTTATGTGTCCATTATTTTATGGTAATTTCCTTATATTTTTTTTATATCAAAAGGTTATAGCAGTTCATAGACTATAATGAGAACCTCAAGATACTGTGACATTAATTTAATAATATCATATAGTCTAGATATATCATATTGACTAGACACTATAGTCATTTATGGTTCATAGCGCACATCAGTGACAAGGGTCCTCGGGGAAAAAGTGTATGGCCCGGTGCATAGCGTGTAGAAATATTACCTTTTGACACACAAAAATACATGTATACTTATATCAACAATAAAAAATAATAAATTATATAACATTTACATAAATATAAAATATTTATGTCAATAATTCATATTTCATACATCATAAAACTAATAGAGTCAACAATTACACACATAAAGTTTGAATGAAAACAAAGATTAAAACATACAGCATTTAAGGAGTGAGGGTTCTCTTATTATCACTATCATAATCATTATCATAGACTTCATCATCACCATATGATTCTTCCCTCACAAGTAATCTCTTGATTATATTCATCTTCTTTACTTATTTAATTCTTAATCTCCTTCTCTTTCACCTCTTATTATTATTCTTAAATAATTTCCATAGATTTATTTTTTAAATACCTATTCTGATAACTCAATGCTCTAGTAGTATGGGTCAATTCTTTTACACTAAAATCTAAATCCACATCATCCCTAGTAAAATAATCATCATAAAAAAACAAATACATCACCTGCATCATGCTCCTCAACCACAGCACTAAGCAACCACTTATTACAGTCATCAATTTTCTTCAAATAGATAGGGTCAATGGAGTATCAATAATTGAATTTATACATCAAGGCTCTATTATACTTGATAAAAACCAAGTCATTAAATTGTTCTTGAGTGATACTATTTCTATTTTTTGTGTGAAGTTGTTCAAAAACAATCCAATTTCATTAACAACCTAATAAACTGCATGTAATAATGATCACTTTTATTATAAAATGTCTCAAGTGTGGATTCGATACACCATTAGTTTCCCAACAATCAGCAGGCAGCCTCAATTTCCTATTTTTTATTACAAAATCAGTTCCAAGAGTGCCCAATGACTCTCTATATTTTATTAAATCATCATAAATATTATCAACCATTACTATATCATGTGTCAATCTTTGAATTAATTTAATCAAACCCATATTTACCACTTAATTAGCATCAATGTTAGGATGGTCATAGAATAAATCTAGGTTCAAAAAGTATCTTATAGAATACAAATTATGATGAAGTTTCACTTCCCATATCAGATCAATTATTTTAAAAATATCTTTATATTTGTGTTATTTTTTATTAAAATCATTTTCAATTTATTCCTTTTCTTGATCCATGGATTCATATATGTATCCCATAAAAGTATTTCTTTCCTCATCAACCAAATAAATCACATTAATAAGTGGACCACCTGTTTTGAGAGAATAATTTACATTGCTCTAAAAAGATGAACTTTATATTATCAAAATAACATCTTTCAATTTTCTACCCTTTTCTCATTTACCTTGATTCCATTCATCAAAAATAAAAAACAAACTCAATTTAGCTTGGTGGTTATACATGCTAGAATATGTGATCATGGAAGTGGAAAATCTAGTCTTTTCAGGTCTGAGGATCTCCCTTAATTTGGTTAATTGTCACATAAATATCAACACACTGGCATGGTTATAAACAAAAACACTAATTTTAACTACCTTTTTAAAAGTTTTAGAAATCATAGGATCTTTCCATTCTAAGATCATGTCAATTTAATGAGCAGTGCATAGGGTCCAATACAAATTTGAGTATGTTTCCTCCAATAATATCCCTATTGAAAAATAAAAAATAAAAAATTATCATATTATTAAGTAATAAATATCATTGAAAATAATAAAATTTCAAGAAAATATCAATGTAATAATTGAGAACAATGATATTTACCAAAAAAACATTATTTTAAGTGTTTTCAGAAACAACTTCTATCACATTGGATGGTCCAACCTTCTTGAAAAATTTATCCAACAAATAAAACAACTTTTTCTCACACTTTATATAAAAGTAAACATAAAATGATTCAATAAATACTAGGCCATTTGGGATATTAGATAATAAATTTATCAATGTTCTCCCCCTTCGATTTTTCCCACCATCTACCATGACTGAACATCCTTTTCTTTTCCACTCCTCTCTAAATCAATTCAAAGTATATTTTTATATACTAACTCATTTTTAAGAAAATTAAATCTTAACTAATGGAATCTTGGAGTTTTCATAACAGGTCCTCATTTTCTAACTTCCTCAACAAATGCTAAAAAACGGTCATAATTGACAGCATTGAAAGGATTTATGGCATCATACATCCACCTTGAAAACTAATTCCAAGATTGATCCCTTTTATCTTTCTTATATGCATCCATGATGGTTGTTTTTATAACATTAGACAATTTTATTTTTTGTAAAAAATTTTCTAGAATTGAAGTTAAGAATTCATCTATAGCTTCCTTTTCCTTGGTTACATGATCATTATTGCTTCTATTTTGAGAAGAACCTGGTCCTTGTTGCACATGATAGTAAATTGAAATATATTTCCTTTTCTTTCCAACAAAAAATATTTAACCTTATAGACCGTATACCACTTATTATATAAAACTAAATTCAATTGCATATATACTGGCTATATTCCTTTTCCCTTCAAATCCATTCTATCTTTATCATTTTTTATCTCCTCTCTCACATGTGGAAATCAATTTCGGAATGCAGTTGTGTTCCTATATCCATAATCTAAATTTTATTTTCATCTTGTAATACCTAACTTTGTTAGTTTTACAAAAAAATCATGTTACTGAATTTTTATCTTGAGTATCTTCTAACATGTAATATTACCAATAAGGGACTTTCAATGCCTTATACATTTTGAAATAAATCACAATTCTTGAAATATATAAAACAAACAATTAAATATTTAAAACTGTATATCTTAAAAAAATAAACAAAAAAATAAAAATAAAAACATAGCATAAAAAAAGATAAGTTTTCCTACCTTGGATAGAAGGTGTGGACAAAGGGGTAGACAGCAATAGTAACTGGAATGTAAAAAAATACAGAAAACATAAATAAAATTGAATTAAAAAAATCATTACTTATTGGGGTTTAAACAGAATATTATTCTACCCTAGATGATACTATATATTATAGTTTCAATGGTTGAGGGATCTTGGTTGGGTCACGGTGGTCGAGGGAGCTCGGATAGGTCATGGTTTACTAGGTCATAGCAGTTAAGGGATCTTGGCTGGATCACACTACTCGACATAGTCCAACAAGAGCTGGATCATAGCTATTATGGTAAGAGGAGAGTGTTGTGTAGTGGGTTGGATCATAGTTTGACCTCAAAATATGTATTTTTAATTTGGGGTATGAGTTCATAGGTTTAAAAATGAAAAACAAAAACAAAATAAAAAATTTTGGAGCAGTGGTGTGTGCCACTACATGAAATTTTAGATGAGTCGTGGTGAAGCCATGGCATGGTGCACTGATACCTAGAATGCGGAATTTTTAAATGGCACACCATGGAAATTTCCATTAATAACTATGTCAAACACAAATTATGTTTGACTATTATGTGTTAGGATCTCATAAACATTAAGACTTATTCTCATAAAACTCTCACTTAGTGATCTCGAGTAGATGAGATCATGAGGACTGACATGTCAATGGGAACACCACATGTTTCGGGTCACATTAATTGTTCCTATCTATGAAGACATGTAATGGAATCTAGAATTGATATTATTATCAATGTGTATTATTTGATCACATACCTTGATGTGAGGAAAAAACTATTCCATTGAAGTTGTAGCGAGGTAGCTTGCATTGGGTGTTTCATTGGTGGTATGGCATTGACTGAATAATCGAGATAGAATTATTTTCTTTTGAAAGGAAGAGATATCTCGAGCCTAATTGATTAGTATGGTAGTACCTTTATTAAATCCATGTCCATTGTATAATAATGTAAGTATATTCAGTAAGTTCAATGAATAATAAATCAAGGAAGAATTATGACACAAAGTGTGTGTCTTTCTTTATGAGATATCTCAAGACAAATAGATTATATAACACAGTGTGTATTCATAGGTAGGTTTTCATTGCTACGACTACTCCTAATATATTTATGGGGATTTATGGGTTGCTAAACTTCACTTATGGTCTGTGAATAGTATTCACTACTATCGAGATAAGGTCCTAGAGGGTCACACACTTAGCATATTCAAAATTATATCCTATTATGATGAATAGAAGTTTAAGGACATAGTGATCCCCACCACAGGGTCTGGGAGATGACCAAGATTATATTATTGCCAATGAATAAATAAATTAATATTATTCAAGTTCAGAATAATTAGTATTGAATTTATTATTTAAATGTATCTAAAATTATTAAAGTAAATACATAGAAAAATATTATATGAATGAATATTTTTTTAATATTCAAGGTTCATTTAATATTTTCGGGAATGTTGAGTTGAGTTTATATATCACTTTTATCACATAATATATTTATTATATTATAATTAAGTGATAAAAATATAAATGATATTTATGACTCTGTAAAGCAGTTATAATATGCTGTTTATAGTGAGTAATAAATATTCAGGGGTTGGGGACCCCTTCAGTATAGTTTTACTAACTCACTATACAAATGAGGAGAGGATCCCATGTGTTGTACTATTAATCACACATTGGATAAGAGCTCCCATATCCCCTCCTAAATCATAGAGAGAGGAACACATGATCTAGACCTTTGATCAAAGTTCAGCTTCACAGATCAATGTTCTGATGCAGTGGTGATCATCAGGACATAGAAGGCATCATCGGATCTCTATTCTAGCACTTGGAATTTGATTACTATAGAATTTTGAAGTATTTGTGAATTATATAGAGGGGTTCTACTTTAAATCCTTAAATAATTGATCATCAAAGACGAGTAAATTTTGAGTATGAATTCAGATCTAATGTGGTATTATTTTTTTATCTTCTTAAAATTCATTATGTGGTCTCCTCAAGCTTTAATAGGGGTTGCACTTTTCTAGTGATGATGTAGTTACGTAAATCGCAGGTGAAAATATTAATATCTTCAGACCATCTTCTTCTATTGTGAACCCTATTACCTTCACAAAAAAACTTCCAAGAAGACCACATTCCCAAATTCAATAGTTTATAATGCCAACCACATCTGAACATTTGATGAATGAATCTAGAGCCAAATTTTTCACTTCACTTTCTAATAAATTTGTAGTTCACCTCCTTTCAAATGATTTTTCCACTTTAGTTATAATTTTATAGGATTTATGTTTTTTTAGTGAAATAGTATATTTCAACATTTATAATACATATTATCTTTTTTATCTTATTTATTGTTTTATCTTTTATCTCTTTTTTTGTGTTCTTCCACCATACATTTCACTATTATGTTTTTGATAAGGATCATGAGTAACTAACCCGATAAATATTTTTAGGGATAAATCTAGTTCTAAACCCAAGTCTTTGTGATTCATTCTTAATTTTTCTTATTCTCTTAGATTTAGGAATATTGGGGTCATGAATATTTCTTCATGCCATTGAAAGTTTCATTCATCAGAAGTTCATAAATTAGAAGTTTTCTCATAAAACTTTCATTCACTTGTAGTTCACATTGACCTTATTAGAATAGAATTAGTAATAACCTTCAACATGTGGGTTATAACACCAAAATTTCATTACTTTCGGTTGAAGTTGTATAGATTTCTCTTTAGGCATGATGAATAGTGTAATAACAAGGATGCTTGAGTTGGTTGAAGCCTCTGTAACATCTCATATTTTTCAATTAATTGTTTTTAGAAATTATATTGAATTATTTTGAGACCAGAAACTATGATGGCATGTGATTCCAAGTCTTTGTGTTCCCAAAACAATTGTTTGAAAAATATTAATCTTTTAATAGTACGCGTGTGTGGTTTTCTTAAAAAGGAGGAATAACTCTTTAATGGGTGTCTGAATCAAAAATTTGAGGGAACTTTTGAGCTTAGAGCAGTGTATTTACCTAGGAATTATATAAATTTTATTGTTATGGGTCATCTATATAAAAAGTCATGGAAGGTAAAACTATAAAAAATTATTTTTATAAAAAAAATTGACATAGAAACTTTTATTTTTATTAATACTTTTCCAGGAATTCAAGGTTATCACCAAATCCCTATAATTAATATGATACATAGAGAAATAAATATCTAGAAAAAAATGGTGATGTATTGTGTGTCTATGATCGACGCACATCCAATTCAAAGGAACCTCACCAACGACAATAACACAACGATCATCCTTTATCAGCAACTGGTCCAAATCGAGGTAGGATGGTTGTTTATTTGCGATTTTTCTCCATTCTTGATTTCAATGATATAACATTGGATAAATATATTCATGGATTGAACCACATTTTTCATGGAAATAAATAACAAGAAAAATCAAAAATAAACAACTTCCCTTCCTCGATTCAGATCAATTGTAGACGAAGGATGATCATTGTGTCGTTGTCGTTAGTGAGGTTCCTTCGAATCGGTTGTTCATCAATTGTCGATCCATGATCCATCACCATTTTTTTTGAGATATTTATTTCTACACATCTAAGAGAAATTCAAAGTTTATGGTGATAACATTGAATTCCTGAAAAATTCTTAATAAAAAGAAACGTCACTGTGTCAAAAATATTTTTTTTCAAATATTTTATTTATAGTTTTGTCCTCCATGAATTTTTCTACAGACGAATCACACTGACAAAAATTATGTTGCACCTAGGGTAAATCCATTTATTTAAGCTCAATGGTGAAATTATATTTCTGATTTGGGCACCCATTTAATAAGTATTCCACTTTTTTAGGAAAATCGCGCATGCGTTCTATTAAAAGTTTAATATTTTTCAAACAATTTATTTGGGAACATCGGGCCTTAGAATAATAGGTCGTCTTAGAATTTGGTCTCGAAATAATTACATATAATTTATATAAATAATACATAAGAAAACAAGAGATGTTACATTCTCCCCAACTTGTGGATTTATGTCCCCAAAATCCAAAAAAAATGGCTACTCAAACAATTGTAGATACTGAGCAAGAATCTAAGCCTCCCGCTCCCAGGTTCTCTCTTGGAGATTCTCATTCTTCCACCAGACACACAAAAAAGTAATTTACCACCCACAAAGTGTAACACCCCATGTAAATAAAGAGTATTACATTTTCATATTTACCTATATTTGTGAATAAAATGTTAATATTAATTTAAAGGGAACGCTATGCTCGATGGTGTGCCCAATACGCAACAACGACTTTCCTGGAAATCTTGCGTTGCACTCTAATAATAAAATAATATTATTTTAAATGGTAGTTAGCGCCTAGCCGTTGTAATTGAGGGAATGAAAAGAACTAACTAAAAAGTTATTATATATGTTTGTCAAATATTTTTACTTTTATCCAATAAATGTTATAGGCTTAAAATGCGAACGAATCCAATTTTAAGCGTAAATATTCTAATATTCTTTAAAAGGTCGATTAACCGCATTTTGATGGCAAACCCTTTTTAAATCCACTTTTTGACAATTTTATATCTTATATTGGACCAAATAAAATCCTTCTTTATAATCAGGACATCAAAAGTTACTTTGTGTAAATATTTGTTATTTTTCTGATAAAGACCATTTTTAGTGAAAATGTTGTATTTTAATTCAAAACCTCCTTTTAATATGATTTATTTATATGGATAGATTATATTTTTAATTGGTATTGAAGTGTATTTAGAATATATTTTTACTATTTAATCCAATGGTGGTCATTGGAATTAATTTCACTTTGAAATTGGACTTAAACTAGTGTCAATCTTTTGATATATTTTGTTTCTTAAAAACACGCTATTTGTTTTGACAACGGGAATTAACTATTAAATTTATTAATTCAACTTATATGTTTTTAATTTGGTAAAATAGACATATTTTTTGAATTCGTAATATCAAATATATCTTAGGGTGAATTTTTGGTATTTTTCTGAAAAACTTCAATTTTTTGATGAATAGTGAAACCACTAAGTGGTAGTTAAAAACTGATTTTTCATTTAAATTAAATTTTACCACCTCTGTGATTTGAGTTTAAAAAATCTTACATACATGGTTCTCATTAGGATGTAAAATGCGGTTCAATGGGATGAAAATAATTTTTGGTGAATAGTAACTTTTAAGTTTTATTAATTGCGATTAAAGGTAATTAGTATAATTTAAGGTAAAGATAATGTTATAATAATATGAAATGACCTTTACACATGTCCTACCCTTATTGGATTAGTAATTTCCGACCAAGAAAATCCATGGGTCAACTTGGGGACCCCATGGAGCCACTTGGGTAAGAAAATGACATTAATAACTTTTTATTTAAAGCTAAAATAAAAATGTCACAAACATGTATTGTTTTACTAAAATAATTTTTACATGGGGTTATACAAGTAATATTTTTGACTATAAATATTAATTATAAATAAAAAAATATTTACTACATCATAGTATTTTTTTTATAATTTTTAGACATTAAATTAATTTATTTATTTATGACACCATGATGATGCAGTGATTACCTCATTAATGAACGATTTAAATAAAATGAGAAGATAAGGTAAAATCTAAGACTTACACTTGTCAAAAACCTATTTTATGGGTGGATTTCGAACCCTTATCACCTTATCCTTGAAATATATAATTGTGGGACCTTTAATATCCGAAAATAATTTTATAATAAATTAACTTTTCAAGACTTTCCAAGAGTGCCCCTCCTCCCTCTTATAAAAGGCCCCCACCTCTACCCCCTTACCCACACCTCTCAAGTCTTTAGCTCGACCAAACTCTGATCATTTTATCTCTCCACATCCATATCTTCATCCTAGAAGCCTTACCTTAGGCAGGAAGCTCTTCAAGAAACCCTTTTGGTTCAAACCAAGAGGAGTTACCCGATTTAAAGGCAATGTTCTCTCTTATGGTCTTTTGTTTTATTTTTCTTCTCCAACCACCTAAACTCTTTTTATTCCTTTATTTTGTAACTACACCAGTATCTTCAATATACTAGGATGTTTTTATGAGAAGTATTCGAGCTAAACTTACACACACCTCCATCTAATGGTTAAAGAACATATTGTTTCTGTGGATGGTGAATTACTGCCTCACGAAATTATGATTGTTCTATCTTCTCCTACCACCTCTCATGGTGGCCATTATGATGGAAATATATTTATTTATGATATATATTATATTTATTTACTCTCTATGCTTCTTTATTTTACATTTAAAACATACCTTTATGCTTTTCATGTTGTGAAAATGCGATAATTTCATTTGAGGAAGTGTGGACTACTGCCCCCTCAAGTGATGTGACTCGTTCATGCAATACATGGAATGTATAAAGAATGAAATTAATGAACTTATGTGGACTATATAACATATATATTATACTGGAATTATAATATATATATATATATATATATATCTCATTTATTTTTAATTCCATGAAATACAAAATAGAAATGAAAGTAGCGTTCATGTGTACGTACGGCTTACCGTCTCCATGAACGGTGCATTTAATTTATTACCTTTAAATGTTATGTAATATTATAAATGCAAGTTTATACTGGATATATATGATATATATGATATCTACATCATGAATATAATTCTGGATATAATGGATATTTTACCACATGAACAACTTGTAATTATAAGATGTTTTTTTTTACTCAAGTACCAATGATCGACAAAACGACCGTTATAAACTTAAATAATTACATAATGTTCATAACATGGTAATAAGTGATATAAAAGGAATAATGAAATTGAAAAAGGTTCTTAATCAAGTAGAAATTAACTCTAGTTTATTATTTAGGAATATAAAGAAACGAACAAGACAAGTCGGACTTGAGATAAGGGATCCTACCTCTCTCTTTCTTTTTAAGTACTCTCTTTTGTGTCATTTCTTTTAAGCTCATCTTTATTATGTTTAGAGATGTTATTTTATTTTCCTCATTCTTTAATTTTTATGTCCATATTATGAGAGACCCTATTTGATCTCATAAATCCATTTTTGGAAGCTTTAAGTGGCGTCGTTAGGCTGCCGAGTTTTCGTAAGGGATTTTTCATCTCACTTTTAATCCCGTGATATTTATGCTAAATTTGTCACCATTTACTTTGAGTGGTGTATATACTTCCCATTATTCTACTATTTGTGTAATATAATTTCATTTATGGGTATTTACAACTTCATTGTAGGACCCTTATTTCATGGGGCGTACGTTTCGAAAGTTACCCAAATCGGAAAGGGGACCTTTCACCCTCCTCTTTTTAAAAGACTTATTTTTGTTAGGTATTTTAATTTACATCTTATTATGTTGGGATATGTTCTTATATATCCTTATTGCTTTAAATGATATGTCCAAGTTATGAGATACCCTTTTAATCTCTCATCAACTCATTTTCTGAATTTTAAAGTGACGTCGTTAGGATGTCGAATTTCTATAAGGGAAATTCTTAACCCAATTTCAATTCTTTGGGTTAAACCTATACTTCTTGATTATGTCATACTATGAATATGTGTGGATGACCTATTATTGTTTTACACTTAATATCCTCTTATATATGGGTGTATTTATATTTTTCACACATAATTATGTAATTGATTTATCTTTAATCTAAGGATAACGACTTTGTAAGGGACTTCGTCTCAGTCTCCTTTCATTGAGGAATATTTTTTTTATAAACAACTTTCTTTTATACGGTGTATAAACCCCTTTTAATTTTACTTTTATTCAAAAGGAATCTTTTTTATATGAAGCGTTTTACTAAATGACAAAAAGTATGTTTCTTTTTAACGTGCGCGGTGACAACGACCTTTTTGCCGCCATGAGTATTATTTGATCTTTGTCTTCCTCAACAAGTCGTGATGTTTTTTAAAGTAAATAAATACCATATACTCTTTTATGTATTTTTGTATTGAAAATGGTTTTGATAATGGATTTTTTATGTCAATATATTTAAGTGATAGATTGTGCTTGAAATGTGGAAATGTTTTCTTTCCTTTATAATTGTTTTATGTGTTATGATTTTATAATGGTACTTGGACATTTGACGGGTGGTTACGTGATAAACCATATGACGGGTGGTGTCGTGAATACCAGGACTGTTGGTTACATTATAACCTCCAATGAATTGGATATAGAAGTCGTCCGTATGGCTCTTCCATGTAGTGATATGTGTGGAAGTCGATAGTATGGTTATTCCATTTAAGTATGTTTATGTCCCAAGTTACCCTTATATGTTATGTGTTCTTTATTTGTTTTTTATGGTAATCTTTTGGTTACAAAGGGTAAGTAGTGATCTTTTATTTAGTGAAGAGTATTTACTACTTTATAAAGGTGAAAATTATTACTTTGATAAAGTATTCATGGTTTACTTGTTGTTTTGGAAAAACTAACAGTTTTCCTTCTTTATGTATCCTTTACTGGGATTTTTTATGCTCATCCCAAGTTTTTGAAATTTTTTCCACAGAACTTAAAGATGAATAGGGTCATGGATGGGATCAAGGAAAGACATGCTATCTAAAACATGGAACTATACATGTTTCTTTTTAAGAGTTTTTATTTTATGGAAACTTAGTAGAAGTGTCTACTTTGTAATCTTTTGAGATGTAATAGTTATTTCCTAATTCTCTAAAACTCTAAACCTGAAAATATCCTCTATGTGAATTAATCATTTAATTCATGATTATGTAATGTTTAAAGGCTAGGTCCTTATAGTTGGTATCAAAGGTCGTTTTAGATAACTTTAGAGGTTAGGGTATTCTTTAAGCATAAGTGACATTACCATAATGGCTAGGATTTCAGAAAGAGTCATTGTTTTTAGATAAATTGAATGAGTAAGTATATCTTAGTGTTTATATTCCTCATTAGTACATGATGATTATTTTGATATACTCACACTGGAATTTTTGGTTTTAGTAAATGGATGGATCTAGCGGGCACCAAAGTGACAATGGGGTTGAAGGAAACTGTGGTGGTTCTCTGATTAAGAGATAGGATGAAATGGGGGATTCAATGATAAATCTCATGGTTATTCTAAACCAACTATCAGAAGGCATGATTAACCCCTTGAACCTTGGTGATTTCTCTAATGCATCATGTATGAGATGACCAACTCGATGTGGAAGTTCATGTAATAATTATAAAGGTAACCATTAGGGTTTATATGATCCTTAATTTTGAGGTAATTATGGGTTACTATATGTTATGATGGAAGATGAAAGGCATGAGATAAACTTGAGGTTAAATTATGTTATGGTTATTTTTGATGATTTTATCTCTTTTTGGGGAATGTTTTCAGAATTATATAGTTTTGGAAAAAGGACAACACGCAGACCGTGTGGCAACCCATCACATCGAACAAAGCTGTGGGAATCGAACTCACAACCAAAGTGCGACTGGTATTTATTGCCTACCACTGGACTGCGTGAAGTCCCTGGTTAGTATGACAATTTTTTTTAGTTAGATGATCTTATGAATCAGGAATAAGTTTATTTTAGGTTATCTATGGAAATTATTTTCCTATCATGAAGGATATGTGATTAGGTTAGTTACTTTTCAGTATGAGACTTTAAGAGTAACAGATGTTATTTGGAGATAAATGTTAATTTGTACCTTGGAAGACTCTGTGATTAAATCGTTCAAATATTTGGGTTTCAGTCTTAGTTTGGTTTACTTTGAATAATTTTATGGAAAAATTGTTTATCGAATGGTCTTCATTGAACTTTGGGTTTTGTTGGACAAATTTTGGAGATTAAGAATAGATTTTCTTTTTTATAAAGGAATATCCTTTTGTGGATTATCTGATCTTGTTCTAAAAATTTTGGTTTTGGTTAAGGTCTAAATACATGGGAAATATATAGTTCTCTATTTTGGATTAGGTGATTCTCTATAAGTTGATTATAGCGCTCTTAATGTGAACAAGTCATCCTAAATACTCGTCTTTTGGAGGAGAAAATGATTTTGTGTAAGAAATATAGTAAGAGATGAAAGTCTAAACTACAAGAAAGTATGTTTCCTTGTGATTTAGTTAAGATCATAAATAAATTACTCAATGAAAAGTAACTTAAAACAAAAAAAAATTCTGTTAATTTTTCCTACAGGGGAATCAAATATCGTTTAAACCATCATAAGTTTTTGATTTTCTAGTGGTTAACTTTCTCCTAAACATGTTTTCTATCACTCTCCATCAGAACATGACCCATTGTTTTTTCTTCCATATCCATATTTTCCTACATGGAATCCTAGTACCTTTGTCTCGGGTGACCTTGGTACTTTTCTTTCTTTATTTTAAAGTGATAATTTAATTTACTCCTTTTTCGATGTGGGGATTTCAGTGAAGTTTCCAAGCCCAATTTTAAAATTAAGAGGATGTAATTCCCAAAAGGGGGGAAGGATGTAACACCCCAGGTAAATAAATAGTATTACATTTTCATATTTATCCATATTTGTGAATAAAATGTTAATATTAATTTAAAGGGAATGTTATGCTTGATGGTGTCCCCAATACGCAACAATGAGTTTCTTGGAAATCTTACATTGCACTCTAATAATAATAAAATATTATTTTAAATGGTAGTTAACGCCTAGCCATTGTAATAGAGGGAATGAACATAACTAACTCAAAATGATTATATATGGTTGTCAAATATTTTTACTTTTATCCAATAAATGTTAGAGGCTTAAAATTCGAAAGAATCCAATTTTAAGCGTAAATATTCTAATGTTCTTTAAAAGGTTGATTAACCGCATTTTGATATAAAACCCTTTTTAAATCCACTTTTTGACAATTTTTTATGTTATATTGGACCAAATAAAATCCTTATTTAGAATCAGGACATCAAAATTTACTTTGTGTAAAGTTTTGTTATTTTTCTGATAAAGATCATTTTTTGTGAAAATGTTATATTTTAATTCAAAACATCCTTTTAATATGATTTATTTATATGGATATATTATATTTTTAATTGGGATTAAAGTTTATTTAGAATATATTTTTACCATTTAATCCAATGGTGGTCATTGTAATTAATTTCACATTGAAATTGGACTTAAACTAGTGTCAATCTTTTGATATATTTTGTTTCTTAAAAACACGCTATTTTTTTGACAATGGGAATTAATTAATAAATTTATTAATGCAAATTATATGTTTTTAATTTTCTAAAATATAAATATTTTTTGAATTTGTAATATCAAATATATCTTATGGTTAATTTTTGGTATTTTTATGAAAAACTTCAATTTTTTGATGAATAGTGAAACCACTAAGTGGTAGTTAAAAAACTGATTTTTCGTTTAAATGAAATTTTACCACCTCTGTAATTTTAATTTCAAAAATCTGACATACATGGTTTTCATTAGGATATAAAATTTGGTTCAATGGGATAAAAATAATTTTTGGTGAATAGTAACTTTTAAGTTTTATTAATCGCGATTAAAGGTAATTAGAGTAATTTAAGGTAAAGATAATGTTATAATAATATGAAATGACCTTGACACATGTACTACCCTTATTTGATGAGTCATGGCCGACCAATACAATACATGGGTCAACTTGGGGACCCCATGGAGGCACTTGGGTAAGAAAATGATATTAATAACTTTTTATTTAAAGTTAAAATAAAAATGTCACAAACATGTATTGTTTTACTAAAACAATTTTTACATGGGGTTATACAAGTCATAATTTTAACTATAAATATTCATTGGAAAGATAAAAATATTTACTACATCATAGTATCTTTTTTATAATTTTTAGACATTAAATAAATTAATTTATTTTTGACACCATGATGATGCAGTGATTACCTCATTAATGAACGATTTAAATAAAATGAGAAGATAAGGTAAAATCTAAGACTTAAACTTGTCAAAAACCTATTTTATGGGTGTATTTAGAACCCTTATCACCTTATCCTCGAAATATATAATTTTGGGACCTTTAATATCCGAAAATCATTTTATAATAAAGTAAATTTTACAGACTTTCCAAGAGCGCCCCTCCTCCCTCTTATAAAAGGCCCCCACCTATACCCACTTACCCACAACTCTCAAGCCTTTGGATCGACCAAACTCTACACATTTTATCTCTTCACATCTCTCTATTATTCCTAGAATCCTTACCTTAGGTAGGAAGCTCTTCAAGAAACCCTTTTGGCTCAAACTAAGAGGAGTTACCCGATTTAAAGGTAATGTTCTCTCTTATGTTCTTTTGTTTTATTTTTCTTCTCCAATCCCCTAAACTATTTTTATTCCTTTATTTTGTAACTAATCCAGTATATTCAATATACTAGGATGTTTTTATGAGAAGTATTTGAGCTAAACTTACACACACTTCCGTCTAATGGTTAAAGAACATACTGTTTCTGTGGATGGTGAATTATTGTCTCACGAAACGATGATTGTTCTATATTCTCCTACCACCACTCATGGTGGACATTATGATGGAACTATATTTATTTATTATATTTATTATATTTATTTCCTCTCTATGATTCTGTATTTTATATTTAAAACACACCTTTATTCTTTTCATGTTGTGAAAATGCGATAATTTCATTTGAGGAAGTGTGGACTATCGCCCCCTCAAGTGATGTGACTCATTCATGCAATACATGGAATGTATAAATAATAAAATTAATGAACTTATGTGAAATATATAACATATATATTATACTTTAATTATAATATATATATCTCTGATTTATTTTTAATTCCATTAAATATGAAATATAAATGAAAGTAGTGTTCAAGCATATGTACGGCTTACCGTCTCCATGAACGGTGCATTTCATTTCTTACCTTTAAATGTTATGTAATATTATAAATTCAAGTATATAATGGATATATATGATATATATGATATCTACATCATGAATATAATTCTATATATAATTTATTTTTTACCACATGAACAACTTGTAATTATAAGAAGTTTATTTTTTGACTCAAGTACCAATGATCGACAAAACGACCATTACAACTTAAAAAATTACATAATGTTCATAACATGGTAATAAGTGATATAAAAGGAATAATGAAATTGAAAAATGTTCTTAATCAATTATAAATTAACTCTAGTTTATTATTCAGGAATATAAAGAAACGAACAAGACAAGTTGGACTTGAGGTAAGGGATCCTACCTCTCTCTTTCTTTTTAAGTACTCTCTTTTATGTCATTTCTTTTAAGCTCGTCCTTATTATGTTTGGGGATGTTCTTTTATATTCCTCATTCTGTAATTTTTATGTCCATATTATGAGATACCCTATTGGATCTCATAAATCCATTTTTGGAAGTTTTAAGTGGCGTCGTTAGGCTGTCGAGTTTTCGTAAGGGATTTTTCATCTCACTTTTATTCTCGTTAGATTTATTCTACATTTGCCACCATTTCCTTTTAGTGGTGTATTTACTGCACATTATTCTAATATCTGTGTAATATACTTTCATTTATAGGTATTTACAACTTCATTGTATGACCCTTATTTCATGGGGTGTACGTTTTGAAAGTTACCCAAATCGGTAAGGGGACCTTTCACCCTCATCTTTTTAAAAGACTTATTTTTGTTAGGTCTTTTAATTTACATCTTATTATGTTGGGATATGTTCTTATATATCCTTTTTCTGTAAATGATATGTCCAAGTGATGAGATACCCTTTTTATCTCTCATCTACTCATTTTCTGAATTTTAAAGTGACGCCGTTAGGATGTCGAATTTCTGTAAGGGAACTTCTTAACCCAATTTCAATTATTTGGGTTAAACCTATACTTCTTGATTATGTCATACTATGAATATGTGTGGATGACCTATGATTGGTTTACACTTAATATCCTCTTATATTGGGTTTATTTATATTTTTCACACATAATTGTGTAATTGATTTATACTTAATCTAAGGATAACAACTTTGTAAGAGAATTCATCTCAGTCTCCTTTCATTGAGGAATATTTTGTTTTATACACAACTTTATTTTATACGATGTATAAACCCCTTTTAATTTTAATTTTATTCAAAAGGAATCTTTTTTATATGAATCATTTTACTAAATGAAAAAAAGTATGTTTCTTTTTGACATACGCGGTGACAATGACCTTTCCGTAGTCGCGAGTATTATTTGATCTTTGGCTTCCTCAACAAGCCGTAATGTTTTTAAAAGTAAATAAATGTCATATACTCTTTTATGTATTTTGGTATTGAAAATGGTTTTGATAATGGATTTTCTATGTCAATATATTTAAGTGATCTATTTTTCTTGAAATGTGGAAATGTTTTCTTTCCTTTATAATTGTTTTATGTGTTATGATTTTATAATGGTACTTAGAAATTTGATGTGTGGTTATTTGATAAACCATATGACGGGTGGTGTCGTGAATACCAGAATGGGTGGTTACGTTATAACCTCCAATGCATTGGGTATGGAATTCGGCATTATGGTTATTCCATGTAGTGATATGTGTTGAAGTCGACTGTATGGTTATTCCATTTAAGTATGTTTATGTCCCAAGTTACCTTTATATGTTATGTGTTATTTATTTGTGTTTTATAGTAATATTTTGGTTACAAAGGGTAAGTAGTGATCTTTTATTTAGTGAAGATTATTTACTACTTCATAAAGGTGAAAATTATTACTTTGATAAAGTATTCATTGTTTACTTGTTGTTTTGAAAAAACTAACAGTTTTCCTTCTTTGTGTATCCTTTACTGGGATTTTTATGCTCATCCCAAGTTTTTGAAATGTTTTACACGGGACATAAAGATGAATAGGGTCACGGATGGGATCAAGGAAAGACATGCTATCTAAAACATGGAACTATACATGTTTCTTTTTAAGAGTTTTTATTTTATGGAAACTTTGTATAAGTGTCTACTTTGTAATCTTTTGAGATGTAATAGTTATGTCCTAATTATCTAAAATTCTAAAACTGAAAAGATCCTCTATGTGAATTAATCATTTAATTCATGATTATGTAATGTTTAGAGGCTGGTTCCTTATACAAAGGATCCTCTCCTGTTGATCCTCAATATCTACTAGGTACTCTACAATAGTCACTCCATCATTGATATCCATCTCACCCCAGTTGATGACATGCAATGGGTCATGAACGTACCTCCTCAGTTGAAACATGTGGAAGACATCATGTACCCAATCTAACTGTGGTGGAAGAGACAAGTGTTACGCCACCTTCCCAACTCTACACAGTATTTAGAAAGGGTCAATGAACCTCAGAGATAGCTTGTCACACTATCCAAATCTTTATAATCCACATCAAGGTGAGACCTGAAGGAACATGTAGTCTCCTTCCTCGAACTCCAAATTCCTTCATCACCTATCATCATAAGAATTATGATGGCTATATGCAGTCTTCATCTACTCTTGGATGATCTACACCTTCTCTGTTGTAGCTCACACCAACTCTGGGCCCATGAGTGCTGACTCTCCTAGGTGAGTCCAGTAAATTGGTGACCTGGATGGTCACCCATACGAGGCCTAGAATAGTGTCATACCAGTGGTGGAGTGATATCTATTATTGTATGCAAACTACACTAGTGTTACGTGATCCTCCCAACTACGACTGAATTCCAACATGCAAGCTCGCAGCATGTCCTCCATAACTTGAATGGTCCGCTCAGTCTGGTCTTCCTTATGTGGGTGAAACGTTGAGATCAAGTGTACCTAGGTCTCAAACACCTCCTGCAATCCCTTTCACAACCATAATGTGAAGTGAGCATCACGATCTGAAAATATCATCAATGGAACTCCATGGAGTTGAACTATCTCTTGTATATAGAGGTGCCCCAATATATCTACTAAACTCTCCTCTAGGATAGCCAATAAGTGGGATGACTTGGTGAGTTGGTAAACGATCACCCATATAGAATCATGTCCCATAGACATACATGGTAAACCCATCATGAATTCCATTGATATACTATCCCACTTCAATTTCAGCACCTCAAGGGGTTGACCTGAACCCATTGGAACCTGGTGCTCAGCCTTCACTTTCTAACAAGTGAGGCATCAAGAGACAAACTCCGCAAATCCCTTATTCATCCCTAGCCACAAAAAGTGACATCATAGGTCCTAATACATCTTTTCTACACCTGGATGTACCACCAAAGGGGATTTATTGAAATCCCTCAAAACCTCCTCCCATAATTCCACTGGTACAAATGTGCATCCTCTGAAAAGAAAAATTTTCTCCCCACATTTAAAATATTTATCAGGATCATGCCCCATGTAAAAATGAGTATGTAGGGTCTTACAATCGGTATCCCCAGGTTGTGCTTCTCTGACTCACTGTAAGAGTGTAGGGGTTACAACCATCAACTGGATATAAGATACTCCATCTACATCTATAAAGGATAAATACAACAAGGTTGACTACTTTGATGCCTCATTCAGCAACTGCAAGCTAGATCTCCTACTGAGAGAATTTTCCACTATGTACCCCTTATCAAGAGTATAGAATATCTCAAATTCATAGTCCTGGATGAACACTAGTTATCACATCTATCTCAAATGGAAAAAACATAGGAAATCACTAATTTCCCCTACATCAGGACATAATCAAGACCAGTATTTGATGCATCACAGAACACCACATAGTCAATGACTTACTCTAGTAACTTCAGGATGGGAGCGCTCAACAACCTTAGCTTCTAAAATCACTGTTGGCACTTCTCTATCCACATAAAAGGCTTCCCCTTTCATATAAAAGTTGTTAAGGGTGATTCTACTCTATAGAATTCAGGAACAAACCTCTGATAGTACCCCACCAATATAATGAAACTTTATACCTCAGTAACACTCTTGGGTGGCTCCCAATAAAACACAGAATCTACCTTCACTAGATCCACTGCAACTCCATCCTATGAGATGATGTGTCATACAAAATGGACCACTCAAATCTAGAACTGACACTTTGAGATCTTCCTGTAGAGTTGGTGCTCTTGGAGTGTATCTAGGACCATCCTCAAGTGTATCACATGCTCCTCCTTGGATGTCGAGTACACTAGGATTCCATCGATGAAGATCACCACGAACCAGTCTAAGTAAGGCTAAAAGATCTGGTTCATGATTCCCATGAATTATACTAGGAAATTTTTCACACCAAACAACATCACTAAGTACTCATAGTGACCATAATAACATCTTAATGTTGTCTTTGGTATATCCTTATCTCATACTTGAAACTGGTGATAGCCTGATCTCAAGTCAATCTTTGAGAACCATTGCACCCCTTTTAACTGATCAAAGAGGTTGGAAATCCTTGGTAGTGGATAATTGTTCTTCAAGGTCACCTAGTTCAAGTGCTGATAATCCACACATAACCTCAATCTCCCATATGCCTTCTTAGAAAAAAAACTGGGGACGCCCAAGGTGAAACACAAGGTCACATTAAGCCCTTCCTCTATAAGTCTTACAACTACACCATCATCTCATGGATCTCTGTGGGAGCCATCTGATATGTAGGTGAATATATTAGAGTTATCTCGAGGTGTAGATCAATATATAAGTACATATCTATGTGGGGAGGTAAATCGGTAATATCTTCAGGAAAGACGTCCTCATACTCTATCACCACTGTAGGAAACTGAGGACTCATATCATCAACCACATTGAGGTTGAGGCTAGACAACTGATGTATAATTGGCTGCAACCTCTTATGATTTAGTCCATTCTGCATTTCATGTGTTTCTTTTTCACTAATAAAGGAACCCCTAGTTCCATCACTATATACACACTACACTTTATGCCTAAAATAGTCAATTTGATCATGAACTATGGATAAACAATTCATACCAAGAATGACATCATAAGTCACCAACACCGCTTCCAAGAAATCCCAACTAAAACTATCACCTCCAAGATTCAAGTCACACTATTGGAACTAGTGTTTGACTATTTAAACTCCTCCCGTATAAGTCTCTAAGAATAAGGTTCAAGTCAATGGTTCAATCGGAATCTTCAATTCCCGAAAAAGGTTTGTATAAATAAAGGAGTGACTATCACCTGTGTCTATCAAAACTACAGCTAAGGTGAAAAGACATATATCAAACCTTGAATCATCATTGAAGTGTCGGGTCCATAATACTACATTACCTATAACTGGCCTCATCCCTATCCGCCAACACCCTGATCCTGGTGTGTACCACTTGGGGGTGGTGGTGGTAATAGGTCAAACCTATGACCACCTCCTACTACCATGCCTGCTCCTCTGCCACTTCTACAACCCTTCAACCCGCCTTCTCCTATATCTTCCTCTTCCTCAGTGGTCCCTCGACCATCCCCTGATTAGTTGTATGACGGGTTGGGAAATCTCATTCTAGATGTCCCAGACTGTTGCATGTGTAACATTGTCTATCTCTAGTCTAATTTAAGCCACCCTAGGATCCCTAAACTACTGATACTAAGTCATAGGATCATCCCCTAAATCACCTTACCCTATAATATCCCTACTACTACCATCAGATTCCTACTTTGAGGTCTAAAATACCTGGTGCCCACTGATAGCTCTCACTTCTAGTGTCTGCTCCTCTAGAAAACTCTTCACTAGCATGGCTCACTCAAGTACCCTAGTATAATTTGGAATTCTAAGGGATACCATCAATGCCCTAATGTCCTGAAATAGTCCTTTATTGAAGTTATGAGCCCTAAAGAACTAGTCTCTCACCATGTCTATGAAGTAGTGTCAAAGATTAGTAAACCTTTTTGAGTACTCTACCATGGTCATAATACCCTTCTATAGATGAAGCAGCTCCTAAATTTTTACCGATCAAAATGTGGCCAGATATAACTTTGACCTGAAGATACACTCGAATTTTTTCAAGGAGAGAGTTGTATCATCATGTTTCTGAATCACCATGATTCACTGTCGTTCCGCTAAGCCCTGAAGAAGACTCACAGTGAGGACTTCCATCTAGTTGGTAGGTGTCCTCATAAGAATGAAAACACAGGTGACTACCTCTAGCCAATCCTTAGCCAAGTTTGGATCTGGTTCACCTTGAAACATTGGAGGTCACTGTCTTTGAAACTCATGAAACACACTAAGCCTGCATGAATCCTCAACTGGTAGTTCTAGTAATAGTTTCTGCTCGACGGGTGGTGGTATAGCTGGAAAACCACCTGGAGGTGAAATATTTAGTATAGGTCCCTGTACCAATGACTTACCACTAGGTGGTTCATCCTCATGATCACGTATTGAACCCTGTATGGATGTCTATGTGGAGTTATCCTGAAATAAAATAAGATCTCCCATGTTCAATATAGTATATTTAGAGATCTAACTCAAGGACATGAAAAACACAAACATTCCAATATGATGGATATACCATTGTTTTTCCTTTTACCAGTTTTTTCATGTAAAAATTTGAAAAGTAGGTAATCATAGTCACGGTGTATGGATACATTGGTTACTGCACCAACACTAGAATCCCTAGACTAAAATCCAAACTTGAAATACTTAACATTTTTTACCCAAACTAACCTCACAAAATCATGGTCCTACGGTAGAACCAACCACCTCTGATACCACATTGTTATGACCTATCCTAGAGGATCTCATGTTGTGACTACCCCAAGCCTACCTCTAATAAGCTAGAGGATGGTGACTAGCACTAAGTAGGAATATCCCAAAAATGGGAGGCATTATCCTAAGTACCTATATGCACGCACACATATCCAAGCCACAAATGATGAAATTTAAAAACACTAAGTAAAAAAATGCATGCAAACCATTATATACGAAAAATAGAGTAAAATAGTAAAAGTACTGAAAAGTAAATAAAGACAGGATACAAACCCATAAAAAAGAGTTTGTAAATACAAGTCCAAATTGTAAGAAAAGAGGAACTGGGACTATTGTCTGAACCGTTGGAACACACCTCATTTGTTTGGACTATCTAAGGACTGCTTGATACTGGACCACCTAAGACTTTATCAAAGGTTTGATCATTTACACAGGACATGAAAAATGTGGGAAAATCCCCTATAGGGGCTAGTATAATAGTACTTAGTAGGACACCCTGAAAGCACAAAGGAAATACCGCAAAGGAAATAACACAAAGGAAAGTACAGTCAGCTCTATATAGGTATATTTCTATATCACATATAACAATAATATATAGATATACTAATGGGAAGCACCATTCCATCATGTGGTCTTAAATAACTTTCATCCAAAAGTTTATGGTTGAATCATGCTTGTTTCGGGAGAACTCAGTCCTCGAGCCATGATGTCATCAGAGACACTCACAAAGAGGTCTAACTCATTTGGGCCCTATCCAAATAAGAATATATTGGTCATGGAATATTATGATACCACAGAGAGGGGATCCTACCCAAAAAAGTTGTAGAATACCACGAACCCAATCTAGATCAATACGCAACATAGGGGATCTTGCCCAATCACACTGGGGAATACCACTAACCAAACTGATGCAGCCTTCTAGATAGAGGACCAATTCCCTACTCTCAGTGGTTATGTGGATTCTACAAAACTCCACTATGGGTGATAGAGGATCACACTCCAGTCCCATGTAGGGATTCCTGGCTCTATCTAGGACTTGGTCTCTAGAGGGGACTATAATATGGTGATGTAGATGTAATATCATACTGAACCCTTGAGTAAAGGACCAAGTGAAACACTATAAAACTATACTGGTACAAGATAAAAACTCACCACATTATGTTAAAAGAAATATCTCAATTTTACAATCCCAATGTTTTAGACGAATCATCAAACAGATTTGCCATTTGAAAGTTATAGAATTTTGATGTTTCAGAGGAAGGGACTCATTAGGTCTATGGACTGACCACATGGTCGATCCATTGACCATGTTAGTCGACCACCCGGACAGACTTCCCCATGGTTTCTATGGTCAATCTCCATGGTTGACCACCACATTCGACTGTGGCCCGATCCTACTCTGGTCACCTTGAGTCTGACCTGGATCCGACCCGGCCCACTGGATCTAACCTGGCTTAAACTGCTGGCCTGACCTATTTGCTCTGCCTGGACCAGCCAGGTCTACATGGTCTTCGACCATTCCCCACATGGTATTTGTTGTCACTGCATCCCACGGCCCATTTTTGCCACTGTCATCCTCTATGCCCATCGCCTCTGGTCGTCGCACCATCGCCGCCTCACCTCGTCGGACCACCGCCTCACCTCACTAGACTTCTTCACCAGACCTACACCAGTGGTCTCTTCTAAATACCACCAATCCACCTTTGATGCTTATAATTTGAAATGGTCTGAGATATAGGATCATTGGGTTTTGATCTACATAGATATGGCCTCTGTTGTCGGTTTGCCTCCAATTTGGGGGGTCTAATTTCATTTAGAGCCACCCGACAAGTCAAATATTGACCACAGGGGTCCAACTATGATGAATGCAAAGAATGGGTGATATATAAGAAAAAAGAACACCCTAAGGAATGAACCACGGACTTTGTTCGTATCATCCTCAATTATTTCTCATTATAACAAAGAATGAAGAATAATAAGGGGAAACTCCCAAAATAATCCTCGGTTGTGGGATATGCCTACTCAGTTCTAGTCACCATTCCCTCACTTATTAGAGGTAGACTTGGGGTAGTCATAGTATGGACCCTTCTCAGATGGGTTGTAATATCCATGACTGAATGAAGAAGTTAACATATGGATGACCATAAATTATGGAGGTCAATGTGACCTATTTGACCAAAAATAAACCTTTATAAAAGAAGTTGAGACCATCTACTGATGTGGTGATATGAAGTATTGTAATTTTCTAAATTAAAAAAATTATAATGATGTCCTACTAAGATGTATTGTTTGGAAAACTTGTACTTCTGGTAATGCAAAAGAGTTATCAATATTCTGTCGTCGACATATGATGAAATTCTAAACCGCATAAAACTAATGTTCTTTATTTCCTATTATTTGAATATTTTCTTCTATGTTTTTTATTCTTCTTTTTTAGTGATTAATTTTCTAGTTGACTTTCTAATTTTAGTGCTCTGAGATAGAGGTGGAAGATCTAGTAGTATGAAATTCCATTTTATTGAACTATCAGTGGATATGAACTTCCGATGAACTCAAGGTTCAACTAAATGTTATTTTGTATTGGATTTTTAGGAGGCATATTCTTTCCCAACAAGTGGTATCAGAGTAATACTTTTCTTAGACACACTCAGTAATTTAGGTACTTTCTCACTTGTCTCAGATTCTTACTAAACTTTTAGTTGGTTGATGTTAGTGAAATATATGGGAATAGATGAAGGAAAGGTTCGGATCAGTTAGTTTAATGTAACTAACTTTGGTTACTAAAAGATGCATATATAAGACTATCTAATCTAGAAATATCCAAAACTTCCATTACATTAGAAACCTATGAGATAGAGAAAGGTGAATGGTAAAATATTGATAGAAAAAGCATTAGGCTTGAGGAGTATAATTTAGGCATGTAATTTTTCTTTCAACATCCATGAGAAGAAGACTATAACTACACTTATGGATTTCATGATAGAGATGTATAAAAACCAAAAAATTTAAACAAAGAGTTCTTAATGAGGCATTTGTTTATTTTGTGGCTATCTGAAGGAAGATCAGCTTTAGATCATGTGAATGATTTCAATATGATAAGAAGTATGCTTGATTCAATAAAAGTGACCTTCATAGATGATGTGAGTTTCATAATATTGCTTTCATCTTTATCAAAATATTAATATGGAATTATTACTATAGTAATCAATTTCTATTGAAAATATGATCTTATGTTTGAAGACATTTGGAATTTGATACTCAATGAGGAGTTCAAGAGGAGATAGGTCCAAGAACCCTTTGGTAGTATGTTGAATACTAACAAAAGTGGAAACTCATATCATTGTAAGAATCATTTACAATAGAAATAAAAGATCAAAGAAAATATTCATGGAATTTCAACTATTTCAGGGATTATATGTTGGAATTATGGTATGCAAGGGAATATTTAGAGGAACTGCATAAATCAAAAGGTAAATACCATAGAAGTATCTTTCAGAAGTTTAAAATATTTTAACATAATGAAATATGGTGATGATCTATTGATCAATGTTTATAATCCTATGGATTCATGAGTAGTTAAAATTGGTTCATACTTCCACTCATTAGTTGATTTCAGATGCATGACAATCTATGTATCTATAAGCTTTGATTAAGTCCTTCTAGAAGAAGATGAATCTTTAGAAGTGGTTTTTAAGGGATATGTAAATCTCTAGATGCAAAATAGAAGTATTCTTCATTTTAAAGGAGTGATACAAATTCTATGTCTTATGATAAATCTCATTTTAGTGGGAATTTTATATGATTAAGGCTTTATTACTACTTTAAATAATGGATTTTTGAAAGTGACTCAGGGATCCATGGTTGTGGTGTGAGGAGTTACGGATAAAATCATGGATATGAATGGTAGTTCATATGGGAGATAAATATTTGGAATTTCATCCTCTAAAAATCTAGAGGTCTAGCATTGCAGACTGGGTCACTTATGAAAGAATAACATTAAGGTTCTATCAGGGAAGGAAATTCTGAATTTCAATCATGAAACTATTAGAAGTTGTGAGATCTATGTACTTGGAAATAAAAAATAGGGTCTCATTCAATCTAAATGTTCTAAAGACCAGCGCCTAGAAATAGGATTTTGTTCACACGGATGTCTGGGGACCTACTTTAGTTCAATCTCATTGAGGATCATGATACTTTTTCACATTCATCATTAATTCCATAAGAAAGGTTTGGTCTTATTTTCTTAAAAATAATTTTGATGTGTTTGATGACTTTATTCAGGGGAAATCCATGGTGGAATTAGAATGTGGTAGGAATCTAAAGTTTTTAAGATATGATAATGGTGGTGCATAAAATAGTATAAAATTCAAAATCTTTTAGAGAAATAAATGGATTCATCTTCAGAGAAAAGTTCATAGAACTCCATAGAATAATGGAGTTTCATAGAGGATAAACCAAACATTGATATATAATCCTATATGAATGTGTGTACAATTGGGTATGCCCAAGTCCATCTAGGAAAATCAATTAACACAGTATCATACTTGGTCAATAAAAGTCCAACCGTTGTAGTAGAAAAATTTATAACTGAATAACTTTGTTCTGATAAGCTACTGAAAGTTAAACACCTCAAAATATTTGTTTACATTGCTTATTCACATGATAATGTCAAGGACATAGATAATCTAGAGTCAAATACCAAATCCTGGTTTCTTATAGGCTATGGAAATGAATAATTTGGATACTTAATGTAGAGTGATGATCAGTAGAAAATCATCAGAAGGTGAGATGTTGTCTTCTATGAAAATATCCTATAGAAGGATTAGAACTTCACTGAATCATAAGTTGAAGTGAAAAGGTAAACTATAAAATTATAAGTTGGTCTGGATGGAAATACAAAAAAATCACAAACACTGATGATACCAGACATCAAAATGAATGAACCAAAATTTTGACCAATAATATATGTTCTGGAATTATTGATAACTACAGAAGTATGAGGAAAATTTATGGTAGTAGATCAATCAATAATAGGAGTACAATAAGTTCATGTATCGAAAACAGAAGTTTAAATGAATGTTTAAAATTATCTGATAATATATTCTAGAGTCATATAACCAATCTAGTGGTATGGAGTTGACATGAACTTCTTTCTTCTAATAGATGTTGGGGAACCCAAATATCCAGAATAGGTAGTAACACTCAATGAATCAAAGAAGTGGGAATTATCCATGAAGGAAGAAATTAATTTATTGAAGTTGAACGGAACTTGGGAGATGATTGAAATACTAAAGGGGAAAAGGCACTAGAGAACAAATGATTTTACCATTTGAAAGAATAATTTGATGGAATTAGGATATATAAGGCACGGTTGGTGGTGAAAGGATTCCAACAGAAGGAAGAAATCAATTTCTCAAAAATATTTTCACTGGTAGTAAAGAATACTATAATTCAAATAGTGTTAAGAATTATTATATATTATGGGTTACACTTAGAGCATATGGAAGTGAAAATCAATTTTCCCCATGGAGATTTGGAGGATGATATCTACATTATGCATCCTAAGGGGTTTGAAAACTATCAAAAGGATGGACTTATTTTAAAATTTAATTTAATTTTATATGGATTGAAATAGGAACCTCGAAAGTGGAACCAAAAGTTAGATGCTTTCATGGATGAGGAAGTTTTTGGAAGGAGTGAATTTAATCACTATTATTATCAGATGTCCTATAATTATGGAATGTACATAATTATCCTGCTTTACATAGTTGAAATTCTTCTAGCATGACCATAAATTTAGTTTATTAAGGAGATAAATGGTAACTTTTTAGATGAAGGATCTTGGTCAAGATAATAAAATCTTTGGGATGGGGATATAGAGGTAGTGAAAATATAGTACTCCAATGTTATCCTAGAAAGAGTTCATCTAAAATATCATTAAAAGGTATCAAATGGTCAGATGTAAATATATCTAAACTCCTCTCACTGAACACTTCAAGTTATCCAAGGCACAACCACCTTCAATGGAAGATGAGGATCAATACATGGAGAAATTTCTATATGCTTTGGATATCAAAATCTTGATATATACGATAATATCTACGCTGCTATATATTTCCTTTACAGTGGGAGTGGTAATTCATTTCATGTATAACCCTGGGAGGGAGCACTGGGAAGCTGTGAAGTAGATAATTTGTTATTTGAAGAGATTTTTAGATACAAAATTGTGCTTTGGGGGAGATTATCATTTATAATGATTTGATGATGAAATTTTTTTCTAGTGATTCTGACACTCATAAAATAATAACAAGCTTTGTATTTACATTTGGAAGAATGATGAATGGTTGTATGTCATAGCTATAGTTGGTGGTGACTTTTTCTACAACTAAACTAGAGTATGTTTCATCTATATATGATGATAAGGAGTATATCTAGTTAATGTGCTTCTTTAAGAGACTCAAAAAAGAATCAAAAGGATGAATTTTATTTTATGATAGTTATAGTGTTATCCACCTTACCAAGAATTTGGTATTTCATGCTAGAATGAAACACATTTACCTGAAATTCCATTTAATCTTAAATCCACTAGAGGAAAATGTGTTTGATCTTTGAAATATCACATGTAAGAAAAATCCAGTTGATATGTTCACAAAGGTGTTAGTCTAAGAAATCCTGAGTCAACATTGTGGCTTAGTGGGACTCAGTTCAATGAGAGGATAATGGATAACACTACAACATATAGGAATTATTAGTTGGTTTTCCTAAATTTTTAGAGGGTGTTATTTATGTTACTTGAATCAATATTCAAGTTAGATATTTTTGGGATTATTAATCTTTCTTCAAGTCACCAGAAGTTTCACTCATCAGATGTTTGGACATCAGAAGTTTTCTCATCATAATTTCATTCTCCAGTGGTTCACTTCAACCTTATATGAATAGTGTAAATAGGAACCTTCAGCATACGAGTCATACTACTATAATTTCATGAACTTATTATTTATATTGTGAAGATTGGTATTTTTTCATGGTGTACAGTGTACTGGTTAAGAAATTTGAGTCATGTAATCCTTAACTGAATAAAGATATCAAATATATGACTGACTATAAATTTCAGAGGTTGGTGTGACCTATTTGACCAACAATAAACCTATATAAATGGAGGTGATGCCAACTACTAATGTAGTGATTTGTAGTATTATATTGAAAAAAATTACAAAATATTTTAATGGTGACTTACTAAGATGTAGTGTTTTCAAAAAATTGTACTTTTAGTAATATAAAAGAGTTATTAGTGTTCTCTCGTGGACTTAGGATGAATTTCTAAGATATGATAAATTTGTGTTCTTTCTTTACTATTAATTAAATGTTTTCTTGTGTGTGTGTGTGATTTGTATTTTGAGTGGTGATTAGGGTGTTTCTTGACTTCCTAATTCTATTTCTCTAAGATAGAGGTGAATGATTTGGTATTTTGAAATTATGTTCTGATGGACTATTGGTGGATAAATATTTCTGATGAACTCACAAGTAAAATAAATGGAATTTTGTATCGGCCTTCCAGGAGGCCTCCTCTTCCCCAACAAGGCTAAAAAGGGTATTAGTGTGAAATATTCCTTTGGGTCTTCACTTGATGCATGAGGATGATCTTTTTATTCTGTATTATTTTCCCTTGATTGAGGATGTGGATGTGCAGTGTAATTTGGAATCATTAAGTGCACCGTATATTCACAAAATGGTAAGAAGAGGATGTTTACACATATGATGGGGTGTGTTGATTAAGTAAATATGAAAATAATTTTAAGGTGATGAAGGTTCACTCTTAGTGTTCTCTTGGGAGAATATTCTTTCTCTCTACCCTACATTCATTCTGTGTGCATCTATATTTCATATTTACATTGAGTTTTTCATTCAATTGAAAAAAACCAAAAAATTCCTTGCTTTAATAAGTAAATAATTAATTTATTAGAAATAGTGTATTATTGACTGAAAAATATTCTAAAGTGATATAAATCTGTTCAGTCACTGTGTTGCACTAGGAAAATAAATAATTGCTTTTATCACACCCTATGACATGTGTGCATCAAAAATCAATGTTGTTGTAGTGAGACAAGTGTTTTCTATCATTATTTTTATTTAAAATTTTATAAATAATTTTCTTAATTTCATTTAAAAAAACTCTTTTTCCATGATGTATTCCAATTAAATTTATTATGCATGGATAGATTAATCACATGTGTAACCACAATAATAAGAAGTTTACAATGATGAAGAAGCTCAATTGTAAGGACATAGAGAGAAAATACAAAACATGGAGATATAAATATAATGGATAATTGAATATGTTCATGCATCCCAGGAGTAGAAACTTGAGCAATAACCCTAACCAATGGTGAAATAAGTAGCCTCATTCATTTTTCAAGTTTAAGAACCTGAGGATGCCAGGAAAGAATTACTTGAAGATCAATTCAACCTATCTTAATCATTTATATTAGTGGTTATTGAAGAAGAAATGTCATTTTATATACATGTGGGAAATCAAGATGATTTGGATGAGTATTGGTCATATTTTTTATATTTTGAAAGGTTAAATGATTCTCTTATCTATGTTAGTAAAAAATCAGAACCTCTCTACCTCTCTCTTATTTTAGAAAAAGACACCACCAAAGTAGTTTAATTTATAGAAAATATGGAGGAGACTGACTACCTACTTATATCCATAATAACCCAAATCCAAGAGGGGATGATCAATGAAAATTAAATTGAAGTTGGTCTAATTAATTGAGATAATATTTTTCTAAACTCTTTTCATTCTGATTTTATTGAATCTTAATTGATAATCACCTACCCTTGTTTTTAATTTTTCATATTTATCCATCACTTGAATTTCCTTGTAGTATAAAGAAGAAAAATATGATTCACATGAAGAGGAACACATAGATATCACTATATCTATTGAACAATTATTAGGGGTACTACATGAGGATATATCAATAGATTTGCATTAAGAAATCAAATTTCAAGTTGTTTTACTTAAAGGGGAATGTTTCTATAATGATTTTTTTTTCAATTAACCTAAAAAAAATCTCACTAAATTTCTCTGTATTAAAATTTTGGATGTAGAAGCTTCAAATGAGAAGTCTATAGATGAAGTTAATGGTGAAGAGGCCAACTAATTTATGTCAAAAGAATAGATTGACCCATTATTTTTACTTCCCCCACTATTCAAGTAGCACTATATTTTTAAGGGGATGGATCTATTGTACTCTTTTATGGGTTCATCTACAGCCAGTGTGAAGATAATAGCACTGAAATGAATATGTGTCATGACCCCCTTTTACCGATGATACCGTAATGGAGGGAGAGAGATAATGACCCCCGAGTCCCCCCTCCAGTAGGCCCGAGGTTGTCAACTAGCATTGAGGGTATAAAAACATCATAAAATGGGAGGCATTACCCTATTTAATAATATAGTATCAAGAGATAAGATGAATCATCCATAATAAACTCCATGAAATAATATAAAATAAACCAAAACCATCCCACAATTCAAGTATAAATAATACAGGTGCGGATAAAAGTATCAAAAAGTAAATACCCAAAAGAAAAGATAAAGTAGCAACACATCAACTTTTTAAAAAGGTCTAAGCTAGTACTATTGAGCACAATCCACGTAATCCTCTTGGAAACCTAAAAATCAGTTTATATACATAGGGTGATTATATAATTATAATCAGTAGGAAAACCAAATTCTCTCATGCACATGTGAAAGAAGTATACTAATGCACCCATGAAAAAATATTATAACTAACATCACATAAATAGATCATCTATCCATTCCAACCTCACCAAGGCATGCTCACCAACTAATACAATCCATGTATAATAACATGGAAAGAATAATATTAATGAAGGGTACCCCACACTACTTTACCACTAATTTTACACTCTCAAACCATAACATAATATATCCTGGTGCTCCCATCTCTTTCTAAAAACATATACCACTGCCCCACAATCACAGTCACATCACATCATGCCCGCAGACACCTAGGCCACTTCCCTATAGTATGGTCACAACTCATCTCACCCATAGACACATGGGTCACCGCATCATCAACATACCCAGAGTAGTAGGGTATCATGAATATGAAGGAAATAAACCTTTCAACCTCGTCCTACTATGAATGACCCCCACCATAAGCCTCCCCATAGCACGGACATATCACATCTCGCCTGGAAACACATGGTCCACTACCCCACAACACGATCATATCATATCTCGCCTAAAAACACCTAAACCTTCGCCTAGTGCACTAATAGACCTCTATCCATCACATGTTATTTATATCTACTGGACAAGAAGATAAATTGGGAAATATCGAGTATCCAACCTTCCATCCTCATCACCGAGATGTTAGAAAAAATACACTCGTGTGAAAATATTGGTGTCAGCACATAGTGCTCGATGCGGGTGGGGTGTGTATAGAAATCATAAAGAATATACAATTATATAAATATGGCTATATATAATACTATAATATGGTTTCATAACAAAACACTAACTAACTCACAACAACCCCACTTTCATTGTCACCTCTAAATTCATAATACCACAAAAACTATCATCCATATCTCACACCACTATCCAATTTCATTATCTATCTAATTGGTTTCATTATTTACCAACAACTATATTAAACCATATAGAACATAATTTATTTTTTCATTAATAATTTCCAACCCACTATCCAAACCAGTCTAGACCATTTTAAACATTATTAACCAATTATTCCATCACTACCTGGGCATCTAGCACAACACAACCACACGTCGCAAGAATCTCATCATCCCCATTATACCATCACCTCACTACCCAAAAGCCATAGACAAAAAAACCATCACCTCACTACCCCAAAAGTATGGCCAAACAAAACATCACCTATTTATCCCAAAAGAACATCCAAACACACCATCACATCATCACCCCCAAATCATGGCTAAACAAACCATCATCACCCCATAGTTCATCATAACCACATATCACCTCCCCAAAATCACGGACACACATCACAACACATCAAAGACCAATTTAAATATTTAACAAATGGGATTTATATTTTATTTATTTATTTTAAGAGTGTTATCACACAATCTATAAATCCATGGGAATCCATTTTATTAACAAAATACAATTGGTTAGCTAATTTCCATTTTTGGGTGATATCACAACAAAATTCAACAAGGTTTCTATATCAAAAAAACTATAACACAAGTAAATACACCCAAAAACCATTATTTTCATCATGGAACTCATCTCGTATAAACACAACATCATAATAATATCAAAGCTATAAAAAACATTCCAACCATTCCTGTTTCCCCATAAATTTCAATTAACCAATTAATTTATATTGATTGGGCCAACTGAAACAATCCCCCGTAGATAAAAAAGAGTAAAACCCTATTGAATGATATACAAAATTGAGAAACAAGGGATTATTTACCTCAAAGAAGCTTTTCTAAATTTCTAGACATCACATGGTAAAGAAGAAGCACCCACAAACTGAAACTGCATGAAAACCTCATGGATCAACCTACACCACATCAAGGGTTATCAAAAATATAGATTAACTCACAAAAAAATTAAAAAAACATCACATTAGTTAATCCTGAAGAGAATAATCAAATAAAACTATGAGGAAAGTAAAATAACTCACTGTAGATCGCCAACAAACAACCACCAGAACCAATGGATCAGAGCAAAGGAGAAGAGTGCTACATGATATCCTTGGGAACCTAGGGTACTTCTAGAATTATAGATAGAATACATGGATGATTTATAAATAATTTAATGAAAGTTTTATAAAATAACTTTTATCCCACTGGTTTCACATCATGTATTCCATTCATGATGTGAAATCCCTGGGTTTCCCAAAAATTCCATATTTCATTGAAATTTGTGTTGCCTCAAACTATATTTACTTAAACATCATGAATTAATTTCATGATGTGAATTTGTTTAATGGATTCCCACCTTGGATATATACAATATATAAAAATAGATAGCTATACAAGATGTAAACTACCAATTCATGTTGTGTGCATCTTTCACAACATGAATTTCCTACAGCACCCTTTTTGTAACTCCAACCACCACGGAACATCATAAGGCATCCTATGAAACACCTTCAACACCCAAAACTAACAAGTTAATGGTATGGTAAGTTTTGGGACTTTACAAGATGTTTTTATGCTTCATGACCAAGAAACTCTACGAACCTCTTGGTTGGGGATAGCCTAGTGGAACTACCTAACTAGGGGAAGTAAAAACCTTGCACTTTCTTGGGGTTTTAAACCAATCATTATCTATTTTATTTCCACTTTACATTTCTATCATTTTATTTATTTTTATTTCAATAAGTTCCTCATGTTTTTTTCCTAATTTATTTTAGGTTTATAGTAGAAGTTTCAAGGAGATATATTCAACTTTTTCAATACAAATAAGTCAGGTTGTATTAATATTTTATTCTTAATTTATTGTTGCATAATTTAATTTTTTATAAAAATATAATAAAATAATTTTTGAATAAAAAATGAGGTAATAAAATTTTAATTTTGGGACATTGGTTCCAATTTTTTTATATTTTCATGTTTTTTTTTCTTCTTTTAAATTTTTTGTGTGATTTTAGGATAAGAAACATGAATCTCAAAGTCGCTCTTCCTGGTGGAAAATTATATGATTGTTTTTTGAGACTAAATTGGTTCTAAAATTATATTAATTTAATTATTGATAAGTTATTTTGTCAACTATTTACATGGAAATTTTGTTTGAGGATTGTGAAAGGGAGTGTGATTAAATATAAAAGTGCTTCTTGTATTGAAAATTACTTCCTGTTAAATTTTTAATTTCAATTTGATCTATTTTTTTCTCTTAAAAATGGAACTTAAAATTTGATTGAGGTGAGTTAGTATATAAAATTCAAATAGGAGGAATGAAATTTTCAGAAATGGGTGAATTTTTTAATTTATTATTATTTTTTCATGTGTATTTGAATCTAGGCATGACACATCTTTTCATTAGGTTAAATTCATTAAATTAATACAGGATGAAATATTTAAGTATGGGAGAATTGATAGAGACAAGATTTTAAATAATTTTACTTTTAATTTAAAAAAATTAATCCCACCAATTTGATATTTTAAGTGTAATTATTACATTTTTAGGTTTTAAGTGTAATGTGAACTTAATTGAGAAAATGGATTAATATTGGAATTTTAAATATTTTTAATTAGATTTGTAATTCGAAAATAAATTTTCTATATAGATCTAAATTTTGAAATTATTTTTTTGTAGGATTGAAATTAATGTGATATATTTAATCCAACTATACTAGAAACTAAATAAAAACTTTTGAGGCCTAAATGAAGATCATAATGCGAACATTGGAATATATCCTCAGTTTTTAGATAATTTTGATGATGATTCCATGTCTCACACATTTCAAGCCTAGTTGAGCTGAAATTTTATATGAAGATAAAGAAAATTCAAATGATAATTTTTAATTTTCGTGTATATGCATGATTCTTCCTTCTTTAAGGCCATTAAGGAATTGAGAATAAGAAATGGGGAATATAAATGCCAGAAATAAGTTCTTTAGTAATTCAGCTATATCTTTCTCTAAACATATTCAAATAAGATGATATTTTGAGGTAGAATGAGAAAGAAAGTTATAAAAAAATCCAAGAAGAACATATTACAAAATTCAGTTTTTACTATGAAAACTATACATGAGCTTTCAGGAAACATATTTGGAGACAAATTTTTCACTTCTCTTTCTTATAAATTTATATCTCACCTTCTTTGAAAGGAGTTCACCACTTTAGTTATCATTTTGTAATAGCTATGTTTTTGTTTTTTTGAAATAGTGTATTTCTAAATTTCTAATATATATTATCTTTTTTATCATTTATTTATCATTTTATCTTTTGTTGCATTTTTTTTGATTTTCCATTATACCTTTCACTATGATCACTTTTACTCATGATCATGAGTAACTAACCTGAGGAATTTCTCAGGGGAGAAATCCAATGTTGAAACCAAGTCTTTGTGATTAATTATTAATTTTTGTTATTTTCTTAGATATAATCTAAGGGAAATATTAGTGGGAAAGGTTCCTTTGTTTCTCTACCTTCAACCTAATGATTAGCTTTTTATTTGGTACTATTATCCATCGATCGAGGAGGTGGATGTTTAGTGTACTTGGAAATAATTAAGTGCACCAAATACTCACAACATAGGAAGAAGATTATCTTATAACATGAAATATAGTGTGTTCATTAAGTAAATATGAAACTAATTTTAAGGAAATGAAAGTCCACTCTAGGTGTTCTCTTGGGAGAATACCCTTTATCTCTAACCAACATTCATTTTGTTTGCATATGTATTGCATATTTACTTTGATTTTTCCATTACATAAAAAAAATTAAAAAATTCATTACTTTAATAAGTAAATAATCAAGTGATTAAAATTAGTGGGTGATTGACTGCAAAAGTACCTAAAGTGAGATGACTATGGTCAGTCAATTTGATGCACTAGGAAAATAAATAATTACTTTTGTCACACCCCACAATAGGTGTGTGTCACCAACCTATGACAACTCTCATAAGATCCATCATCTTGTGTTATAATCAGGGAAATCCACATACCACATAATCATCACATTGCATACATATGAATCACCTCATAACCAAAGTGGTAGGGTATCATGAACGTGAAGGAACTAAACCTCATGCCCTACTCCTACCATGCATGACCCCTAGAACATATCCATCATCACCACATCAACAGATACACCACATGTCACTCCCACACCTTTTATGATCATATGAACCTCGAGTCATTACATCCAACCTACTATCAAAGGGATAGAGGAGAAAAGAGAGAAGTTAGTTATCCTCCCTGACCAGCCTAGATGTTGGGGAAAACACATGGAACCAAAACATTTGGCGTTAATATAAAATACTTGAATCAGGTAGGTGTGTTTAGTAATCACAAGAACTTACATGATTAGATAGTCACACAGAGATCCCATCCTAGGGGTTTATATAAAAAATCCAAGAAAAACTCATATATTTCATCACTTCATCACCACTACCCATCAACAATCATCACTGCCTCTACAGAACAAACCACCCAATAACCACCCAAAATAGATATAACAACCAACCTCAATTCCAATTTTATTCATTCATTTAGAAAAATATGTATTTTTACTAACTAACTCGTATTAGGTTCATTAAGACATTTATTCTCTATATTACAAATTAAATAATAATCCCACTATTACCTTTATTCCTACCACTTACCAATTTTTAGATTTATTAATTAGATCACATACCATATTATTAGGAATCACTAACAAACCATGCATCATATACCAATCACCCTGCATTTCACATCCCACACATCGTTCCAAACACTACACCAAAACCAACCCCTCAAAAAACCATCATCAACACTTATCATCATAATATCCATCTATAAAGTCATCACATATTACAACCCTAGTCACACAATAATAAGAAACTATCTACATGGTCCAATATCAACATAGCCGAAGTCTCGATTATTCAAACAGCCAGTTTAGTTACCAATTTCACTTATTAATTAACTATGTGAAATTATTCCAACATTAAAACAAAAAAATATTTCATGCGATCAGTTCACATAATTTAAACATAGAAATAAATAAGTTTTTAATGGAAATCATTTCACAAAAATAAATAGGGTTTTATCTCAATGACCAAACATGTTGAATTTTTCATCAATTTAAATAAATGGGTTCTGTTATCATAGAATATTCAAGTATTTAACACACTTTATCCTATTATATTCTATATCCCTTTCTCTTTATATAATTTTTTAATTGTTTGTGTATTTATCTTAATATATATATATATCAACACAAAAAGAATAAGAAAATAATGCAGGAATATGGATAAAATACTTGTGCATTGTTTCCCTATCCTTAATCTCATATTTTTGTTTATTTTATCTTTTTTTAAGTTGAATCGTGATAATTAAATAATGGAAACAAAAGAATGGTTTTATCAAAATTTATAAAAAAAATAAAATGAAGAAGTTATTGAATCCTCTACCTTGATTCAAAAGAAATGATTTGATGATACAAGGAGTCAGAATCTTCAAACCAAGTGGCTAGAGGATAGTGATAAGACTAAGAGTTGACTAGGGTTTGAGAGAAGAGATATAAAATCAAACCAAAGAGGTCATGACCCCCTATTTATAGAGGAATATTCGAAGGCCTCCACCACAGTATGGTGAATTGCATTATTCCCATGGTGCATCTAGTCAAAGGGGAGATCGGTAAACTCAATGTTTGAATTGTCCTATCCTTGAGTTTCTACATATTATAAAAATAATTTTAAATCAAACTTGAATGAAACCACAACCTCCACCAAGAATTAGGGAATGTAACACCTAGAATCTACCTCTTGACACTCCCCAACTCTCAAAAACACAATGTGAGGGATCTGGAAATCTGTTTCCTTGCACTAAATCCTTCATTTTGAAAGAACTCGTGTCAAGAAAGATAGAATTCATCAAGTATCAAAGTAATTATATTTTTAAATTACCTTTTAAACTACAAATTTTTAAATCTCATCCTCCACTATAATGATTTTATATTATCATCATTATATTCCTGGTTAAATAATGATACTATTATATAATTCTAAATTCTTATTCATTCACTAATATAGTGTGTTCTTTTTTGGATCACTTTGACCACCTGCATGAATAATTTGATGGTATTAGGAGTTGATAAATAAGTAGATAAAGTTTAACTAATCACTAAATAGACATAGAAAGCACAATATACATCAGACAGAAATTCATCTGATCACCTCATCTTGTACAATAGAAAAGATACAAACACTATCGGACTGAGGTTTATCTAATAATAACATCCTCTAAGTATATGCATTGAAACTAGGATAAGAACTGAACTAATCACCACACAATCTTGATGAAATACACTTCAAAAAACAATGAAATAAATAGAAAAAGAAGATTTATGTGGTTTGAAAAATGTATTATGTCCATGAGAGAACACATAAAAAAACATTTTAGGAGATACAGGTGAATAAAATACACTCGCTCACACCATTTCCACTTTACAAAGTCTCATAAAATTAAGTCATAAAATTTTAATATTTAACATAAAATATATACACTATTCAGTACACATCAGATCTGGTCCACCACCTCTATTTATAGAGTTCTATGTCTGGTCAACCAATTACACTGACCTATGAGATTCATGGTCAGCCTATTTTTGACCTGGGAAACCTCTGATATACTATATAACCAACCAATGAAACCTTAAATAACCGACCACTATGAACATAGCCCATGCATGGAGTCACCACCTTGGGTGAACACTATCTATGAAAAATCTATTTAATGATCCTATCAGATCATCTTTGTCTAATGGAAGTCTATGTGGTAAAACCTTTATACTTCACTGATCTAAAACTATATATAATTAAACCTTCTTTGGGTGGTCTATATCCAATGATATTTATCTAATCATCTTTTTATGATGATGATGATAATCATCTAAAAAGATTTTTTTGGTGAATATGAATATTTTCCACAAACCCATAAATCTCCCACTTGGAAATTTATTCAAGATTTCAATCTTCTTCAAAGATCCATTTAATCACATCCTCTATCTTATGCATGCATTTTTATCCACTATTTCCAATCATCCTAGTGAAACTAAGGCATAGTTTTTCCTAATACTTTATTAGACTATCACCTTTGTAAGCATATCAGTAGGATTATGCTTCACATCATCCTTATATATCTCCAATAATTTATCTTCTAGAATACTTCATATAAAATGATATTACAAGTCAATGTGTTTCATTCTTGCACGAAACACTAGATTGTGAGAAAGATGAATAGCACTATGACTATCTTATAATAACATTCCTCTATATGATCTCTTTCTGAGATCCTTCAGCAAATGCATCAACCATATCAACTATTTCTTTACTTCAGTAGTAGTGACATAATATGCTTCCCTTATAGATAAAGTAACAATTTTCAGCAATTGATATACCTAGATAACCATTTTTCTAATGAAATAAAATACAAAAATTGTAGTACTTTTCTATGAGACCATGTATCCAAAAAAATATTCATCTATAAAACCTTTCAAATTATCATTATATCTAAAACATAAAGTTTAATTCTACAACCTCTTCAAATATCAAGTGATTAATTTCACAGCTTCTCAATTTTTCCTTCCAAGATTTCACATGAAATAGCTAATAACTCCCACTAAAAAGGAATTTTAGGTTGAGTAAAAAACATTTCATACATAAAAATTTCAAAAGAAAAACAATAAGACACTTTCTCTATGTCACTAACTTCTCCATCATTTTATGGTGCCTTTACATTATAAAGTTTGAATTTTCTGGTGAGGGGATTGAGACAGGTTTAAAACCAGTCATTCTGAATATTTCAATGAACTTACTTATGTATTTCTTCTAGGATACAATCAAAGAGTCAGTTTTCCTATCCCTCTCAATTCTCATTCCCAAGATCTTATTATCTTGTCTAAGGTTCTTAATATCAAACCTTCTTGGAAGCTTCTTCTTCAGTTCCATAATCTGATGGAGCTTTAGACCAGTAATTAACATATCATACACATATAGAAAAGGTATGATGTATGTTATTTTATCCCATTGTTTCCTATAAAAATAATAATCAGAATCATATTGAATGAAACTTTCTTCAAACAAGGAAGTGTGAAAATCCTAATTCCATTATCTTGAAGATTTTTTCAAGCCATAAATACTTCATTTCAACTTACCAACCAAATCATCCTTCTAATAAACTTCATAAATCTTGGTATGAACCATGAAAATGTATTCCTCTAAATATCCATGAATAAAAAATTTCTTTACATCTATATTCACCAAGTGTATATCATCATACACAATAATGTTGAGAATTATCTGAATGGTTGTGCGATTCACCACTAGTGATAAAAATTTAAAAAAATTAAATTTCTTTATTTTACTAAAAACCCTTCACAACCAACCTTGATTTGTACCTTCTATTTCCATCAGTTTTATATTTCAAAAAAATCATTTTTTAGAGCACTTTTCACTTCCAGTAGTTCATCAAACTACCAATTATTTTTGATACTTAAGGAATTAATTTCCTATTCCATGGATGACTCCTACTATTTTTATTATCTGATAGTATTGGCCTCTTCCGAGAATTCTGGTTCCCCTACATCTGTTAGAAGTAGAAAGCTCATATCAGTCTCAAACCACTAAACTGATTTTATGATATTCTCGGATCTTCTCAGCACAACCTCAGTTCTACTTGTTCGAACCTCTATGTTTAATATTCATACATACATACTTTATCTATTTAGTAGATATATGTCTAATAATTATTCCTCCATCTGGTAGCCTGACTATTGAAGTATCAGCCTATAAATTTTCCACAGAAGTTTTGGATGGAAAGTCTGTCCAGTAACCTCTTTCTCATTTCAATGAACATCAAAAGTTCATCTAACCTAAACTTTATTCTCATCCAATTTCAGATCTTTCTATATAATTTCTTTATTGAAAAGAACATATCAACTCTATATGACTTATTTCTTTTCATAATCACATAGGCAATATCCAAAGTTATCGTCACCATATCTAATAAGAAAACAATCCTTGGATTCTTACTCCAACTTATCCTTGTCTTTAACATTGATATGAATGTATATGATACATAAAAAGAATTTGATATGGTTCACCTTTGCTCTCTTACCAAACAAAAGTTCTTCTGGTAGATCTTGTCCCATAGTTGAATCCTGACTTGAGGTGGCCCAAGTTTTTTGTACATAATATCACATATTAATATATGAATATTCAATAAAAAACATTAAAATCCATGCTATAAATATAAAGTTTTAGCGTATTTTCACTAATGAAAAAACATGATTTTACATTGGTTTTTTTCTAATTTATACATCAGTTAAAAACTGATGTCTATAAAGGTGATAAAGAAAATAATCTTTTCAATGTCATTTTTTGAAAAACCAATCCCGGAAAGGTTTCTCAGTATGGTTTCCAGCATTGGTCTTCATGAAAACCGACTCTAAAAATGGTTTTTGGCATCAATTTTCATGAACACCGATGTCAAAAACCATGCTATTTTTTTAATGATTCGGGGTCAGTTTCTATAATAATTAAAGCCGAAATTTAGAAAAAATATAGAAAGATTTTAATATTACACTCCCAAAATAATTAGAATCCCTGTAATAGAAAACCAATATAAATAAATCAAACAATATGTATCATTGACTAAAAATCTATAAAAAACATATGTACTTTTATATAGTTTAAAAATTATCTATGCATTTGTATTATAAAGTAGAATTAAAAAACACGTACCTAAAATTTAAAACATGATCATTGTTGGTTATTGTTGAAGAATTATTTTGATATCATTATGTTCGAACATCTATTATAATAAAAAAATATTTTTTTTGAACACAATTTTATAAGAAAATATAATATTAATCATAAATATTAGAATATACATACCTTAAATGAAAATCATACATAACAAATAGTTCTCAAAAAAATATCAAAGATGGTTAAGTTCATTTTTCATGTAAGACTCGGTATCATTGAATGTATACATTAAAATTGAATGATGTGATATTAACAAATATAATGTTGTGACAAAATATATAAAATAATTAATATAACTAACCTTATCAAATTTAGTAGTTACCCTAGTTATGATTATTTCATACATGAATCATAGAACATAATAACCGCATTCAACATGTCCTTGTGGATGATGACACTACGGTTATAAATTGATAATAAAAACAAATATATATTTATCAAAAATAATAATAATATCTAATATAAAAAATAATTATTGTTACTGTCACATATTGGATTTCATTTGGGTTCTTTATCAATATGTGAACTTGGTTAAATTTAATCCATGAACTTTATTTTAAAATATATCAAATATTAATACATGTATATACAAAAATAATTAAATATAATTAACTTACAAAAAATAAGAAAACTTACTTGTTTAATAAGGTGGAAAAATTTTTATGAACACTACCTAGTAAAGAGAAAAACCAATATAAGGATCATTCACTTGGGCAGAATAAACCTAACATTCAATTCCCCCTACAATAAAAAATTTCACAATTAATGAAATTATAATGAGCATTAGTTCATAATTATGTTTTTGTTCTTAATTATCAAGAAATGGAAGAAACCAATACCCAATATTTGTCTCTGATAATATCTCACATATATATGAAATTCTATTAGGATTCTTCACATATTGAACATCTGTGGAAATGAATTCTAGATCTATAAAACCATAAATTCATGTGTTGTAATTTTATATAAGAAGTTTGTGTAGATACCTAATTAAAAAAATTAATATAGTTAGTCAATTTAAATCATCTTTAATTTAAGAAATAAAAAATAAAATTTCAATTTACTTACATGGAAAACAACTGCAACACCGCCACACTGATCTCTTCAAAATCAGTTAGATCCATTATATCTTTTCTGAATATTCTAAATGGATAGTCTCTTCTTCATATATCAAACATCATCTGAAACTCATAAATATTACTCAATGAATAATAAGACTAAAATAATCTTTGTATCCCATAATAAATATCATAAGTATCTATAGTTTTTTGTTCCTGAACCCTTCGTTTCATTTGTGCCATTTATTTTTCTTTTAGATACTCCTATATAAGTTAAATGTCAAAAAACATTATAAGTACAAATATAGATTCATTACATTGGTATAAAATCCCAAAAAAACATTACAAGTACCAATATGTAAACTACCAACAAAATAGGCCATGAACTATATTGGATACTTAGGCTCTGATATGGATTCATTCTATCAGTACACAATCCCATTTTTGAGATTTCTAACTTCACTTCCAAAATCAAAAAAAATGTTTATCAAATATCTTTTATTGTGGTGAATCATCATGGTTATGTAAGTTTCCATCAGAGATGTGATCATCTGAATTTCATCTTAACCTTTTTCCATCAATTGAATTTGTAAATATATTCTTCAAACGAGGAATTATTGGAAGGTACCAAATTTTTTTAGCAAGAGATTTGATTCTGGTACCTGAGAATAAATCACAGTTGAATTATCATAATTATATAAATCGATTATTAGATGAAATTATTAGAAATTATACATAATTTATTTTCCATGAGGTTATATTCTAGTACCTGAGAAGGAATATGAGTTGACTTTTTCATCCATCTTATAGTGTGATGTCCTACATATAGGACATTTTGATAAATATTCATATTCTTTACTATACAGCACACAATCATTAGGGAAATCATGTATCTTTTTATACCCAAATCCCACTGAGCATAATATTTTCTTCGCATCGTAATTGGAATCTGGAAGCCTATTTCCTTCTGGAAGTAGCTCTTTTAGAATCTCAAGTAAGTTAGAGAAACTTTAATCACTCCACCCATTTCTTTCTTTCAATTTAACTAATCTCAAAACTACTAATAACAATGTATATTTACTAAAAGTCAGGAATAATGGTTTCTCAAAATCTATATATAGTTGTTAAATAGTTTATTTTTTTATAGTTTCAACACCCGAATCATGAATTAATTCTTCAATATGATCCTCTACCTCATTATGAATATTTTCATCATCATTAGATGTTGAATTTTTAGTTCTTTCACCATGCTAGATCCAACATGAATAATTAAGGCTAAAACCATATCAAATGATATGATCCTTGATTTCTCTAGAGTTTAACTTTATCATATTCAAACACATCACACATGGAAATAAAATCAAATATATGTTTTGAATATTTCATTTAGAAAAATCCAAGAAATCATCAACTCCTTTTTCATATTCACTAGTGGTTCTTCATAAATTTATACAATTATGATCTATTCAATACCTGATATCGCAATATAATTGGTGAATATATTAAAACAGTTAAACATTTAAATATATATATATATAGATAAATTTTTAACATAAACACATTCAATAAAAATGATTGGTAATAAAATATAAAACATCAACGATGATTAGGAATAAAATAAAAACTAATCTACTAGTAGAAAATCATGATTTTGTAACTATATGTATTTTTTCCAAATCACATATTTTAGGATGTTTATTTAATTAATGCTAATATATTAGTTCATATATGGAAATATTTTTTCAACCATTTAATCATGAATATTACGTATAAAAAAATTATAAACTCTTGGTTCTCACAACATCATCAATAGGGAATACAACATACCTCTAGAAATACAACATGCCTTCATACCACATAAATATCCAAATGTAACATTAATGTGATAAACCACAATAATTACATCAATAATATATAATGTAGTGATATTTATCAGATCGCATTATCAAATTATATCCAAATCACAATATCATATTAATGATTGAATAACCTTGTCAAAAAAAATAATTTACCATAAAATTATATAAAATCACATCAACCACCCATAAAAAATTATCATAATATTATTTATCAAGTCACAAGATAATTTCAACATTTCATTCCAACTATTCAAATCATCATTATTAAGAAAATAACAAAAAACACAAATTCTACTTTAAACCACATGATTTAGGTGAATTTATTCAACTGCCACTATTTTTCTATTTTTCTTATTATAAATTCATCTACATTCATCATCATTGGCTGAATAACATCCACTTATCCTTGGTTATCTACTATAATTAAATAGTATATTTATCTATAACATTTCTTAGAATCCCATCATAATAGATCAAGTTTAACCACTTTATCGTAAAAGTCACATCAAAACATTAATCAATATTAAACACACACCATAATGTCAAAACAAAAATATGAAAGAAATATATTTCACATATCATTGCTTAACAAACACATTAATTGATATATATCATCACGACCATTTGATAATTTCATCAAATAAAAAATTTATTAAAAAAAATAGGACAAAATTTATAAATAAGAATCAACTAAATAAAAATAATTGAAACATAACTCAAAAATATAACTAAATGATAAATAATTTAACTTTAAAATTAAAAAAATTACAAAATTTGGATTTCACCAAGGAAAATGGATCAATAATTTAAAATTTCTCCCTCAAATTCATTGGAAGAACAATGTAGTACCCCCAGTTTCTGGTATATAAACCTTACTTGATGATTTTCATGGTTATAATGTTTAAGGGTTATGGATGGGAGAGTTGAGAGATCTTTGGAAGTATTTTTGAAGCAAAATGGAAGTCGCTCGAGCGACGCATGGTTTGTCTAACCATATGGACAAACCGTGCATTTGTTGTCCTCGTGAGGTAGTGGATCTCTCACGATTAGAGTACAGTTAGGGAGACTATGTGAGGAATCCATGAGAGGGTCTTCCTAGGAAATAGCTAACACACAGTTAGTGCACAGTTTGTCTAACTGTGTGAACTAACTGTGCGGATGGTTTAAGAGAGATCCTAAAAAAGTGTATCTCACATGTTTTTGCCTCTAAGTGGATTGTTTTTCCTCCTAAGCGGCCATACTAGGGATTTTTCTTCTCCTAAGGCTAAAGAAGTTTCTCCCATTGTTTTGGAGACGATCTGAAAGCTTTCCTTGGGGAATCGAAGCTGAATTCTTGAGGTATGTGATCATTATTCATTGTTCTGGATCGGTTTCTTAGATCTAGTAAGATATAATTCTTCTCTTCTCTTGGTTTCTTAGATCTACACTCGTTATGGGTATATCTAAGTGTATGGATTCCAATTATGATGATATTTGGTCTTTTTATTTCTAGGACAAGAGATCAAAGGTGGGTTCTTGGAGAATCGACCCGGTTTTCTTGTACGTTCTTTGTTTGTTTGGGTTTTTGTAAAAACCTTCGAGTTAGGAGGCTTATTTCTTGAATCCACTTAGTATAACTGATTGGAATGATTTCAAATTGAATTTTTGGTGTATAATTGATTGTTATTTTGTTTTTGACCACTTTTTGGAAACCTTGATGAGTGATGGTTGTGAAATCTGGAAAATTGGGGATTTTAAATGAGTGATTTGGTTCTTGGTTTTAAAACATGGGTTTTAAAAAAGGGTATTTTTCTATATTGTTGGCACATAAATGGGATTTGATTTTTTTAGTAAAAGGGAATGTTTTATTGAATTGAAATTTTTCTTGAAGTTGTTTGTGCTTTGGTTTTCAATAAAAGTTCAGTTTTATTGAAGTGGTTTCTTTTGGAAATGGAAATATTTGGAATAAATAGTGTTGGTATGAGTTCATTATTAATAGTCCCTTAATAAGGGATGAGTACCATTGGGGTACAAGGTATGTGACCCTGGATCGGTGGCATGTGTCATTGGGACACAAAGTGATTGGACGAGAGACTGCTCATGAGTATGGAACTCTCAAACGAAGCATGCATGTGTGGGTGTGTGGTGAAATATGGAATGGTTATGCCAAATGATAATAAGAATTGGTTTTAAAGCTTTTATTATTTATTTTTTTGAAAAAATAACTTATTGTAAATTGGTTTCATTTATTTTTGTTTTCACTTGGTGTTAAACAGTTTTTGGAACTTATTTATATGTGGCTATAAACTATTTTGGTAAATTGTTTTATATAAACTGTTTTATATAAATGTGGATAACTTTTCTATCCTAATGTAATGAGTAGGAAATTCATTGGGGAAAACCTATTTAATTTTATACTCACCCCTGATTTGGAAATTTGGTTCTTTTGTAGATGTTTTCTTCTAGGATAGGGGAAAGGGTAACATTTCCTACGTTTTAGCACTACCTCATGATGTTTGGGTTGTTTGGTGATTATGGATATTGGATCTTATGGAGTATGGAGTCTCATAGTCTCTTGAGAGTATTTAGTTGTTTATCTGTTGTGTACTTTGATACTTTTTTGGTCTTCCGTTGTTGAGCAATTTGATATGGTTTTGAGATACATGAAGTTGTTTAGTTGTCTTTCTTTTTTTCATGCATTATTTAGTAAATGGTTTGGTTATGGTTTGTCGGTTCTTTGGTTTATTTATTAAACGGTAAATAGTCCCCCACTTGTATGTGAACCCCTTCGGCATTTATTTCCAACCTTTTTTATCTTGGTGATGTCTCTTAAGTCCAAGTAATGACTCGTTGTGCTTTCAAACCAATGAGAATTGGAAGGTCATTACAAATGGTATCAATCTGGTCGTTCCTTTGAGGTACAAATTTTATCAGCTTGTTCGTCCCTTTCCCAATAAGTGGTCATCAGTGTTCTTGGTCTTCTAGTTGAAATTCCTAATTTTCTAGTCTTTGGGTTGAAATCTTAGATAGGAGTGTGATTGTCATAACTTGAAATGTATAGCATAAAAGGACATAGTTAACCATTTTGTGTTGAACTTCAAGTTACAAGGGAGTTAGGTACATAAGTGTTTGGAGACACTTCTAGGATTTAGGTATCTCATTGTCATGGGTTTAGCTAATGAGATGAGCATGACATGCATTTTAGAGGAATGACTTCACACTAGGAGGGAATACGTCATTTTGAGGAATGATTCTTGTTGTGAAAAAGTGTTGATTTTTGAAAAATTATGAAATTGTTGTTCAAATGAAATATTTTGAAAAAGGGAATTCTTATGGTATTTTGAAAATGGTTTAATTTCAAAAATCGTGCTGAATGTTTTCAAAAATTGTTGTACATGGAAAAATGTTGTTTTTAGAAAACAATGTTGTGATAGTTAATGTGATAGAATTTGAAATTATAATCCATTAGTTTCTAGAGAGTGAGATTGATGGATTTTGTTGTTGGTTTAGAAAATGGCACCTGGTAGGTGTCATCGAAACTAACCTAAAGAAGTTATAGAGAATGTGGTTTTACCTGAACCACGGGTGAACCAAGAGCTGGTTTAGAGTATTTTCCAGTCTTTTCAAGCTGTGGATACGGAGAACTGGGGGAATGAGCCAAGGCATGTGGATCATATCATCCAGTTCATGAAGCAAAATCCACCTAACTTATGGGGTGATGTTGAGCCTAAAAAGGCAGAGGTGTGGATGAGTAGGATGAATTGTATCTTCAATTTGATTGGCACACCAGTGGAGCTAAAGGTAAAACTGGTGACGTATATGCTTTTGGATCTTGTATGACAATGGTGGGATTTAGCGGTGTAGGATAAATTGGATAAAGACCTTACATGGGAGGATTTTGAGGAATTGTTCAACAAACAATTCTATCCTCACACATTCAAGATCCAGAAAAAGATGGATTTCTTCAGCCTGAAGTAAGAGAGTCTCTTTGTCACAGAGTATGTAGCTAAATTCATGAATTTAGTACGCTTTGAACCTGAAGTTGCAGAAAGTGCATCTTTGAAGGAACATATCTTCGAATCGGGGCTACGGTAGGAGATATGATCGAAGATTGTAGTTCTCTATATTATAGATTATACAGACATGGTGAACAGAATGATTGTAGCTAAATGTGATATCTTGGGATCGATGGGAGGAGGTATGATGATGCCTATAGGGAATGGTGGGAACTCAACCGCTGGAAGTAAGAGGAAAAGGAACACTTATTCCCAAGGTGGAAGTGGAAATCATAATCAAACAGTTGGATCAGTTAACCTTCCTCCATGACCCTAGAGCAAAGAAGGTTTCTTTCAATGTGGTTCACTTGACCACATAAAGAGAGAGTGTACGGCACAACTTAGAGCATTTTATAATTTCAACAAGATGGTACATATTTAGCGCTATTTTCATAGTGATCCAAGGTTAGGTTCTCAGGACACTTATCAGGCGTCGTAAGCATCGTATTCTTCGATAGGGAGAGGACACTAGAATCAGTCTCGTCAGTAGAACAGAGCTATACATGGTGATTCTCAAAATTCCATGACTCTTCAACCAGGGAAATCTCAGCAAGGCAACAAGAAGAATAGTGAAATGACGAAGCAATTGTATGGAGCTGAGCAGATGATAGTCGATGACCAAGTTGGACCATCTACAGTGAGAGGTACAATTCTTTTGAATTTGACCCTTGTCTATGTTTAAAGTTGGAAATGATTCCTTATGTTTTAAAACTACAAACTCCTCTTGGTGAAAGATAATGTCAATACTTTGTGTGTAGAGCATGTGTTATAACTATTGATGAAGTTGAGCTGAAATGGGGTTTCCTGATGTTATAAATGGATGTCTATTATGTAATTTTGTGCATGGATTGGTTGACAATGTTTAAATCTCACATAGACTGTTATAGGAGAATAGTCAGTTTCACAACTGAGGATGGCATCAAGCATACCTTTAGAGGAGAGAGGATAGTAAAGAAAGGTGAAAAGAGATTGTTGGCACCAATGGTGGGAATGATATCTTATCAGTTAGAAGTGTTGACTTTGAAATCAATGGAAGATATTGAAGAAATTAGTTTTCTAGAAGTTTTGGATCAATTTCCAGACATATTACCTGAGAACATCTCAGAGTTACCACCTCTAAGGGAAGTGGAGTTTATGATTGATCTCCTTATGGGGACAAGTATTATTTCCCTTCCATATTATAGGATGTCACCAATAGAGTTACGAGAATTGAAAGTGCAGTTGGAGGAGATGTAAATCAAGGGTTTCATTCAACCAAGTACGTCTCTGTGGGCAGTACCAGTCTTATTCGTGAAGAAATCAGAGGGAACTCTTTGGCTCTTTATTGATTATCATAATATTAACCAAGTTACGATAAAGAAAAGATATACACTTACATGTATTGATGATCTATTCGATCAGTTAAGTGGAGCTTAGTGGTTCTCCAAGATTGACTTGCGATCAGGATATCACTAATTGCAAGTTCGGAAAGAGGATATTCCAAATACAACTTTCAGAAGCTGATATTGACACTATGAATATGTATTTATTTCTTTCAGTCTAATGAATGCACTAATGGTCTTCATGGATTTGATGAATAGGATATTTCAGTGATATCTAGATTATTTTGTTTTGGTGTTTGTGGATGACATCTTGGTGTATTCAAAGACAAGGGCTAACCATGAGAAGCACCTAGAAATTGTCTTAAAAATATTGAGATATCACTATCTGTATTCCAAATTATCAAAGTTTTATTTTTGGATATAGGAAGTATATTTTATTTTCCATGACATTTATGAAAATTTTGTTTCTGTGGATCCTAAAAAGATAGAAGTTGTTGTCTCATGGAAACCACCAAATAATTTCTTCGAGATACGAAGTTTTCTTGGTCTAGTAGGTTACTACCAACGCTTTTTGTGTGATTTCTCACAACTAGCTTCACCAATGAAATATATTACAAAGAATAATACTCCATTTCAATGAACAGAGTAATTCCATAAGTCTTTCTAAGAAATAAAATTTCTTCTTACATCGACACCTATCTTGATTTTTCCAGAATCATGATAGGGATATGTGGTGTACTATGATGCTTCGGAATTAGGGTTGGGTTGTGTTCTCATGCAAGGATACCATGTGGTTGCTTATGGTTCAATAAAGTTGAGGGTGCATGATAATAATTACCCAACACACGATTTGGAGTTGGTTGCAGTCATCCATGTCTTGAAAATATGAAGACACTGTCTCTTTGGTGATAAATTAACTGTGTTTACATACCACAAAAACTTGAAACACATTTTCTCATAGAAATATTTGAATCTGAGGCAAAGGAGATGGATAGAATACCTCTAAATGTTTGACTTTGACTTGATTTATACACCAGGGAAAGAAAATTCAGTGGTGGATTCATTAAGTAGAAATTCATATGCTCAGTTAGCGAAAGAATCTTTAGATGAATGGTAGTTGATGTCGGTCCTAGCTGACATGCATGTGGAATGTGAAGACTGAGGTAATGTTGTGGTTTTCTTTTCATCTATGCTTGTTCCTGATTTGGTAAATTTGGTCAAAGTGGCACAAACATCTGATGCAGAATGTCTGGTTATGAGGTCAAAACTCAATGGTGGGGAGACCATTGAGGGCTGGAAACTTGATGGGAGTTTAGTTTTTTTCTTTAGAGATCGGATGGTTATACCGATGGCTTTTTAGGAACAACCCTTTCATGATTACCACCAATCGAGATGGGTTTTACATCCAGGTACACAGAATATGTATAAGGCGTTAAAGATGCAGTTTTGGTGGAGCATCATGAAAAGGAAGGTGGTTGAGTTCATCTTGTGATTCTTAACTTGTAAAAAGGTTAAATAAGAGCATCAGAGTCCAGTGAGTATATTGAAATCCTTACCTATCCCAGTGTGGAAATGGGAGTAGATAGCGATGGATTTTTTAAAGGTCTTCCAAGAATGGTTCGTAAACACAATGTCATATGGGTGATAGTGGAATGTCTTACCAAGTCGGCCCATTTCATCCCTATTCATGAAACTCATACGGTGGAGGATTTGTCAAAAATATATATCTAAGAAGTGGTAAATAGGCATGGTGTACCCGTTTCAATAGTCTCAAACAGAGATTTGAGGTCCACATCTTGTTTCTGGAAATCCTTACAATAAGATCTTGGGACTCAGTTGACTATGAGCACAGTGTATCATCCTCATATGGATGGGAAATTGGATTGGATGATACAGATGTTGGAAGACATGTTGTGGGATTTTTTAATGGATTTTTGTGGCTCATGGGAGGATCATATACCCTTGGTGTATTTATCATACAATAATATCTATCAGGACTCAATGCATATGGATCTATTTGAAGCATTGTATGGGCGTCTATTTCATTCTCCACTATACTGGGTGGAAACAGGTGAAACTTCACTAGTTGGGATGAGCCTTTTCCAAGAAACAATGGTGAAGATCTAGTTTATTAGAAATAGGATGTAGACTACTCAAAGTTTTCATAAATCTTATGCAGATCACCATCGAAGTCCATTGTCGTTTGTCGTGAGTGATCATGTTTTCTTGAGGATCTCTCCAAGACTTGGACATCGTCATTTCAGAAAGTAGGGAAAGATATATCCTAGATACATAGGCCCTTTCCAGATACTATAATGGTTCGGATAGGTATAATATTTTTTGGCATTACCACTATGGTTTAGTTCAGTTAATAATGTGTTCCATATATCTTAGTTGAAAAAGTATCTACTTGATCCTGATCATGTGATCATATGGGATCACATTGACCTAGAGTTGGATGCTTCTTTGATACATATTCTTGTATGTATTGTGGATAGGCAAGATAAAGTCTTGCGTGAAAAAATCATCAATCTAGTGTGGGTTTTATGGTAGCAAGTTCAGATTTAGGAAGAAACATAGGAATGTGAGAAGGAAATGAAAGAGTAGTGGCCATAACTCTTTCAGGGAAGGGAATGTTTTCTAATTTCTGAGGAAAAAAGACCAATGGTGGGGAGAATTTAGTACCCCCAATTTCTAGTATGTAACCCTTAATTTATGCTTTTCATGGTTATAATGTTTAAGGGTGACGTATGGGAGAGTTGGAAGAACTTTTGAAGTAGTTTTGAAGTAAAATGGAAGTAGCACGGGCGGCACATGATTTGTCTAACCGTGCGGCCAAACCATGTGTTTTTTGTCCTTGTGAGGTAGTGGCTTCAGCACAGTTATAGCATGGTTAGGAAGATTGTGCGAGGAAGTCATGTGAGGGTCTATCTAGGTAGTAGCTAATGCATGTTTAGCACATGGTTTTTCTAACCATGTGAAATAACCATGTGGATGGTTTAAGTGAGATCTCATGAATTTTTGCCTCTAAGTGTCTTGTTTTTTCTCCTAAGTGGCCAATAACTCGGTATTTTTCTTCTTCTAAGTCTAAATATGGTTCTCCCATTGTTCCAAATGTGATACTAATGCTTTCCTTGGTGAATCAAAGCTGGATTCTTGAGGTGTGTGATCGTTATTCATTGTTCTTGACCAGTTTCTGAGATCTACTTGGATCTACTTCTTCTCTTCTTTCGATTACTTAGATCTATTCCTGTTATGGGTATATCTAGTTGTTTGGGTGCTATGTATGATGATATTTGGTTTTTTCTTTCTAGGAGAAGATATATGAGGTGGGTTCTTAGATAATCGACACAGTTTTCTTATATGTTCTTCATTCATTGGGGTTTTCGTTAAAAACTTCGAGGAAGGAGGATTCTTTCTCAACTCCACTTAGTAGAACTGATTGGAATGATTTCAAATTTAATGTGTGGTCTTGAATTTATTTTTATTTGGTTGTTGAACACTTTTTAGAAACCTTCTTGAGGGATGGTTGTGAAATATGGAAAATTGGGGATTTTAAATGAGTGCTTTGGTTCTTGGTTTCAAAACATGGGTTTTAAAAAGGGGGATTTTTATGGATTATTGGAACATAAATGGGATTTAATTTTTTCAATAAAAGGGAAGGTTTATTGAAATGAAATGTTTCTTGAAGTTTATTGTGTTTTTTTTTCAATAAAATTTTAGTTTTATAGAAGTGGTTTGTTTTGGCAATGGAAATATTTGGCATAAATGGTGTTGATGTGAGTTCATGCTTAACGGGACCTTAATAAGGAAAGAGTACCATTGGGGTATAAGAGACATGACCCTAGATCAGGGGGGTGTGTCATTGGGACACAAGATGATTGGACAAGAGACCGCTCATGAGTCTGGAACTATTAAATGAAGAATGCATGTGTGGGTGTGTGGTGAACTATAGAATGAGTATGCCAAATGATAGGAAGAATTGGTTTTAAATCTTTGATTAGTTATTTTTCTAGAAAAATAACTTGCATGAAATTGGTTTCATTTAGTTTTTTTCACTTGGTTGCAAATGGTTTTTGGAACTTGTTTATATGTGGCTATAAACTATTTTGGTAAATTGTTTTATATAAACTGTTTTATATAAATGGGGCTAACTTTTCTATCCTAGGGGCGTGATTAGGGAAGTCATTGGGGAAAACCTATTGAGTTTTATACTCACCCATACTTTGTCACTTTGGTGCTTTTATAGATGTTATCTTCCGAGATAGGGGAAAAGGTAACATTTCCCACATTTTTAGCACTACCTCAAGATGTTTGGGTTGTTCGATGATTGTGGAGATTGGAGCTCGTGGATCATGGAGTCTTTTGGTCTCTTGAGAGTCTTTAGTTTTTTATCTATTGTTTACTTTGATACTTGTTTTTTATTCCACTATTTCACACTTTGATATGGTTTTGAGATACATGAAGTTGTTGAGTTTTCTTTCTTTTGTTCATGAATCATTTAGTAAATGGTTTGGTTATGGTTTGTTGGTTATTTGGTTTATTTATTAAAGGGTAAATCATCCTCCACTTGTATGTGAAACCCTTCGGAATTTATTCTATCCTTTGGAATCTTGGGGATGTCTCTTAAGGCCAAGTAATGACTTGTTGTGCTCTCAATCCAATGAGAATTCGTGTTTCATTACAAACAAACACTGCAAGATCTAACAAAAATATATGTAAAAATGAACAATAAATAAGAATAATGAAAGAAAATAAAATAGTGGATGATGGTCAGCCAGAAAGTGGTTTTCGAAGAGAAATACCTCTGTAGATGATGAAATAATGATAGAGGATGAATAATAAAGACCAAATATCATGAAATGATGATAAATATTGAAGTAAATGAACAAGAATCGTCATTCAGATCACCAAGTCACCATCAGGGAGGTCGCGGGTCAAAACTAGGGTTTGAGAGTTCTAAAAATTTGAGGGTTTCGTGATCCTATGTTCATAAAAATAAACTTTTTGGCATTGGTTTTTCTAAAAACCAACACTTAATTTTTTTAAAAAAAATTATGGCATCAGTTTTTAGAAAAACTGACACCCAAATTTTTTTTAATTTATGGTTTCGGTTTTCAGAAAAACTGGCGCTGAATTTTTTTTTAATTTACGGTGTTGGTTTTTTATATTAACTAACATCGTCAATCATCTTTCATGGTGTTTTTAGCATAGTTTTTTTATAAAACCAATGCCAAAATTCAAAGTAATATTTTTTTGGTGTCGTATTTTGTTAAAAACAGCGCAAAAAATTTACCATAGATAAAATTTGCATCGGTTTACTAAAAAATGACACCATATCTTTAATGTTAAAACCGTTATTTATTTTAGTGTTTGAGACTAAATATATAAACATATTATTTATATATATTTTTCATCATATCTCATAAATTTATTCTCACTTTTTACCCTTCTTGACATAACCTACTTAAAACCTTTCTTCATAACTTATGGAAAGGAAACATAATAAAGGGTGATATTAAATTCTCATTAAGGGTAAACAAGAGATATATCAATTAATGATCATATACAAGAATAATATAATCATAAGGGTGTGATATCATAATCACAACTTACAAAGTTCATACCCAATTGATCATAGATCATAATCATGATTCATGGCATAAAACTTTATCATTTAAAAGACATGAATCATAAGAGTGATAAATCATCATTAATCAATCATGAACCATGAATTAAAATCATAATCATAAAAACATGTCATAAAAGTGTGGAATCATCATAGGCATAGAAACCATTTCATATGTCAAGGTTAACTATTGATACCATCAAATCATAATGGATCAGGAATCAACACTTATTTCCTATATCATAATGGATCAAGCATCTCCACCTATTTACCATAGTGTATAAGGAATCCCTACTTGTTTTCCATATTTTATAGATCACATACCACCTACTTTGGACTAATATGGATACCTATGTCTATAGTTAAATCCTCTTGCATTAGTATGGATCACCCAAATCGGTGGAATATTCTCCTACAGAGGATGAATCATAAATAAAATATCATAAACAAATTACCTCGACCTATATATTTTCTAGAATATTTCCCTCGAGCATCAAGTGATTGTCAATATTGTCCTCAGATATCCCATATAATCATATAATTTGTCCTTGGGCATCCAATTCCTATGTTCCTTTTCCTCAAGCAGTACGTAATATCATGCACCAAGCCCTCATGTGTCTACAATAAACATGAGTCATATCCAAACAAACTCAACATGCCATCAGCATCAAACCCTCATGTATCAATTACCTCGATATAATATAAGCTCAAAATCTAATAAAGAATGAATATTAAGGCCAGTATCAAACATACCAAATGTATTATCATAAGACACAATAATCGATTAATCAAATTATCATTTTTCTAACCAAATTCATTTCATTAATCAGGGTTCCAAATCATTATCATAATTATATCAAACACATTTAAATTATAATTTAACCCTAAGGTCATTAATATATAAATTAACCAAAATTAGATGAGGTGATTCTTTCATAATAAATCACACAAATTTATTATTATTCAAAATCAAAAGTCTAATCCAACAATCAATCAAATTATCCAATTTATTGTTGGGATGAAAATTCAAACATACTAGGTTGCAATTAAATCTAAGGTTGGAATACCTATCAGGTGGTTGTATGTCTCAGTATCCTTATCTATGGACCCAAAGGGATTCAATTACAGTTTAAAAATAAAAGATTATAGTTTAACATGGATTATCTAATTTATATATTCATTCTCGTGACATTTCAGCATGATCACACATATCATAATTAATATAAATAATTTTATTGGATAAAAATGGATTTAATTTAAACCACCCACTTGTGGAACCAAACAGTAAGAATAAAGTGTGTAATAGGATATAAGGCACATGTAATAGCCTAAAATCAAGAAATGACCTAGTACATGAAGTATAAAAATTAAATAAACTTTCATAAGCAATGAATAAGAGCCATGAGGTTTTCCATATGAAACATTCATCAATAGAATTTAAATATAGAGTGTGAAACATATATTTTAAGAGAAAATCTCATGTTTCCCTATTTATATTAACTTAATTTATCAGTTAAGGCATTTAATTAAAGTGAAACTCACACTCATAGTGTGATTCACACATTACATCATAGGGGAAAACCAATGCAACAAACAAAGAATGGTTTTTATCACTAATCAATACATTTTAGTTTAGAAGATAGCGCACCTCCATCAAGGGGTTTTATTATAAAAACATGACATTGTTTTTCAAACAATTCATTTAGTATATTAAACATTTCATTCAAGAATCATACAGCACTCGTTAATATCTAAGGAATGTGTGAAAGGTGATAAATTCATGCATTCTTAAATTTAAAGGGAAAATGAAAAGGGATCCTACCTCAAAAGAATAAGGGAAATATGAACACTTTGTCACTTGATTTTTTCATCGATAACCACTTGAAGATACCCTTTTTCGCCTCTGAGCATATGCATCTTCGCATATACATAAGGAAACCTAGCCCATATATATACATTTTCATGTCTAATGGATATGTACAATGGGAACCTTATATATATGCTTATATATTCATACACCTATTTCCACTTACACCAATATGTATTTTTTATATATATATACATAAGAACACCTAGACCCATATATATATTCACTACAATGGGTGAATATACATATGACAGGGGAACTTACACAGATATATATATACCTATGCATACGCAGTAAGTCACCTTTGACTCTGGAGACTCGAACCAGCCTCAAGGATGACCAAAACACACTACATATAAAACTAAGAACTCAAAATCACTAAAATACCCCAAATAAAATTGGGAAACTTGGGTATGGTAGAAATGGACCAAGATAAAAGTAGCGGTGGCATACTGAAATGAACCAAACTACTTCTCCTTCAGTAGTGGATTCTGAAACACAGTGATGCAGACCCAAGAGACTCGTTGCATGCCATGGAAACAAATGAGACTTCAAAAATCATCACACCCAAAACCCTAGGGTTTGGAAAAATTTATTAAGGTGACATAAGAGATGAAAAACAATGGGAAATAGGAAGATGAGGGGGGATAAAGGGTTACCTCAAATAATAAAATGATAAATCACAAAGAAAACCAGTGGAAATCATCGATCAAAGAGGGTTACAGAGAGGGGGTGTTGTGCCCACTAGAGTGGAGGGTGGGGGGGGCTTCGTCGCACTCCTAGAGAGGAAGACCACTCTTGAGGTTTTTCTTAAAACCTAAATAATCATCATCATCATCATCATCATCATTATCATCATCATCATATTATTATTATTATTATTAAAACATTTCTTAATTTTTATTTCATTTTAAATTTAATATCATTTAATTTATTTTTACATTAATTTTAATTTAATTAATTTAATTTCTTAAAATACACATTGAAGTACTGAAATTATCAAAATTTAATTCTGAATATCATCTTATAAAACAACTCATCTAGTAAACCCAAAAATTCAAATTCTTTAGATTATCATTTTCTTCAAAAACAATGGTCATTAAAACCTCCTCACCATATAAATTCTGATCCTATAGAAGCCTTCAGGAAAAACAAAAACATCACCCGACCTATAAGGGTTGTGAATTCTCATTTAAATGGTGGCATTGATTTTCCAAATGTCTAAAGCACCCTTAAGAATTTATTAATCATATGACGCCTAATCCATTAAAACCCAAGATAATGCTCATTTTCCAACTGAAACATCGAAACTGTTCTTACCTGATCCCATTAAGCTAGATACAAGACCACATCATCATCTCTTTAAACATTTAACTAAAGGTACTCCCCACCATAGGCTTTAACATTGAAAAGGGGATAATTTAGAGGAACAGTGTCTCCACCATTAGAATTTCCTCACAAATCATGCCTCTAAGCATTCTAGTGATTCTCTTGGAATGATTTTGAGATGTTCAAATAGTTGATTCCCCACTGACCTCACTTAGACAAGTCGATCCATTTTCTCATAAAAATATCTAACTGACACAAACCACACTCGTATACACCTAACGACATGCCAGAAATAGTCCTCCGCTAATCATAAACACAAAAAAGGAGGTTAACAAGTCGATCCACTCCAACTGACCATTTAATAATATTCCCATATTAGAAGTTCAATTATTTATAAACTAAACTATGATGGCTTCTACTAAGGCATATAGTGTTTAAAATGAACATGCTTAACAAAGTCCCCACCTGATGATTGGTAACATTCCTTGGTCAAAACATCACCTAACCATTTAAAACTAATGTGCCTCAGCACGAACAAGGGTGAAACCCAGATCTAGCCCACATGAATCATTACTCTTTAAAAAACACCTTCAAGCCTGAAAATGATTCCAGGATAACCTTAGTTTTATCAAATTGGAGTCCAAGGAACAAACCCAAGGTATCCCATACTCTATTTTTATAAGAAAAAATGTCGGTATAAGACAATACATTCACAATAGATCATTGAATGATCCCAAAGATTCATCCACTTGGTAGTTGAGTCATAGGAAATTGCTAGTTTCTGAGAGTCCATCTAAGGAATTCCTACTTGGGAACCCAAGTATCACTCAAGAATAACCAAGACTTGATAATAACTATGTTCCAGCATGAAACACTGATAAAAAAACCAAAACAAGACCAAAAACTTTTAAAGCTTTACTGTGGCATAAGACCAATGATTTATTAGTGTATCAAGGATGATGTCAAGATAGGGGACATACTCATAGCTATACTAGATTACCCTAAGAGGGGACCAATAAAACCATAATAAGAATCATTTAACTAAAATTGGTCTACTTCTTGAAATAATCTCGACTTTACCTACTGACAAACCATCATTAACCAAACCATGATGCATTCACCACCTAAGGCATTACGTGATCGTTCAAGATTAACCATCGAATTCCATTAGAGACTGAAAGTGTTTCAAAAGGTTTTATACACATCCAACCATCACAACATCATGCTGGTAGATAAGCACCAACACGATTCAAAACTTGAAATCCACAAGGGAACTCAAGCAAGATCATCCATTTCCAAATGGTCCTCCTTGGTTGTGCTCCTTATACCTGAAAGGACATGTTTACCAAAACTGAGGTGATGCTCCCCACCTTAAGAATTTAATAGTAGTCATAATGAGAGAGAGAGAGAGAGACACCCACTACTCATAAGTATTCTAGATCAAAACCACCTTAAATTTACATGTGTCGCTACTTTGAGGAACAATCACCACGTCACAATATTTGGCATGAAAACCAAAAATCATATCGACTGGAGTTTCAAAACACCTGAGTCATAAGGAAGTTGTCTAGAGAATTGTGATGAATTTTATTCCATTAACTCCTAAGGTCACTCAACTCCATAGATGACCCAAGTCCTAACTCAACAACATAGGTCTTAATGATTCTACCAAACTCACAAGTTCATTATATCATTTAACAACTCGATAGATACCATGTACATGAATGCATACTACCCCGAGGTTTAGAAGAAAATGGCACATTCTGGATACTACCCATAGACTTATAAGCCTTATGCAATCAATTATCAAGTGAATTATTAATAAAATGGCTCAAAACCACACTATCTCAAATGATGGTGAAATAGACTAATGACCTCCCGAGTCACCCAAGGATAGAGAAAAGGGTCACAAGACCTACAAAGTGGATGACCATTCCCAAGTCATGTCTAACCAACTGAAACCGAGCATTACTCGATGATCACGCCCATAAAAATTCCAATAAAACATGACCAACCATCTAAAAAAGTATTTTATTTAGAACCTAATCATCCTACTAGGGATAAAATCACCCAAACAGCACCAAAACATCAGAAAAACACATGAAATTTAGCTAAGCTTTGAATCTATAAGGGTTATACCTACAATGGTCTAGCCCCTCATGAATCATAAGTGTTGAACTTATCACTAGTTCATGCCCATGAAACTCACTAGGCTCAAGATCTGATCATCTAATCCACTACTAAAAAGAATAAGGCCTATAGAAAACACTTATGGTTACTTTCTAAGGCTAATCAAATAGAAACTTAAACTACCCTTACATTAGGGTTTAAATGAAGGACATTGCGTAGGGTTACATTTTAAGGCCATTACATTTATTCACATTTATATCTTTAAACATATAAAATATTTAATTTGAAACATCAATTACCACTATAAAACAAAACACTAAGCACTTGATTTTAACAATCAGCTCAAAGAAAAATAGGCAAGTGTCATTAAAATTCCTTTTTAAACATTTTACATTAATTTATTTCCCATAAAATTTAGGCCATTTATCAAAATAAATTCCTTTTTAGAAAATAAGGTGACTTATAAGGGTCCCGCTAAGATAACCTAGGTTTATTAGAAAATAACCCAATAGTAGTTGCTTAGTTATTAATGTTGTAAACATCCAAATAGGTAATCTCATTAGAAACATTTCCCAACTGACCTACTTGGGACTATTTGTGCATTTTAGAAGCTAAAAAATTCATTTTAGGTTAAATTTAAACAACTCTTATATTTCAACCATTTCAAAATATATGATGTCACATAAAAAATGGTTTGATTACATGGGTTGTCACCACCCTAGTCTATAAGGTGACCATACACTTTATAGACCGAAGTCTAGATCCAATTTAATCAAAACCAATTTCATTTCAGAATATAAAATTCTCATATATATAATGGTTCATTTGTATGGGTATCCATCTACCAACCTATAATGTCCCCATACACTTTACAGTTTAGAATTTGACTCCCATTTACTTACCAATACCATTTCAAAATTTAAAATTTAGCAACCTTTACTTTCTAAAATATTTTGAAACATGTGTAAAGATCAAATGATGGTTCAAATATACGAGTTACCTTTTCCCAATTATAAGGCACCCATATACCTTACAAATGAAAATTGGTTCCCTTTTAATCGCAACACATACATTTATCTCATGAAAACATTTGCATATATCAAAATAAAACAGGCATTCCATTACAAGTGATAAACACAAAAAACATAGAATATCATCATTGAATCATGGAAACATACTAAAAAGTCATGAGGCATGTAAAATTATCAGATAAGTATTTTATTTAAGTAATCATGCTAAAGAAAATAAAAATATGGCAAATCACCCAAGGCATGAAATTTAAATCAGCTAATAGCCTACATATGCAACTACATGGAATGGAATATGCTTGGCATGTGAATTATCTATCTTCCTATATTATGCATAAAATGATTCTTCTTTTCTATACTAGGCCAAGGGAAATTTTTATAAATTTCATAAATCCATAATTAGAAAAAAGTACACCATTCACTCAAGGTGAAATAATAATAAATAGTAATCGAAAACAGCATGAACAATAATCCCAACACTGGACACTTGGTCATTTCCCTGTGGGTGGGGTGGTCAGTCCCAGACACATCTATTTACCAAGTGCTAAAACATTCCTAGTCTCCTGTCTACCAACCCAAAACAGTGATACAAAGGAAAAAAATAGGATCTAATACCACTTTGTAATGCCTTGGCCCGACTCACCCCTAAGATGGTGGATGGACCAGTGAGTCAAAAGGCCTCAAATGCACCTCCTCATATGCCCAAGGATACCAAATAGTAGTGAGGGTCTAAGAGATGATATATAGGATTCTATACCATCGTTTCAGAGTAGCACATTGGTATAATAGAAATAAATAATAGGAAATAGTAGAAGCAATAATAAGAAATTAAAAGCAGTGGAAAACAGGTATTATAACTGAATAAAAGTGGCCAACTCAAATTTACAAAAATGAATGTATGATAGATTATGCTACAAGTACTTAGCACATCACAAGTAATAAATCCATAGACCTGTGAACAATAAGTTTACTCGGGCACCAAACAGAACTCGTGCATGGTGTGAGATATAAATCTTAGTAGCCTGACAACCATAGTATCTAGCCCAATCCATTTCATGTTATTAATAAATAAATGACAGTGTGCCACATGGTATAAATACAAAGTGATAAAAAATTAAATAATATCACCTTGGGATGGGTTCCTAAATGGACACTCCCCCAATAACACCTACTTTAGATTAATCAAGATACCTGTGTATGTGGGTATATCCTCCTGCATTAGGATGGATCACCCAAATTGATGGAAAATTCTCCAGTCGATGATAAATCACTAATAACATATCATAAAAATGGCCTCATCCTACATGATTTCCATAGTATCACCCTTGGGAATCAATTTATTATATATCTAGTCCTCATACATCCCATATAATCATATACTCTATCCTTAGGAATCAATTACTTGTGCGTCTTTCTCTTAGGAGTTATGGAAGATCATGAACCAATCCCTCAGGAATCCATAATAAACATGATTCATATCTAGAAAAACTCAACATTCCATCAGCATCAAACCCTCAAGTATCAATTGCATTGATATAATATAAGCTCAAAATCTAAGTAAGAAAAAAACATAAGGACAGTATCAAGCATACCATATATATTATAATAAGACACAATAATCAATTAATCAAATTATAATCTATCTAACTAAATTCATTTCATTAATCAGGGTTCTAAATCATCATCATAATTATATCAAACCCATTTAAATTATAATTTAACCTTATGGTCATTAATATATCAATTAACCAAAATTAGCCAAGTTGGTTATTCTATACGAAATCACATAAAATTATTATTATACCAAATCAAAATTCTAATCTATCAATCAATCAAATTATCCAATTTATTATAGGTATCCCTATTCAAACAGACTAAGTCTCAATTAAATCCAAGGCTGACAGACCTATTGGTTTTTTGTAGGTCTCAATCTCCTTTCCTATGGACCCAAAGGGATTCAATGGCAGTTTAAAAATAAAATATTATAGTTTAACAAGGATTGTCCAATTTATCTAGTCGTTCCCACAGCATATGAGTGCGATCACACATATCATAATTTCTATAAATAATTGTTTTGGATAAAAAGGGATTTAGATTAGACCACCCACTTGTGACACCAAATAGTAATCATAAAGTGTGGGAAAGGGTATAAGTCACATTTCATAGCCTAAAAGTAAGCAATGACCTATGACATGAAGTATAAACATTAAATCAACTTACATAAGCAATTAATATAAGTCATGAGGTTTTTCATATGAATCATCCATCAAGAGAATTTAATTATAGAGTGTACGAAATATAGTTCAAGGGAAAATCTCATGGTTCCCCATTTATATTAACTTAATTTATCAATTAATTCATTTAATTAAAGTGAAACTCACACCTATATGGTGATTCACACATTACATCATAGGGGGAAATCAATGCAACAAACAAAACATGGTTTATATCACTAATAAATGCTTTTTAGTTTAGAATACAATGAACCTCTATTGAGGGGATTATTATAAAAACATGACATTTTTTCCAAAAAAATCGTTTAGCATATTAAGCATTTCATTCAAGAATCATACTGCACTATTTAATATCTAAGGAAAGTTCAAAAGGCGAGAAATTCATGAATTCTTAAATTTAAAGGGTAAAATGAAAGGGATCCTACCTCAAAAGAAGAAGTTCAATCCAAACACTTTGGCACTTGACATTTTCATCAACAACCACTCGAATATTCCCTTTCCCACCTCCAAGAATTTTCACCTTTTCATACACATAAAAACACATAGCTCGTATGTACATATTCACATAGCCAATGAATACATACAAGTGGATCCTTATATATATGCTTATATATGCATACACCCATTTAAACTTACACACATATGCATTTTTCATATATATACATAATCACACCTAGCCCTATATATATATATATATATATATATTCCCTACCATGGGTGAATATACAGATGATGGGGGAATGTACATATATATAATCCTACCTATGTATACACGGTAAGTCACCTTTGACTCTAGCGACTCGAACCCACCTCAAGGATGACCAAAACACGCTATAGATAAAACTAGGAACTCAAAAACACTAAAAGACCCCAAATAAAATTAGGAAACAAGGGTACAATAGAAATGAACCAACCTCAAAGGATTGGTAGTGGGCTGAAACAAACCAAACTAGTTCTCCTTAGATGGCAGATGTCGAAACACAATTATTCCCACCTAAGAGACTCATTTCACACCATAGAAACAAAATAGACATAAAAAATAGACCAACTTGAAACCCTAAGGTTAATACAAATCAATTTGGCTGACATAAGAGAGGAAAAATGGTGGAAAAAGGAGGATGGAGGAGAAATGCTTACCTTGACGAATCGAACGAAAAATCATGAATAAAACTGGTGGAAATCACTGATCAAAGAGGGAGCTGGAGATGGGGTGTCACAAGCACTGGAGAGGAGGGGAAGGGGTTGTGTCGCATGCCTGGAGAAGAAGACCTCTCTTGAGGTTTTATTAAAACCCAAATAATAATAATCATCAGCATCATCATCATCATCCTCATAATATTATTATTATTAAACATTTATTTATTTATTTCATTTTCCATTTAATCTCATTTAATTTATTTTTATTTTTATTTTTATTTTTATTTAATTAATTTAATTTCTTAAAAAAAACATTGATATGATGAAATTATCAAAATTCCATTCTGAATCTTGGTTTGTAAAATGGTCCATCCAGTAAAAACAAAAAATCAAATTCCTTTAAATTTTCATCTAGTTAAAAAACATGGGTTGTTATAACCTCCCCATATTAAAACTTATACTCCCTAAGATGACTTTGGGAACAACGAAAACATCACTCTACCTACAAGGGTCATGAATTCCTATTCAAATGATCACATTGTGTTTCCAAATTCCCAACACACCTTTTAAGTATTTCTTAGGTTTACGATTCCTATTCCATTAAAACCTGATTCAATGCTCATTTTCCTACAAAAACACTGAAACAATGCTTGCCCAATATCGTTAAGCTGGAGAAATGACTATATCATCATATCTTTAAAATTTTAACCAAAGGTACTCCCCACCTTTGGCTTTAACATTATAAAGGGGCCAATTCTGAGCCATGGTGCCTCCACTATCAGAATTTCCTCACAAATGACGCCTATAATAATTCTAGTAAATCTCCTGGAATGATTTTGAAATGGTCAAATGGTCGATTCCCCACTTACCTAACTTAGACAAGTTGAGCCAAATTATCATTAAAATCGTTTTCTAACACAATCCGCACTCATATCCACCTGACAACATTCTAAAAATGATTCCACTAACCATAAACCCCAATAAAGAGGTTAACAAGTTGAGACACTCTGACCAAACATTTAAGAAGACTACCAGCTTAGATGGTCATTGATTTAAAAACTTAACTAAGATGCCTTTTCCCAATGCATCTCACATTTACAATGAATATTCTCACTGAATTACCCACTCAATGTTCGGTGCCGTTCTTTGGGAAAAACATCACCTGATGATTTAAAACTATCGTGCCTCGGCACGAACAAGGGTGCAGCCTAGATCCATCCCACTGGAATCATTAATATTTAAACAACACCTCTGAGACTAATAATGATTCCAGTATAACCTCAGGTTTATCAGACTATATTCCAAGGAACTAACCTAAGGTATCTTATGCTCCATGTTTACAAGAGAGACATTAGTACAAGCCAAGATGTTCACAACAAATCATTGACTAATCCCAGAGCGGAATATGCCTGACGGTCGAGTAAAAGGAAACATATAGTGTGTGAGAGTATGTCCAAGGTGTTTTAACCTAGGAACCCAAGTATCACTTATTACTAACCAAGACTTGATAAGAACTACATGTTATCATTCAACGCTGAGAAAACCACCCAAACAAGTCCAATAGCTTTTAAAGCTTTAGCGTGGTGTAAGATTGACGCTCGCTTAGTTTATAAAGGATGAATTCAAGATAGGGTACATACTCATTGATAAATAATAGTACAATAAGAGGAGACCAATAAAACTATAATAATAATAGTCAAAATACAACTTGTTGACTTTCTAAAAGAATCTTTCTTCACCTCCTGATTAACCGTTATTATCTGAACAACGATGCCTTCACCACTCAAGGAATTACGTGATCATTCAAGATTAACCACCAAATTCCATCTAAGACTGATGGTGTTTTAAAAGGTTTCATACACAACCAACCACAAAAAAACCATGCTAACAAGAAAGCACCAAAATGATTCAAAACATGCAAGCCACAAGGGAACTCAAGAAAGACCTACCATCTCCAAATGGTTCTCCTTGGTTATGATCCTTCTACCTGAAAGGACATGTTTACCAGAACTGAGGAAAATCTCCCCACCTTAGTAGTGTCATGGTAATCAAAATAATATAGAGAGACATGTCGCTCATAAGAATTATAGATCAAAACCACCTTAAACGTACATGTGTTTCTCCTCTGAGGAACGATCACTATGTCACAACATTTGGCATGAAAACCAAAACCAAACTAACCAGAGTGTCAAAACACCCGAGTCACAAGGAAGTCATCATGATAATTGAGATTAATTTTATTCATTTAATGCCTAAGTTCACTCTACTCTAAAGATGACCCAAGGCCTAACTCAACACCACAAGGCTTAATGATTCTACCAAACTCTACCAGTTTGTTATATCATTTAACAACTTGATGGTCACCGCATATGTGAATGCATACTACCCCAAGGTTTAGAAGAAAACGGAACATTACAGATACTACCCATAGGATTATTATCCCTATGCAATCAAGTATCAGGTGGCCTATGTAGAAACTAGATAAAAAGTGCATTATCTCAAATGACGGTGAAACATACTGACAACCTCCTGAGTTTTCCAAGGAAAGATAAAATGGTTACGAGACCTAGAAAGAGGTCGACCATGCCCAAGGCATGTCTAAAAATCTTAAATCGAGAATTACTTGATTCTCACGCCCATAAAAATTTCAAGAAAACATGATCACCCATCAAAAAACGTGTGTCATTTAAAACCTAAGCATCCTACTAGGGAAAACAACACCCAAATGACACCAAAACATCAGAAAAACTCAAAACATTTATATAGGATTTGAATCTCTAAGGGTGATACCTACCATGGGATAGCCCCACACAAAGCATAAGTATAGACCCTATCACTAGGTCACATCCACTAAAGTCACTAGGATCATCTCCGATCATCTAAGTCATTGCTAAAAATGAGAAGGCCTAGAGAAAAAACTTATGGTTCCATTCCAAGGATACTCAAATAGAAACAAAAAATACTCTTACATGAGGGTTTAAATGAAGGAAATCACCTAGGGTTTTATTTTAAGACCATTAAATTTATTCACATTTAAATATTTAAACATCTAAAAGATTTAATTCGAAACATAATTTACCATTTTAGAACAAAATACTTGGCACTTGATTTTAACAATCAACTCAAAGAAAAAGAGGAAAGTGTCATTAAACTTCTTTTTTAACAAATTTACATTAATTGGAATCCCATCATATTTAGTCCACTTTTAAAAATAAATTCCTTTTTATAAAATAATTTGGCATACAATTTCCCCACTAATACAACCTGGTTTCATTAGAAAACAACCCAATAGAAGTTTCTTAGTTATTAATGTTATAAACACCCAAATGGGTCATATCATTAGAAACATTCTCCAAATAACCTAATTAGGCCCAGTTGTGAATTTTAGAATTTAACCAATTCATTTCAGGTTAAATTTAAACAATTGTTACATTTCAACCATTTTAAAATATATGATTTCACATAAAAAACGATTTTATTACATAGTTTTTCACCACCCTAATCTATAAAGAGCCCATGCACTTTATAGACCAAAGTTTATCTACCATTTAATTGAAACAAATTTCATTTAAAAATAAAACATGATCATATATATAATGGTTCAGTTATGTGTGTGTCCATATACCAACTTATAAAGTTCCCATACACTTTACAGTTTGGCATTTGGATCCTACTTACTAACCAATACCATTTCAAAATTTAACCTTTAGAGGCCTTTACATTCTACAACAGTTCTAAACATGTGTAAAGCTCAAATGATGGTTCGAATATATGGGTTAAATTTTCCCAATTATAAGGTTCTAATACACCTTACAACTGAAAATTGGTTCCCATTTAAACACAAATCATACATTTAGCCCATGAAACCACTTACATATATCAAAATAAAACTATCATGTCATTACAAGTGATAAGCACAAAAAGAATCAAATATCTTCACTGAATCATGGGAAAACATACTCAAAAGGTATTTGGAATAGTACATTATCAGCTAATCATGTTAGGTAAGAAAGCATGCTAAAGAAAATAAAAACATGGCATATCACTCAAGGCATGCAATCCAAATCAGTAAGTAGCCTATATGTGCAACTACATGGCATAAAATATGCATGGCATGAGAATTCTCTATGTTTATATATGATGCATTAAATTCTTCTTCCTTTCCATGCTAGGAAAAGGTAGATTTTCATAAATTTTATAGATCCATAAGTAGTGGAAAATACACAATTCACTCAAGGTAAAATAATAATGAACATTAATATAAAACAACATGAACATCAATCCTAACCCTAGCCACTTGGTCATTTCCCTATGGGTGGGGTGATTAGTCTTAGACACATATATTTACCAAATTCTAAAAAATTCTGAGTCTTCTATGTTTAATCCCAAAACAATAATAAAAAGGGAAAAACTAGCTCTTATTCTACTTTGTAACGTCCTGGCCCGAATCACCACTAAGACAGTGGTCAGACCGGTAGGTCACATGGCCTCAGGTGCGCCTCCATGTAATCTAGATGTTTCTAACTAGCAGTAAGGGTTTAAGAGGTGATAGTGGGGAGACTATACCCTTATGTCAAAGTAGTACATCAGTATAACATAAATTAATAACAATCAATATCATAGGCAATAATAAGAAATGAAAAGCAGTAGAAGATAGATATTATAATTGAATAAAAGTGGCCAATGCCAATTTACAAAAATGAATGTATGATAGATGATGCTACAAGTACAAGAAGTGAAAATTAAAAATTGAAATACAATGTAATAAAATAATATCTTCCCAGAAACAAGATCTATGAGAATATAGATCACCAACTTAGTCTTGTGCTCTTTATTTCCCAAGTACTCAGCACAACACAAGTAATGAATCCATAGACCTAAAAAAAGTCTACTTGGTCTATAGATGGAACCCGAGCAGGGTTTGAGACATAAATCTCAGTATTCCATCACCCACAGTGTCTATCCCAATTCATTTCATAAAATTAATAAATAAATGACAGTGTTCCACATGGTATAAATGCAAAGTGATAAAAAAAATAGAAACATGGTTTGGGTTCCTAAATGGAAACCTATCTCATACCACCTACTTCAGCCTAAATCAGATACCTATGTCTGTGGTTAGATCCTCCTACATCAGTATGAATCACCCAAATTAGTGGTAGATTCTTCTAAAGATGATGAATCACTAATAATACATCATAAACAAATAGCCTCAACTTTCATTCTTTCTAGAATATCACCCTCGGGCATCAAGTGGTTGTGCATCTGGTCCTCAAACATCCCATATAATCATATACTCTATCCTCAGGCATCAAGCACTATGAACCTTACCCTTAGGTGGTATGGAAGATCATACACCAAGCCCTCAGGAATCCATAATAAACATCAGTCTTATCTAGACAAACTCAACATTCCATCGGAATCAAACCCTCAGGTATCAATTACATTGATATAATATAATCTCAAAAGCTAAGTAAGAAAATATTATAAGGTCAATATCAAACATACAAAATGTATTATCATAAGACACAATAATCAATTGATCAAATTATCATCTATCTAACTAAATTCATTTCATTAATTAGGGTTCCAAATCATCATCACAATTATATCAACCCCATTTAAATTATAATTTAACCCTAAGGTCATTAATATATCAATTAACCAAAATTATCCAAGTCAATTCTTTCATAATAAATCACAAAAATTTATTATTATTCGAAATCAAAATTATAAGATATCAATCAATTGAATTTTCCAATTTATTATAGGGCTCAAAATTCAAATAGACTTGGTCAAAATTAAATATAAGGCTAGAACACCTATTGGGTGGATGCAGGTCTTAGTCTCCTTACCTATAGACCCAAAGGGATTCAATGGTAGTTAAAAAGTAAAAGATTATAGTTTATCATGAATTATCTAATTTATCTAGTCATACCCATAGCATGACAACACAATCACACATATCACAATTAATATAAATAATTATACTAGATAAAAAGGGATTTAGTTTAGACTACCCACTTGTATGGCCAAATAGTAAGAATAAAGTGTGGAATAGGGTATAAGGCACATGTCATATCCTAAAAGAAAGTAATGAAATATGATATGAAGTATAAACATTAAATCAACTTGCATAAGAAATTAATATAAGGCATTAGGTTTTCTATATGAAGCATCTATCAAGATCATTTAAATATAGTGTGTGCAACATATATCTCAAGGGAAAAACTCATGGTTCCCCATTTATATTGACTTGATTTATCAATTAAGGAATTTAATTCAAGTGCAATTCAAACCCATAGGGTGATTCCCACATTACAAAATAGGTGAAAACCAATGAAACAAACAAATCATGGTTTATATCACTAATCGTTACTTTTTAGTTTAAAATATGGAGAGCCTCCATCGAGGGGTTTTATTATAAAAACGTGACTTTGTTTTTAAAAGAATTCATTTAGCATATTAAACATTTAATTCAAGAATCATATAGCACTAGTTAATATCTAAAGAAAGTGAAAAGGTGATCAATTTATGCATTCTTAAATTTAAAGGTAAAATGTAAAGGGATCCTACCTCAAAAGAAGAAGGCCAAGCGAACACATTGGCACTTGATGTTTTCATCGGTGACCACTCAAAGTTTCCCTTTCCTGCCTCTGAGCATATTCACCTTCACATACACATAGGGACACTTATCCCCAATTTACATATTCACATGTTTACTGAATTTTACAAGGGGATCCTTATATATATGCTTATATATGCATATACCCATTTCCACTTACACTTGTATGCATTTTTCATACATATACGTAAGCACATCTAGCCCCATATATATATATTCAATTCCATGTATGAATATACATATGATAGGGTAACATACATACATATATATATATATATGCCTACCTATGCATATGTGGTAAGTCACCTTTGAATCTAGAAACTCAAACCTGCCTCAAGGTTGAACAAAACACACTACAGATAAAAATAGGAACCCAAAATCACTAAAAGATCCCAAATAAAATTGGGAAACAAGGGTATGGTAGAAAGGAACCAACCTCAAAAGTATTATAGGTGAATAGAAATTAACCAATCCACTTCACCTTCGGTGGTGGATACTGAAACACAATGATGTCGACCTGAGAGACTCACTACATGCCATAGAAACAAAAGAGACATCAAAAATCAGCCCACCTAAAACCCTAGTGTTTAGCCAAATCGATTAGGGTGATGAAAGGGAGGAAAAATGAAGAAAAGTGAAATGGAAGGGAGAATAAAGGATTACCTCAATGAATCAAATGAGAAGTTATAAAGAAAACTGGTGGAAATAATTGATTGGAGATGGATCCATAGAGGGGGTGTCACATGAACTGGAGAAGAGGGGAGGAGGATGCATCGTGTGCTTGGAGAGGAATACCTCACATGAGGTTTTTATTAAAACCTAAATAATAATAATCATCACCATCATCATAATATTATTATTATTATTATTAAAACATTTCTTTATTTTTTTCATTTAATCTCATTTAATTTATTTTTATTTTTATTTTTATTTTAATGTAATTAATTTAATTTATTAAAAAACACATTGAAGTGATGAAATTATTGAAATTTTATTCGAAAGATTGATTTAAAAAACAACATGTTCCATAAATGAAAAAAAAATTCCTTTGGGTTTTCATTCGATTCAAAAACACGAGTCATTAAAAACTCCCCACCTTAGAACTTCTCATCCCCAAGAATCTTGTAGGAAAAAATAAAACATCACCTGGCCTATAAGGTTTGTGAAGTCCCATTTAAATAGTCACATTACATTTCCAAATTCTCAACACACCCTTAAACATTTTTTAATAATACGATTCCTGAGCCATTAAAACCCAATCCAATGCTCGTTTTCCAACCGAAACATCAAAATGATGCTTACTTGATCCTGTTAATCTAGAGACATGACCATTTCATTGTCTCTTTAAACCTTTAAATGAAGGTACTCCCCACCTGAGTATTTAAAATTATAAAGGTAAACATTCCAAGCCATGATGTCTCTACCATTGGAATTTATTCACAAAGAACGCCTCTAAGCATTTTAGTGATGCTCCTAGCATGATTTTAAAATGGTCGAACGGTCGATTCCCCACCGACCTTACTTAAATAGGTCGATCTAGCTACTCATGAAAATCCCTTGACAACACTAACCACACTCATATTCACCTGAATAAGTTCCATAAACAGTCCTCCACTAACCGTAAACCCTAATAATGAGGTTAATAAGTTGAGCCACTCTGGAAAACCATTTAAGAAGATGTTCAGTACTTTACAAACTAAACTGAGATTCCTTCTTTGAAGGCATATCACATTTACAATGAAAAAACTCACCAAAGTCCTCACCTGATGTCCGATGATTTTTCTTGGTCAAAAGATCACCTAAATATTTGAAACTGATGTGTTGTGGCATGAAAAAGGGGGAATCCTAGATTCATCCCACTGGAATAATTACTTTTAAAACAACACCTCTGATCCTAACAATGATTCGAGGATAACCTCGAGTTTATAAAACTAGATTCCAAGTAGCTAACCTAAGGTAGATCATACTTCATGTTTATAACCGAGATATTGGTACAACCCAAGATGTTCACAATAGATCATTGACTGAGTCCAAAGAATCATCCACCTAGAAGTCGAGTCAATGAAAATAGTTGGTGTTTCAGATTTTGTCTGAGGATTTCCTACCAGGGAAACCAAGAATCACTCAGGACTATCCAATCCTTAATAAGAACTAAGTGTTAGAATGAAATACTAAGAAAACCACCCAAAAAATCCCAATAGATTTTAAATATTTAGTGTGATGTAATATCAACACTCTCTTAGTGTAACAAGGATGATGTTAAGATAGGGGAAGTTCTTGTCGCTAAACTAGAGTAAACTAAGAGGAGACCAAGAATACTAGAAGAAGAATAGTCAAACTACAATTGTTCAACTTCCTAAAATAATCTCAGCTTCACCTACTGATGAACATCATTAACTGAACCATGATGCTTTCACCACCCAAGGCATTATGTGATCATTCAAGATTAACCATCAAAGTCCATTCGAGAACGAAATTGTTTCAAAATGTTGCATACATATCCAACCACTACAAAATCGTGCTTCTAAGAAAGCCCCAACATGATTAAAAACTTTCAAGCCACGAGATCACTCAATAAACATTGACCATTTCTAAATAGTCCTCCTTGGTTATGTTCATTCTACCTGGAAGGAAAATTTTACCAAAACTGAGGAAACACTCCCCACCTTAGGAGATTACTAGTCATCAAAAGAAGAAATATAGACCCTCCACTCATAAGAAAACTAGATCAAAACCACCTTAAAAGTACGTTTTTTTCACCTTCGAGGCTCGATCACTACATCACATCATTTGGAATGAAAACCAAAACTAAACCGAGTGTCAAAACACTCGATTTGCAAGGAATTAATCCCAATCATTGGGATGAATTTGATTCCTTTAATGCCCAAGTTCACTCTAATCCAAATATGACCAGATTCCAAACTTAACAACACAAGGCTTAACGATTCTATTGAAATCAATCAGTTTGTTATATAATTTAACTATTAGATGGGCAGCGCATATGTGAACTCATCCTACATCGAGGTTTTGAAGAAAATGGAACATCATGGATACTACACATAGGATTATCATCCCTATTCAATAAATTATCATGTTTCCTATATAGAAATTGAATGAAAATCATATTATCTCAGACGATGGTGAAACAGACAGACGACCTCTTGAGTCACCTGAGGAAATAGAAAAGGGTCATGAGAACTAAAAAGCGGCCGACCATGCCTAAGGCATGTCTAAATAGCTGAAACCAAGAATAAATCAATTCTCATTCCCATAAAAAATTATAATAAAACATGAAAAATAATCTAAAAATGGTTTTATTTAGAACTTAAGTGTTTTACTAGGGACAACAGAACCCAAATGACACCAAAATATCATAAAAAATCATGGAATTTAGCTAGTCTTTGAAGCTTTGAGGGTGATACCTTCTGCGGGCTAGCCCCTGACAAAGAATAAGTACCGACCATATCACTAGGTTACACCCTCTAAAGTCACTAGGATCAAGATCTGGTCATATAAGAAATTTATAAATAGGATAATTCCTATGGAAAACACTTATAGTTTCATTCCAAGGCTACTCAAAGAGAAACATAAACCACCCTTACATGAGGGTTTAAAGGAAGGATGCCACCTAGGGTTCCATTTTAAGGCCATTACATTTATTCACATTTAAATCTTTAAACATATAAAATATTTAATTCAAAACATCAAGTTCCATTTTAAAAAAAAAACTGGGTACTTGATTTTAACAATTATCTCAAAGAAAAATAGTAAAGTGTCATTAAACTTACTTTTTAAACATTTTAAATTAATTGAAATCCCACCATATTTACGTCATTTTTCAAAATTAATTCCTTTTTAACAATTAAGGTGACCAATAAGGTTCTCGCTAAGATAACTTGGGTTCATCAGAAAACAACCCAATATCATTTGCTTAGTTATTAACATTGTAAACACCGAAATGGGTCATCTCATTAGAAACATTCCCCAACTGAACTACTTGGGCCCATTTGTGAATTTCAGAAGCTAAATAATTTATTCAGGGTTAAATTTAAACAACTATTACATTTTAACCATTTCAAAATATATAGTTTCACATAAATAATGGTTCGATTACATGGGTTCTCACCACCCCAATCTATAAATATCCAATACCTAGTATATACCAAAGTTTATCTTTCATTTAATCAAATCCAATTTTATTTTATAATATAACATTATAATATATATAACGGTTCAATTATATGGTTGGAAATTTAACAACCTATAAAGTTCCCATACACTTTATAGTTTTTAATTTGGATCCCATTTACTAACCAATACCATTTCAAAATTTAACCTTTAGTATCCTTTACATTGTAGAATAGTTATAAACATGTGTAAATCTCAAATGATTTTTCGAATATACAGGTTACCTTTTCCCAATTATAATGAACTCATATACCTCACAACTAAAAATCGGTTCTCATTTAACCAAAACCCATAAATTTATCCCATTTAACCATTTACATATATCAAAATAAAACTAGTATGTCGTTACAAGAAATAAGCATAGAAAGAATGGAATATCGTCATTGGATCATGGAAAAACATGCTAAAAAGGTGGGAGGAATGGAACATTATCACCTAATCATGTTATGTAAGAAATAATTCTAAAGAAAATAAAAACATGGCATATCACTCAAGGCACGCAATGAAAATTAGCAAGCATCCTTCATATGCAAATACATGGCATGAAATATAAATGGCATGTGAATTATCTATGTATATTTATGATGCATGAAATTCTTACTCCTTTTCATACCAATCCAAAGGAAAATTTCATAAATTTCATAAATCCATAAGGATCAGAAAGTACACCATTCACTCAAGGTGAAATAATAATCAACAGTAATAGAAAACAACATGAACATCAATCTGAGCTCAGGCAATTTGGTCATTTCTTTATGGGTGGGGTGATCATTACTAGACACGACTATTTACCAAGCAATAAAACATTCCTAGTCTCTTTTCTACCAGCCTAAAATAGTAAGGCAAAGGAAAAAAACTGGGTTTGATACCACTTTGTAACATACTAGCCCAACTCACCAAAAAGATGGTGGCTGGACTGGTGGGTCACATGGCCTCAGGCATGCCTTCGCATACCCCAAAGGCTGCCAACTAGCAACGAGGGTCTAAGAGTTGATATCAGAGAGACTATAACCTCATGTCAAAGTAGCATAGAGGTATAACAGAAATATATAATAGGCAATAGTGGAAGTATTAATAATAAATGAAAAGTGGCGGAAGATAGATATTGTAACTGAATAAAAGTGTCTAATGCCAATTTATAATAATTCATGTATGACAAATGATGTTACAATTACAATTAGTGAAAATTAAAAATCGCAATAAAATGTAATAAAAGAATAACTTCCCAATGACTTACTCCATGAGCATCTCAAGCACCATCTTGGCCATGTGCTCTCTAGCTTCCAAGTACTCTGCATAGCACAAGAAATAAGTCCCTAAACCTATGAACAAGAAGTCTAATAGGGCACCAAATAGCGTCTGAGAAGGGTGTGAGACATAAATCTCAATAGGTTTTCACTCACAATATCTATCCTAATCCATTTTGTGCAATTATTAAATAAATGAAAGTGTTCCACATGGTATAAATGAAAATTGATAACAAATTAAATAATAGAAACTTGTTTTGGGTTTCTAAATGGACACCCATCCCATACCACCTACTTCGGCCTAAGCTGTATACCTATGTTTGTGGGTAGATACTCCTACATTAGGATGGATCACCTAAATTGGTGGCAGATTCACCATCCAATGATGAATCTCTAATAACACATCATAAAAAAATGGCCTCAGCCTGCATGCTTTCCATAATATCACTCTTTGGCATCAAGTGACTTTGCATCTAGTCCTCATACATCCTGTAAAATCATATACTCTGTCTTTGGGAATCATGTACTTGTGTACATTTCCCTCATGTGATATGTAAGATCATGCACCAAGCCCTCATATGACCACAATAAACATTAGTCATATCCAAATAAATTCAACATTCCATTAGCATCAAACCCTCAAGTATCAATTCTATCAATATAATATAAGCTAAAAATCTAAGCAAGAAAAAATCATAAGTCTGGTATCAAACATACCATATGTATTATCATAATACACAATAAACAATTAATTAAATTATCATCTACCTAACCAAATTAATTTTATTAATCAGGGTTCCAAATCATCATCATAATTATATCAATCCCATTTAACTTGTAATTTAACCCTAAGATCATTAATATTTAAATTTAACAAAATTATACAAGGTGATTCTTCCACAAGAAATCACACAAATTTATTATTATTACAAATCAAAATTCTAATCCAACAATCATTTGAATTATCCAATTTATTTTGGGCTAAAAAGTCAAATAAACTAGGTCACAATTAAATCCAAGGCCGGCTCACCTATTGGGTGGTTTAAGGTCTCAGCCCCCTTTCCTATAGACCCAAATAACCTCAGTGGAGGTTTAAAAATAAAATATTATAGTTTAATAGGGATTATCCAATTTATCTGGCCATGCCCATGGCATGCCGGCATGATTTCACATATCACAATTACTATAAATAATTATATCAGATAAAAATTGATTTAATTTAGACCACCCACTTGTGGAACCAAATAGTAATCATCAATTGTGGCATAGGTTATAAGGAACATTTCATATCCTAAAAGCAAGCAATGGCCTATGACATGAAGTATACACATTAAATCAACTTTCATAAGCAATTAATATATGGCATAAGGTTTTCTATATAAAGAATCCATCAAGATAATTTAAATATATAGTGTGCGACATATTGTCCAAGGGAAAATATCATGGTACCCCATTTATATTAACTTCATTTATCAATTAAGGAATTTAATTAAAGTGAAAATCACACCCATAGGGTGATTCACACATTACAACATAGAGGAAAACTAATGAAACAAACAAATAATATTTTATATCATTAATCAATACTTTTTAGTTTAGAACACAATTCACATCCATTGATGAGTTCTATTATAAAAACATGACGTTGTTTTTAAAATAATTCATTTAGAATATTAAATATTTCATTCAAGAATTATACAGCACTAGTTAATATCTAACAGAAGTGTGAAACGCGAAAAATTCATGCATTCTTAAATTTAGAGGGAAAAGGGAAAGGGATCCTACCTCAAAAAAGAAGGCTAAGTCAAACATTTTGGAACTTTAAATTTTCATCGATGACCACTCAAAGATTCCCTTTCCCACCTATGAGCATATTCACCATCGCATACACATAAGGGAACCTAGCCCCTATGTACATATTCATATGGCTAATGAATACGTACAAGGGGATCCTTATATGCATGATTTTATATTAATACACCTATTTCCACTTACACCCATGTGAATTTTTCATATATATACATAAGAAAACTTATCCTCATATATATATTCACTTACAAGGGTGAATATACATATGACGATGGAAGTTACATATATATATTCCTACCTATGTATACATGGTAAGTCACCATTGAATTTGGTGACTCAAACCTACCTTAAGGATGACCAAAACACACTACAAATAAAACTAGGAACTCAAACCACTAAAAAACCCCAAATAAATTGGGAAACAAGGGTAAAGTAGAAAGGAACCAACCTCAAAGCAGTGTTGGTAGATTTAAATGAACCAAACTTCTTCACCTTTGGTGGCAGATGCCGAAACATAGTGATGTTGGCCCAAGAGACTCGTTTCACTCCATAGAAACAAAAGATACATCAAAAATAGTCCCACCCAAAACCCTATGGTTCATCCAAATCGATTAGGGAAATGAAAGAGAGGAAAACAGTGGAAAAGAGGAAGAGTAGGGAGGAGAAAGGCTTACCTCGATGAATCGAATGATAAATCTCAAAGAAAACTAGCAGAAATCATCAATTAAAGAGGGAGATGGAGAGGGGTGTCACACGTGATAGAGAGGAGGGGAGGGGGTGCATCACACACCTAGAGAGGAAGACCTCTCTTGGGGTTTTTTTTAAACCAAATAATTATTATTATTATTATTATTATTATTATCATTATCATTATCATCATAGTATTAATATTATTATTATTAAAATATTTCTTTATTTTTTTCATTTTCCATTTATTCTCATTTAATTTATTTTTATTTTTATTTTTATTTAATTAATTTATTTTCTTAAAAAACACATTGAAGTTATGAAATTCTATAAATTCCATTCTAAAGCTCGGTTTGAAAAATGGCCCATCCAATAAATATAAAAAATCGAATTCCTTTGGATTTTTTTTCGGTTTAAAAACATGTGTCATTGCATTTACCTAATGAAATAGAGGGATATATAATTTTAGGATCACCCATTACATAAATAAAATCATACATATGTGTTCCACAATATCATAAAACATTAATCATTTCATCATATCATAACTCCTGGAAAAAAATAGGTTTTATAAACATTTCATCATTTTATCAAAGCATAACTTGTGGAAAAGAAACGGGTTTCTTAGATATATCATAATTATAATCATAAAAAATAAAGATAAAGAATAAGTATGGTACCATAAAATCATATCCCCAGTGAAACATAAGTAACATCAAAGTATTTCATCATAGAATAAATTCCTTTAAAAGTTCACTTGAAACATTTCATGAGGAAATTTTATTTTCATTTTGAAACCACTTATTTAAAATAAAAATATTTCTAAAATATTATGGGAAAAAAATTATATAAAAATAAATATGGAATATTATAAAGGAATATTTAAAACATTGATTGTTCATGACGGAGTAAAAAAAATTCATTCCATGTACGTTAAAATGAAGATTTCAATCACATTTTCAGTAAAAAGTCAAAAGTACCTCATTTAGAAAACGATAAAAATATTCCTTTGAAATTTTTTTATAGAAAGTAAAACATAGGTAAAAATGAATTTAACCAATTATATAAGAATAGTAAAACATTCTTGAAATCATTTAAAAGAAAACATTGTAATTGAAGAGAAATATTACCAACCAAAGAGGAAAATTGAACCAATTTTTATTAGGAACATTTTCTCAATCATTTTAAGTACCAAAGAGAGTAAAATTACATGATTACTTTAAAATTCAATGAATAATCATATGAGAAGAAAAATCAAAGGATTTTATCATATAAGTATCTTTTAATTTATTTAATGGGAATTTAAGTATAAACAATCCTGACTAAAATGGGATTGAAACATAATTTCCTTACATCAAGTCTTATCTTTCTCCATACACATTTGAAATTATTGTATAATAAGTATAGATTTATTATAAATATATTAAAAAACTATAATTATATATATCATATCATATATGATTTACTTATAAAATTTTATCACCATTGTATTAATAATTCTTGATTAAAATCATTATTCCATGTGATAAATGCTTCATTTATCATGCATGTTTTGGTTTGGAAGTCCTAGTCCTAGTAATTTGATTATGGTTATATCGTATAAAAAATTTTAATCATTTCATTAGTTTAATAAGTAATCATTATATACACTTTTATAACTATACAGATAAATTAGTAATGAAAAATGAATTGCATCGCTTTGTGAGGAGGGAGTTTTCATGTACACACATGTGATATTTCCATTTTTTGATGGATGAAAAGAAACAAAGGTAAATAATAATTGACCTTTAAAGAAACATAATAATATCATATATATCATATATATCATTTTTTTTAATTCCATCATTATAACTTTCAATCTCAAGTGGTGATGAAAAATTAAATTCATCAATTTATGGAGCTGGTAGTCCACAAGTACGCATGAGTGATGTTTTATTTTCCCGTATGATGGAAAAGGAGGTGGATAATTGGTGATTTATTCTCATAATAACAACCCATGATATTTAATATACTGAATTAATTATTTTATAATTGATGATATATATTTATATGATGATGAAGAATAAATAAAATTAAAAGTACTCGGTTAAGAGTTATACCTTTTCATTGAGAAACCTTCTTTGACTTACACCATAAGCCCTGAAAGCGTAGTCTTCTGGAAATAATAGAAGTTATAAGATGTGGGGAAGGAATATAAGAAGGTTTTATGGTAGGTATTATTCAATATAGAATGTTCAAAAGGTGTGATGAAGATAAAATAAGATGTTCCCTTTTATAAGTGATGGGAGGGTCACTTTTGGAATTATATAAAGTATTAAATTAATATAAATTAATTTTTAGGTTAAAGTGGATCAAAATTGATATATTTCTAAGATAATATGATTATAAGTAAATATAACCTCTTAAAATAATATTTATATAATTTTAAGTGATGTTTTAACCCTTATCTCTTAGCTTTAACCTCCTGTTAACCCATTTTACAATTACCACAATATCAAAGCTTTTTACTCTTTAAGGGTCAATAATGTTACCATAAAAAGACAAGTGACCCATAAATTTAACATTTTTTATATTTTAAAAAATATCTCATTAACTTGTCCAAATATATTATTTTTATGAATTTTAAATAATTTAATAAAATATTGTTTATTATAAAATATCATTAATGTCATTTTTGGAAACTATTCGTTTAATTTGACTTTCATGTCATTGAGATAACAATAGAATTCAAATATAAACTTTTAAAACAAGACTATTATTCTATATTAATCTAAAAAATCATGGAACACCATAATTCACCCAAATTGTATTACTTTTAATATTTTAAAAATAATTTATTTTATTTTTTATTAATTGAATAAATATTGTGTCGGCATTGCATAAGAATTTATGGTAATTATTTAATCACAAAAAAAATTAAAAAAAACATGATAAAAATAATTAATTTATATTTAAATAAATATTTATAACTAAACATAACCTCTTTTTATTCTTATGAAAAAATATTATAGATGTTAAAGTCAAGAGAGTGGTATTTTGTATTTATCCTTTTCTTAAAATAATATAAAGGTCATAATCAAATAAAAATGGCACCAAGTGACCATTTTTTCAGAACATGGATGATAATTGTTTAAATACACTCATCTAATAGGATAAATACAAATGTTAGAGAAATTTTAAAGCTTTATCCCAATGTTTTAAATTTGATTTACCTATTTTACCCTTACTAATGTGACAAATATTTACTTATGTTACTATCCATAAAGATTAAAAATAAAAGGGAGCTATTTACCAAATTTGAAACTCTTGATTCCAAATATAGGATCTATTTTTCAAGATTCAATTATTATAAGTGGAATAATTTCATTTTACAATTAGTTCGCAACAAAACTATTTTTAGAAAAAAATCATATTTGAACATAAAATTAGATTTATTATTATTACAAACCTAGTAAAAACCGTTAGATGAAGTATTAAAACATTTAATTGAATATGTTATCTTTTAATTTAATTTAAAGTATTAATAAATAGATATTAATCTAATTTATTTAAATAAAAACATATTGTGTGTATAAAAAAAATTTCCAGAAAACATATCTATTTACCTTCAAATGATTTTATTTTCATTTCTAACCATTTGATAACCAATGAATTTATTTTATATATATATAAACAATATTTTTTATAATTTATTTATCCTCATTCATACCCATCAATACAACGGCTAGGATATAATTTTTTCATTAAATAATAATATTTCAATCGTATAACATGGTTCGTTTAAACTTGGTTTCTATATAATGCATGAAATCAAAAAAAAATTATAGAAAAAAATATCATAAAATATCAAGGTGTTACATTTTATCCCCTTATAATAATTTTTCCCATGAAATTATATCACTATGATATAAATAATTGAGGATTCTTTTACCTCATCACATCATTGGGTTCCCATGTAGCTTCCACTAATTTATAGTTTCACTGAAAAACTTTAACCGGGTGATTGGTCTTTCTTTGTAATGTCCCCTACCCAGGAGCCACTAAACTAATGCCCCAAGCCAAGTCACCACATGACCTCAAGCACGCCTCCTCGTACACTAGATATTTCCAACCAGCGGTGAGGGTCTAAGAGTCAAGTGGGGAGACAATACCCTCTTTTTCAGAGTAAGAAACAACGAAAAATATAAACAATATCATAAGAAATATAAAAAAATGATGAACATGCATAAATAACCAACCCCCAACTCAGTACAAACCATATCCAATAGTAAATATATCATGTCAAGCTATAGTTTCAATTAAACAACCCAAAAATAAAGGAAAATAGAGAAATCCCCAAAACGGTCCTGGATCCAAGTCCCAGACCTCCTCCATGCACATACTGAACCTGAATCACTTCTCTATCATAAGGCCCTTGCCTCTTTCCTAACCTACAACCATGAAATCTGTTCAGGTACTCAATGGAGGCCTAATCACGGTGTGAGTATAACTCAGTAGGACACCACCAACTATGTCTACAAAATATCAAATCAAATATATAGTGCATACAAGTAGTAAATAACAGAAAGGAAAGGAAAGTAGTTCAATAAGGAATTCTAGATTATGATCCTTTAAGTTATGTTACCCTTTAATCCAAGTTCACTACTTAAGAATCTCATGGTTTAGTTCACTCTTTTATCAAGTGTTAAATGGATTAGGCATGTTCAATATTCTCATGGAATATGAGAATAATCAATTCCTATATCACTAGGGATTACATCACAATAACCACATTTTCCTCACCTATAAACCTCCATCTAGGTGGAATGAAACTGTTAGGGGAATAAAACTATGTCCCCTTCTCTAACCCATGCATTTAGAGGGTGGAGCTTAGAACCTCATTCAAACTCGACCTATGGGTGTAGAACCTCAGGTCTATACCCCACTCTACCAAGCCATGTTCACATGCTTATTTATCTATTTCCACAACAACCATATTACAACCAAGTATATCCAATATCATTAGAAAAATCACAATAATATCAAATAAATGGTAAAATTAACATTATTTCACAATACATTAACACATTCATCATTTATACCCCATAACCATTTATCCCCATTTCCCATTTCCCATGCCTATCTCACAAAGAATATTCAAGAAAAAACATAGCCTCTTAACAAATTCTCATTAATCCCATTTATCCCATTTACATGCCAACCAACAATACCTTATCCTTTAACAACATTAGACACAACTATCCACAACCCTTATAACTCATTACATGACCTAATTAACACATTCTCTAAGGCTTTACAACATCATGATTCAAATTCATACCTTACATTTCTGTTAGCCTATTTGGAAGGGTTTTTTCACCCCATGGGTGACCCTAAAATAAGTCACAACATCCTCCATGCATCCCAATGGGATCATGAGGAATTCATTTGGCTATTTAGACACTTAATACATCACATTCTTCTAAAGGAACCAAGAACAAATCAATAATAGATCAAGAATAAGACCATACATACACAAATATAAATATAAACTATAGGACATAACCTGTAGACCATCTGTCTCAAATCCATTAATGAACTCACCCTTAATCGAGGACTTAGATACCGACCTAAACCCCTTCAAATATTCACCCTAAATCTCACAAAAAAATTAGATATTCTAATAGAGAGAAGATAAATATACAACCCCAAATCAAAAAAAGAAAGAAAGGAGGGGGTTATCCTTACCTGGATCTTTAATCCACAACTGATGGAACTCCAAATAGCCTAGGATCGAAGGAGAATCACCTCTTGGAATATCTTGGAAGCTTGGATCATCACTAGGGTTCAAAGGAGGAAGGAGGAAAATCCCGAGTGGAACATAAAAATCCCATAATGGAATATTTGTAAATTTCTCAAAGTTACTGGGTCACACGGTTTACCCACAAGGTTTTCCAAACCATGCGCAAACTATGTGGATATTATTATTTGAAAACAGTCCCTTTGAGTAGTTACCTTGGCTGATCTGCATGGTTAACATAAATAGTGAACAAACCATGCAATAACCCAAAAACTCTTTTTTCTTCCCTTTTTTATGTCTTGAACTCCTATAACACCCCTAATATTCACATGAACTTGGAAAAATACTTATTTAAATAAAAATAAGAGACTTAAATTGAAACATAAACAAAACATACCATGTAGAAAAATCCGGGATCTTATATTCTTTGTAACAATTTCTCTCTATAATCCATAATTTCTACCGGTTTTTCCTCATTTGAGATATATTTTACCAATAGTATGACCTCTAAGTTAAATAAATGTTAAGGATAAAGTATGTAACTAATTAAGTTAGATACTTGGAATGCATCGTAAACTTGAGATAGATTATAGGTAATCACCAAGTGATAAGCTACCATCTCAATTTGATCAAGAATCTCAAAGTTACTAATATATTTAGGGCTCATCTTTCCCTTATATCCAAATATCATAACCTTATTCTAAGGAGATATTCATAGTAATACCTTGTCACTAACTTTGAACTTCAGATCTCACCGATGATTATTAGCATAACTTTTTTGTTAACTCTGAGTTGCTCTTATGTGTTGTCGAAATTTTCTAACCTTATCGATCATTTCTTAAGCTATATCAGGTATCAAAAGTTTTATTTTCCTAACTTAATCCCAATATATAATATTACTTCACTTACTACCATAGAGGTCTTCATAAGGAGTCATCTGAATACTCAAGTGAATGTAATTATTGAAAAAAAATCAACTATAGAAAGGTGTTGATCCCAATCACCTTTTAAATCCATAAAACCCACTCTTAACATATCTTATAAGGTTTGAGTGGTCATCTTGGACTAACCATCTATTTGAGGATGACATATAGTACTAAACATAAACTCGTTATTCAGATCCTACTGATGAATTCTCCATAACTTCAAGGTAAACATCATATCTCGATATGCTTCAATTGAGAGTGGTACTTCATGAAATCTCACCTATTTCTTAATTTATTAACTAGAAATCATATTGAGATAAAATATTCTTTGATGGAAATTAATTGTGGTTAATTAATAAGTAATTTGACTATAACTCAAATAGAATTGTGTCCTTTAGATGTTTTGGGAGTCTTGAAATAAAATCCATGGTAATATTTTCTCATTTCCATTATAGTATAGATAATGGTTTTAATATCCCCTTATACTTATATCACTCAACCTTAACTTGCTTAAATACCAGGAATCAAGATATATACTCTATAATATCCCTTTTCATGTTTCCATACCATAAATATTCTTTCATATCTCTATACATCTTCGTACTTTGAAGATGAATAGAGAATGATGAACTCTGAACTTCATCTAACAATTCCTTATTCAATTATGGTATTGGTAAAAAAACATACTCTATTCTTAAACCTTATCATTCTATCACAATCATGATTGAACTCGAGAACATTTCTGACCTTCTATAGTTCCACATCATCCTTTTGCATCTCTTTAATCCTCACATGGATAGATGGTCGAACATTCATATGAGAAAGATATGATTTTACCTTGTTCCTTAGGATTTAAAGTTCTATATTCTATAAATCCATAAATATTGAATCTCTTTTAATTATATTCATGGACAAATAAGCATGGTTTTTCTGTCTCAGAGCATCATTCACCTTGTTCTCCTTACTAATGTGGTAATTCATTGAGCAACCATAATCTTTAATAAACTCCAACCATATTCTCTGATACATATTCAACTATTTATGTGTGAATATATACTTAAAACTTTTATTATATGTATATATTTCAAACGTATCACCATAAAGATAATGTCTCCATATCTTCAATGTAAAAATTAATTTTGTCTTCTATAAATCATGAGTTGGGTAAATTTTCTTGTGTATCTCCAATTGGAGTGAGGTATATGCTATCACCGTATCTTATGCATGAGGAAACATCCTAGTACCTTGTTTGATACATCATATTGATCACAAACTCTTATCCACTATAGGATAGTGAGAGAATAAGTGCAGTAACCAACCTTCTCTTCAAATCCTTAAAATTATCCTCACATTCATCCATCCACAAGAACTTAACCCTCCTCTGAGTCAACTTTGTGAGTCGATTAAATATTCATGATAAATCACTCAAAAAGCGTTAGTAATATCCAATAAACCCCATAAACTATGGATCTCATCAGTAGGGATTATTTTGTGCCATTTCTCATAATAGACCGAGCATCAAAGAACGTTTCTTAGAGTGGAACAAGCATCCCTACATGTTTCTCATAGTGGAATGATCATATTAACTTGTTTCTCATAATTATATCATGAGATATAAAGCTTTACCCAATTCATTTTATGGATATATAATTTTGGGATCACCCATCACAAAATTAAAACCATACATATGGGTGTCATAAGATCATAAAACATTCATTTTATCGTTATATCATAACTCTTGGAAAGGAAACGGGTTTTATAAATATTTGATCATTTCATCAAAGCATAAACCATTAAAAAGAAATAGTTTTCTTAAGCATCTCATTATCATAATCATAAATCATCCAGAGAAAGAATAAGGATGGTATCACAAAATCATATCCCTAGTGAAACATAAGTAATATCAAGAGATTACATCATAGATGAAAATTCATTTAAAAGATCACTTGAAACATTTCTTGAGGAAAACACTCATTCATTTTGAAACCAATTATTTAAAATCCAAATATTCATAAAATATTAAGGAAAAAATTTTAAATTAAAATAACTAAGGAGGCTTGTAAATGAAGCTTCAAAACATTGAGCGCTCATGGCGGTGAAAAATTTTGTTCATTCCATGTACATTAAAATAAATACTTCATTCACATTTTTGGTAAAAAGTAAAAAAGTACCTCATTTATAAAATGATAAAAATATTCCTTTGAAAAAAAAATTAGAAAATAAAACTTAGGTAAAAATGTATTAAAACAATTATATTAGAATAGTAAAAACATTATTGAAAACATTTTATAGAAAACATAGACATGGAAGATAAATATTTCTGACCAAAGAGGAAAATTCAAACTATTTTTATTAAAACATTTTTATAATCATTTTAAGTACCAAAGAGTGGAAATGGTACTATTACTTGAAAATTATATGAATAACCAGAAGATAATAAAAAGTAAAGGGGTTTATCAAAGAAGGGTCATTTAATTTCCTCAATAGAAATTCAAGCATAAAAAATCCCGATGAAAATGGGATTGAAACATATTTCTCTTATCTAAATTCTTATCTTACTTCATATGCATTTGAAATTATAATTATAGATTTATTATACATCTATTCAATTATCATAATTATATACATCATACCATATATGATTTACTAATAGCATTTTATCACTCGTATATTTTTTTTTGTGTGTGCTTGAATGTTTTTTTTATTAAATTAAATATTTCTTGATTACAATTTATATCAAGTATATTTAATATTATCATGTTTTAATTTTTTATTCCAAAACCTCTTATCATTTTATGTGAAAATCACTTTATTATATATCACTGTATTTTAATTATATCTTGAGTTATAATGATTGGATTTTTATAATTATTATTTATTATTAAATATAATAATTTTATATAATTGTTATTAAACTATGTAAAAGTATAATTAAATCTCTAGGATGTTCTCATTTTGTTCTGAACATATTGTATTTTTTTTGTTTTAACAAAAATATTCTATTTATAGTGTTTTAAAGTTTTCTTTATTTATTCTATTATAACTTAATTTATATTGATCATATTCTCATTAAACTTATTCTGTTACAAATAAAACACTTTTGTTTACATTTCATTAGACTAAGTGTAAGACTTAATTTGTTCTTTAATTTATCTAAAAAATCACTAAACTTTATGAAACAATTCTTGAATTCTAAATTTTCAATAATAATGTTTCTTTTTTATTTCATTGATATATCTCTTGATACACATTGGAGTTGCATACCATTTATCATGTTATAAATATAATAAATTTTTCTAAATTTAATTCAACAACATGAAAGTCTAAAAATGTCGTTTACATACCATAAAAAATAGGCTAAAGTAGTGTAATGATTTTATCATATTTTGTTTAGTTTTTGGATCACGTATTTCACATTTTTTCAATCATATATTGTTTTATAAATTCCAAATTGATGTATTATTTTATTTATTTTAAATATATCAAAATTATATTCATTTAATTCTTCTTTATGGGATTCTATTTTTTTTTTGATGAGCTAAAAATTAACTGAAGTTTGAAATGTCATGTTGCTCAGTTTTTTTCAAATTCCTCTTCATAGCCTACCATGAAGCTTAATACACCTTACCATGAGTTTCAATATCATCCAAATGCATGTGATAATCAACCTACCATGAACCCTAAACTCTCCTTAACCAACCTACTTAAATTATTTTTATCTATTTCATAGCTACAGAATGTTCAAATATCCAACCTACAGCTTGTTTCATTATTCCATGAAGCTAAACTCTTGTTACCCTCACCTACGACATGAAGATACCTCACCATCAATGATATATCTACTACGAGTAGATTGTAAAATGCACATGGGAATAATGTAGTTCATGTCGCATGTTTTTTAGTAACTCCATTGTTTGGAGGTTTTCTTAAATACTCATATACAGTAACTCTAAATCTTCTTATAGGTTGAATAAGAAAATGAATAGTGCATGAGGTGTGCATATGCTAAACTTCCACGCATAATCAGTATAAAAACCATGAATTCATGGTCATTATACCTACCTCAAGTTATAACAACTGGATACATGTTATATCTACTTACCGTATGTGTTATTTTAAGTGACCACATGTCATAGATTTTACATGGTTAATATAGTAACTACATTCCCACTTGAACCGACTACATGTTATGATGGAATAGTGAGCATACCAACTGCATGACCACTTGGAATGCATGGTTAGTTATTTCCTTTATTTATTTTTAATAAAATATGTATCATGCTCTATTTTTAATTGATTTTTATATTATCATTAACTGCATGCATATTGATTTCTAAAATTCATGGTCTGCTTTATTGATCATTATACCAACCGCATGTTTTTCATTTTTTTCATTGTTTTATATCTAGTGTGCATGGTCTATTTTTTAATTCTTATTTTATTTTAATTATTTTATTGATTTCTAAAATTCATATATATTATATAAAATCCATGAGAAGTGTTATTATAATATTTTAATCTATTTTAAAATGTTATTAAATCTATTCATTATTCATGCATACACATACAACATAATTTCTATATTTAAAACTTTTATATTTTGAATTGATTTGTTGGCCTTATTATTTTATAAATTAATATTCAATGATGAAAAACTTATTCAAATTTATTTTTTGGTATTTAATATTGGATAATTAAATCCTTTAATTATTACACAATTCATGTATTTAGAAAGTATTTTAAAATTTTAATTTAAATAGTAAAATTATATTATTTTTTTATGGGTTTCTTTGACCTTTTATTATGAAGACTTTTTGAATCATTTAACAGGTAATTCAAAATGGATTGAATTGAAATTTAACTTTTAAATTCAAATGATTTTTGTTATGATTATTCGTATTATAATTTTTCTCTCTCTTAGATAATTATATATTTTGAATTTGAATTGCATTACCCATTTGGATTTTGGTTTTTTAGTCTTTAAAGATTCTATTTATATCTTTTGAGGTGTAATCCAACACACAATACCGAGACAAACTACAAGTACACAAACCTTTTGAGAACCAAAGATCAACGATGAACATTGACATCCTATGTGATAAACTTTTCATCTACTAGACAATATCTCAAGCTAAATGAAAATATATACAAATACTACTACCTTGACGAGATGATCTGATACCTTTCTCAAGAACCAGTATTTGTGCTTTATTCATTTTATCTTCTACTTATTCATGGTAGCTTGATTCTGTAACACTTATTCATATCTTTCACATACACTCTATTTTCTATTTATTATTTTACATATAAAATCTTTTTTTATTTAGGTTATTAGTCCCATATTATAAATTCGGGATATGAGCATTATGACTCCCTGTATCTAAATTCAAGACTATTTGGGTTGTGACTCTCATAGTCTAAAGTTAGTGTTGTATTTGGGATGTGAATTACCGTAAAAAAGTTAGTGTATGAGTGGTTATCTCTATACTTTGTAGAAAATGATTCCATAATCAGGTTATGATTCCCATTTAAAAATCATCCATATCTCTCTCCAAGTAAAGAGGTATAAGACTGGACTATGTCCAATTTGGGTTGAACTAGTATAAAATTCCTTATGTTCTTTTTTATTTTATTCCTCTGCTAATTAAATATAATAATTAACTTTCATAATTAATTTAGATAATTAATCTATTTCATTAATTTTTTTATCTATTCTATTCACCCCCCCCCAGACCATTTATATTACCCTTTGGTGTCTAATAGTATTAACAATTCTTTATTAAAATCATTGTTCCATGTGATAACTATTTTTTCTCATGCATGTTTTAGTTCAGAAATCACGTTATTTGTAATTTGATCATAGTTTCGTAATCAAAATAATTTTATTCATGTCATAAGTTTCATGATTAATCATTATATACACTTCTATAACTATTTATATAAATTGGTGATGAAAAATTAATTATAAAACTTCATGGATACGGTAGTCTGTACGTACATGTGGGTGATGTTTCTATTTTTCAATGGATGGGACAAAATAAAAGTAAATAATAATTCACCTTTACGAAACCATAATAATACCATATATATCATATATATTTATTAATTACATTATTATAAATATCAATGTGAATTTTTGATGAAAAATTAAACGCATCGCTTCGTGGAACCGGTAGTCTACACATACGTACAAGTAATGTTTTCTTTTCTAATAGGATAGAAAGTATGTGGATAATGGGTGTTCCATTCTCATAATAAAAATTAAAAATATTGAAGATATTTAATTAATTATTTCATAATTGATACCATATATTTATAGGATGTATATGAAGAAATAAAATTGAAAGTACTTGGTTAAGATTTTTACCTTTTAGTTGAGAAACCTTCTTGGATTACACCTTAAGCCTTGAAAGGATGGTCTTTTGAGAAGACCAGAAGATTTAGGATGTAGTGAAGGAATATATGGAGGTATTTTGGTAGGGATTTTCAGATCTATAAGGCTCAAAAGGTGTTCAAAATATAGGTGAGGATGTTTTCATTTATAAGTTATGGGAGGGGCACACTTGAAATTAAATAAAGTATTAAATTAATTTAAATTAATTTTATAGTTCAAGCAGGTCCAAATTGACATATTTAAAAGAAAGGATGAGGATAAGTTGAAATCCTCTCATCCAATAATATTTATACAATTTTAAGTGACGCTTTAACTTTTATCTCTTAGTTTTAACCTTAGACTAATCCTTTTGACAATTACCACAATATCAAAAAAAATAATTTTAAGGGTCAAGAATGTTACCATAGAAGGAAAATTCACACATAAATGTATCATGGTTGATATTTTCAACAATATCTCATTCAATTGACCTAATATATGATTTTTATAAATTTTAAATCATTTAATAAAATATTTTTTATTATAAAATATCATTAATTTCATATTTGGAACTATTCATTTAGTTCGACTTTAATGCCACCAAGATAACAATAGAATTCAAATGGAAACTTTTAAGACATAATTATTATGTTATATGTATATAAAAAAAATTGTTCAATATAATAATTCACCCATATTTTATTACTTTTAATATTTTTAAAATCATTTATTTTATTTTTCTTTATTAATTGAATATATATTGTGTCAGCGTTGCGTAAGTATCTAAGGTAATTATTCAATAATTGAAATTTTAAAATAAATTATCGTAATAAAAATAATTAATTTATATTTCAAATAAACATTTAGAACTTAACATAACATCTTTTTATCATTATGAAAAAATATTAGGGATATTAAAGTCAAAAGAGTGACATTTTGTATTTATAATTTTCTTAAAATAATATAAAGGTCGTGATAAAATAAAAATATCACCAACTGGCCATATTTTCAAAACATGAATGATAATGGTTTTAATCCACTAATCCAATAGTATTAAGGCAATATTTAAAGAAATTTTAAATCCTTATCCCAAAGTTTTAACCATGTTTTACTCATTTTACGCTTACAGTCGTAACAGATATTTACCAAGGTTACTATTCATAAAGACCAAAAATAAAAGAGACATATTTACCAAATTTGAACCACCTGATTCTAAATATGAGATCCATTTTTCAAGATTCAATTCTGATAACTTATATAAATTAATTTTAAAATAAGTTCATAAAAAACATTTTTAGATAAATGCTTATTTGAGCATAAAACTAGATTTATTATTATTTTAGATATAGTAAAAACCTTTAGATGAATACTAAAACATTTGATTTAAAATATTATATTTTTATTTCTTTAAAATCATTCATGAATATATATTAATATAATTTATTTAAATAAAAATAAATTTTGTTCATAAACATTATTTTTCAGAGAAAACATATTTATTTACCTTCAAATAGTTTCATTTCTAACCATTTGATAACCAGTGAATTTATTTTATACATATGTAAATAATATATTTTTTATAATTTAGTTATCCTCATTCATACCCATAAATCCAACGTCTAGGTGATAATTGTCACATTAAATAATAATATTTCAATATTATAACATGGTTTGTTTAAACTCGATGTTGTGTGTAAATAAAGATATCAAAGAAATGAAAATTATTTATAGAGAGATATATCATAAAATATTGGGGCGTTACAAGATTTCCATTCACCAAATACAATATTTTATTTATTTCCTCTTCCCATGTTCCCTTAGGTATTCTAGAGTAAAACCTCATACTCTGGGTTTTATCTTTCAAAGTCTGATTCATTCTTTTAGCTACTCAATTTTGTTGTGGATTTCCTCGAATAGCCTTCTCAGGCTTGATTCCATTTCTTAGATAAAATTTAGGGAATTTGTGTCTGGTGTACTCTCAGTTGTTATAGGTTCAAAGACATTTCAAATTTCACTCACACTCTTTCTCAGCCAAAACTTTCTAATACCTAAATGTCGAAAACACATCAAATTTATTCTCCAAGAATTAAACCCATACCTTTTGAGTAGAATCATAAATGAAGGCCAAAAAGTACAATAATTTTTTATTTAATTGAATAGGGGTAGGTCCCCAATAATTAAGATGAACAAGTTTTAACTTCTGATTCCTTGTCTTTATACCATCCAATTTAAATGAATATTCCTTTTGTTTCCCTAAAATACAATTCCCATATCTTCTAAAGTCTGTGTGATTAAGTTTAACCATTCCCTTTGCTACTAAAACTTTCGTATTATTTTTATTGAGGTGGAAAAAACCTATAGTTCTATTTTTAGGGATGGTTCAATGATGTGATTATGATCACTACAACTTCATCCTTTCATTTTATCAAATACAAGGTTTCATTATTTACTATATGAGAAATCACCATGGACCCTTTATTGATCTTCCAAAATTCATTTGAAAAAATCATTCTGAAACCTAAATCGTCAAGTTGTACCACTGATTTGAGGCTCTTCAGAGAACTGGAATATGTATAACATCTTTCAGTCTCAAGATGCTTCAATTTTTCATTCAAATATAAACATCACCTTTCCCAACTATATCCATAGCTTCATCATCCACAAGATGTACTCTGTCCAAGCTTCCTGGTACATAATAAAACATGCACCCTTGCTCACTAGTTGAATAAAAAGGTGTGCCTGAGTCAATAACTCATGAATCCTATAGAATGATCATACTTTGTATCAAGCCAGAACCTATGTTAGTAGAACTTATTGAGTTGGTCTATCTGGAAGTGGAATCCCCCATCTAATTCTCGTAATCTTTCTAGATATCTCTCTTTTTACCACAAAGCCAACATGCAGGACATGTGCCAGTTTATTTCATATAACTTCTTCTCTAGGATTTATCATTTGAAGATTTATTCTTCTGAATATCCTTCTGTTGAGGTGATCATCCCCATTCAGTAGTATTAAGATCACTTCCAGATTGATTTTAAACTTTCTTTTTCCTTAAATCGTTATTCAAGATCAAGCTTCAAATGTCCTTAAAAATAAGACATAACTTCCTACTGAAGTTTCTCACTATTTTTACCATGGAATCCCATAGTTTTTAAATTGAATAAAGAGGAATAAAATCCCAAACATCGTCTAAGAAAGTTACATTCACTAATTTGAACTTCCCTCAGATCATATTAAATTCATTCACATGATCAGTTGTAGGTATCCCATCATATAACATCCTTGAATTTTTCAGGTGATTTATGAGTTAATTTCAGCCTTTAATATTGTGTTTTTTAACAATAAATTTCTTTTTTTGAGTTCTATGGGTTTATAGGGGGTTTTGAAGAGTTTTTAAATACTTTTAGGGGGTTTACCATTTTCATAAATCATTATAATTCTCTAGGAAAATGTGCAGCATGTGGAAGTATCATCTGGGGTGGCACATGGTTAAGGCACAAGGTGTGAAGAACCATGTGGGTGCCTAGAAGAGGAAAAATTCCTTGCATGGTTGGTGTATGATTTGTAAAATCGTTCACCCAAAACATGTGTGCATGCATTTAATGTTTAGAAAATACAATTTAAAGGCTATTAATGGTCTGTTTTGACCCATTCTTCTTTCTATAGGAAACCTTATTGAACCTTAAGACTGCTTTGGTCTTCCTTGATGATTTCATATCCTCCCAATATAGATTATAGTGGATCTAATAGAGTTTATGATCAAAATTTGAGATATGTGATCCAAAAACCTTCATTCATTAGGTTTCTTCTAGATATACCCCCTTTCTCTTGAAAAAAATCATATATCTCGCAATGTTTTTCCCTATCAATGGATTCCAAAGTCATATAACATTGAATAATTAGATTATTTCTAGAATGAAGATGATTTTCAATGACATACCCTTGACTGGATCTATATCTCTCATTAAATGTGAATGTTTCTAGGTAATTTGTCATAGATCGGTCATATTGAGACCTTATTCTTAATAGATCTCATCTTAGATCTCTATTATAATGAAGGATTCATGTTGGATCGATGTTTGTTGACTATACATAAGGTTATCTTCCAGAATTGATGAGGAATTAACAATTTTTTCCTTAATTGATAAGAAGTCTGGTTAATTAGAAATCGTATCTTTGAAATATCTTATAAATAGTTTTGTTGATGGGATCCATGTGGTATGTGATTCTAGAACTCCCTTCTTGGCATGAAGTCTTCTTGAGTCTCTCTTTACTAAACCACTTATTTGATGAATCATAACCCAAGATAGAAATCATTGATGTGTGATAGAGTTTTTTTGTATGGAAAAGGTGATTCTAGATTTGATCCTTTGACGAATATTGGAGTACTTCATCAATGATATTTAGGTAGTAAGTTCCTTACCATTTGGGTCCCTTGTATAAAATTTTTTCTTGATATGATTCATGTGATGGAATAACTTCCTTGAGCATGATTTATAGTGATCAGATATGTGTGTATCTCATGATACCAATATATGATGTTTGATTCCATGAGTATTCCTATGTATCTTGTTAACATGTTTGATTTTATCATATGTACTTGTATGATGATATTTATTTCTCATGATGAAATAACTTGTGCTACCTTTATATGCTCTTACATGTTGTGTGTATTGACTTTCCATTGGAGACATTGTTTTGGTACATAGAACAAGTGAACTGTCGTGATATGATTATCCCTTAGAGGGGGGGTACACATGACTTGCGATGATGGTGACATTAGATGTCGAGTGACATGTTATCTTGATGTCTTATGTATGTCACATTACATGTTATCTTGATGCCTTATGGATGTTAAGTTCCATGTTTTATCGATGCCTTGTGGACATTTAGTGAAATGTTATTCATCCTTGTTTCTAGATCTTGACCACTCTAATATAATAACCCTACTTTTTCTTACATGACTATTGCATCATTTTAAAGATAAATAACATAATATTTGTATATTCAAGGATCAAAAGGTTTAGTATCTTGGGAAAAGTAATATCATGCATCACTTATACATAATAAATCATACACATTTATTTAAATAATTCTTTTTTACCCTTCTAAAATCTCACATTCCCCTTAGTACATGTAGTCACCTGAGGATATACATCAAGAAAGGGGTGATCTAAAATCCAAGTAAGAGGAGAAATAAGGGATATGAATCAATATAACATGGGTGAGTACAATCATCAGTATCACATCATTAGAATAGGATCATTATCATAATCATGAGTGAAAAATTTGATAATGGCATAGATTGTAGTATTTAATAAAATGAAACATCATGTCATAGTGGTCAAATACCACACATATTTTTGAACAAAGTTAGTATCGTGTTCATGCATAAAATATGTGCATAAATCATAACATCGTCATTATGAAAAAATATAGAATAATTTTCATGCATAATACACATTATCTCATAAGATACATCACATTATCTAATGCATTAGGGGATATATAATCCTGGTCCCACTCATCACATCATAATATTTTCATAATCATGCATGATACATAGAATGTTTAACAATCATATTCATAAAATAACTCATGGAAAGAAATGGGTTTCAAAAGGATTTCATTAATAATGAATTCATGAATAAGCTTTGGGGTTTCCAAATGAAAGAGGGAGGTCATACTTCAGAATAAAAGATCAATTTTCTTTGGGTAAAAAACAACACATTAGGAATCAAATACATGTTTTTGGAAAGAAAATTATTTTTTAGAAAATATTTTTATTTGGATTAAAAATTAAGTTGGAATCATGTATATCCCCAGAAAGAAAAAATAAATAATAATTAAATGATGTTTATGTGAAATTAGAGGAATATACATACCAAATATTTCTTGAAAGAGGGATAGCCTAAAGAAATGGAGTTGGGTTTGAGAATCCCATTACCTTAAATCCTACTTTATTTCATTACTTTTTTTGTCACCTGAATAATAAACTTAGGATTATTAAAACATTGATAAATAAGTTAATTATTTTTATTTATGTCAATATTTATCAATTATAATCATTGGATTTTATTTCTTAAGTTTCTTTGTTGAAGTTGAATCATTTTGATATCATGTTTTCCTTAAAAATTTCCCATTTCGCTTTGATTTCTCTATTTTGTTCAAGGTAAATTATGCATAAGTTGAAAGAAGATTAAAATACATATATTTATATATTTATATATTTATATAATAAATAATTTATTTTAACTATACATAACATTTGTTATAATGAAATAAGTTGGAAACATCTTCGTTGGTGGTTAACTGATCGTTATCGGGAACGTTGCCAAATATGAAGAAAATAGGGTATGAAATATAAATACATCAAAAATATAATTTTTTAAGTAGGTCAGCATCATTAATATAATGTTAAAATTTTTACTAATTAGATATTATAATATTTTATTTTGAAATTAATTGGTAAAAGAGAGATAGGAATAATAAAATGAGATAAGAGTTTGAAGAACTTACTCATTTCTTAGTGTGACTTCTCTTGTACAGCACTAGACTTCCTCGGTGAATGGAGTTTGATTACTCCAGCACATCTATAAGGTTTATAAAGGATTAATAGGGGGATTTTAGAATAAACTTGTCTTTTTAAAGTGTTATATAACTAGTTTTCCAAGGGGGGATAAGGGTTATTTATACTTGGACAGAGGGGTATTTTTAGAATAGAATATTAAATAAAATATTACATCAAAGGTAAAACTTTTAATATTGGATTTTTGACATTATAAATCATATATAAATATAATATAATGTTTTTTAAGACTCTAAACCTCTTTATAATTTTAATTCATTATTTTATTAAAAATGAATATGCAAAAAAGAAAAAATGTTTTTTAAGGGATCACTTTTGACTTTAGATTTTGGAAAATGATTTTTAGTTTTGGAAATTAAGTTTACTTTATTTTAATGAATAATTTGTGAAATTAAATATATTTTGGCCGAACCTCAAGTTTTATAAATGGTTAGGTCATTATTAAATCACAAATGATGTGATTTAAGATACACTGGTTACATGAAAAACTGTATTTTTACTATTCACCTAAAAATTGAAATATTTCTGAAAATTACAAAAAAATCACACTTGGAAAATTTCAACAAGATAATTTCAAAAATAATATTAATTTTATCAAAATAAATTTATAACATATTAGATATTAATTTTTAATATAAAAATTATGATTTTTATAAAATAATTTAAAATACAGATTATTAAAAATGTGCTTATATTTTATTTGAGTTTTTTAATCATGATATTTATTTTTTGAATTATAATATTTATATTTCCTTAAATTAATAATGATAAATATTATTTATATCATAATTTATTATTTTTTGGTTAAATTTATTTTCCAACGATCATGTTACTATTCCTAACAGTCGGGTTACTATTCCAACGGTCATTCCTATTCCAACAGTCACATTACCTCCTATAAATACCACTTAATTCTTTCAATCCATAGTCAATACAATTCATCCCAAGGTTATATATTTTCATTTTATAAGATGGTGATTAGTTTACTAATATTTTTTTTCATTTTTATAGTATTGATCATGGCTGCGATGATTCTGGTAGATTGGGTTGATCCATATTTTTCCATTTTAGCTTTTATATTTTATATTTTTCTCTAGTTATAATGTTTTACATTTTCATTATTTTTGTAGCTAACTAATGTAATAGTATTTATTAATGAAATAAATTTTTTTCAGTTTCTTTATGTGATATATGTGTATAATACTATATAGTATAATATAGCACATGTTTATTTCAGAAGACTAATATCATTTATAAACTCTAGGTTGTTAAATTATTCCCCATTTAGAAATTTCATCCCCAAAATTTCAACTCATATTCTTAGTTGATAATAGGTAGGGTATTTATATTTCATTGTATCCTCTGGTTCATATGTCACCACTTCATACTTATGGTTTTTTCAAATAACTTTGACAAGGTGAGTTTCATTGTTGTAGAGAACTTTGTCTCTACTGTCCAAGATCTTCATTAGATTCTCCTCATAATAGAGTTTATTCTCCAGTTGTACCACATCCAGATTCAGTACATGTAAGGAGTTGAGTATGTACTTCCTTAGAAGTGATAAATGGAACACATCATGAACTTGATCCATATTTGATGGAAGTGAAATTCGATAGGCCACAACTCCTATACGATCAAAGATCTCAAAGGGGCCAATGTACCTAGGGATAATATTACCTTTCTTTCCAAAATTCATGACTCACTTCTATGGTGATATTCTAAGGAAAACTTTGTCTCCAACTTCAAACTTCAAGTCCCTTAAATAGTTTTCAACATATCTCTTTTTCCAAATATGAGAAGATTTTATATGTTTTTGGATAGCATGAACTTTTTCTATCATCTCTTTAATAAGAACAAGCCTCCGCATATTTCCTTATCAAACTTAATCCCAACAAGTAGGAGTTCTACACCACTTCCCATATAGATCTTCATATGGATCCATTTGAATAGTTAAGTGGAATGTTTTATTGTATGATAACTCAACTAATGTGAGATGTTGATCCCATATACCTTTGAATTCCATTGAATAGGATCTCAGTGTGAGTTTGAGCATATGAATACTCATTTCAGATTGGATATAAGTTTGGGGGTGATAGGTCATACTAAAATTCAATTCAGTATTCAAATCATGTTGAATAGTTCTCTATAATTTAGATGTGAAACTTGGATCATGATCATAGATGATCTAAATTGGTACCCCTTGCAGCCACACCACTTCCTTTACATATATATTTTAAAGTTTTTCAAGTGGGAAATCTTTCTGAATAGATATAAAGTGTGAAATATTGTTGAGTCAATCCACCACAACCCATATCACATTGTTTCCATTGTATGTATTCAGGAGACCAGTGACAAAATAAATAGTGAAATTCTCCCATTTCCACATGGGTATAGGTAATGGTGGCATCATCCATTTGTACTTCTATCTATCTAATTTAACTTACTAGCATACCAAGCACCTTGAGATATACTCTGTAATATTCTTCTTTATGTTGACCCACCAAAAGTACTCTCGAAGATCACGGTACATCTTGGTACTTCCAAGATAGATAGTGAAAGGTGAGATATATTCATTATCCAATAGATCATTCTTTATCTCAGGTGATTAAGGCACACAAAGACTAGTTCCAAACAGAATCATGTCATCATCATTGATGTGGAACTCATGTAGCTCCCCTTATTTTATTGTTGTCACCTTCTTCTGGATCTCTAGATCATCTCTTTTATCCCCCTTGATATTATCTTATATAGATGGTTGAGAAATAATTTGGGAAAGGTAGGATGTATTCCATACCATTATGATTTCTAGATCCATCCTTTTTATATCCATAAATATATGCTATTTCTTAATCCACATCATGGATAAAGAATAAGTTTCTTTTCTGTTAAGAGCATCAGCTACCTTGTTCACATTTCCCAGATGGAAGTGAATAGTGAAATTGTAGTCCTTGATTATCTCTGACCATATTATTTGATGCATGTTGAGATCTTTTTGGGTTAAACTATACTTTAGACTCTTGTGATTGGTATATATGTCACATTTTTCTCTATAGAGGTAGTTTCATAAAATATTAAAGGTAAATATCATAGTTGTTAACTCTAGATCATGTTTCAGGTAGTTATTCTCATGGATCTTCAACTATCGTGAGGCATAGGCTATCACTTTTTTTTCCTGATTAAACAGCCGAAGTCTTTATTTGAAGCATCGTTTTATATCAAAAAAACCTTCTCCAATTGTTGATAGTGTGAGTACAGGCGTAGTGATTAGCCTCTTCTTGAGCTCCTTAAATCTTTCCTCACACTCTTCTACCCAAACATACTTTACCTCTTTTCATGTTAACTTAGTTAGAGCGATATAAAATTGTGAGAAATTTCTCACAAAACATCAGTAGTACCCTACTAATCCAATAAAACTATGAATTTATGTGACATTACTGGGTCTGGATCATTCCTCAATTTCTTTTGTATTTGAAGGGACCGCAAAAATTCTCTCACTTGTGATCACGTGCCCCAAGAATGGGACATGCTGCATCCAAAAGTTACACTTATTAAACTTAGTATAAATTTTCTCCTTCCTTAATGTCTCCATAACAATCTATATATTCTCTTCATTTTCCTCTTTTCTCTAAGAGAAGATGATAATATCATCTATAAACACTACCACAAATTTTTTGAGGTAGTCTCTAAAGACTCTATTCATCAATTAAATGAATATTATAGAGGAATTAGTAAGTCCAAAGGGAATAACTATGAACTCACAGTGCCCATACCTTGTATGGAAGGCTATCTTCAGAATATATTCCTTCTTCACCTTTATCTGATGATATCCATAATGAATATCCACCTTTTAGAAGTACCAATATCCTCTTAGTTTATTGAACAAGTCATCAATTATTGGTAGAGGATACTTTTTCTTTAAGGTTATATTGTTGAGATCCCAATAATCGATACACAACTACATTGATCCATCCTTCTTATTTACAAAGAGAAGTGGTGCACCCCAAGGCAATACACTAGGTCATAAGAACCCTTTGTCTAAATTCACTTACAAATGATTCTTTAACTCCTCCAGTACAATCAGGGCCATCCTGTAGGTTCATTTTAAGATAAGAGCTGATCTAATTATAAGTTATATTGAGAACACTACCTCGTGATCTTAGGTAAGTCTGGGTTATTCATTGGGAAATAAATCAGTGTATTCCTTCAAAATGGGCATTTCATATAGGTTGATACCTTCTTTTGACTCAACCATTTGGGAGAGTTATACTTTATTATAGGGTATCAAAATTGTAATAGACCAACTCGGGTCAACTAGACCAGTTACCCAATTAATCCCATAACAGGGTGAGGTATAACAAAGATAACAAAACAAATTTTGAATATAATCAAAACAAGGCATACAACTAGAGTTCAAAGAAGAAACAAAGGGAGATACAACTAATCCAAATGGGCTAAACTAGGAAGTATGAAAATTCTAGACTAAAAACTCTCTATGTGGACAACTATCACTTCTACAAACCATCCCAAACAAAAACAGTGAAATAAAGAGAAGTTTGCATGCTATAGAATGCCCTTCCCTTTACCTATGTCCTGCAAAACAAGGTCTAAAACCATCTAAAAGAAGAAGTATATTGTAATCAATAGATCTCAATAGGAAACCACCAAGGAATATATACATGTTCTAATATCAAGAATGAGAAAGTTATTGTCACGACCCCCTCCCCACAAGGTGTACCCCTCCTGGGACAGAAATGTGAGAAGGGAGATAGCAACCCCCCAAGTCCCACCTCCAGTAGGCCCCAGGTTGGTGACTAGCACTGAGGGTATAGTAAACACACAAATGGGAGGCATTACCCTCTAATAGAACACATGAAAAAGAGAGAGATAAGACAGATACCAACCAACTCCAACTCAGACTGAAAAATAAAATAAATCCCAAGTACACATATGTAATGTCATGAAAAACTACTACAACTGAAAGGAAAAACTGCAAGTACTAAAGGAAAGTAAAAAATGGCAGCAACCACAAAGCTCGAATAGCTCCTGCAACCCCAAGCTAGTAGTTTCCAGCCTAATCTCCAACCTACTCCAAGTGACCTCAAAAACAGTTTATATATACATATGGTGAGTATAACAGTATATTCAGTAGTATCCTCCCTGAATCCTCTCATGTAAAAGTAAATAAAGTATAATAAAGAATAGTGAACAATAAGTGAAACTAACTCATCACCTAAATAGGTATACTAAGTTCCCAGCCTCACCATGGATACTCTCACCAAGTATCACATATAAGAGTATATAATATAATAAATAATATCAAGGGTACCCCTCTACTACTTCCCCACTGGTTTTCCGCTTTTCCCCAACGTCACATGTCCTAAGCATCTCTCTACAAAAGGCTTTCCTGCAGACACTTGGGAGAAGCACCACAACATGCACCACCTGCAGTATAACCACCACGCCCATGAAACCAAAGTAACCAGGTTGTTTCTGAGAGACACCACAGCTTGCATAATGTGTATCGTGCGATGGGTATTAAACCTCAATCCATTATATCCCAAACACCGAGTAGGGATCCTCAAACCATTACAGCCTATACATGTTACACCTATAGTAGTCTATAGAAAACTATATCTAGAATATATGTGTGTGAATAACCATAAGACATTAAATCCCTCTACACACATATATGTGGAAAACTAACAATTGTGCCTACTAGTACAAGTAACTATCAAGAAAAGAGAGCAGGGCCAAAGGGGGTAGTCGACCATCTATCCTCCCACCAAAATATTGGGGAAAACACGCCTTGGGGATCAGAATCCCCAGGGTGTTAGTTTCCCTAACTAACAGGGTGAATTAGTGTATAGAAACCCAAAAAATACAGAATATACTATAGCTCACAACCACACTATGGGCATAACCTAGTATTAGATTGAACTGCAACTAACGTCTCTCAGACTCCTGGTTGTCACTTCTAAGACTAGGTATCCTATAAGAACACAGCCATTTAAATAGATTTATTACATTATTTCATTCCCTTTTTATCATTTTCACTTTATGTTAATTAATTATTTAAAAATTAATTAACCATTAACAAACTCCACATTATATTTCATTATCATCACACCCAAAGTCTATTATTCCGTTAAATTTTAACATCAGTATTATGTCCCAACAAGCTCCAACCCCATGGGTTAACATCATTTATTCAATCATTTCTTAACAACATTATTAATTTCCCATATTCTCATGTATTCTAGAAAAAAATTCTAAGCTACTAAACATAAGGGGGATCAACTCGGTGAGTAGATGAACTACCCATTAAGTATTTTCCACCTAAAGAAAAATCATAGACCCATCCTCCCTTGAGAAGATAAACACAGAAAGCATGTGACATACCCCGCACTTCTTCGCCCCTTTTGGAAGGAGATTAATCAAAACTAGATACCTTGAGTAGTGGTGAAATTAAAGAAGATAAACAATAAAAAATAATCACCAAGCATCCAAACATTCATATCCAATATGTTTCATCATCCCCGGTGTCCTCTCCAACACCCACATGAATAAACCGATGCATCTCACCACTCTAAGCGTCAACTGTTGCCACAACCAATGGGCCTCCCTACTCCCACATATCACAATAGCCATCCAGACTCAAATCACACATAAGCAGAAAGAAAAAAAACATCATATAAATTGGTCTCTTGTCCTTTAAATAATGCATACAACCTTTAAACACAATGATCTCTCATAGCTCCAAGCATAAGGCTCTTGGACCTTACAAGCAAGAGGGTAACTTAGAACCCTAAGAGGCATTATCTTTTTATCAAACAGCCGGTTCTTTAATATATATGGAATTAACCAATTTATTATTTATAGGTTCCAAATATGGGTAACCTAAACAGAAATCTATCATAATTATCATAAATTGATTAAACATTCTTACTGAATCAATTTGATTAACATCAAATTATAACAACAACAACAGGATTCATTTACATTCCTCTTTATCTTTATCCAAATAATTATCAATTAATTCCATATTTATGTTATTTACCAATTTCCATCAAGAACGAAAATCTAAATAAATCAAGAATATATATCACACTATCTATCAAAACAAGAGGCAATAACATACAATCGATATCAATTTATTTATCCGGTTCAAATATTTATTATGTCAATTCCATTGTGATCCAATGGGATAAAACATGTTAACTCTACAGTTGCACATAAAATAATAGAGAAGCAAAAAATACCCTACCTAAAAAGGTTCTTGAAGTTATTTATACAAGAATGATCCACACAAAGAATCATGATCGCCTCCCCCCGTGACAGCTGCATCCACCCGAGGATGTCGCGGCATGACCGCACAAACCGAAACTCAAGAAAACTCCATTGGAAATATGGATATCACATTCTATAACATGGAAAGGATAAATAAGAGAATATGAACCCAAAATAATGATTATAAAACATACCTTATATGAATATTGATCGATACTTCTTGGTTACACCAAAATAGGGAGTGTACATGTAGCAGGAAGAAACTTCAAGGGGAAAAGATCCAAGGATTGAGGGTTGATCACACCACTCCTATAGGAAGGAGGAAAGGTTTGAGAGTATCTCACTAGAGAACAAAAAGGTAGAACAATGGAGGAAGATACCACACCCCTTTAGAAGATTTAATGGAACAGTAGTTTAAGATATGCTGGATTTTCCATTAAAAGAGGATCACATTAAACCACGAGGTTTGACTAAGTAAAGGCATCCCAAACCTTATGAAAATTAATATAGGAGTTATGGGCTTTGAATAGGACTTAAATCCCTTAAAAAAGGTCTTTGAATGCATTTAAAATCAAAGAAAATGTTAAATCGTTGAAGCTAGAAAAATCTGAAAATTTGGAAAAGGAAATATAAAATCGTTCTAGAAACATTGTAGACTCACCAGTCTGAAAACACTATAGACTCACCATTATGGAAACACTATAGACACATTAGTATGGAAAAACTATAGACTCACCATTCTAGAAACACTATAGACTCATCGTTCTAGAAACACTGTAGACTCATCGGTCTGGAAACACTGTAGACTTGTCGTTCTGGAAACACTATAGACTCACCGGTATGGAAACACTGTAGACTCACCATTCTAAAAACACTGTAGACTCACCGTTCTGTAAACACTGTAGACTCACCATTTCTGTGACACCATTTCTGTGATATTGTTTCGGTGACACTATGAAATTGTTCATAAAAATGGAAACACTGTTCACAAAACTAGAAATTTATAAAATTGTTGGGGATGAGTCACCTTGACCTCCCAGAACACCTCAACCACCAAATTTCAGAAAGGGAATGGACCAGAGAGGTCTAGACCATTACATCAGATACCTATCAAAACATTCTCACCCTCAAGAATCCAAACCAACCCAAAAGGAAACATAAAATGATTCCGAACAACCACCTACTGAGATACCTATCAAAAGAGAACAAGCCACAAGAAGAAGAAAAAAAAGAAAGCCATATTATAAACATGAAAGGTCTATAACCACAAATAGAACATTTTCACATGAAAAGAGTTAAACTTAAAACAATTCGGGGTACTGAAAATGTATCAATGACTCACGTTACTAAGTACTCTCCTCTACGCCACCATGTTTCCACAAGACACGAACCAAGGAGATAGAATTCCCATGCAACATCTTCTCTTTGTGGTCTTGGATTTCCACAGGCCGCTCCTTGAAGGTTGCATCTTCATAAACATCGATCTCATCCCAATCGATGATGTGAGAGTCATCATGAATATAACGATGGATCAATGACACATGAAAAACATTGTGTATCTGTATCATCTGTGGGGGAAGTGTTGCTCAATACACCAGGGATCCAACACGAGCCAACACCTTGAAAGGCCCAACAAACTAGGGAGAAAGCTTACTCCCATGACCAAACCTTCACTACCCATGACATGGAGTCACCTTAAGAAACACGTAATCCCCAATATCAAACTCCAAAGGTATCCTCCATTGATTGACATATGATTTATGATGATCTTATGTCATCTTCATCCTCTCATGAATCATCTTAACCATCTCTTTTGTATTCTACACTAATTCCAGTCCAAGAATTGCTAACTCTCCAACCCCAATCCAACACAATGAAGAACAGAAAGGTCATCCATACAAGGATTCAAATGGAACCATACCGATGGTGGAGTGAAAACTATTATTATAAGAAAACTCCACCAAGGGTAAGTGCATCATCCGCAAACCTCAAAAATCTAGGACACAAGATCACAACATGTATTCAATATTCTGTATAGTCTGCTCTGTCTGAACATCCGTCTGTGGATGAAAAGAAAATCTAAGGCATATCTGAGAACCAAAATCATTTTGGAGACCTCTCCACACCCTAGAGATAAAATAAAGATCTTGATCAGAAATGATCATCCTTGGGACTCCGTGGAGTCTCACCACCTCCGCCATATATTGCCTTGACAAAACTTCCACTGAGCTTGACTCCTTTATTGCTATAAAGTGGGATGATTTTGTTAAATGATCTACTACCACCCAAATAGCATCATGTCCTCCCTGAGCTTGAGGTAAACCAGTAAAAAAATCCATTGATATGTCCTCCTACTTCTACTAAGGAATATCTAATGGATATAGTAAACCATCAGGGACAGAGTGCTCGGCCTTCACCTTCTAGAAGACCAAACATCGAGACACAAACTTCACAACTGCACACTTCAGCCCAGGCCACCAAAACTGACTCCTCAAGCCTCAGTATATCTTTTTCACTCCAGGATGCACCGCTAAAGGAGAAATATGGAACTCTCTGAGAACCGTCTGAGGCATCACTAAAGGAACAAAAATTCTTCCATGATACAACACTTAGTGTTGTTCATCCTCAGACCAACCATCAAGGGCCTTGCCACAAATATCTTGGTCTCTCTAGACCTCCACCTCTAGATCCCCTGACTGGGACTCTTACACCAGCTTCACCATGGATGACTACACCATCATCTGAAAAATACAACCTCTACCCCCAACTTCTCCCATATCGAGATGTAAAGCTGAAATTTCTTCCATTACTCTCCAGGAATCACCAAATTCACACACTACATCACTACGTTACTTATGGATCAGCGCATCAGCTACAACATTCCCCTTCTTAGGTGTATAATATATTTCAAAGTTTTATTACTATAAGAAATTCATCCACTAATGTTGTTTCAATTTTAATTCACATTTGGAGAAAACATACCTCGGGCTCTTATAATCGGTGAAAACCACAAAGTGCTCAACAATGAGGTAATGTCTCTAAAAATTCATAGAAAACACCACATATATCAACTCAAGATCATGGGTGGCATAGTTATGTTCATGGGGACACAACTACTGAGACCCATAATAAATTATTGATCTCTGCTGCATCAAAACACAACCTAAACCCAAATGAAAAGCATCACAAAAAAATAAAATTGAACTCTATATTCTGGAAGGCAAAGAACTGGAGCACTTACCAACTTCTCCTTTAGATACTTGAAAGATGATTGAAATGGATCAGTCCACATGAACTCTTGCTCCTTCCTAGTCAATGTTGTTATAGGAGTCGCAACCTGAGATAAATCGGTTACAAACCACCTGTAGTATCCTTCGAGACCAAGGATACTTCACACCTCTGTTGCTGTCTTGGGGGCTACCCAAGACACAACTGCTTTGATCTTTGATGGATCCATAGCTACTCCCTACTGAGACACCACATGCCTCAATAAACATACTTCTCAAGCCCAAAACTCACACTTAGACAACTTCCCAAATAGTTGTTGTTGACAAAGAACTCCAAAAACGACATGCAGATACTCTACATGCTCCTCCTCGGATGTGGAGAACACAAGAATGTAATTGATGAAAACCACCATGAACTTATCAAGGAACTCACGGAACACATCATTCATCAATTCTATTAACATAGCTAAAGCATTTATCACACTGAACGACATTAAAACAAACTCATAATTCCCATGATGGCAACAGAAAGCAGTCTTCAGGATATCCTCATCCTTCACACGCATCTGATGATATCCTGACCGTAATCCAATATTTGAGAACCAAATTTCATGCTTTAACTGATCGAATAAATCATCAATTTTTGGAAGAGGATAGTGATTCTTCACTGTCACTTTGTTTATGTGATGATAATCAATACACAGTCGCAAAATGTCGTTAGCCTTCTTCACGAACAAAACTAGTGCACCCCATAGTGACACACTCAGCTGAACAAAACTGCACTATAACAGAACATCAATCTATATACATAGCTCTCATAACTCAAAAGGGTCCATCCTATATGAAGAAATAGAAATTGGAGATGATACTGGTTGTAGCTCGATTCCAAACTTGATCTCTCATTGAGGGGGTAGTACTAAAACCTCTTCTGGAAAGACATCAGGGTACACTTATACAGCCCTAGGAAATGCCAACTATTAAATCTCTGAAGAACTCATCATCAACTCATCCATTAAGGATGATAAGGATGGAACACGCCTTTGACCCATCTGAGGGTCTTACTCGCCAACAAACACTACTGGATCTCCATCAATATCAAAGAAAATCACCTTCCTCTTAAATAAATCCATGATATCCTACACTGAATACAACCAATCCATGCTGACGATGAAATCATATGGTTTTATCCATAAACATAGGAAATCTCCCCAAGAGTGGTGCTACACCAGCACTAGCTCATAGTCTCTACATACTTCAAACAAGTCATCTCGACCTTCAAATAGCGTAGTCAATGACAAGGGCACTCGAAGCCTCTCAACCTCAAGTCCCAAAGCATGGAAAAAGGTAGTTGATATGAAGGATTGTTTCACTCATAAATCAAAAAAGTCATACAACCAAGTATAAAACAAGAAAAGGGTACCTCTAATGACATCTAGCTCACCTGGCACTGGCAACGCTAAAGCACAAAGCTGATTGTAACCTCCTCCATGGTCTCTCTGACCCTAATGATGACCACTACCATGGATGTGCTCTGCTCTTTGAGGATGGGGAGCATCACGAGGCTATCCTCTACCTACCCCATCTCTTCTATGTTGATCCAAAGCTGGTGCAACCTACTATTGATGCCTTGGCTATAACTGCCTCAACGAAGGAACCTGGAGAGGAACACCTGGTGCATGATGACTGCTCTGAAAAGGTTGGTCACTCTCACTACTAATGACCTCAACCACCACAAAAAAAGCAAGTGCCTGATCCCTTAACATAGTCTTGGGAGCCGCTGCCCTCGGAGAAACGACATGCTGAGGGCTGGGACCTACCCCTGGCCAAACGGAAACTCGTCTTCCCTAAAAACTATGAACCCCAGACCATAACTCTACTTCGTGAGTAATCGTAATGACTCCCCTATCATGATTATATGGTTCAGTATAATGTCCTCTCGACAACCTCTACCCTCGCTGGCACCTTAAGATATGTCTTTAGCATAAATGGGATGAACTGGTGCTAGATCTCTGGATACAAAGCCTACTGAAAATTCCTCACCCTAGCCTCCTCATCTGGAAATAGGTCTGAAGCATATCATAAAAGGCTACATAAACGAATTCCAAACTCTCTCACACTAGAGCTCCCCTATCAAAGGGTAAAAATCTCATGACGACTCGATGGATTCACAATCGAAGAAAGAAACTCTACTCTGAACTTGTCTCAGAACTCCTCCCATGAGATCACTGACTCCTCACAATCCCTAAGGAACAAGAACCACTAATTTCTCACTGCTCCATGCAGCATTGTCACAACCAAAGACACCCAGTGATCCTTCCGAGAACAGATAGAACTGAAGCCTATCTTGACCTCCTCCAACCAGTCTTCTGTGACTGTATCTGAAATGGATCCCTCATACTTCTATAGACTCTGGTGCTTAAACTCTCGAAGTGTCCTCCTCCAAGTGTCATCGTCGTCAACCTCTACCCTTTAATGATCTGCTAGTGCAGCCTATTGGATATCTTCTGTGTGAACCTGATGAGGAAGTTGACATGGATCCATACTTGAAAAATAACAAACAGTTAGAGCTCCTAAACATGGAATATGGAAGACTCAACATTATTTAATTTATTATTTTATTTTATTCATTTTAGGTTAACCTATCTCAAGGTCTACCCATTCAAACACAGTCACAAAGAAGAATGATGCATGATCCTTTCCTAGGTCTCTACCCTTCAACTAGTATCACCTTATTTAGTAGCCATTGTAAACTTAAATTCCATGCATCAGATCATAGGGGGGCCTAAATGCCTATATCTCAACTAGTCTCCAGTGCTTACATCACTTTTTAAACATGACTGACACTATTTTCCTACCAACCAATGCAACCTCACCTGAGCCTAACACTAAAATCCATCTTATCCCCCAACCAGACCTCTGATACCACTCTATCATGACCCCCTTTCCACAAGGTGTACCCCTCCTGGGCCGAAAATGTGAGAAGGGAGATAGTGACCCCCCAGTCCCAACCCTTGTTGGCCCTAGGTTGGCAACTAGCACTGAGGGTATAATAAACACACAAATGGGAGGTATTACCCTCTAAAAGAACACATGAAAAATAGAGAGATAATACATACACCAACCAAATCCAACTCAGACTGAAAAATAAAATAAATCACAAGTACACATATGTAATATCATTCAAAACTACTACAACTGAAAGGAAAAACTATAAGTACCAAAGGAAAGTAAAAAACGACCGCAACCACGAAACCCAAATAGCTCCTGTAACCCTAATCTAGTAGTAACCAGCCCGATCTCCAACATTCTTCAAGTGACTTTAAAAAAAAGTATACATAGGTGGATTATAATAGTATACTCAGTAGGATCCTCCCCATAGCCTCTCGTTCAAAAGTAAATAAATCATGCTAAAGCACAGTGAAAAACAAGTGAAACTAAATCGTCACCTAAACAGGTATACTAAGTTCCTAGCCTCACCATGGCTACTCTCACCAAGTATCGCATACAAGAGTATATAATATAATAAATAATATTAAGGGTACCCCACTACTACTTCCCCACTGGTTTTCCACTTTTCCCCAACGTCGGACATCCTAGGAATCTATCTCCAAAAAGGCCTTCCTGTAGACACCTGGTCGAAGCACCACAACATGTACCTCGTGCATTACAACCACCACATCCACACAACCAAAGTAACCAAGTAGTTTCTGGTATCCACCACAACTTTCATAATGTGTATTGTATGATGGGTATTAAACCTCAATCCATTATAGCCCATAAACCGAGTAGGGATCCTCAAGACATTACAACTTATACACGTTACACCTATAGTAGTCCATAGAAAACTATATCTAGAATATATGTGTGTGAATAACCACAAGCCATTACATCCCTCTACACACATATATGGTTAAAACTAACCATTGTGCCTACCAGCACAAGTAACTACCAAGAGAAGAAAGCAGGTGTAACACCCCAAAAATTTACAAATAGATTTATTATAGAATGCATGAAATGTTGAGTCTCTACAAAACACCACTTTGTTATAACCTAGTAAAGTAGACATAATTTTTTCCAACTTTGTGATTTTAATTTTTAAAAACTTACATACATGATTGTATTCAGGATGATATTTAGAGTCGGATAGAATTAACTTAATTTTCAGTGAATAGTAACCTTCCCTTATGAATAGTAACCTACCCTTATGAATAGTAACTTACCATTATGAATAGTAATATGACTATTATGAATGGTATCCACACCCATGAATGTATAAATAAATTTAGGCACCTTAAAAATAAAGATTAATAATTTAAGTGTTTATATTTTTCAATTAAATAATGATTTTAATTAAATATTTAATTAATAATATAAATGAAATTATTTTTTAAAATTGGACTTCATTTTTGGATTCTGTACGTCGAAAAATGGTTTGGGTGAATTTTTGGGATTTTTCTGAAATACTTGAATTTTTTGGAATAGTAAAATACATTAATTTACCGTATAAATACATTATAATTAAATTAACTATTCCTAGCATCATGAGTGATGTAAGCACCCAAATATCAAACTCACATGCATATATTACTATTACTGGTCATGGAATACTCACTATTCCTTGTCTTGTGGAGAAATAATAAATTAATGAATATAAAATTCGGAAATCCCATATCCCCTCTGCTTTAAAAACCCCTATCACTCCCTCTTCTCTTCACACCTCTCAATCCTTGTGTCTTCTCCAAATTCTATCCAAATATCCTTACAACCTCCTATTTCATGTATACCAATCCTTGGTCTCATAAAAATACCAAAACCTCTCCCTTAAAGAGGGTCTAAAGGAAGTTTGGTTCAAGAGGACCTTAAGTTCAAGAACGGAACACATTCGGACTTAAGGTAAGGAGTTTCTTTATCTCACTTCCATTTTTGTGAGGTTTCCCGTATTCACTACTAATATTTGTGAATGGTGTATGTATAATGCCCATTGATGTAACATATCTTGAATATATTTATTTTTGTGGTATTCAATGTATCATTTTAATATTATTAATTTTGGGGCATACGAATCAATTGATTACAAAGTGGTAAGGGTTTTTCCACCCGAACTTCCATTTTCATTCGGGTTATTTTCATTGTCTAATTGTCTTAATGAAATTATTATGTATTATTATATACTCATCATAAATTCTTTATGAGTGTTCTATATATGTACACCAACCAGAATTCTTCCTTATTTTATGGATAGTTACATGTTTTAAAATGAGCTTTAAATTGTTTCCGAAATACAATCCCAGTTCAAGGGAATATCTCAATGTCATTCCTATTTTCAAGGTAAATCACTAATCTGTTTTTGGAAACCATTATATTTATAAAATCACTCATTTTGTTATAAAAATAATATCATACTTCACTTCTGGTATTATACAAATATTTTTCCAAAAGAACTCTTCTTTTCAAAGTAAAAGAGTGTTTATTTCAAGAATTACTCGAAGATTTTATAAGAGCATATTCATATATTTCAACACTCTTTTTATTATTAGGTATTATTGGGATTAATATTTCATGGTATCATATACCATATTTAATTTAATGGTTTATGATTATTTTGGTTGTGGATGTGCTATCTTTAAACCATTCACCAATTTACTCTGAATGGTTAGTGCTTATTCTTAATGTTCGGGGAAAGTTATTTACATTTCATATATTAGTTTCAATATGAATGTATATGTTGTTTATATTTATCCCCATTCATATAAGGAATTAATTGGATATACTAAGTGTCATTTGGGGCCCGCTATAACCCATCGATGCATCAGTAGGTCTCATGAGACAAACTACGGTCTTGGCACAAGGCCTTAACAAAATGATTATTTATGGTCTTCGCACGAGGCCTTGACGGTACGGTTATGTTGTCCCACATTATGCATTCCCTCATTATGAAAATAGAATTTATGTTTCATGTGGTTATTTTACTATTATAATACCCATGATTATGTTTATTTATGGCATTACTTACTCACCTCTTATTCCTACCATAATGTGTTCAAGTTTTTGTTAAAGGAACATGTTTTTATGTATTCAACATGACTAATGTTTATGTTATGATATCTTCCATTTTATTGCTTACCCTTAATGATCATTTGAGCTCATCCCTTTCATTTTTTTCCTTCCCCAGGTTAAAAAGAAGAGATCATTTATTGATTTTTCAAGGATGCAGTTTATTAGCTTTTGTTATGTATCATTTTTTTTGTTTTATTTCAAAATGTAAAATGGTTTCCATGTATTTATCTAGTTTCTTCAAGACTACTAAACTGATCGGTCCTTTGGGATTATTATTCCTTGTTTATATACCAATGTAATCAAATAAGGCACCAGCTCCAGGCAACTGGGGTCGGGTCCTTACATTTGGTATCAGAGGAAGTTTAGTAGAAACCTTGGGAACTAGATTTAGAAAACATGGGTTAGGGAACAAAGCCCTAAGATGGTATTTGAGTATAAATAAAAAATAACATCCTAGAATTTTGGTAAGTAATATATTATATGGATCCTTCTATCAAATACATCCATGTCTGGATACAAACATGTAGAGGTGGATCTAGAACAGATGTACCTAGGAGTGAAAATTTCAACAAGGAGTTTTGGGCTTAACCTGGGGTATCCTAGTACATGATAATGGGCCTTGATGCACTATTGGTTTGACACTCTCGGGGGATATTCTTAGAATAATTCACATTTTATTTACCCACCATTGTGAGGGATTTATATCCCCAAAGTAACCAAAGTATATAGTTCTAGGATTTATGATGCAAAAATTTATGCTATGTGTTATACCATGTTTAGAGTTATAGAGAGATAATAATTTTATGATCTAATATATAATATGTAATTGATTAGATATGGAGCCTATCAGAAGGAATGAGAACTTCACCAATGCACGGGATGCGAAGAGTAAGAAGGATCGTATCTCTAATGGTATTAAGCCATATTTTCTAAGGAGGGTTGTCTCCCATGTATCCTCATCATATAATGAAATAATATCATGTGTTAACAAGGTATGTAAATACTTCTCTGAGTCCTATGGATTTAAAGGGAAGCAAAAGAATAAGAGGATGGAAGAGAGATGCGGGGATGAAAGGAAGAAGGGAAATAAGTGTTTTCCCACATGTGATAAATATGGAAAGAATCACCCTGGTAAATGCTTGAAGGGAATGGGTGTTTTCTACAAGTGTGGAGAAAAAGGAAACCAATTTAATGATTTCAAGGGTAAGAAAATGGTTTCCAATGTACAATGATTCAATTTCAAGGATATGGGACACTATGTGAATCAATGTCCCAATCGTCAAAGGAATATACCCCAAATAATTATTTTGGATAATGAACAAGTTATGATGCTATCGGAGATGAAGTAGAATGATTAATATTCATAGTCAAGAATCATGTCATTTGAATATTTTGTCAGTATTGTACTGGTTGTAAGAATTATGAGATTTATAAGGATTGTACTGCAGTACTATTTCATTAAGGATTTGAGGTCATATGCTAAATGGTACAAAGGAAAAGTGACTCAGTAGAAAGTTAAACTTTTTATATGATTGAGGGAAAAACCACCCTTAATATATATATCTCATGTTGAGATAATGATGAAGATATGATTGATTTGGATAAGTACTGGCCACCTTAGAACTGATTATTGAATTTTCGAGAAGTGGTCTATGCTATCATCATTGGAGTTTATAGCACGTTTGGATTTAAGTAATATATCCAATAACATTTATCTTACTTATGGAATATAGAGGAATTCATGTTTTTGATATGGTTTTTATGGTAATTCAAGTTATTACCATATTTCAAGAGGAAACATAGTGATGTTATTCATATGTTTGGAATGTGAATTTTAGAGATGCTTCTTATTGATTAAGGGTTAATGATAAGTTCATCTTGGAAATTTAGAGGCCTATATTATAATGTGTTGAATAATCATATTTTATAATTTTTAACCATTTACGAAATGGTTTAAAATAATCATTGTATGGGTTTAATGTCGTTACATGATGGTTTGGTTATTCTTCCTTTACCATGTTTTCTAATTAGAATGTGTTGTTTTGTAGTAACCGATACTTTTAAATATCCTCTTATTAATAGAATATTTAAACTATAATCTTGATGTGGTTTTCCCATAAGGGAATTTTCAAGTAGCAACCATTAACTTTAGAAGTTCAATTTCAAATTTTGAGGACGAAATTTTCTTAAGGAGGGAATAATATAACACCCCAAGAATTTAAAAATAGATTTATTGTAGAATTAATGAAACACTAAGTCACTAAGAAACACCACTTTGTTATAACCTAGTCAAGTAAACATAATTTTTTCACCTTTTTTAATTGAATTTTTAAAAACTAACATACACGATTGTGTTCAGAATGATATTTAGAGTCTGATAGAATAAACCTACTTTTCAGTGAATAGTAACCTACCCTTATGAATAGTAACATACCCTTATGAATAGTAATTTACCATTATTAATATTAATATTACTCTTATGAATGGTATCTACACTCATGAATGTATAAATAAATTTAGGCACCTTAAAAATGAAGATGAATAATTTAAGTGTATATTTTTTTATTAAATAATGATTTTAATTAAATATTTAATTATTCATATATAAGAAATTAGTTTTGAAAAATGGACTTCATTTTTGGATTCTACATGTCGAAAAATGTTTTGGGTGAATTTTTGAGATTTTTCTGAAATACTTGAATTTTTGTGAATAGTAAAATACATTAATTTACCGTATAAATACATTATAATTAAATTAACTATTCCTAGCATCATGAGTGATGTAAGAAACCAAATCTAGAACTCACATGCATATATTACTATTATTGTTCATGGAAGACTCGCTATTCCTTGTCTTGTGGAGAAATAATAAATTAATGAATATAAAATTGAGAAATCTCCTCTCCCCTCCGCTATAAAAACCCTCATCACTCCCTCTTATCTTCACTCCTCTCAAGCCTTGTGCCTTCTCCAAATTCTATCCAAATATCCTCCCAAACTCTTCTCCCACGTCCAGAAATCCTTGGTCTCATAAAAAGACAAAAACCTCTCCCTTAAAGAGGCTCTCAAGGAAGTTTGGTTCAAGGGGACCTTAAGTTCAAGAGCGGAACACATTCAGACTTAAGGTAAGGGGTTTCTTTATCTCACTTCCATTTTTGTGAGGTTTCCCGTATTCACTATTAATACATGTGAATGGTGTATGTATAATTCCAATTGATGTAACATGTCATGAATATCTTTATTTTCATGGTATTCAATGTATCATTTTAATATTATTAATTTTGGGGCATACGAATCGATTGATTACAAAGTGGTGAGGGTTTTTCCACCCAAACTTCCATTTTCATTTGAGTTATTTTCATTGTCTTATTAACTCAATGAAATTATTATGTATTATTATATAATCGTCATAAATTTTGTTTGATTGTTCTATATATGTACACCAACCATAATCCTTCCTTATTTTATGAATAGTTACATGTCTTAAAAGGATCTTTCAAATTGTTTCTGAAATACAAGCCCGCTTCAAGGGAATATCTCAATTTCTTACCTATTTTCAAGGGAAATATCTAATATGTTTTTGGAAACCATTATATTTATAAAATCACTCATTTTATTATGAAAATAATATCTTACTTCACTTCTGGTTTTATACAAATATTTTTTCAAAAGAACTCTTCTTTTCAAAGTATAAAAGAGTGTTTATTTCAAGAATTACTTGAAGATTTTATAAGAGTGTCTTCATCTATTTCAAAACTCTTGTTGATTCTTAGGTATTATTGGGATTAATATTTACTGGTATCATCTACCATATTTAATTTAATTGTTTATGATTATTTTGTTTGTGGATGTGCTATCTTTAAATCATTCACCAATTTACTCTGAATGGTTAGTGTTTATGCTTAATGTTCGGAGAAAGTTATTTACATTTCATATATTATTTTCAATATTAATATATATGTTGTTTATGTTTATTCCCATTCATATTATGAATTCATTAGACATACTAAATGTCGGGTGGGTCCCTCTATAGCCCCTCAGTGCATCGGTAGGTCTCATGAGACAAACTACGGTCTTGGCATAAGTTCTTGAAAAAATGATTATTTATGGTCTTGGAACAAGGTCTTGACTCTATGGTTATGTTGTCCTGCATTATGAATTCCCTCATTATGAAAATATAATTTATGGTTCATGTTGTTATTTGACTATTATAATACCCATGATTGTGTTTATTTATGGCATTACTTACTCATCTCTTATTCCTGCCATAATGTGTTCAAGTTTTTCTTAAAGGCACATGTTTTTATGTATTCAACATGCCTAATATTTATGTTATTATTTATTCTGTTGTATTGAAAATCCTTACTAAGCATTTTATCTCACCCTTTCATTTGTTTTTCTTTCCCCAGGTTAATAAGAATAGATCATTTATTGAGTTTTCAAGGATGCAGTTTATTAGCTTTTGTTATGTATCATTTTTTTGTTTCATTTCAAAATGTAAAATGAGTTCCATGTATGTATCTAGTTTCTTCAATACTACTAAAATGATCGGTCCTTTGGGATTCTTATTCCTTTTTTATATGCCAATGTAATCAAATAAGGCACCGGATCTGGGAAACTGGGGTCGGGTCCTTATTGCAGGGCCAAAGGGGGTAATCATCCATCCATCCTCCCACCAGAATGTTGGGGAAAACACCCCCCCCCCAAGGCTCAGAATCCTCGGGTGTCAATTTCCCCAACAGATGGGGTAGAGTACCATATAGAAACACAAAAAATATAGAATATACTATAGATCACAACCACACTATGGGAATAACTTAGTCTTAGACTCAACTGCAGCTAACGTCTCTCAGACTCCTGGATGCCACTTCTAAGACTAGGTATCCTATAAGCACAGAACCATTTAAATAGATTTATTACATTACTTCATTCCCTTTTTTTCAGTTTCACTTTATGTTAATTAATTCTTTAAAAATTAATTAACCATTAACAATTCCACATTATATTTCATTAGCATCACACCCAAAGCCTACTGTTCCTTTAAATTGTAACCTCAACATTGTGTCCCAGTAATCTCTAACCCCATGGGTTAACATCATTTATTCAATCATTTTTTAACAACATTATTACTTTCCCATATTCCTAGGTATTCTAGAAAAACATTCTAAGCTACTAAACACAAGGGGGCTCAACTCGGTGAGTAGATGAAATACCTATCAAGTCTTTACCACCTATAGCAAGATCATAGAAACATCCTACCTTGAGAATATAAACACAAAAATCACTTGGCATACCATGTATGTCTTCGCCCATTTTATAAGGACGGTAATAAAAACTAGCTTCCTTGAGCAGTGGGGAATGTAAAGAAGATAAAAAATCAATAACAATAACCAAGCATCCAAAAATTCACATCCAACCCATTTCATCATCCTCTGTGTCCTCATCGACACCCACATTCATAAACTGATGCATCTCTCCACTCTAGGTGTCAAATGTTTCTACAACCAATGGGCCTCCCTGCCCCCACATATCACAATAACCATTTAGGCTCACATCATAACACAATTATCAGAAAAAAAAATATCATATCAATTGGGATCTTGTCCCTTAAACAAGGCATCCAACCTTCAAACACAATGAGCACTCATAGCTCCAAGCATAAGGCTCTTGGCCTTTACAAGAAAGAGGGTAACTCAGAACCCTACGAGGCATTATCTATTTATCAAATAGTCAGTTCTTTAATCTATCTGGAATTAACTGATTTATTATTTGTAGGTTCCAACTATGGGAAACCTAAACAGAAAGCTATCATAGCTATCACAAATTGATTAAACATTCTTACTACATCAATTTGATTAACATCAAATTACAACAACAATAACAAAAACCAGATTCATTTACATGCCTCTTTATCTTTAGCCAAATAATTATCAATTAATTTCAGCTTTACGTTATTTACAAATTTCCATCAAGAATGAAAATCTAAACAAATCAAGCATAGATATCACACTATCTATCAAAATAAGATGCAATAACATACGATTGATATCAATTTATTTATCCGGTTTAAATATTTATTATGTCAATTCTATTGTGATCCAGTGGGATAAAACATTCTAACTCTATAGTTCCACATAAAAGAATAGAGAAGAAACAAATCCCCTACCACAAAAGGTTCTTGACGTTCTTTATACGAGAATTATTCACACAACGGATCATAATCGCCTCCTCCCGTGACAACTACATCCACCCAAGGATGTCGCGGCACGACCACGCAAACCGAAACCCAATAAATATCCATTAGAATCATGGAGATATCATTCCATAACCTAGAAAATAGAAACAAGAGAATATGAACCCAAAATAATGATGATAAAACATACCATATATGAAGATTGATCGATACTACTTGGTTGCACCAAAACCGGGGGTGCGCATGCAGCAGGAAGAAACTTCAAGGGGAAACGTTCCAAGGATTAAGGGTTTATCACACCACTCATATGGGAAGGAGGAAAGGTTTTAGAATCTCACACCAGAGAACAATAATGTATAATAAGGGAGGAATATACCTTTCCCCTTTATAAGATTTAATGGAGTAGCAGTTTAAGATACGCTTGATTTTCCATTAAAAGAGGATCACATTAAACAACGTGGTTTGACCAAGTAAAGGAATATCGAACCTTAGTAAAATTAATATAGGAGTTATATTCTTTGAGTCAACCTTAAATACCTTAAAACAAGGCTTTGAATTTGTTTAAAGTCAAAGAAAACATTAAATTAGTGAAACTAGAAAAATATGGAAATTTGGTAATGGAAATATAAAACCGTTCTGGAAACATTGTAGACTCACCAGTCTGGAAACACTGTAGACTCACCGTTCTGGAAAAAATGTAGACTCACTGGTCTGGAAACACTGTAGACTCACCGTTCTAGAAAAACTATAGACTCATCGGTCTGGAAACACTATAGACTCACCGTTTTGAAAACACTATAGACTCACCAGTCTAGAAACACTGTAGACTCACCGTTCTAGAAACATTGTAGAGTCACTAGTCTGAAAACACTGTAGAATCTCCATTCTAGAAACATTGTAGACTTACCATTCTAGAAACAATATAGACTCACCAGTCTGGAAACACTATAGACTCACTGTTTCTATGAAATTGTTTCTGTGACACCGTTTCGGTGACACCGCGGCACTATTTATAAAACTAGAAACATTGTTCACAGAATATGAAATTTTACAAAGTGTTGGGGATGAGTCACCTTGACCTCCCAGAACACCTCAACCGCCGTATTTTATCAAGGTAATGGACCAAAGAGTTCTGGTACATTATAGTTCTATATTTAAAACAAAACATTTTTATAAATAAAACAATTTAAAAAAATCTCAATTAGTCCTTGGGTTTTCCACAAATTGCATGTTATCTGCTCCAAATCTAGAGACATGCTAATCATAAAACAAAGAAGTTAAAAATAACAAAATATAAATATACATGTGAGCCAACATCTATGAAATAATCTATCATGCAATAAAAAACCAGAAACAAAAATTCACCTTCCAGTCAGGCTCTAGCCTATGCGACAATACGCACTAAAAAATCATGAGCCTAGAAAGGCATAATGTTGGATCCAACTAACATTTAGTCCTATCATAATCCATATATATACAATAGGTTAACTCCTAGTGGTACCACACACACTAATTCTATCTGTTTCTCCTTCTCAATACACCCAAGGTTCCCATTTTTGCAATGTTTTTCAATTTCCGTTTTAAAAACCATGCTCACATTTTTTATAGAACCATTTAAAAACCAAGACAATCTGCTTTAGGGTTTGAAAATAAATTCTTTTCCAAATCAAGGTGATTCTATTTTCAAAGAAAAAAACCCTTTAAAACCCGAACTCATTCCATTTTCAATTTCAACACATGTAATTCTATTTCAAATCTCAAGGAAACAAAAATAACAATAGGCAATTAAAGAAATTAAAATTCTTGGATAGATCCACCAACCTCAATGACATAGAAAACCTTACTTTGACAACTGGGATTGGAAACCACAAGATCTATCTTTGGAATACAAGGATCAATAAGAGACTCAAAATTATCGATAGAAAACATGGTCCAATTACAAAACCATAGTCGAACCATAGCTGAAACCAAAACTAAAGAAGAACCATAAGGAATACTTACTCGGAGAGGATGAATCCAACCACAATGGTGATCAATCACTGAACTAATCGATCCTGATGGAAAGGAGACACCCAAAATCACATAGGGTAATCTCTCGGTTGAGAGAGGCTAGATACAAGCCGAATGAAATATAAAATCAACCGAGCCACCTACTTTAAACCACAAATCTCAAAATTTACATGGCGTGTAATTCCATTACATGTCGTGTAACTCTTGAGGATCATATACGCTGAATAACCCATCACCTTTTTAATTAAAACCCAGTATTTTTCCTTAGATGGAGTGTACCTATTACACAAAGTGTAACACATTCATGCCCTGTATTCAATTCAGGTATTCTTCCCAGCAACAATTACACAACATGTACTTAACTTACACGGCATGTAAGTGACTAGAGAGCAGCAAAAAAAATTCAAGTTTTATGTTGAAAATTCCAAAAAAATCCTAACTTCACTATTACATGTATCCTCCCAATTTCATGTCCAGAAATACTTACAACAAAAAAGAAAATCAAAATAAAAGATTAGAACATACCTGATTGAAAGGTAGTGGGGCATTATAATCCACCCACCATAAAATATTTTCATGCCCAAAAAGTGTTCAAGATCCTAGATCCAAAAAAAGATAAGTCGAATACTATCTCATTAACAACTCTCACTTCCACATCACATGGTGATCCTATCTGCACTACCAGAGTACCTGGACCAAGGGGATCATTTTACCATGCAGCACCTTATCCTAGATATCCATAATATGAACTAGCTGCTCAACCAAAGTGGTATCAAGTTCAAAATATACATCCTCCCACCTAATCACATAGTAAAGATCTATTATATACCTCTTCAACTAGGAAACATGAAACACATCATGGATAGAATTCAAACCAGATGGAAATTACAATCGGTAGGCCACCCTACCTAGTTAATCAACATTCTCAAAGGATCCCACAAACCTCAGTACCAAGTTACCCTACTTTCCAGACTAACAATGTCCAAAGAGAGGTGAAACTTTGATAAAACCTAATCACTAACCACAAACTCTAGCAGTAACTACTGACGTTCCTCATAATATTTATAATGACTCTATGTCATGATCAAATGCCTCTAGATAAATTGTACCATATTATTCATCTTCTAAACCATACTAACCCCAACCAAGGACCACTCACCCAACTCTTCCTGACATAAGGGAGATTGATATGGATACCCATAAAAAGCCTCAAAGGGCATCATCCTGATCAAATCATGATAACTATTATTATAGGAAAACTAGACAAAATAAAAGTGTATATCTCAAGATCCACAAAAATAAAGAATATAATCCAAGAGACTATACTCAAAAACCTATATATCCCTCTCTATATTTCCATCCATCTATAGATGATCATTCATGATCAATTTCAAATGGGAACTCAATACCTCCTACAAACCTTTCCAGAACATGGATGTGAACCTAAAGTCCCTGTCAGAAACAATCATGAAGGGATCCCCATGAAGTCTCACAATATCTCAGACATATAAGTCCCCAATATGTTCTACTTTCTTTGTTTCCTTTATTTTTAATAAATGAACTGATTTAGTGAGTCTTTTGATAATAACACAAATTGCAACCTTCCAACTAGGAGTTCGTGGTAAACTATTGAAGAAATCCATGGAAATTTCATCCCACTTCCATACTAGAATAGGTAAAGGCTAAAAAATTATAGGTATCTAGTATTCCACATTAACTTTATAACAAGTGAGACATTGCGATACAAAATCCTCAACTGACCACCTCATCATCCACCACCAATACTGACATCTCAAATCAGGGTACATATTTATAGCCCCAGGGTGTACGGACCAACATGGTCGATGTCCACTATCTAAAAACTTATGTATTAGTGGAAAAGTAATAATAAAACTATTATGAAAGAAAAAAAAAATCCACTGGGAGACCGAGACCACTCACTCGAGGTCTCCCCACCATTTAGGATTTCTCCTAAGTGTCGGATCTCGGTTTTTGTCATCTTCTCAAGTCGAACTCGCTCATCAAAATACAATTCAACCTTTATCGAATCCAAGAACACTTATAAACCAACCTCTTTCAGTCCCAATTTCATCTTGGCAAACAAACTCATCAGATACCACTCTTCAATTGATTTCTTCACTACTTGGATTGGTACTCTTCTACTCATTGTATTAATAACCATGATTCCTTTCCCAGGGGTATATATGATATCAAAATAAAAGGTTTGAATATAATCAACCCAATGTCCCTATTTCAAGTTTAGATCCCTCTATTATTGAAAAAATACTTCATGATTTTGTGATCATAATACACTGTAAACCACTCCCCAAAAAGATAGTGACACCGTGTCTTGTGTTCAATAATAACTACTACCAACTTAAGATCATGGGTAGGTTTGTTCTTCTTATGAGGTAATAGTTTTCATGAGCCATAAACCATATCCTTTTTCCCTTACATCAAGACACATCTCAAATCTATACTCGAGGCATTATAGAAGACATCATAACTTGAACCTGGTTCTGAGAGAATCAACACTGGTGCTAAAGTCAATGTTACTTTCAGCTTCTCAAAATATCTTTGACATTTGTCATCCCACTCAAACTTTACACCCTTATAGGTCAAAGATGTCATCGTAGACGTAAGCATGGAGAAGTCCCGAAAAAACCATCTATAATAAACATCCAACCCCAAGAAGGTCTAGATCTAAAACATATTTTTTGGACTATTCCTAGGACATAACTTCCCATACCTTTTCAAGATACATTGAGATGCCCCTCTCATATATCACATGCCCTGGAAACTTCACCTCTTGGATCCAAAAACTCACACATTGAAAGTTTACCATACATATGATGTTCTTTCAAGGTTTGAATAATGACATCCAAATGGTTTGCATGTTCCTCATCTGTCTTGGAGTACACTAATATATCATCTATGAAAACAACAACAAAAGGGTCCAAGAACTGATGAAAGATATATTTCATAAAATCTATAAATACTACAGGAGTGTTACTTAGTTCTAATGGAATAACTATAAACTCTAAATTCTCATATCGACTCTAAAACACTGTCTTGGATATGTCCTCCTATCGGAATCCCAACTGGTGATACCTTGACCGTAGGTTAATGTTATAAAACCAATGATCCCCTCTAAGCTGATCAAAGAGATCATCTATCTTTGGAAAAGGATATTTGATCTTAACAATCACTTGATTCAACATTAAATAATCAATAAAAAGCCCGATACTTCTGTCTTTCTTCTTAAAAAAGAGTATAGTAGAAGCCCATGGTGACATGCTAGGATGAATAAATCCTTCTGCCTCTAGGTCCTCAAGTAGGACCTTAAGTTCCACTAACTTAGTAAGTTCCATTTGATGGGATGGAATAGAAATGGGAATCATTCTAAAGAGAATGTAAATAGTAAACTCAACTTCTCTCTATGGTAGTAAACTAGAAAAATCATCTAGAAAGACCTTAGGGTACTCACACACAACAGTAGGTAACTAACCACCCATGTAAGGTTCAAATTCATCAAGGAACATTTTTAAAAACTAGAATGATATTATACCATAATAAGGAACAGTAGTCCTTTCCCTTCCCAATCTAGAGTCTCACTCACCCTAGAAAACATGAGTGACCCCATCGGCAGATAAGAACTATACCCGACAATGAAAACAGTCTATCTAGGCCTTCACGTTGATCATACAATCCATGTTGATAATCAAGTTAAAGATGTCAAGATCAAGAACTAAGAAGTCCCAAACCACCTCATAGATGGCTATCACCACCCAACACACGGGGCACTTGAAACCTTGTTCAGGCCTCTTTCCCAAAGGTGTGGAAAGATCCAACAAGAAAAGCATAATATCTGAATGAAAACCTAACATTTCAACCAAATTTGATGATACAAAATAATGAGTATCATGTGTATCAAACAAATCTAGCAACATAAAACCAGCTTCTAGACTCCAAAACAATTCTTTAAAACAATAATAATTTAATGAAATTATGAATTCTACCATAAAAGGAAACACATTTTGAAATGAATGGGTCCATATAAATAAACTCCCCACATAGTTTATTCAAAATATCTTACACACACCAAGTCCTCAAACATACTAGATAGGTAGATTTAAATAGATTTCTCATACAATTCATTCAAATAAACCTAAATACCAAGTCTTGGACTTAGTAAAGATTTTCCAACCACCCATGATAACTCAGATTCAATCATAGGAGTGATCTAGAAAAACTAATTTTTCATACCTACTATCTAAATTCTGAAAATCCCAATCTTGTCTACCCGAGACACAAAACCAACTCAGGCAGTGCTGACACACTTTAGGCTTAGTAACACCTTTGATACCAAATTGTAACTAACCAACCTAGGTCAACTAGACCAGTCACCCAAGTCATCCCATTACAGGGTGAGGTACAACAAATATAACAAAAAATCTAAAATATAAGAAAAACGATACATACAAATAGAGTAAAAAATGGAAACAAAGGAAGATACATATAAGACAAACGGGCTAAACCAGGAAGTATGAAAAGTGTAGACTAACATGTCTCCATGTAACCAACCTTCACCTCCACAAACCATCTCAAATTGAAACAGCCATATAAAGAGAATCCTATATGCTACAGAATTCATTTTCATTTACTTATGTCTTAAAAAACAAGGTCTATAGCTTCCTAAAGGTAGAAGTAGGGTTTTAGTAATAGATCCTAGTAGGAAACCACCAATAAATCTATACAAGTTCTAATATAAAGACTTTATAAGTTCTAGATTTAAAATAAAATAGTTTTACAATAATTTTCATAAATAAAACAATTTGAAAACATTTCTCAAACAATCCTTATGTTTTCCACAAATTCCATGTCATATTTTCCAAATCCAAAAACGTTTCAGTCATAAAACAAAGCAAGTAAACATAATAAAATATAAATATACATGTGATCTAACATCTATGAAATAATTTATGATGAAATAAACAACCCAAAACAATAATTCATCTTCTAGTCGGGATCTAGCCTATGGGAAAATACCTACTATACAGTCACAGGCCTAAAAAGAAATAATGTTTGATCCAAATAACATCAAGTCCTACCACATCCCATCGATATACAAGAGGTTACCTCCTAGTGGTGTCACACACACTAAGGTTACCTGTGTCCCTTTCTTAATTCACCTAAGGTTCTTGTTATGCAATTTTTGTCAATTTATGTTTTAAAAACCATGATCAAAATTTTTATAAAACCATTTCAAATCCAATACAATCTTCTTCCTGGTTTGAAAACCCATTCTTTTCTAAAGAAAGTTGTTTCTATTTTAAAAAAACCCTTTAAAACACAAACACATGCCCTTTTCAATTTTAACATATGAAATTCCATTTAAAATCTCAAGGAATCAATAATAACGATAAGAAATTTATGAAATTAGAATAATTGGATAGATCCACCTACCTCGAGGATGTAGAAAACCAAATCACCTTTGATAATAGAGATTAGAAACCACAAGATCGGCCTTTGAAATACAAGGTATGATAAGAGATTGAAAAGGATTGATAGAAAATATTGTCTGATTACAAAACTTCGGCCAACCCATAACTACAACAAAACCCAAAGAATAACTAGAAGAAACACTTACCCAGAGATAATAAATCCAACCATAATGGTGATCAATCACTGAACAAATCGATCCATATGTAAAGGAGTCACCCAAAATTACCTAGGGTAAGCTTTGGGTTGATAGAGGCTAGATTTGGGCTAAATGAAATAGAAAATTAGATGATCTTTCTACTTAAAACCACAACTCATGAAATTTACATAGTGTATAATTCCATTACACATCATGTAATTCTCAAGGATCATATACTCTAAAAAAATCATCTCCTTTTTAATTAAAAACTGATATTTTTCCTTTAAATGGCATGTAACTCACTCAAGACCTATATTCAATTCACGGCTTTCTGCCCAACAACCCTTACACAACATGTACTTCACTTACATGGCATGTAAGTGCCCAGTGAGTAGTGGAAAAAAATGTAGGTTTTATGTAGAAAATTCCAACAAATCACTAACTTCACCATTACAAGTATCCTCCCAATTTTAAGGTTGATAATACTCACCCAATGAAAAAGGAAACCAAAATTAAAGATTAGAACACACCTAGAAAAATGTTAATGGGTCATTACAAACACCCACACCATTGATGGATTTTCCAAAGGAGATTCATGAGCTTCCTTGCATTTTTAGAGGAGAATGGGATGGTTAGAAATCTGAAAAGATATTTCCTTTTCCTAACAGTTGATATGAGCTCTATATAATTAAATCCGATTAATACCCAATATAGAAACGAATTCTACCAAGGGAAGGATTACGAGATTCACTGGAAGAATCTTCCCATATATTATTATAAGAGAATATTACAACACTTGGGTTGTAATGATCACACCACTTTGTGTTTTTATAGATATTTATTCTTTAAGGAATCAGGGCTTCGATTCAATAGTTCTAAAAAAATTTGGATATAAAGGAATTCATAAAACCATAATCAAATAAAAAATTTTCCATTCTTGATTAAATAGAAAGTGTACCTTGTATAAATTTTTCTAATGATCCACTTCAGTATTAGTGATGGAATAATATTTCCTTAACTCCTTTGGATTTGGTGGTTGCTGATGTTAATTACCCTCAAGTACATATGGTTTAGTGCACTAGATTTTATAGTTCCCTTTGTCCCTATAGTTGAATCATTGAACCATAAGTGGTTCATTAGGAGGTATCTTCCTTTCCTCCATTATGTTTTCTAGATTCTTCATGTCGCTTTGACATTATTGAGCTTTGTGGCCTTCTCTCCCACACTTGAAGAATTTCCTCATTCATTTGAGGCAAATCCTATTATGTTTCTTCCCATATTTTTGACACATGGGTGGTTAGATTCTCTTTCCTCCTTTTTCATTTAACCCACCAGCTTGAAACTCTATTATTATCTTCTTATACCCATTTCAAAAGTTCAAATCTCCAAACTTCATCTCTACTTTAAGAGAACATTGAACCACTTCTTTATAAATCCCAAAGTCTCGAATAGCTAGATCCTTTTAAAGGTGCAGTTTTAAACCACTAAATAATATATATATATATATATTGATATCGTTTTTTATAACAAAACTCGAGGTATATTTTTCAAGACATGTGAAGTTTTCATTGTAATTCATGATATATTCGCCTTCCTTTTGATTCAGCTTTATGAATTTTCTCTCCATCTTTGTTTGAATAGTTTGAGGGAAATACTTGTTAATAAATATTTTCTTAAATTTTTCACACTCTATATCTTCCATTTAATCCTTTGGCTTGGTGTTATTTATCAATTCCCACCATTGATCAGCTTCTCTATATAAATGATAGAAGTCCAGAGTCACCTTTTGCTTCTCAAAATAGTGGATCGCATAAAAGATATTCTCCATTGAGTTAACCCACTATTCCGCGACAAGTGGATCGGAAGATCCACTAAATGTTGGTGGTTGTTGCCTTATAAAATATTGAAAATATAGTTTCTCCTTCTTGGGTGAAGGAGGATGTTCCACATGGTTTATGTTATTGTTCATATTCTGAGACATCTAGGTAAGAATTTCCATAAATTTTTGAACTCCACCTCCTATGAAATTGGGGGTATTGTTTGGACAATCACTGCATTGTCCTTCACACGGTTTTCTGGCCTGGTTTCTCCTAGTTCCCACCATTTTATAAAATAGAAAAGGTTTGAAAAAATATAAGTACACAAAAAATAAATAATTTATTCTTTTGTACATTTAACTCTAAAGGTTTATCTTATGGGATTCCTATGTTTATCATTTTTCTAAAACAAAGCTTCTTAGATGTTTATATATAATTAGAAATATCCTAAGGGTTTTAACTAATGATTTCTAATATTAATTACAAAATTAACTAAATCATATCTCTGATACCAACTATAGAAACCCTACTTTTTCTTACATTACTATTACATCATTTTAAAGATAAATAACATGATAATTATACATTAAAGGATCAAAAGGTTTAGTATCTTGGAAAAACTAGGATCACACATCACTTATACATAATAAATCATAAAAATTTATTTGAATCCTTATTCTTTATACTAATAAAATATCACATTCTCCTTAGTACATGTATGTTGAGTCAATAAGGTTTTCCTTATGACTTTTCCATTCCTTCTTGTTTTGAAAATCACAAACACCTTATCTTTAAGAAAATTTCTTTTATAAGGAAAATTGTTTTTATAAGGAAAATTACTTTCTTAAGGAAAATCGCTTTTATAAGAAAAATTATCCTTATCATATTTTCATTCATATTTTTCTTAAGTATGAGATTCGGATTCATTTTCTCAGAATCGTTGAAACTTTGATATAAAGCATTCTGTTTTAGGATTCGGATTCTGGACAAGAACTATAAGGAAGTTTCATTCTGAATTCCGGATATGAACTCTGACTAAGTTCTATTCCAGATTCAGGATACGAATTCTGAAGAAGAATTCTCATTACGAATTCTAATGAAGAAATCTCATTCCGAATTCTCATTACGAATTCTGAAGAAGAATTCTCATTATGAATTCTAATGAAGAAATCCCATTCCGAATTCTCATTACGAATTCTGAAGAAGAATTCTCATTACGAATTCTAATGAAGAAATCCCATTTCGAATTCTCATTACGAATTCTGATGATGAATTCTCATTACGAATTCAGATGACGAATTCTCATTCCGAATTCTCATTCCGAATTCACCTATTAAACAGAATCTGATTATCTTTGTTTTATACACTCTGAATTTATTCACTCCGAACCTTCACTCCGAAGTTTTCATTCCGAACCTTTATGTTAGAGTTTAAAACGATGTCGTACATTCTGTTACATTTGTTTTGTTATAAAACGATGTCGTCCGTTTTGTTATAAACTAACCATTGTCTAAGTGAAACGTGTACAGGTCCCTCCGATCTTTAAAGAAAATATGACCGTTGGAGAAGGAGTCGACCGTACCTATAAATAGGAGCTCATTTAAAAGAGCTCGGAACTGATGACAGATGAACAACTTGGTTTTGTGCATACATGATGTTGAAGTGTTTTCTAGAGAGAGAGGCTCTTATTCACTCTCAAAGCTTCGTGCAACTCCGAATGTTGGTGATTACATTCGAGGGCTTCCGGGGATAGGGAGACAGAGGTGCCGACTACCTTAAAGTTCGAGGGCTTCCTTGCTGAGGAGGACAGAGGTTGCCAACTACCTTGAAGTTGAGGGCTTGCGGGGATAGAAAGACAGAGACTCCGATCTTCGTATCGAGGGCTTACCCTGGTGTGGGTAAGACAGACTTTCTTGAAAGTATAAATCAAGGGACCTTTATCCAAGGTTGTTGGATACCCTTCTCTTTGGGTTAAAAGACTATTATCTTGTTACTTGTAGTTTAACTACTTGTTTATATTCCGCTGCAATTTGTATCTTAAGGAAAGTATAACTTTCTTATACTTCCTTACTTACTCTGATTCATTTAGATTCTATACGCTTTAAGGTAGAATCTCATATTGTAAACTTTTGTTAAGTTTCAAATTCCGGAACCATATTTCCGGAACCTACTTTTGGAATCACTTTCCAAGTTTAGTTCGGTGTTAGAGGTGTTGTGAATTTGCCTAGTTTAACTTTGTTAAGCTTAGCCTTTTCCTTTACTTAAGGAAAACATAGTTATTCTTAACTAACTTTAAAGGTTCCAAAGGAATTTTTAAAGTATAAAATTCACCCCCCCTCTTGTATATTGATCATCTCATACTATATTTGGATCCTACAATTGGTATCAGAGGTTGGAAACCTCTTACTCTATACCAATCTTACAATTGGTATCAGAGCAGGTTACTGAAATACTTGTACTCACATACAAGTTTTTCTTGCTCACTTTATCCTTCCGAACTTTGTCATTCCGAATTTTTCCATTCTGAACTTTTCCCATTCCGAACTTTGTTATCACGAATCTTTTGTTACTAACAAGTTTGTATGCAAAGTTATTTCTAGTATGGCAGGAATTAATGTTGGATCTATTGACAATCTAAATCCGACAAGACCACCTATATTTGATGGTAATGACTATGAATACTGGAGAGATCGTATGAAGACTTTTGTTATCAATACTGGAGTAGACAACTTTGTCATGCTTACTGGTGATTATAAAATTCCTGACAAGGAAGTCAGAACCTTTACTAACCAGGAAAAGCAAGAATATCAACTCAACTATAAGGTATGCAATACTTTACTATGTTCAATGACCAGAAATATATATAGCCAAATTTCTTCTTGTGAAGCAGCTAATTGTATATGGAAGAATTTAGAGGTTACACACTTTGGGACTTCTAAAGTAATTGAGACTAGAAGAGCTATGCTTAGAGCTGAATATCATGGCTTCAATTTTCCTTATGGAGAACCTATCTGTAAAGTTCAACAAAGATTTATGACTATTGTCAACAGTCTACAATCTATGGTAGAAAAAGGTTTAGATGATGAAGCTCTTGTGGAAAAGATAATTGATATTATGCCCAATGAGTGGGAATCCAAGAGAACAGCTATAGATGAGAACAGGAAGGTCACTCAAATTACTCTTGATGAATTATTTGGAACTCTTCTACAACATGAAACAAGAATGAAGAGAGATGCTGACAACATCAAGAAGAAGAATGGAAATGGTACTGTTGCTTTTACTACAACGTCGAATCAAATGAAAGCTAAGACTCCTGAGAGAGTAACCAGATCCAAGTCTAAGAAAGTCATTTTCCAATCCGAATCTAGTGAGAGTGAAGTCTCAGAAAATGAATTAGCCAATCTTGCTCGAAGGATGAACAAGATAGCTGGACAGAGAAATTTTCAATCTAAGTATAAGAAAAAGGAAAGAAAAGATAAGAAAGATGGAGAAGTTACTTGTTATGAATGTAAAAGAGGTGGACATATTAGACCAGATTTCCCTATGCTCAAAAAGAAAGAAAGGAAGGAAAGACATTCAGAAAGGAACAGAAAGAAGTATTATAAAGCTAAAGCTAAGAAAGTTCTGAAAGCTAATGACACCTGGAGTGCCAGTGGTGGTGACTCTTCAGATGAATCTTCTGATTATGAATCTTCAGGATAGAAGAATCTTGGTCTTATAGCCAGATTACCTATTGATAATCATTTTCTTATGGCTAAGGTACGAAATGCTGAATCTCTAACCAATGTTTCTTTAAATCCTAATGATAGTAAGTATTATAACTCTTCTGATGAAGAATCATCTTCTGATGAGGAAAATTCTTTACCTACTTATGAAGAAGTCTCTAGATTTTCTGAACTTCTTGAGATTGAGAATTCCAAACTCAATAAGAAACTTGATAAGGCAAATTCTAGGAATTCTATTTTTACAAAAAGAGATATCAGATCTTTCTAAAGATCTTGATAAGAAAAATGCTGACTTTGAAAATATTTCAAAAAATCTTGAGGAAGTAAGTTCTGAGAAGAACAAACTTTCTAAAGAGTTAGAAAAAGTAATTTCTAATAAAAATGTTTTCGAGCCTAACTCTAGTTCAAAAACTAATGATTTTGAGAATAAAAACTTGGTTGTAAAACTCAAGTCCGAAATTTTTTCCTTAAAGAAGTGTTTATCAAAATTTACCCATGGTAAGGAAAATTTTGATAAGATGTATTCCCAAATACGACCTTTAAGAAATAAATCCGGATTTGGTTATACCCATGCAAAACCTATTTTCAGTAACAATTATTTTGTTCCTCAAAGTGCCCCATTTTGTACCAAGTTTCAATGTGGTGGTCACTGGGCAAAGAATTGTTCCTTAAACAAAACCCAATCTCTAGGATTTCACAAAGCTTACTTTTCTAAGAAAATGTGGGTTCCTAAAATTTTATTGTCTGGAAATCTCGGATCCAAACAAGTTTGGATTCCGAAAGTCTAATTTTCTTCTTGATTTCAGGAAAATAAAGAAAGTACCAGCAACAATACATGGTACATGGATAGTGGATGTTCCCGGCACATGACTGGTAACAAAAGATTTTTTGAAAAGATTATAAAAACGAAAGGAGGAAAGGTAACTTTCGGAGACAATGCTAAGGGGGAGATTGTTGGTATTGGTAATATTGTTCTTTTAGGTAAAACCTTGATTTCAAATGTTCTTTTTGTTAAAGGTCTTAAGCACAACCTCATTAGCATAAGTCAGTTATGTGATGAAGGTTACCTTGTGAATTTTAGGAATGATAAGTGTTTAGTTCACCATTCCAAGGAAGAATTTATTCTCTCAGCCAATAGGCAAGAGAATGTCTACACTTTGAATCTAGAAGACCTCAGGAGCCAAGATTTACCTTGCCTAAGTGCAATGGAAGATCATTCTTGGTTATGGCATAGAAGACTAGGACACTGTAATATGAGAAACCTATGTAAACTTTCTAAGAAGAAACTAGTTAAGGATCTACCGGAGCTTATATTTGATTCTTCTAAAGTTTGTGATCCTTGTCAATATGGAAAGCAACATAAATCTAGTTTTAAGTCAATCGGTGAAGTCTCAACAAATGATGCATTACAGTTAGTGCACATGGATCTTTTTGGTCCTACACAAACTGGAAGCATTGGAGGCAAATACTATGTGTTTGTTCTAGTTGATGATTACACTAGATTTACTTGGGTATATTTTCTAGCAAAGAAATCTGAATCTTTTTCTTATTTCAAAAGTTTTAGAGCTCAAGTTAAAAATGAGAAAAACCTTCCATTGAAAACTATTCATAGTGATCATAGAGGAGAATTTAAAAATTCTGATTTTGAAACTTTTTGTAGTAAGAAAGGTATTACTCACAATTTTTCAGCACCTAGAACTCCTCAACAGAATGGTGTAGTTGAAAGAAGAAATAGAATTCTTCAAGAGATAACTAGAACCATGTTGAGTGAATATTCTATTGCTAGACATTTCTGGGCTGAAGCTGTAAGTACTGCTTGTTATACTATAAATCGAGTTTTGATTAGACCTTTTCTTAATAAAACTCCTTATGAGTTATGGAATGGTAGAAAACCAAGACTTTCCTACTTCAAGGTTTTTGGTTGCAAAGTATTCATTTTGAATACTAAAGATAACTTACATAAATTCGCACCAAAGTCTGATGAAGGAATTTTCTTAGGATATTCCACAACCTCTAAGGATTATAGAGTTTTTAATAAAAATACTTGTACTGTTGAGGAAACAGTACATGTAAAATTTGATGAATCAGATACTTTTGTTTTTAAACCATCTCAACTTACAACTTCGGATGTGTTTTCAAAAACTGATTGTCAACCTTTGATAGAAGAACCTTCTGATAAGGAAATTGCTCTAGAAGATACTTCTGAAACATTTACCCCAGAAGACTTTCTACCCTATGTTGATGAACAGGTTTTACAAAACCCAAATCAGGTGTTTCTTAAGAATCATCCCAGTGATAGTATCATTGGTGATGTAAACCAACCGGTAAGGACTAGAAGTTCCTTAAGAAATGAAGTAGAACATCTAGCATTTCTTTCCCAATTAGAACCTAAAAGCACAGATGAAGCTTTAGGTGATGATGATTGGATCAAAGCAATGCAAGATGAACTAAATGAATTCGAAAGGAATAAAGTCTGGACCTTGGTTGAAAGACCTAAGGAAACTTCTGTTATTGGAGTAAAATGGGTTTTCAGAAATAAATGTGATGAAAATGGAATCATTGTTAGAAATAAAGCTAGACTTGTTGCTAAAGGCTATAATCAGCAAGAAGGAATAGACTATGAAGAAACCTATGATCCAGTAGCTAGACTTGAATCTATCCGTATTCTACTTGCTTTTGCAGCATTCTTTAATTTCAAACTTTATCAAATGGATGTGAAATGTTCTTTTCTTAACGGTTATGTTCAAGAGGAAGTCTTTGTTGAACAACCTCCTGGATTTGAAGATACAAAACATCTGGATCATGTTTTTAGACTTACCAAAGCTTTGTATGGCCTTAAACAAGCCCCACGAGCATGGTATGATAGACTCACTGGATTTTTGCTTCAAAATAACTATGTTAAGGGAAATGCAGATCCAACCCTTTTTATAAAGAAAGACAAGAAAAAATTTTTGATTGTTCAAATTTATGTTGATGACATTATATTTGGTTCAACTCAGCAATCTTTGACTGACTCTTTTGCTAGTCTAATGAAATCTGAGTTTTAAATGAGTATGATGGGTGAGTTAACATTTTTCCTTGGTTTTCAAATTTCTCAAAAATCAGAAGGAACCTACATATCTCAACATAAGTATATTAAAGATCTTCTGAAAAAGTATGGTTATGACAACACTAAGAGTATAAGTACTCCCATTGGTACCTCAAACTCTTTAGATCTTGATGAAGCTGGGAAACCAGTAGATCTAACATCTTTTAGAGGTATGATAGGAAGTCTACTTTACTTAACAGCTAGTCGACCAGACTTAATGTTTTCAGTATGCTTATGTGCAAGATATCAATCCAATCCTAAGGAATCTCACTTAAAGCCAGTAAAAAGAATTTTTCGCTACCTTAAGGGAACCATGGATCTAGGATTATTTTATACTTCTGGAAATGATTTTGTTCTAAAAAGATTTTCTGATGCTGACTTTGGTGGATGTAGAATGGATAGAAAGAGTACATCCGGAACTTATCATTTCTTAGGAGATTCTCTAGTTTCTTGGTCCTGCAAGAAGCAACATTCTGTAGCACTTTCCACTGCTGAAGCTGAATATGTAGCAGCTGGAAGTTGTTGTGCACAAGTGTTATGGATGCAACACACACTCACAGACTATAGCTTGAGTTTTACTAAAACTCAAATTTTGTGTGATAACACAAGTTCCATTGCCCTAAGTAAAAACCCTGCACATCACTCTCGTGCAAAACACATAGATATTAGGCATCACTTTCTTAGGGATCACACACTTAAAGGATATATTATTCTTCAGTTTATCGGAACGCAAGATCAACTTGCTGATATTTTCACAAAATCTTTGCCTTCTGATAGATTTGAATATATTAAATAGAAGTTAGGAATGATAACCGTAAGGTAATCTTCCTTAATTAACTTTCTGTGAAAAAAAATCTCCTTACAATAATAAACTCCTTTTCATAGGAGGAATACATTTGATTGTTTGTTTAAACAAAGTTTTTCAAAATTTGTTTTCAAACTTTTCGGAACGAAGATTTCCGGAATGGAACTTCTGGGAATAAAATTTTCCAAATTGGACATTCTCGTACAAAACACTTCTAGAATGGAAGTATTCGTATTGGAAACTTTCGGAATGAAAATTTATGTACTGGCAGTTTCATAACCAGATATTTTTGTACCAGTTATTTTTTTCCATACTAAAATTTTTCGTAATGTTTTTTTACCAAGTTCTTCGTACTGATTTTCTTCTTAAGTTTGTTTTTCGTACTGAGTTTTCCATAATGAATGTTCCATAATGAGTTTTTTCGTACTAAGTTTATTTTTCATAGTAAAATCTTTGAGAAATCAGCCATTACGAATAATCCTCCTAAGCCAATCCGAAAGGTATGATTTCCTTACTCATGTTTTCGTAGTCATATTTTACTTGCTGGAATTTTCTTGTATTATGTTTTCGGATTATATTTTTCTTAATTCTTTGTTTTAATAAAACCTCAAAAAGATTGGATTCAAGCTTTCAACCGTCAGATCTGATCGCAGCTCATTCCAACCGTTAGATCAACTATGGAATGTGAACCGTCATCTCGTTGCCTATATAAAGAGGACCCAAATTTCTCGTCCCACATCGATCTCAAAGATCTCGCGTCCTGAAGCTCTGTCTCTCTGATTTAAGGCCATTCCGAACTTCATTCTTCTCCGTTCTAAACTTCTCAGAGAATTTCAGATCCGAATGTCTGCGGAGTTAGCATCTCAAGAAATGTCATCCACTAAGACTATTTCTCAGTGGTTATTTTACAGAGAAAGGTTAGTCCATCCGACTTTCTTCAGCAACTACGATTCTATCATTTCAAAGAATATCAAGTTGAATGGCTGGGAAGATGTTGCGGTATCAAAAACCGGGAACCAAGATGAAGTGTACTCAGATTTACTTGTCGAGTTTTATGAGTCAGTTTCTTTCTTCAAGGAAGATAATAGGGAAAAGTTCTCTTTTAAGTCTTATGGTAAGACTTACAAACTTTCTCACACCAAGGCTGCAAGCTTGGTAGGGCTATCTTATGAAGGAGAAGACGAGTTTATTTCGCATGTGTTGCCGGATTCCAAGGGTAGTTTCAACAAAGAAAAAGCATTAGAAACTCTCGGACTGGATGATGACAAGGCTCCGAAGATTGCAAGTCTATCTACAAACTTCCGGATTATGGAGTTATGGGTGCAAGGACTTATTGTACCGAGGAAAGGTGATAAAGATAGCTTGAAGAAGAGTGAGATCTATATCTTAGATTTCCTGATAAATCTAAGGAAGTTTAACTTGATGAAGCATATTCTTCTTAATATTGAAAATTTGAAGAAGGGGAATCTGAGAGCCCAGATTATTATGTATCCAACAATCCTCTCCAAGTTGATTGTTCGGTGCCTTGAGTCTTTCAAGGAGGCTTGCAAATCTAATCCGAGAGTTTGCAAGATCATGCTGGTCAGCGATGGCACTCTTAAAAGAATGAATGTAGCTTTTGACAAGAAGTCTGGAAAGTTTATTTATCTACCTGTTCAAGAAGAAGTGGCTCCGAAAGTTGCTGATCCAGAATCATCTAAGCCAGTAAGGAAGAGAAAGCTGAAAGAAGTGTAAGTACAAGCAGAAAATCCTAAGACTAAGGAAGTCCATTCCGCACCTCCAAAGCCTAAGAAGAAGAAATCCGATCCTGATGAAGTTGTTACAAAGTGGAGAGATGATAAAGAGAAAAGGAAAGAAGGGGATCCGCAGTTCAGATTGGACCCTGCGGAGGCTAAGGATTTGAAGGAGAAAACTGCTGATGAGCTTGAAAGGCAAGCAAAGCAAAAGAAGATCAAGAAGAAGATGTCTGAGGCTGAGGTAGCTCAGGCTTTGTTAAAGTTCAATGAAATGGTTTCAGCAACTATTCCAGTTCCGAGATCTTTCTCCCTGGAATCTCTACCTGAGACTCCATGAAGAAATCTTGTTGCTCCGGAAGAGAATGTTGCTAAGAATTCTGAGGAATTTGAGCAAGTGGAACAAATAGAAGAGGGTGATGAAGGAAGTGGTGAAACCGGAGATGTGCTGAAACAAGTATATGATTACAAGGGGACACCTTCAGAACACTTATCACTCCAGACTTCAGAATCTGAATCTTCGAAGTTAGTTACTCCAGCAATAGAAGAAGAGAAAGGAGAAGAAGAAGTTTCCTATCATGGAGAAGAATAACAACTTTTACATGATATTTCCCAGATGAAAAACGTAGAGGAAGGTGTTCAGGAAGTTGCTGATGAGGAAGATAATATCGTTCAAGTTTCTGATAGTGAGAAGAGAACTCCAGAACAGGACTCAATTCCGAAAAAAGATAAGGGGAAGTAAATTCTTGCTGATACTCCGAGATCAGGAGAAATGAAGAGAAAGGAAGCTGGTAGTTCTTCTAAAAGGAAGTTGGAGCTTATTGAGGAAGAAAACTCTCCAAGCAAAATTTCGGATTTGGAGTCATCATCATTGGGGCATGATTTTGTTGTCCAGTCTTTAAAGAAGTTGGTAGGAACCATTCCAACCTTTTCTAGTATTGACTCAAGATGCCAGATGCTCCAACATGCGTTGAATCAGAAAACCGACTCCGTATCTATGGTTATGGATAAGTGCGTTGAGATTGAAGCTCAGTTCAAAACATTATTTGTTGGTTACGAAGCTCATAAAAGATCTTGCAAAAGGATGACAAGCTGGTCGAAGAAGAATGTGGAATAAATGAGGTTTCTTGATGAGTTTCAAGAAAATGTTAAAGATGCCTTTGAGACAGAGGACAAGAAGATAAACGAGCTGACTTCCTCCTTTGAAGAAAAGCTGACTGAAGAAAAGAACTTCCGGATCCAAGAAGTCAGGGATCTGAATGGCAAGCTGAATTCTGTTTCTCAGAATTGGAAATTTGAAAGGGATCATCGGATCGATTTTTAAGAAAGGATGAAGTCTCAGGAAGAGAAGATCAAAGCTCAGGAAGAAAAGCTGAAAGCCCAGGAAGAAAAAATTGAAGCTCAATCCGCAAGAATAGTCGTCTTAGAGAAGCAAGATGAAGAAGATCATAAAGACTTAAAGAAGATCGAGACGATTCTTAAGGGGCTCATGTCGAAGTAGAAAGATCCGAAATAACCTAATCCGATCTTTTTGTTGTATTTCATTATTGCTAACATTATAAATCTAATTAAAATAATGTATCTCATTTCCATTGTTATCATTACTAATATTTCAGGTACTTTGTTATTTTTTTTCCATTCCCTCCAATTCTTTTTGAAAATCACAAAGGGGGAGAAGGAAAAGATCCTTAAGAAAAAGAAGAACTCTAATAAGAGTTTATCAAAGGGGGAGAAATAAAAAGTACCCAAGGAAAAAGAACTCTAAAAAGAGTTTGTTTAAGGGGGAGTTTTTCTTAAAGAAGACCTTCTTATGAAATGTCACTCCGAAAATATGAATATGATCCTTAGAGTTTCAAAGCCTAAGGGGGAGTTAGTCGTATTCATCTATATCCTTAAAACAAGGGAGATAAGCATTAATATGTTTCTTTCTTATTAGAATTTTTTTTCTTTCGTAAGGATGTTTGTGCTTTCCAAAAAGGGGGAGATTGTTGAGTCAATAAGGTTTTCCTTATGACTTTTCCATTCCTTCTTATTTTGAAAATCACAAACACCTTATCTTTAAGAAAATTGCTTTTATAAGGAAAATTGTTTTTATAAGGAAAATTGCTTTCTTAAGGAAAATCTCTTTTATAAGAAAAATTATCCTTATCATATTTTCATTCATATTTTTCTTAAGTATGAGATTCGGATTCATTTTCTCGGAATCGTTGAAACTTTGATATAAAGCATTCTGTTTTAGGATTCGGATTCTGGACAAGAACTATAAGGAAGTTTCATTCCGAATTCTGGATATGAACTCTGACTAAGTTCTATTCCAGATTCAGGATACGAATTCTGAAGAAGAATTCTCATTACGAATTCTAATGAAGAAATCTCATTCCGAATTCTCATTACGAATTCTGAAGAAGAATTATCATTATGAATTCTAATGAAGAAATCCCATTCCGAATTCTCATTACGAATTCTGAAGAAGAATTCTCATTACGAATTCTAATGAAGAAATCCCATTTCGAATTCTCATTACGAATTCAGATGACGAATTCTCATTCCGAATTCTCATTCCGAATTCACCTATTAAACAGAATCTGATTATCTTTGTTTTATACACTCTGAATTTATTCACTCCGAACCTTCACTCCAAAGTTTTCATTCCGAACCTTTATGTTAGAGTTTAAAATGATGTCGTACATTCTATTACATTTGTTTTCTTATAAAACGATGTCGTCCGTTTTGTTATAAACTAACCGTTGTCTAAGTGACACGTGTACAGGTCCCTCCGATCTTTAAGGAAAATATGACCGTTGGAGAAGGAGCCGACCTTACCTATAAATAGGAGCTCATTTGAAAGAGCTCGGAACTGATGACAGATGAACAACTTGGTTTTGTGCATACATGCTGTTGAAGTGTTTTCTAGAGAGAGAGGCTCTTATTAACTCTCAAAGCTTCATGCGACTCCGAATGTTGGTGATTACATTCGAGGGATTCCGGGGATAGGAAGACAGAGGTGCCGACTACCTTAAAGTTCGAGGGCTTCCTTGCTGAGGAGGATAGAGGTTGCCAACTACCTTGAAGTTGAGGGCTTGCGGGGATAGCAAGACAGAGACTCCGATCTTCGTATCGAGGGCTTACCCTGGTGTGGGTAAGACAGACTTGCTTGAAAGTATAAATCAAGAGACCTTTATCCAAGGTTGTTGGATACCCTTCTCTTTGGGTTAAAAGACTATTATCTTGTTACTTGTAGTTTAACTACTTGTTTATATTCCGCTGCAATTTGTATCTTAAGGAAAGTATAACTTTCTTATACTTCCTTACTTACTCTGATTCATTTAGATTCTATACGCTTTAAGGTAGAATCTCATATTGTAAACTTTTGTTAAGTTTCAAATTCCGGAACCATATTTCCGGAACCTACTTTTGGAATCACTTTCCAAGTTTAGTTCGGTGTTAGAGGTGTTGTGAATTTGCCTAGTTTAACTTTGTTAAACTTAGCCTTTTCCTTTACTTAAGGAAAACATAGTTATTCTTAACTAACTTTAAAGGTTCCAAAGGAATTTTTAAAGTATACAATTCACCCCCCCTCTTGTATATTGAGCATCTCATACTATATTTCGATCCTACAATTGGTATCAGAGGTTGGAAACCTCTTACTCTATACCAATATTACAATGTAGTCACCTGAGGATATACATTAAGAAATGGGTGAGCTAAAAGCCCAGTAAGAGGATAAATATGGGACATGAATCAATATAACATGGGTGAGAATAATAATAATCATCACATAATAATCATATGATCATCATCATAATCATGATGGAAAAATTTTATGAGGAAATGGATTGTGTCAATTCATCAAAATGAAACGTCATGTGATAATGGTCAAATACTTCACATAGTTGTGAACAAATCTATCATCATGTTCATGCATGACATATGTGAATAAATCATAACATAATCATTGTGAATAAATATAGTATTATGTTCACACATAACACACATTATCTTAGGAGATACATCATATTATCCAATGCATTGGAGGGATATATAACTTTGGGCCCACCTGTCACATCATAATATTTACAAAATCATGCATGTCACATAGAATATATAACAATTATAGTCATGAAATAATACATGGAAATGAATGGGTTTCATAAGTATTTAATCAATAATACATTCATGAATAAGAATTGGGGTTTCCAAATGAAAAAGGGATATCATACTTTGGAATAAAATATCATTTTTCTTTGGGTAATAAAAAACACATGAGGATTCAAAGACTTGTTTTTAGAAAGAAATTTTTTTTGGAAAATATTTGTATTTGGATTAAAAATCATGGTGGAAACATTTATATCCCAAAAAAGAAAAGTAGTGATAATGAAATGATATTTTTGGAACATTAGAGTATTATTCATACTGGATATGTCATGAAAGAGGGATAACCCAAAGAAAGTGAGTTGGGTTCAAGATTCCTCTACCATAAATCTCGCAATATTTCATCGTTTTCCATCTCCTGAATAATAAACTTTGTATTATTAAATCATTGATATGGAATTTAATATTATTGTTTTATTTCACTATTTATCAATTATAATCACTTGATTACATTTCTTAATTTCTATTTTCAAAGTTGAAGTGTTTTGATATCATGTTTTCCTTAAAAATGTATCATTTCTCTTTGATTTCTCTATTTTATTCAAGGTAATTTATACATAGTAAAAAAATTACAAAATATTAAAATAAATATATTTATAAATTTATATAATAAATAATTTATTTTAATAATCCATAAGTTTTGTGATAAGGAAAGAAGTTGGAAATGTCCTTGTTGGCGGTTAACTGATCGTTATCGGGAACGTTGTCCAAATATGAAGAAAAAGGTGGTATAAAATATAAATACATCAAAAATATGATTTTTACAGTAGGTTTAAATCATTAATATAATGTTATAATTATTCCTAATTATATATTAAAATATTTTATTATGAAATTAATTGGGAAAATAGAGAGAAGAAGAAGATTATGAGAGAAGAGTTTGAAAAACTTACTCTTTCCTTAATGTGGATTCTCTTGTATAACACTAAAATTCCTTGGTGAATGGATTTTTTTTTACTCCATAACATAGCTAATATTACTAAGGGATTAATAGGGAGGATTTGGTCAAAACCTTGTCTTTGGAAAGTGTTAGATGAGTGGTTTTACAAGGGGATGGGAAGGGTTATTTATACTTGAAGAGAAGGGTATTTTTAGAATAAAATATCATATCGAAGGTAAATAATATATAAATATAATATAATGGTTTTTAAGTCTTTAAAACTCTTTATAATTATAATTCATTGGTTTATTAAAAATGTATGTGGAAAAAAGAAAAAAAAATTATTTTAAGGTATTATTTTTGACATTAGTTTTTGGAAAATGCTTTTTAGATTTAAAAATTAAGTTAATTTTATTTTATGAAACTAAATATGTTCTGGCCGAAACTAAAGTTATAGAAATGATTATGTCACTATTATATCATGAATTATGAAATTTAAGATACATCGGTTATGTGAAAAAAAACTATATTTATACTATTCACCTGAAAATTTAAGTATTTCAGAAAATTACCAAAAAATCACCCTTAGACAATTTCAATGTGATGATTTCAAAAATGATATTTATTTTATCAAAATAAATTTATAATATAAGTAATTTTAATTTTTAATATAAAAAATAATATTTTTACAAAATAATTTAAAATATAGTTTATTAAAAATGAGCTTATATTTTCTTTGAGTTTTTTAATCATGATATTTATTTTTCAACATTATAATATTTATATTTACATAAATTAATCATGATAAATATTATTTATATAAAAATTTATTATTTTGAGATTAAATGACTATTCTAACAGTCTGGTTACTATTCCAATGATAACATTACTATTCCAATGGTCACATTACCTTCTATAAATACCACTTCATTCTTTCACTCAATATTCACTATAATTCCTCCCAAGGTTATATATTCTCATTTTTTAATATTTTGATTGGTTTAAAAAATATTTTGTTTCATTTATATAGTGTTGGTCATGCGTGCGATGATTCTAATAGATTGGGGAAATCCATATTTTCTCATTTTAGATTTTCTATTTTATATATTTTTTCTAGTTATAATGTTTGGAATTTTCATTGGTTTTGTCACTGGTTAATGTAATGGTATTTATTAATGAAATAAATTTTTGACAGTTTCATTATGTGATACATGTGTATAATACTATATAATATAATATAACACACATTTATTTTAATATAAAAATATAATTTATAAACTCTAGGACTTTACATCCAATATCTTTGTTTTCCCTTACAACATGGAGCCCAATCAGGTACGGTCAGGGATCATGGTGACTTGGTTTGCACATAAATGTTCAGCATATGATTATTTATTATTGATTACACATTTATTGTTATCATGGCATGTATCTAGTTATACTTTTTCATGCATGTTAAGAATGTATTGATGGTGTTCTACTGGGTTTTATTCCACACACCCTACACATGCATCTTGATGTGTGTGCATACTTCATGATCAGAGATATAGATAAGAGAAATGGGCTTATGGAATATAGTTGATCAGTGGAGTGTAGAGCTTTTAGTGGTACTAGAATAGGCTTCAGAGGATTATACAGTGTTTCTTTTTATTTACTTTCACTTTATATACTCTGGTTTTTCTTACCATGTTGGGGGCCTAGTTTATTTATTTTTATGACATGTGTGTCATCTATTATTACATTATGATGCTTTATCTTCTACCTTGATTACTCTGAGTTGTTTTATATTTTATTTATATTTTTGGTGTGTGTTTAGGATATCTAGGGTATAGTATCTCAATTGATGGTGTTTGGACCATCACTGCTAGTTGGAAACCTCTTGCGTATGGGGACATGTGCATGAGGTCTTGCGGTTCTTAAGCTCATGTAATAACTCTGATTTTTTAAATTAAATCCTTTGAATATTTCTTTAAGTATCTATAGATTTTTCCTCAAATTTGGCTATGTGTTTTGGGTGTTGCACAACCCTAATATTAATATATTAAATATATTAAAGTATGTGCATACATGTTTTCAGAATAAATGGTATTCCTATTGATCAAGACCTCAGATGGAAGATATGAGACTATAGTTGTTTCCAAGATATGGGTTTTATCAGAGACGTGACATAAGGTTGGTCAGACATTCCTTGGAAGGCAGTAGTTGGCATGGTGCATTAAATAAATTAAATGGTTAATTTAATTTAATTTATTAAATGCCCAAAACCTAACCTTCTCCTTATAAATATGTCACTATGGAAAACATATAGGGTTATCCACATAACCCTGGGAGATTATAGAGGATAAGGAGGATCCACCATTGGTGATAACAAGCACGGGACCATGGATCTGTGATGAATGAAATGAGGATATTTTTGGAATGAATAAAACGAGGAGATTCATGGAACGAATGATAAACACGGCAAAAAATTCAACATAGTCACTAGAGAATATGTTCTTCAGCAACGATCGATCCGTTCTCAAGATAGGGCTCTCTATTTGTGGATTTCTACCCTTTTTATTTTATTATTGAGCATGTGTTATTTATCTACTTAATTTCTAGATTTTTGTTATTCGCAAGATCTAGAAATTTAACTATCATTCCTGATCCTAATTATTTTCTTTCATTGTACCCATGATTCACCCATTTTGGTTTCAAAAATTATGGTTATTGTCTAATAATTCATCAGTCAATGATAATTATCACTTTGTTTTTGTGTCTCTCTCAACTGTGTTCTTCATGTTCTTCATGTTCTTCATCATTGGACCACGGGGTTAGATATTTGACTTAGCTGAATCGGTTCAAGAATGATTCAACCTCTGGATTCATGATGGTTTGATGAATGACCATGGGATCGAAAACTTGTTGATGGGATAAGGTTTAATAATGGTTTTCAGGTGTTTCCAGGTGTCATAACCCCATTTTGGAAATGGGAGGCATGGAATATCGGGTGCGGGTGATGAGAATCATGATTTTTGACCACTGAAGGTGTAAAGACCTGAACCCAGTTTCCCGGAGCTGGTGCCTTATTAAATTACATTGGAATGATTACAAGAAATTAGTATCCCAAATAAAATAATGTTTTAGTATATTTATAAATTCAGATACATACATAAGTTCAACATTACTACTTGAAATGAAAAACAACAAATAAGTTCCATTGGGAACATCCATCACTCTAAGTTTATCCCTGCAAGTCAATCATAATATACCTCTTCATGTCCAGGGAAAAATGAAACATAATAAGGTCTGATCTCAGATTCTTAGTAAGGGTAAACATTATAGTGTATGACAATATAAAAATTAGTCATGGTGAATAATTGAAAACACATTCCATTAAAAATAAACTTGAACATAATATGGCAGGAATATGAGCTGAGTAAATATTTCCATAATAAAACAAAATCATGGGTATTATACTAGTCAAATAACCTCATGAACTATGAATTTATAGATTTATAATGAGGTAAATGTATATGATATAAATTCTGAAACATACCATCAAGGCCTCATCCAAAACATCTAAAAATGATTAAGGCCTCAGCCAAAACCATATCTAAAAATGGGTAAGGCCTCATCCAAGTCCATATCTATTTGTCTCATGAGACCTAACGATGAATCAAGGGTCTATAGAAGTCCCCACCCATCACATAATAATTCCAATTAATTACTCATATAAATTGGGATAAACATAAACAACATATACATTCATATTGAAACTAACATATAAAATGTAAATAACTTTCCCCGAACATTAAGCATAAATACTAACCATTCGGAGTAAATTGGTAAATTGTTTTAAGATAGCACATCCAAAGTAAAAATAATCATAAAACATTCAATTAAATATGGTATATAATATCATAAAATATTAATCCCAATAAAACATAATAATCAACAATAGTTTTGAAACAGATGAAGATACTCTTATAAAATCATTGAGTAATTCTTGAGATAAATACTCTTTTATTATGAAAAGAAGAGTTATTTTGGAAAATTGTTTGTATAAAACCATAAATGAAGTAATATATTATTTTTATAATAAAATTATTTTTTTTTAAATGATAACGGTTGCTAAAAATAGATAATATAGTGCCCTTGAAAATAGGTAAGAATTTGAGAAATTCCCTTGAATCATGCTTCTATTTCGAGAATAATTTTTTAGAGATCCTTTTAAAACATATAACTACCCACAAATGAAAGAATTATTATGGTTGGTAGACATATATATAACATTATCACTTAATTTATGGGTGTTTTATATGAATAAATAAGAATTTTATTGAGGTAAGTATAAAATAAGAGTAACCCGAATGAAAATGGAGGTTCGGGTAGAAAACCCTTACCTTAAGTCGGAAGGCATTCCTCACTTGATCTTAATGACCTGAAAAATAAAATTTAGGTTCATAAATTAATTATTCCATAACCTCATATACATTTAATTGATTTATTATAACCTTATTAGGTTCATTCATGTCCTTTTGATGGGTTAATAGATTCAATTCTATTGTTTGGGAGTGTTTTCTTCCTTGGTTTTCATGATCGGTTTACTTCTATTCATGTAAGGATAAACATGTAGAATGAGAATTTTTGTACATAATATAAGTTTTATGTTATTAGTAAACAACTATAATATTAAATGGTTATAAAAAAAATTTGTTATTGGGAGTGAAGATGAATCATTATATAAAACTTTAATGACAATTGTTTGGGTTAATTGGTGGTTTTTGATCACAATGAAGTCATTTTGATTTATAAATTTATATCATGTGTACAAAAGGATTATAAACATTACACAATTAATAACACGTATATTATAGTATTTTTCAACCTTATAAATGATTTAATGACCATAATTGAAGATGGTAATAGAAATTTAAAACTTTTTATCCTTGAATGTGATAAATTAACACATCTCAGATGGTGTTTTCATTTCTAATATAAAATAAGGGAAAAGAATATATGATGAAAAATTATTCCTTAATCATAAAAAAAATCTAGTGTATGTAAGGTACTGGATTAATCACAACATTTGGATGAAATGAGGTGAGGAAATAAAAATAAAAGAACTGAACTTGAAATAAAATAAATGAAAAGAGGAATTTACCTCTTGAAGTAATCTTCCTTGAGACCTATTTAGGGGAGAGGTTTTGGTATTTTTATAAGATCAAGGTCTTTTGGATGTGTGGGAGGATATTTTTAGGATATTTGGGTATAATTTATACAAGGTACAATGCTTTAGAGGAGTGAAGAGAAGAGGGAGTGAGGGGGGTTATAGTGGAGGAGAGGGGTGATTTATTAATATTTTATTCATTATTTTATTATTTCTATCAAGACAACCAATATTATTGATTCATGTGACCCATAATAGTAATAATTGCATATGAGTTCTAACCTAGTCTGCTTAAATTAGTCTTACATCATCTATGACTCAATAAATCTTGTATTTAGCATTTATAGTAAATTATCGTATTTTACTATTCACCCAAAATTCATGTATTTTAGAAAAATCCCAAAAATTGACCCCAACCATTTTTAGAAATATATAATTCAAAAATAAAATCCATTTTTCGAAAATAATTTTCAAAATTTAATTTTTAAAAAATATATAATTTATTCAAAAAAACAATATTAAAATTATAACTCGTTCGATAACACCTTGAAAAATTAATCAAGGCCCCATAAAATTATCTTATAACCATAAGACAATAAAATAAAAATTTATAATTACATTTTATGAAAATATATTTCCAATTTAAATTATTAAATTAATCATAAAATTTTAATTAAAATATTTATGACATACAAAAATATCAATACTTATACTATGATTGTTTCTTCACTTATAAGATATCTAAATTGTATTTATACATTCATGGGTGAAGTTCATTTTTTTTTTTTGATTTACTATTGATTACTATTCATAAGGGTATGTTACATTTCATAAGGGTATGTTACTATTCATCAAAAACTAAGTTTGTCTTATCAGACTCTAAATATCCTACTGAACGCAACCGTGTATGTTAGTTTTTAGAAATTCAAATCATAGAGGTGGTAAAATTATGTTTACTGGCTAGGTTATAACAAAGTGATGTTTTTTAGAGACTAAGTGTTTCATTCATTCAATATTAAATTTATTTTCAAAATCTTGGGGTGTTACATTATCCTCTCCTTACAAAAATTTCATCCTTAAAATTATCATAATTTTACCTCACAAAAAAAATTTTGGTAGTTCTTCATCATAATCTCCTCAGGCTCCCATGTTGCCTCTTCGATTTTATGATTTTTCCAAAGTATATTTAGCAGTCAAGTCATCTGATTCCTCAACACTTGTTCTTTAGTGTCCAAAATCTGGATAGTCTCTTCATAGTAAGATAGGTCATGTTCCAATTTTACACCTTCAAAAGTGAGGATATGCATTGGGTCTAGAATGTACTTTCTTAACAATGTGACATGGAACACATTGTGTACTTTAGACAGGCTAGGTGGCATAACCAAATGATATGAAACAGCTCCAATTATCTCCATAATTTCAAAAGGGCCTATGTACCTAGGGATTAATTTCCCTTTCTTCCCAAATCTTATAACACCCTTCCATGGAGAAACTTTTAAGAAAACATGATCTCCCACTTGAAATTCAAAATCCTTCCTTCGATTATCAGCATATCATTTTTATCTGCTTTGAGTTTCTTTGATATGGCCTTGAATAGTATTTACCTTCACTGTTGTTTCCTCCACAAGCTCTGGGCCCACAAGCCTCCTTTCTCTAACTTCATCCCAACAAGTTGGTGTATAACATCTCTTTCCGTACAATACTTCATATAGTGCCATTTGAATACTTGAATAGAAACTATTATTATAGGAAAACTCCACTAAAGGATAATATTGATCCCACATACCATGAAAGTCAAGTGAACATGATCTCAACATGTCCTCTAAGGTTTGGATCAACCATTCTGATTGCCCATCAGTTTTTGGGTGATAAGAAGTACTCAATTAAAGCTCAGTATACAAATATTTATGAAGACTTTTCCAAAATTTTGATGTAAAATATAGATCACGATTAGAGACAATTGAGAGAGGTTCTCCATGAAGTCTCAAAACTTCATTAATATAGAATCATGCTAGGCTCTCCAGAGGAAAATCATCCCTTATAGAGAGGAAATGTGCAGATTTCATAAATCGGTCAGAAATTAGCCATATCTCATCATTATTCCTTGGATTTTTGGGTAATATGGTGAAAAAATACATGGTGATGTCATCCCATTTCCATGTAGGAATAGGTATAGGTTTTATTAATTCTCTAGGATGTTGTCGTTCGGCCTTTACTTGTTGATATACTAGAAATATTGATACATAATCAGAAATTCCCCGTTTCATGTTGTCCCACCAGAAATGTTCCTTCAAATATCTATACATTTTAGTGCTCCTAGGATTTATAGAGAAAATTGAGCTATGATCATCATCTAATAACTCCTTTTCCAGCTCAGGTATAGAGGGAACACATAGCCTCTCTCCAAATTTTAGAATTCCATCTTCACATGTGAATTCATTCAACTTTCCATCATTCATAGCATTAATTTTCCTTCGAAGATTCTCATCATCAGACTATGAAGCTTTAATTATTTCCAATAAAGATTATTGGGAAACCAATTGAAAAAGTAGTGATGTTACACCTTCTTTTATAATTCCCATATCCATCCTCACTATATCCATGTATAAAGGATCCTTTTCAATCCTCATTTTATTGAGAACTCCATGATCCTTCTTTCTCAATGCATCAGCTACCTTATTTTCTTTTCCAGGGTGGTAATGTATGGAATAATCATAGTCCTTGAGTAGTTTGATCCATCACCTTTACCTCATGTTGAGTTATTTATATGAGAAGATATACTTCAGACTTTTAGGATCTATATATATCTCACATTTTTCTCCATAGAGATAATGTCTTCATATCTTTAGAGAAAATATTATGGATGCTCACTCAAGATCATGAGTAGGATAGTTTTTTTCTTGAATTTTTAATTTCCTTGATGCATAGGTAATAACTCAATCATTCTGCATAAATACACAACCAAGTCCTTTCTTTGATGCATCACTATAGATCACAAACCCATCATTCCTCGATGGTAGAGTTAGGATCGGAGGATTCAATAATCTTCTCTTCAATTCCTCAAAACATTTCTCACATTCTTTATCCATACAAAATTATCCCCTTTACATGTAAGCTTGGTCGTTAAGTTGTCTAAATGGGTGAAGTTCTGAACGAAACACTAATAATAACCTATTAAACCAATAAAACTACCTACCTCAGTTATGTTCATTGGAGTAGGCCATTATTGAACAACCTTTGTCTTCACAAGATCAATAGATATTTTTTCCTTGGAGACAATGTTTCCAAGAAAGCAAACTGATTGAATCCAAAATTCAAACTTTCTAAACTTACCATATAATTAATTTCTTCTAAGAGTCTTCATAATAGTGCACAATTTATTTTCATGATCTTTATAGATTTTGGAATATACCAAGATATCATCAATAAATACCACCACAAAGTCATCAAGATATTCCTTGAAAACTCTATTCATTAGATCCATGAAAATAGAGGATGCATTAGTCAGTCCAAAGGCATTAATATAAACTTATAATTCTCATACCTAGTTCGAAATACTATCTTTGGAATATCTTTCTTCCTCACAAGCAACTGATGGTATCCAGATCAAATATCAAACTTCAAAAAATATTGGGCTCTATGAATTTGATTAAATAAATCAACAATGTGAGGTGGGGATACTTGTTCTTTATTGTTGTATCATTGATCTCCTTTTAGTTAATGTACACCTCATAGATCCATATTTCTTCTTAATGAAAAGAACAAGGGCTCCCCATGGAGAAAAACTAGGGAGAATAAATCCTTTATCACTCAATTCCTCTAGTTTTTTCTTCAGTTCCACTAATTCCACAGTTTCTATTCTATAAGGGGTCCTTGATATGGGCCTTGAGTCATAAATTAAGTCAATAGAAAACTCAATTTCCCTCTCTAGAGCATGTCTAGGTAAATCCTATAGAAACACATCAACATATTCTTACACAATAGGTACGTCCTCTATTTGAACATTCCTTTCCTCATCCATAGTTAATGAATTCCCTTCCTCCCCAATAATTGAATTCAGTAGAGCTACTAAGGGTGGATCTATATGAGAATAAGATGGTGATTTTTCTTCTCTAAAGATAAGGGATTCCACATTTTCCTCAAAAATTGTAACCTCTTTCTTCTTGTAATATATTTTTGCATAATAGTTCGAAATCTAATCCATACCAAGAATTATATCAAAGTAAATCATGGGTATGAAAATAAAATTAGTAGATAAAGAATGTTTGTATTCCATAATGGGGACTGCTTGACACAAATGTGTTACAATGATACTTCCCTTGGGAGTTTTGACTAACAACTCCCTTATTAAATCAAATTGTAAATATGAAATTTTCTTAAAAAAATGGGAATATATGAAATAATGTGATGATCCAAAATAAAATAAATCATTGGATAAGTTTGAGTAAATTATTAAAGTACCTACCACCACATCATTAGAAACTTCAATATCAGCAGTTGTGATTGCATAAGCTTATCCCTACTCCCTTGGCCTTTTCTGAGGCATGTTTCCTTGACGCTTTAGAAAATCATTAGCATAGTGTCCAATATCACTAAAATTATAGCATTGAATGTTAATAGCTTCTTTCTTACCCTTGAAAACACCAGCATGATGACCTTTATATCCACACTTTTAGCACACCCATTTTCCTTTTAAGCAGACACCTGGGTGTTTCCTTCCACAACTATCAAAGGTTGGAAAGTCAACTCTTCCCTTATTCCCCATTTCCTTATTTCCTTTTTTATAGTTTTCAGAAACCCTATTATTCTCTTTATTTCCCTTAAAGTCATAATACTTATAGAACTCCTTTTTTATCTTGATACACATGAGACTATATCTTCGTATAATGAGAAATTTTGGAAAATCAGTGCACGCCAAAGGAATGGATTTAGGCCATAAAAGAATCGATAAATATTTCTCCTTGGAATATGTATATATTCCACATCATGCCTTACTAACCTTGTGAAGTTAGATTTATACTTTGCAACATTCTCATCTTCCTTTTGCCTCAAATTCAGAAACTGCCTTCCCATATCTTCTCACTGTTCACGTGGAAACTATTTCTCTAAGAAAAGTTCTTTAAATACACTTCATTCCATGTTTTATATCTATTCCTCCTCCTTTGTGTTTTGAATTAGTGACCACCATTTATCAGCATCTATGGACAGATGATAAACTGACATGAGAACTTTCTCCCTTTCTTTACTTCCCAAGGTGATAAATATCTTCTCTAAGGAACTTATCCATTACTCTACTAAAAATGGGTTTGTGGTCACATTAAATGATGGAGGTTGTTGTTGCATAAATCGATCTAACATAGATCCTCTATGTTGTGGATCTGGATGCTTCATACGGGTAAGGTTATTGTTAATAACCTGAGTAAATTGTTCCATCATAGTTATAAGTTTCTTCGCACTAGTCGTAGCTCCAGATCCAACAACATTATCTTTCATAGGAAAGAAATCCCTACATGGGATACACACGTTCATGTGATTTCCACTCCTTCCACTAGGATCCATTTCTAAATAATTACATACACTAGATTAGGTTATGAATCATAATGTATAATCTCAACTTAGCAAAATACTAGGTATAAATTGAAATCCTATGCGTAGCTAATCCCATAATCATAAACATGGTTTCTTTGAGGAAAAATTTACATTTAAATCCTTCATAGTGAATTGTAAAGAAAATGTGGATTATCCTAAGAATATCCCCCAAGAGTTTCAAACTAGTTGTGTAGTAAGTCTTGTTTTTATGTACCCAAATACCCTGGGTCAAGGCTGAAACTCCTTGTCAGATTTTTCACTCGTAAGTATATTTGTGACAGAACCACGTCCACTTGTAGCATCCAGACAGGGATTTATTTTTTAGAAAGATCCACATAATCTATTCCTTACCTAAATACCAGGATGTTCTTGTATGTTTATCCTTAAATACTATATTAAGGGTTTGTGTCCTAATCTAAGTTTTCTAAATCTATTTTCCAAGTTTTCTACAAAACTTCCTCTGATACCAACTCTAAAGACCTGACCCTAGTTGCTCAAAGTCAGTGCCTTATTACATTACATTGAAATAATTATAAGAAATTTGTATCCTGAAGAAATGAATGGTTTTGTATATTTTTAAATCCAGATACATACATAAGTTAAACATTACAACTTGAAATTAAAAACAATAAATAAGTTCTATTGAGAACATCCACCACTCTAAGTTTATCCCTACAAGCCAATCATAATATACCTCTTCATGTCCTGGGAAAAATGAAACATAAGAAGGGGTGAGATCAGATTCTTAATAAGGGTAAAAATTATAGCGGAAGATAACATAAACATTAGGCATGGTGAATAATTGAAAACACGTTCCTTTAAAAATAAACTTGAACATAATATGGAAGGAATATGATCTGAGTAAATATTACCATAATAAAACATAATCATGGGTATTATACTAGTTGAATAACCTCATAAATAATGAATTTATAGCTTCATAATGATGAAAATTAATATGTCACATATTCTAAAACATCCCATCAAGGCCTCGGCCAATACATCTAAAAATAATAAAGGCCTCATCCAAAACCATATCTAAAAATTGTCAAGGCCCCGGCCAAGTCCCAATCTATTTGTCTCATGATACCAACTAATGCATCAAGGTGATATAGTGGGCTCCAACCATCACATAATAAGTCTAATTCATCACTCATATTAATTTGGATAAATATAAACAACATATACATTCATATTGAAACTAACATATGAAATGTAAATAACTTTCCCTAAACATTAAGCATAAACACTAACCAGTCAGAGTAAATTGGTGAATGGTTTTAATATAGAACATCCATAGTAAAAATAATAATACACCATTAAATTAAATATGGTATATGATATCATAAAATATTAATCCCAATAATACATAATAATCCACAAGAGTTTTAAAACAGATGAAGATACTTTTATAAAATCATCGAGTAATTCTTGAGATAAATACTCTTTTATTTTGAAAAGAATAGTTCTTTTGGAAATTTATTTTTATAAAACCATAACTGAATTAAGATATTATTTTAATAATAAAATAAGTGATTTTATAAATAAAATGGTTGTTAAAAACAAATTATATAGTTCCCTTGAAAATAGATAAGAATTTGAGAAATTCCCTTGAATCAAGCTTGTATTTCAGGAAGAATTTTTGAAAGATCCTTTTAAAACATAAAAATCCCCATAAATGAAAGTAGGATTATGGATAGTAAACATATATAGAAAATTTACACATAATTTATGAGGTCTAAATATGAATAAATAATAATTTTATTGAGTTAAGTAGAGAATAATAATAAACCGAATGAAAATGGAGGTTCGGGTAGAAAACTCTTTCCTTAAGTCCGAAGGTTTTTCTCACTTGATCATAATGACCTGAATAATAAAATTTAGGTTCATAAATTAATAATTTCAGAACATCCTATACATGTAATTGATTTATTATAACCTTATTAGGTTCATTTATGGATTTTTTATGGGTTAAGATATTCAATTCTATTGTTTAGTAGCATTTTATTCCTTAGCTGGCATGATCGGTTTACTTATATTCATGTAAGGATAAACATGTAGAATGAGAATGGTTTTCAAGAATATAAATTTTATGTTATTATTAAAAAAATAGAATATTATGTGGTTATAAAAAAATTTGTTTATTTTTAGTGAATATGAATCATTATATAAAACATTAATGACAATTGTTTGGGTTTAATGGCGGTTTTTGATCACAGTCAAATCATTTTGATTTATAAATTTATATCATGTATAAAAAAGGATTAAAAGATATTAAATAAGTTATAATACATATATTATAGTCTGGTTCAACCATAAAAATGATTTCATGACCAAAATTGAAGACAGTAATAGAAATTGAAAACCGGTCGACCTTGAATGTGATAAATTAACACATCTCGGATGGTGTTTTCATTTCTAATATGAAGGAAGGGGAAATGAGAGATGATGAAGAATTATTCCTTTATCATAAAAAAATTTTAGTAAATGTAATGTATTGGAGTTATCGCAACATTTGGACGAAATTAAGTGAGTAAATAAAAAGAAAAGAATTGAACTTGAAATAAAATAAATGAAAAGAGGAATTTGCCTCTTGAAGTAATCTTCCTTGAGAGCCTATTTAGGGAAGATTTTTTGGTATTTTTATGAGACCATGGGAAAATGGATGTGGGGGGAGCTTGGGAGGATATTTGTGCAGAATTTAGACAAGTCACAAGTCTTGAGATGAGTGAATAGAAGAGGGAGTGAGGGGGGGTTATAGTATACGAAAGGGGTGATTTGTGAATATTTTATTCATTATTTTTTGATTTCCCTCAATACAACCAATAGTGTTGATTCATATGATCCATAATAGTAATCAGTTTATTTTAGTTCAAATCTAATGGGAATACATCATCCTTACACCACCTATGACTCAATAAATTATGTATTTATAATTTATAGTAAATTATCGTATTTTACTATTCACCCAAAATTCATATATTTTAGAAAAATCTCAAAAATTCACCCCAACCATTTTTCAACCTATATAATTCAAAAATAAAATCTATTTTTTGAAAATAATTTTCTAAATATTTTTAATTTAATTTTTAAATAAAAAATAATGTATTCGAAAAAAACAACATTAAAACTATAACTCTTTTTATAACACCTTGAAAATTTAATCAAGGACCCATAAAATTATCTTATAACCATAAGACAATAAAATAAATTTCATTTTATGAAAATAAATTTCCATTTAAAATTATTAAGTTAATCATAAAATTTTTATTAAAATATTTACAACATACAAAAATATCAATACTTATTCTATGATCGTTTCTTCACTTATAAGATGTCTAAATTGTATTTATACATTCATGGATGAAGTTTCTATTTTTTCTGATTTATTATTCATTACTATTCAGTACTATTCAAAAGGGTGTGTTACTATTCATAAGGGCATGTTACTATTCATCAAAAACTAAGTTTGTCTTATCAGACTCTAAATATCCTACTGAACGCAACCGTGTATGTCAATTTTTCGAAATTAAAATCACAGAGGTGGTAAAATTATGTTTATGGGATAGGTTATAAAAAATTGGTGTTTTATAAAGACTAAGTGTTTCATGCATTCAATATTAAATTTATTTGCAAAATATTGGGGTGTTACATTATCCCCTCCTTAAAAAAATTCATCCTTGAAATTATCATAATGTTACCTCACAAAAATATTTGGGTAGTTCTTCATCATAAGATCCTTAGGCTCCCATATTACCTATTCGATTTTATGATTTTTTCAAAGTATCTTTAGCAATCAATCTGTCCAATTCCTCAACACTTGTTCTTTAGTGTCCAGAATCTGGATAGGATCTTCACAGTAAGATAGGTTAGGTTCCAATTGTATACCTTCAGAAGTGAGGATATGCATTGGTTTTGGTATGTACTTTCTCAGTAATAAGACATGTAACACATTGTGTACTTTAGACAGGCTAGGTGACATAAACAAATAATAAGCAATAGCTAAAATTATCTCCAGAATTTCAAAAGGGCCTATATACCTAGGGATCAGTTTCCCTTTCTTCCCAAATATTATAACACCCTTCCACAGAGATACTTTTAAGAAAACATGATCTCCCACTTAAAATTCCAAATCCTTTCTTCGATTATCAGCATATATTTTTTATTTTGATTTGAGATGCTTTGATATGGCCTGGAATAGACTTCACCTTCACTGTTGTTTCCTCCACAAGATCTAGGCCCACAAGCCTTTTTTCTCCAACTTCATCCCAAAAAGTTGGTGTCAGACATCTCTTTCTATACAATACTTCATATGGTGTCATTTGAATACTTTAATAGAAACTATTATTGTATGCAAACTCCAATAAAGGAAAATATTGATCCCAAATACCCTAAAAGTCATGTGAACGTGATCTCAACATGTCCTCTAAGGTTTAGATCGTCCTTTTTGATTGCCTGTCAGTTTGTGGGGGATAATCAGTACTCAATCGAATCTCAGTATCCAAATATTTCTGAATAATTTTCTATAATTTTGATGTAAATCATGGATCATGATTAGAAACAATTGAGAGATGTGATCCATGAAGTCTCACAACTTCATTGATATAGAGTCGTGTTAGGCACTCTAGAGGAAAATACTTCCTTATAGCAAGGAAATGTGTAGATTTCATAAGTTGATCAACAATTATCCATATTGCATCATTCGTCCTTGGAGTTTTGGGTAATCTAGTGAAAAAATCCATGGTTATGTCATCCCATTTCCATGTAGTAATAGGTAGAGGTTTCATGACTCCTCTAGTATGTTTTCATTCGACCTTTACTTGTTGACAAACTAGACATATTGATACATAATTAGAAATTTCCTGCTTCATGTTGTCCCACCAAAAAGGTTCCTTCAAATCTATATACATTTTTGTGCTCCCAGGATGTATAGATAAATTCTAGCTATGAGCATCATCCAGTTACTCCCTTTTCAGCTCAGGTATAGAGGGAACACATAGACTCTTCCCAAATTTCAGAATTCCATCTTCACACATGAATTCATTCAACTTCCCATCTTTCATAACATAAATTTTCTTTTGAAGATTCTCATCATCAGACTTTGAAGATTTAATTATTTCCAATAAATATGTTTGGGAAACTATTTTAAAAAGTAGTGATGTTTTACCTTCTTTGAGAATTATCATATCCATCTTCACTAGATCCATGTACAAAGGATCTTTGTCAATCCTCATTTTGTTGAGAACTTCATGATCCTTCTTGATCAATGCATTAGCTATCTTATTTTACTTTATTGGGAGGTAATTTATAGAACAATAATATTCCTTGAGTAGTTCGAGTCATCGCCTTTGCCTCATGTTGAGTTCTTTCTGTGAGAAGATGTACTTCAGACTTTTATGATCCATATATATCTCACATTTTTTGTCATAGAGATAATATCTTCATATCTTCAGATCAAAGATTACAGCTAATAACTCAAGATCATGAGTAGGAAAGTTTTGTTCATGAATATTTAATAGCTTTTATGCATAGGAAATAACTCTATCATTCTGCATAAGGGCACAACTAAGTCCTCTGTTTTATGCATCACTATAGATCACAAACCCATCATTCCCTGATGGCAGAGTTATGATCAGAGAATTCACTAATATTATCTTAAATTCCTCAAAAAATTCCTCACATTCTTTTTTCCATATGAACTTAACCCCTTTATGTGTAATATTGTTCATTGGGTTGTATAAACGGGCGAAGTTTTGAACAAAACACCGATAATAACCTCCTAAACCAATAAAACTACCTACCTCAGTTATGTTTATTGGAGTAGGCCATTCTTTCATAGCCTTTGTCTTCATAGAATCAACATATATTCTATTCTTATAGACAATGTGGCCAAGAAAGAAAACTTATTAAATCCAAAATTCACACTTGATAAACTTCCCATATAATTCATTTCTTCTAATAGTCTTCAGAATAGTGTGCAAGTGATTTTCATGGTCTTCATAGATTTTGGAGTATACTAAGATATCATCAATAAATACCACCAAAAATTCATCAAGATATTTCTTGAAAACTATATTCATTAGATCCATGAAAACATAGGGTGCATTAGTTAGTGGAAAAGGCATTACTGTAAACTCGTAAGGCCTATACCTGGTTCAAAATGTTTTCTTTGGAATATATTCCTTCCTCGCATGAAAATGATGGTATCCAGATCAAAGATCAAACTTCTAAAAATATTGGGCTCCATGAAGTTGATCAAATAAATCATCAATATGAGTTAGGGGATACTTTTTCTTTATTTTTATAGCATTGATCTCCCTGTAGTCAATGCACAACCTCATATATCCATCTTTCTTTTTAACAAAAAGAATAGGGGATCCCCATGGCGAAACACTAGGTAAAATAAATCATTTATCACTCAATTACTTGAGTTGTTTCTTTATTTACACTAATTCCACAGTGGTCATTCTATAAGGGGTCTTTGATATGGGTCTTGAATTAGGAATTAAGTCAATGGAAAACTCAATTTCCCACTATGGAGGATGTATAGGTAAATCCTCCAGAAACACATTAACATATTCTAAAACAATAGGTATATCCTCTATTTGAACATTCCTTTCCTCAATTATAGTTATTGCATCCATTTCCTCCCCAATAATTGAATTTAGTAGATCTACTGGGGGTGGATCTAGATGAGAATCAAATGGTGATGTTTCTGCTCTAAAGATAAGGGATTCCACATCAACCTCAAAAATTGTAACCTCCTTCTTCTTACAATAAATTTTTGCATCATGGTTCGAAAGCCAATATATAATGAGGATTATATCAAATTCAATCATGGGTATGAAAATAAAATTAGTAGATAAAGCAGATTTATATGCCATAATGGGGACTACCTGACACAACTTTGTCACGATGATACTTCCCTTAGGAGTTTTGATTGAAAAATCCCTTATTAAATAAAATTGGAAAAATAAAAAAAATAGAAAATTGGGAAGATATGAAAGAATGCAATGATTCAAAATCAAATAAATCATTTTATAAGTTTGATGAAATGATTAAAGTACCTTCCACCACGTCATTAGAAACTTCAATATCATCTGTTGTGATCACATAAGATTGTCCCTACTCCCCTAGAATTTTCTGAGGCACATTTCCTTGATGCTTTAGAGAATCATTAGAATAGTGTCCCATCTCCCTACAATTATATCATTAAACATTAATAGTTTTTTATTCCCCTTGAAAACACCAGTATGATGACCTTTCTTTTCACACTTTTAGAACACCCATTTTCCTTTTAATTGGGCACTAGGGTGTTTCCTTCTACAACTATCAGAGGGTGGAAAGTAAACTCTTCCCTTCCTCCCCATTTCCTTATTTCCTTTTCCAGAGTTTTCAAAAAATCCTATTCTTCTATTGATTTCCTTTAAAGTCATAATACTTAGATAACTCTTTTTCCATCTTGATAGCACATGAGACTATATCTTCATATGATGAGAAATTTTGGCAGACCAGTGCCCGCCGAAGGAATGGCTTTAGGCCATTAAAGAATCGATCAATCTTGCTCCTTGGATTATGTATATAGTCTATAGAAAGCCTTGATAACCTTATAAATTTATCTTTATACTTTGAAACATTCTCATCTTCCTTTTTTCTCAAATTCAGAAACATCCTTTCCATATCCGCTCGTTGTTCACAAGGAAAGTATTTATCTAAGAAAAGTTATTTAAATTCACTCTATTTCATGTTTTCTATCTCTTCCTCCTCCTTTGTGTTTTTAATTAGTGACCACCATCGATCAGAATCTCTGGACAGACGATAAACTACCATGAGAACCTTCTCCCTTTCGTTACTTCCCAAGGTGAGAAATATCTTATCTAAGGAACTTATCCACTGCTCTACTACAAATGGGTTTGTAGACCCATTAAATGATGGAGGTTGTTGTCACATAAATCTATCTAACATAGCTCCTCCACATTGTGGATCCGGATGCTCCATAAGGGTAAGGTTATTGTTTATAACATGAGTAAGTTGTCCCAGTATAGTTATAAGTTGCTCTGCACCAGTCGCAGCTCCAGAGCCAGCATCATTATCTTACACATGAGAGAAATCCCTACATGGGATATGCGCGTTCATGTGGTTTCCATTCCTTCCACTATGAGCCATTTCTAAATAATGTAATACACTAGATTAGGTTATGAATCATAATGTATAATATCAATTTAACAAAATACTTGGAATAAACTAGGTGCATAGTAAGGCTCATTGTCGTGTAGTAGGATACCCTGGGTTATGCCTGAAAATCCTTATCAGAGTTTTCACTCCTAGGTACATCTGTGCCAGAAGCACATCCACTTGTAGTATCTAAAGAGGGATTTATTTGATAGAAATATACACATAATATATTCCTTTCCAAAATACCTGGATGTTCTTGTATGTTTATCCTCAAAGACTATCTTATGGGTTTGTTCCCTAATCTAAGTTTTCTAAATCTAGTTTCCATGTTTTCTACTAAACTTCCTCTAATACCAACTGTAAAGACCCAACCCCAGTTTCCCAGAGTCAATGTCTTATTACATTACATTGGCATGATTTCAAGAAATTTGTATCCTGAAGGAACTAATGGTTTAGTAGATTTGGAAATCTAGATACATACATAAGTTCAATATTACAACTTGAAATGAAAAACAACAAATAAGTTCCATTTAGAACATCCACTACTCTAAGTTTATCCCTACAAGTTAATCATAATATACCTCTTCATGTCCTAGGAAGAATGAAACATAATAAGAAGTGATATTAGATGCATAGTAAAGGTAAACATTATATAGGAAGATAACATAAACATTAGGCATGGTGAATAATTGAAAACACATGTATTTAAAAATAAACTTGAACATAATATGGCAGGAATATGAGTTGAGTAAATATTTTCATAATAAAACATAATCATGGGTATTCTACTAGTGGAATAACCTCATGAACTATGAATTTATAGCTTCATAATGAGGTAAATTCATATGTCATACATCCTAAAACATATCGTTAAGACCTCGGCCAAGACATCTAAAAATTATTATGGCCTCAGCCAAAACCATATCTAAAAATGGGTAAGGCCTCGGCTAAGTCCATATCTATATGTCTCATGAGACCTACCAATGAATCAAGGGGCTATAACAGGCCCCACCCATCACATAATAAGTCCAATGAATTCCTAATATGAATGAGGGTAAGCATAAACAACATATACATTAATATTGAGACTAATATATGAAATATAAATAACTTTCCCTGAATATTAAGCATAAACACTAACCATTCAGAATAAATTGGTGAATGGTTTTAAGATAGCACATCCAAATTCAAAATAATAATAAACCATTCAATTAAATATGGTAGATGATATCATAAAATATTAATCCCAATAAAACATAATAATCAACAAGAGTGTTGAAATAGATGAAGATACTCTTATAAAATCATTGAGTAATTATTGAGATAAATACTCTTTTATTTTGAAAAGAAGAGTTATTTTGGAAAATCCTTGTATTAAAACATAACTTAATTAGGATATTATTTTCATAATAAAATGAGTGATTATAGAAAGATAATGGTTCCTAAAAATATATTATATAGTGCCCTTGAAAATAGGTAATAATTTGAGAAATTCCCTTGAATCAGGCTTGTATTTCGAGAAGAATTTTTGAAAGATCCTTTTAAAACATATAAGTCCCCATAAATGAAATTAGGATTCTAGTTTTTACAAATATATATAATATTTACATATAATTTATTAGGGTTATATATAAATAAATAATAATTTTATTGAGGTAAGTATAGAATAAGAGTAACTCGAATGAAAATGGATGTTCGGGTAGAAAACCCTTACCTTAAGTCCAAAGGTGATCCTCACTTGATCTTAATGACCTGAATAATCAAATTTAGGTTCATAAATTAATTAATACATAACCTTATATACATTTATCTTATTTATTATAACCTTATTAGGTTCATTCGTGGACTTTTGATGGGTAAATAGATTCAATTCCATTGTTTGGGAGCGTTTTCTTCCTTCTTTTTCATGATCGATTTACTTGTATTCATATAAGGATAAACATATCAAATGAGAATGGTTTTCCATAATAGAATTTGTAAGTTATTATTGAACAACCAAAAGATTATAAGTTTATAAAATTTTTTTGGTCATTGGGAGTGAAGATGAATCCTTATATAAAACTTTAATGACAATTGTAACACCCCGAGATTTTATGAGATATATTATTTTTAATTTATTTGATGTCTTCTATTATACACTACACCAAGATTATCTTGTACTATATGCAACACCGTATTAGCTTTTAGTATACGCAACACTATTCTTGGCTCGTGTTACACACAATTTCAAGTTTGTTTTGTGTAAATTATTCTACGCAACATTTAGTATAGATTTTGTTTAATGTATAAATGAAATAAGTTTTGATTATGTCATATGCAACACCAAACAGAGCTTTCACTACACACAGCTCTGACTTGGCTTTCATTACACGCAATCAAGACCTTCTTCGATAGCGTGTGTAGTACGCAATACCAAGTTTCACTAAACGAGATATTATTATAATATTTAAATATTATTATGAACTAGCTGTTATGAATAGTAATACCTACTTTTTGAAATTTTATAAATCTTATATTTCAAAATGGACTTCATTTTTTGATTCGGAATATCGAAATTATCCTAGGGTGAATTTTTTGTATTTTTCTGAAAACTTTCAATTTTTGATGAATAGTGAAAACACTGGGTTACTATTTAAAAACCGACTTTTTATTTAAATAATTATTTATTTTATTTAAATTTATTTTAGGTAAAAATTGATACATAATACCTATATAAGTTCAATGTAATTCATTTAAGTCATTTTATAATAATTTTAGATATATAAAAATTTTATTTAATTTTTCACCGTCTTTTACCTACCTCCTAGGAGCTTTTTGCAAACTTACATAAAACTTAATTTTACCGCTTCTGTGAGTGGAATTTATAAAATCCGAGAGACACGATTAATATCAAGGAGTAAAATGTGGTTCAATAAGATAAAACTAATTTTTGGTGAATAGTAACTTTTACTTTTATTTACCACGGTTAAAAGTAAATAGGGCAATTAAGGGTAAAAATGATATTATTATTACCCTAACACATGTTATAATTCTATTGGATAAGTATAATTCGACCAAAAACAACCTTAGTAATATAATATTATCATTTAAGTCCACTTGGATTAGATTAGGACATTTATTATTATTTTATTTAAAAGAGTTAAAATAGTTAAAATCAAAGTTTAATAACTAAAACATTTTTAATATAGGTTTATACATAAGATAAATTCGACTATAAATATTAATTAGAAATCTAAAAATATTTCCTACCTAATGGCATTTTATTTATAATTTTTAGACATTAAAAAATTTAATTTATTTATGACACAATGGTGATGCAGTAATTACCTAAATAATGAAATATTAAAATAATTGATATTATAAATACCCAAATAAATGTAATTTGAGCCTTTTTATGAATTCCACTAATTTTCTAGATTAATATGACATGTTAGTATTGATTTAATTAACTTTTTTTTGACTAATCATGCTGATATGATTTTTACAAAAATCAATTACCAAATAGTGTCAAAATTGACATAAAATAGTTTTTAAAAAATATATTATATTATTAATTGTTATAATATTACTAAAAATCTAAGGTTCGGACAAATGACTTAGATAAGGTTATATATATTAATAATGAACCACTTTGGGTTCGTTTGGCTTGTTATAGTAAGTTTATTAACCATATAGTGTAAGAAAACAAGAAGACACGGTAAAAGTTCAATTATTTAACTTAGAGTTAAATCTAAAAGATAAGGTTAAAATAGTAACCTAAAAATGTCTAAAACATATTGGTTGAGATTATTTCTACCCATATCCACTTTATCATCGAAATAAATCAATTTGGAGCAATTATAAACCGAATATGACTTTATTATAAAATAATATTTTAAGTTTTTCTAAAGGTGCCCCTCTCCTCCCTTATAAAAAGGGAACCCCTTCCCTCTTCTCTTCACACCCTTTTAAGACTTTAATCTCGTCCAACCTCTACCCATTTATCTTCTCCACTTCCCTAGAAACATTCTGGAAGTTCTGGTCTTCTCAAAAGACCAACTCTACTTCCTTAAGAGGAAGCTTAAAGGAGGTGCATCGAAGAAGAGGTAATCTTTTCTTTCGATTCTCTCAAGTTTCTTTCTTCTTCTAATTTCTCTTCTTTAGTTGTTTCATTATAAAGTAATAACATAAGTATTTATTATATACTGATATGCTATTATAAATATGAAACAACCCTATTTCACCTTCTATCCATCCTACAGAAAATGAAATCACCGCGCGTGCGTACGTATGGAATATCGTCTTCACGCCGTGGTGTAATCTGTTTTCAACCACCACCTTACTTGGATGGGTATAATGGTGTAAATAAATAACTATATATGAATATTTTGAAGTGATATTTATTCTGAAATATTATTCATACACTTCAATACAATTCCACGATTATGGGAATGATATCATCGCTCGTGCGTACGTACGGACTACCGTCTCCACGACGCGATGAGATTCATTATCCATATTAACCATTCATGAATGATTATAAAGTATATATAATAAGTAATAATGAAATATATGACATAATAATGATACTTTATTTATGTATATATATATGTATTTCATTTACTTAATTCCATTCAATTCAATAAGGAAACAAAAACAGTGTTCATGCGTGCGTACGACCTACCGTCTCCATGAATGGTGTATTTCATTCCATTTATCGATCTATCATATATATATATGTATATTCTGAATATATATTATATATAAATAATGTTTTACATTATGGAAATAATTAAATCAGGATATAAGTAATAATATCAAGAACAACAAGTCGAAAAAAATAAAATAAATGAAACGATTTTACCTAAATCGCTGCTTTTACATCGAATTTACAAAAGAACGGGTAATATAAAGTCATAATTAAACCATATATGATAGCATAACAATTAATATGTTTCTGTAATAATTCAATTACATTATTTAAATCATTATATAGGAGGTTTGGATACATATGAAGCATATCGGACATAAGGTAAGGGATAATTATTCCAATCTCATTCTTATCTAAGATTGTTTATTCGTAAGTATTTACTAGGGTGATATTTTTCATCCATGTACATAAAAATGTTTTTCATAAAGTGTTTAATATTATTCAATGTATGTTTAAAGTCATTTTTACCCCTATTTGACTTTTACATTATGTTATAGAAGGAATCTTTCTATTGTTTACCATATGAGGAACTTTTTTACTTTTCTGACAAAAGTATGAGGAGAATGTTTTTTTTAACTTATACGGCATGAACGGATTTTTACGGTTTCATAACACCTAATTTTCATGAATATTCCTATACAATATTTAATTATTATTTTCAACAAAATCCTTTTCTTTTAAAATTTCATGGCATTTTGTGAAAAGAAAATGATTTTGAAGAAGAAAGGATTTTTCCTCAAGAATTCATTTCAAGTGTTTTATCAAAACTATTTTACATATACAATGACATTATTTAATATGTTTTTGTTTCAAGTATAATTTCTCCATTATTTACATGGTTTTTTTATTATTAAAATGAAATGATATCCATTTTTTTATATGGATTATGTTATGATGGCATGATGTTTAAGAATCTCATTCTATTACATGGGTTATCCTATGATGTATGATTTATGATTTTGTGGAAAACGAAAGAATGATTTCATTATGAGATGGGTGGGACCTATATCTCCCTCCAATGCATTGGGTAAAGATTTATATCTCATGAGATAGACATGGCTGGAATGGTAAGTTAATCCGGTTCAGTAATACAGGACTGGAAGGAGGAGTAAACTCGATTCAGGAAGGGACTGTGTCCACTAAGATTGTCTTGGAAGTAATGCCTTGGCTACTATGGAAATCATATAATGTGCTTAATATTTTCCACAATCACATGTTTTATTCCCATGATATTTTATCATGATTGATTTTCCTTTATGATATATGCCTTACGTACTTCGAAGATTTATATCTTTGCTCAAGATTTTGATGTTTAGATTTTATGTTCAAGTTTTTGCATTCAAATGTTTATGGATTGTTTTATGTTCTCTATGTTTACCCTTACTGAGAATTTGAGCTCACCCTTTTTATGTTTTCTTTTCCCCAGGATATAAATAAAGGTTTTAGGTAAGAAAACAAAAAAGGGGAAGATCTTTATGGGAGATGTCGAAGATATTTCACCATGATTAGAAGATTACGTTCTGAGTTTCTAAAGACACTAAACTAATACGATCTCTGTGCGTATATTTTTGTATTGTATTAAGTGTTCCGAAAAAGTAATGTAATGTCTATGTATGTAAATTTTGGGTCTCTACAGTTGGTATCAGAGTGAAGGTTTAGTTAACCTTTGGAAACTAGGATGCGAAAACTTTAGTGTGATCCCTAGAGATATTTCTAAGGTATGTCTAAGGATGTCCCTAAGGTTAAGTATAAGTATAGGTTATAGTCCTAGAATTATGGTAACGATCTTTGAATGTAACATCCCAGGTAATTAAAGAATAAATAATTTTCATATTTATTAATATTAGAGAATTAAATATGAATTTTAATTAAAAGGGGTTGCTATGTTTGATAGCGTACCCGATACGCAACGATGAGTTTCTTTGAAACTTACGTAGCACACTAGTAATATAATAATATTATGTTAGTTAACAAGTAGCCGTTGTACTGGCGGGAATGAATTGAAATAACTAAAATATGAATAGATATGTTTTTAGATGTTTTTACATTTACCCAATAAAAGATAAAGGCTTAAAATACGGAAAGAGTTCAATTTTAGGCTTTTATACTCTAATTTTCACTAAAGGTTCACTTATCACCTTTTAATGGTGAACCGTCATTAAATATAGTTTTGATCACTCTTATACATTCTTTTGGACCAAATAAAACTTTTATTAAGAATCGGGACATCAAATTTTACTTTGTGTAATTTTTGGTACCTTTCTGATAAAGTTCATTTTTTTTATGAATAGTGTAAAATGTTGCATTTTAATTCAAAACCTCTTTTTAATCTAATTTATTTATATGATTAGATTATGTTTTGAATTGGTTTTGAAATGAAATTAGAATATATTTTTACCATTTTATCCAATGGTGGTCATTGGAATCAATTTCACTTTGAAATTATACTTAAACTGGTGTCAATCTTTTGATACTTATTGTTTTGTAAAAACACGCTATTTGCTCTGGCAGCGGGAATTAATTATTGAATTAATTAATGTGACTTATATGATTTGAATTCTGTAAAATGGACTTCATTTTTGAATTCGGAATATCAAATATAGCTTAGGGTGAATTTTTGGTAATTTTCTGAAAAACTTCAATTTTTGATGAATAGTGAAACCACTAAGTGGTAATCAAGCAAACTGATTTTCAGTTAAATGAAATTTTACCACTAATGTGTATTGAATTTTGAAAATCCGACATACATGGTTGTCATTAAGAAGTAAAATGTGGTTCAATGAGATTAAAATAATTTTTTGGTGAATAGTAACTTATTAAGTTCTTAATCGCGATTAGTGGTAATTAGTGTAGTTTAAGGTATAAATAATGATTTAATAATATGAAATGACCTAGACACATGTCCCAACCTTATTGGTTGTGTCATGGCCGACCAAGACAAGCCATGGGTCAACTTGGGGACCCCATGGATCCACTTTTGTTGGGAAATGACATAAATTACTTTTTATTTAATGTTAAAGTGAAAATGACACAAACATGATATGTTTTGCGAAAACAATTTTTAAGTGGGGTTATACAAGTCCAAATTTTGATTATAAATAGTCATTGGAAAGATAAAAAGATTTCCTATATCATAGTATTTGTTTTATAATTTTTAGACATTAAATAAATTAAATTATTTATGACATAATAATGATGCAGCGATGACATCATTATTTGACGATTTAAATAAAATAGAAAGATAATGTAAAATCTATGATCTACACATGTCCAAAACCAATTGGATGAGTGGATTTCGAACCCTTATCACCTTATCCACGAATTCTATCAATGTGGGACCTTTTGAAACCGAAACACATTTTCAAATAAAGTAATGTTTCTTTACTTTCCAAAAGTGCCCCTCCTCTCCCCTTATAAAAGGCCCCCACCTCTACCTCATTTCACACACTCTTCAAGCCATTGGCTCGGCCAACCCCTGCCCATTTGCTCTCTCCACATCCCTCTCCTCATCCTAGAGGATTCCCTTTGGGCAGAACACTTTCAAAGGAAGCCTTTAGGCTCAAACCAAAAGAAGTTACACTTTTTAAGGTAATTCATTCTCTCATGTTCATTTGTTTTATTTTGCTTCTCCGACCCCCTAAACTCTTTTTATTTACTTATTTTGTAACAACACCAGTATCTTCAATATACTAGGATGTTGTTATAAGATTTATTTGAGCTACACTCTCACACAACTACATCAAATGGTTAAAGAACATAAGGTTTCCGTGGATGGCGAAATTCTGCCTCCCGAAACGATGATTGTTCAACACTCATTAAACACCTTCAAAGGTGGCCATTATGATGTCACTATTTTAATATATGATATGTAATATGTTTATGTTTTACTTATGCTTCTGTATTTTTCATTTGTGTCTTACCTTTATGGCTTCCATTATGGGTATACGCGATATCTTCATTTAAGGAAGTGCGGACTACCGCCCCCTAAAAGTGATGTGATTCGTTAATGCCATATGTGGGACGTGTAAAGGATGGATTTAAAGTTATTATATATGATGTTATACTGGAATTATAATATACCTATATATCATTATCATTTATTTCCATTAAAGTATGAGATAGGAATGAAAGTAGCGTTCATGCGTACGTACGGACTACCGTCTCCATGAACGGTGCATTTCATTTCTTATCCCCAAATGTAATTTATTATTAAAAGTACATGTATATAATGGATATATATAATTAATGATATATCTAAATAATTCTGGAATTAAAATATACATAAGTCTCATTTAGTTTTAATTCCATCAATATGACAAAGAAATGAAAGTAGCGTTCATGCGTACGTACGGCTTACCGTCTCCATGAACGGTGCATTTCATTTCTTACCTCTAAATGTGATGTAATATTATAAATGCATGTATGTACTGGATATATATGACATATATGATATCTACATCATGAATACCATTCTGGATATAATGAACCTTTGACCAAATTAACAACATGTAAGTGTAAGAAGTCTATTTTTGACTTAAGAACCAAATACCGGCAAAATGAACATTATTAACTTAAATGATTACATGATGTTCATAACATGGTATAAAAGGAATAATGAACTTGGAAAAGATTCATAATCAAGTAGAGATTAACTAGAGTTTATTATTCAGGAGATTAAAGAACGGTCGGGTCAAGTCAGATACGAGGTATGGGAACTTCTTAACCCAATTTCCATTCTTTGGGTTAATCTCCTACTTTCAAATTATGTCATTATGTTATTATGTCGTATCTTGTATTTGTACTTTATTTATGTGTACTTATAGTGAATACACATAATGTATCTATTTTATTTTAAAAATGATCATTGTATAGGACTTCGTCTCAATCTCCTTTCATTGAGGCATATTTTATTTTATACACAACTTTCTTTCATATGGTGTATAAACCCCTTTGACTTTTACGTTTATTCAAAAGGAATCTTTTTTACGAAGCGTTTACTAAACGACAAAAGGGAATGTTTTTTTCGTACGTATGCGGCGACAACGACTTCTCCGCCGTCGTAACCGTTATTTGAGTTTTGGCTTCCTCTACAAGCCATACCTTCTTTTTTAAAAGAAAAATAAATACCATGTTTTACTTTGGTATTGAAAATGGTTTTCATAATGTTTTTATTATATCAATGTGTTGTATTGATATCTCGTGATTGAAATGTGGAAATGTTATGTTTCCTTTATGCATGTTTTATGTTATATGATTATGTTATGGTCCTTGGGCATTATTATGAAGACGGGTGGTTCCGTGATAAACTAAGGGCGGGTGAGCCCGTTATAGCTCTCCAATGCATTGGGTAACGCGAAGGAGTGAAACGTTAAGGTTTCTCCGAAGAGATTTTAGGGAATATACTGTGATGGGTATTCCAAATGTAACCAAGAGGGTTACTCCCTACGTAAGAATGTTATGAATGCCTCAAGTTACCTTTATGTCTTATGATTTCTATGATTTATTCATGATTTTATGAGGTATGTTAAAGTGCATATGTTTTATGGGTAAAGTATGATTTCATTCTTATGTATATATAAACTCATGTTTCCTTTCCATGTTTTTTTATAACCCATACTGAGTTTTTATGCTCATCCCAAGTTTTTTTGAAATGTTTTTCACAGGTCAAGGGAAAGGTACATGATAAGATGATAGAGTCAAGGATGTGTCAAGAAATAATCCATGTTTTATTTTAAATGTGTTTCCATTGATGGGAATGAAGAATACTATCTTTATGTAACCACTTTGTTTATATGTGGAATGTAATGCAAGTTTTATGATCTAATTCTCTAAAACTCTAAACCTGAAAAGATCCTCAATGTGTAATCTTGTAATAACTCAAGATTAAGTAAGGTTTAAGGCTGGGGCCTTATAGTTGGTATCAAAGGTCGGTTTAGATAACTTTAGGAGTTAGAATTCTATTAAATGATTATCCAAAAATATATTTTTTTTCGAAATGATATAGCATTTAAAGATTACCATGTTGCTTCATCTAAGACATGTTTGTTCAGAATGGTTTTCCGCAAAGGAAACAGGGAAGCAGTGCTAGGAAGGCATACAGAAGGAAATAACCTTCCGAATCAGCATCCAGAAATGGTCGGAATTGGAACTGAACAGTTTTTTGCAGTAATGGAGCAATTGACTCAAGCGATAAATGGCGGTGGTATCCATGCACGAGATCAGTCAGATCAACCGCAGAGGAACATGTCAGTGGTGGAACATTTCATGAGGCAACATCCACCATCATTCAGAGGATCATCTGACCCTGTGCTAGCTGAAGGGTGGATTAAAGAACTGGAGAAGATTTTTGATGTCATGGGGTGTTCAGACAATCAAAAGGTTAGTCTTGCTATTTACCGTTTGGAGGGTGAAGCAGATCAGTGGTGGTCTATGGTTAAAAATATCAGGGATGCCGATGAGATTGATGCTCTTGACTGGGATGATTTCAAAGGTATGTTTCTTGGGAAGTAATTTCCTAAGGCTATTCGACTTAGGATGGAAAGGCAATTCTTGGAATTGAGGCAAGAGGAAGACTCAGTGGCTGCCTATGAAGAAAGGTTCACTCGATTGGCAAGGTATGCTCCCAATTTTATCCGAGACCTTGATAGTAAAATCAATCGTTTTTACTCAGGATTAAAGCCAAAATATCGAAGGGCATTAGCTTCTCGTGAGTTTAAAAGTTATGAAAAGCTTGTTCGATGTGCTAAGAAGGTGGAAATGGAGTTTTCCGATGACCAAGTTTTCTATAACAACCAGCAGAAGAAGAGACTGAGGTGGCAGGAGAAAGGTAAGAATTCTTCAAAAAAGTCTGATGGTAAGAAAACTAAGTTTCCAGTTTGTGATAAATGTGGCAAAAGGCATGCTGGGGAATGTCTTCTGAATTCTGGGAAGTGCTACCGATGTGGTAAGATGGGACATAAGGCTCGTGATTACACTGAAAAGGATCAAGGTGAAGGTAAGAACAAACTTGATTTACAGTTAGTGAAATGTTATAAGTGCAATGAGATGGGTCACTATGCAAACGAGTGTCCGACAAGGAGCTTGAGTGATGGGAAGCAGTTAGACTACAAGCAGAAAGGGGTGGTGAAATCCTTTGCAACAACTTCAGCAGATGTTGGGACATCGAATGAAGTGGTGTCAGCTCCAGGGAGCTCAGTATTTTTCGAAGATTGACTTGAGGTCGGGGTACCATCAGTTGAAAGTAAAAGAAGCAGATGTTCCGAAGATTGTGTTCCGTACTAGATATGTCCATTATGAATTTGTAGTTATGCCTTTGGGGTTAACCAATGCACCTGTTGTATTCATGGACCTTATGAATAAAATTTTCCATGAGTTCTTGGATAAGTTTGTGTTTGTGTTTTGAGGTTTGTGAAGAGGTTATGTGTGCCTTGTGATTCAGAGTTGAAGAGAGAGTTGTTATGTGAAGCTCATAGTTCTCCATTTTCAGTTCATCCTGGCAGTACTAAGATGTATAGAGATCTGCGGGAGTATTACTGGTGGGATGGAATGAAAAGAGATATTGCTGATTTTACTGTGAAGTGTTTGACTTGTCAGCAGGTTAAAGCTGAGCGGCAGTTACCGAAAGGGATGCTTCAGCCTTTACCAGTGCCAGAGTGGAAATGGGAGAATATATCCATGGACTTTGTTGTTGGATTACCGAAGACATCTCGAGGTAATAATGAAATCTGGGTTATTGTTGATCGCTTGACCAAGTCTGCTCATTTCCTTGCTATACGAGATACTTTCTCTCTTGATCAACTTTCCCGTTTGTATCTTAAAGAGATAGTCAGGTTACATGGAGTTCCTCTCTCCATTATATCGGATCGTGATCCCAGGTTTACTTCTAACTTTTGGAAAGGCCTTCAGAAGTCGTTGGGTACTGAATTAAATTTTAGTACAGCTTTTCATCCTCAATCAGATGGGCAGTCAGAACGAACAATTCAGACATTGGAGGATATGCTACGAGCTTGTTCTATGGATTATCAGGGAAGTTGGGACCAACATCTTTCTTTGGTTGAGTTTTCATATAATAACAATTTTCATTCCAGTATACAGATGGCACCATTTCAGGCATTATACGGGAAGCGGTGTCGAACTCCAGCTTTCTGGGATGAAGTGGGTGAAAGAAAGTTGATGGGACCAGAATTGGTAGAAGAGATGGCAGAAAAAGTTCAGCTGATTCAGAAACACATGAGAACAGCTCAGAGCAGGCAGAAGAGTTATGCGGATAACCGGAGGAAGGATCTATCTTTCGAGGTAGGTGATCATGTTTTTCTCAAGGTTTCTCCTTGGAAAAGTGTGATGAGATTTGGTAAGAAAGGAAAGTTGAGTCCAAGGTTCATTGGACCATACGAAATTCTGGAAAGAGTTGGATCAGTTGCATACCGAGTGGCTTTACCTCCGAGTTTATCTCAGGTACACAACGTTTTTTACGTTTCTATGTTGAGAAAGTATATGCCAGATCCATCTCATGTTTTGAGTCCAGAGGTAGTTCAGCTGGAAGAGAACCTATCTTATGAAGAACAACCGGTCCAGATCCTTGACCACAGGGAGCAAGTGTTACAGAATAAGGTGATTAAGCAGGTAAAGGTTTTGTGGAAAAACCACATGATTGAAGAGGCAACATGGGAATCTGAAAATGCTATGAGGGATAAATACCCCCACTTATTTTGATAAGTGAATAAAATTGCGAGGACGCAATTCCCAAAAGGGGGGAAGGATGTAACATCCCAGGTAATTAAAGAATAAATAATTTTCATATTTATTAATATTAGAGAATTAAATATGAATTTTAATTAAAAGGGGTTGCTATGTTTGATAGCGTACCCGATACGCAACGATGAGTTTCTTTGAAACTTACGTAGCACACTAGTAATATAATAATATTATGTTAGTTAACAAGTAGCCGTTGTACTGGCGGGAATGAATTGAAATAACTAAAATATGAATAGATATGTTTTTAGATGTTTTTACATTTACCCAATAAAAGATAAAGGCTTAAAATACGGAAAGAGTTCAATTTTAGGCTTTTATACTCTAATTTTCACTAAAGGTTCACTTATCACCTTTTAATGGTGAACCGTCATTAAATATAGTTTTGATCACTCTTATACATTCTTTTGGACCAAATAAAACTTTTATTAAGAATCGGGACATCAAATTTTACTTTGTGTAATTTTTGGTACCTTTCTGATAAAGTTCATTTTTTTTATGAATAGTGTAAAATGTTGCATTTTAATTCAAAACCTCTTTTTAATCTAATTTATTTATATGATTAGATTATGTTTTGAATTGGTTTTGAAATGAAATTAGAATATATTTTTACCATTTTATCCAATGGTGGTCATTGGAATCAATTTCACTTTGAAATTATACTTAAACTGGTGTCAATCTTTTGATACTTATTGTTTTGTAAAAACACGCTATTTGCTCTGGCAGCGGGAATTAATTATTGAATTAATTAATGTGACTTATATGATTTGAATTCTGTAAAATGGACTTCATTTTTGAATTCGGAATATCAAATATAGCTTAGGGTGAATTTTTGGTAATTTTCTGAAAAACTTCAATTTTTGATGAATAGTGAAACCACTAAGTGGTAATCAAGCAAACTGATTTTCAGTTAAATGAAATTTTACCACTAATGTGTATTGAATTTTGAAAATCCGACATACATGGTTGTCATTAAGAAGTAAAATGTGGTTCAATGAGATTAAAATAATTTTTTGGTGAATAGTAACTTATTAAGTTCTTAATCGCGATTAGTGGTAATTAGTGTAGTTTAAGGTATAAATAATGATTTAATAATATGAAATGACCTAGACACATGTCCCAACCTTATTGGTTGTGTCATGGCCGACCAAGACAAGCCATGGGTCAACTTGGGGACCCCATGGATCCACTTTTGTTGGGAAATGACATAAATTACTTTTTATTTAATGTTAAAGTGAAAATGACACAAACATGATATGTTTTGCGAAAACAATTTTTAAGTGGGGTTATACAAGTCCAAATTTTGATTATAAATAGTCATTGGAAAGATAAAAAGATTTCCTATATCATAGTATTTGTTTTATAATTTTTAGACATTAAATAAATTAAATTATTTATGACATAATAATGATGCAGCGATGACATCATTATTTGACGATTTAAATAAAATAGAAAGATAATGTAAAATCTATGATCTACACATGTCCAAAACCAATTGGATGAGTGGATTTCGAACCCTTATCACCTTATCCACGAATTCTATCAATGTGGGACCTTTTGAAACCGAAACACATTTTCAAATAAAGTAATGTTTCTTTACTTTCCAAAAGTGCCCCTCCTCTCCCCTTATAAAAGGCCCCCACCTCTACCTCATTTCACACACTCTTCAAGCCATTGGCTCGGCCAACCCCTGCCCATTTGCTCTCTCCACATCCCTCTCCTCATCCTAGAGGATTCCCTTTGGGCAGAATACTTTCAAAGGAAGCCTTTAGGCTCAAACCAAAAGAAGTTACACTTTTTAAGGTAATTCATTCTCTCATGTTCATTTGTTTTATTTTGCTTCTCCGACCCCCTAAACTCTTTTTATTTACTTATTTTGTAACAACACCAGTATCTTCAATATACTAGGATGTTGTTATAAGATTTATTTGAGCTACACTCTCACACAACTACATCAAATGGTTAAAGAACATAAGGTTTCCGTGGATGGCGAAATTCTGCCTCCCGAAACGATGATTGTTCAACACTCATTAAACACCTTCAAAGGTGGCCATTATGATGTCACTATTTTAATATATGATATGTAATATGTTTATGTTTTACTTATGCTTCTGTATTTTTCATTTGTGTCTTACCTTTATGGCTTCCATTATGGGTATACGCGATATCTTCATTTAAGGAAGTGCGGACTACCGCCCCCTAAAAGTGATGTGATTCGTTAATGCCATATGTGGGACGTGTAAAGGATGGATTTAAAGTTATTATATATGATGTTATACTGGAATTATAATATACCTATATATCATTATCATTTATTTCCATTAAAGTATGAGATAGGAATGAAAGTAGCGTTCATGCGTACGTACGGACTACCGTCTCCATGAACGGTGCATTTCATTTCTTATCCCCAAATGTAATTTATTATTAAAAGTACATGTATATAATGGATATATATAATTAATGATATATCTAAATAATTCTGGAATTAAAATATACATAAGTCTCATTTAGTTTTAATTCCATCAATATGACAAAGAAATGAAAGTAGCGTTCATGCGTACGTACGGCTTACCGTCTCCATGAACGGTGCATTTCATTTCTTACCTCTAAATGTGATGTAATATTATAAATGCATGTATGTACTGGATATATATGACATATATGATATCTACATCATGAATACCATTCTGGATATAATGAACCTTTGACCAAATTAACAACATGTAAGTGTAAGAAGTCTATTTTTGACTTAAGAACCAAATACCGGCAAAATGAACATTATTAACTTAAATGATTACATGATGTTCATAACATGGTATAAAAGGAATAATGAACTTGGAAAAGATTCATAATCAAGTAGAGATTAACTAGAGTTTATTATTCAGGAGATTAAAGAACGGTCGGGTCAAGTCAGATACGAGGTATGGGAACTTCTTAACCCAATTTCCATTCTTTGGGTTAATCTCCTACTTTCAAATTATGTCATTATGTTATTATGTCGTATCTTGTATTTGTACTTTATTTATGTGTACTTATAGTGAATACACATAATGTATCTATTTTATTTTAAAAATGATCATTGTATAGGACTTCGTCTCAATCTCCTTTCATTGAGGCATATTTTATTTTATACACAACTTTCTTTCATATGGTGTATAAACCCCTTTGACTTTTACGTTTATTCAAAAGGAATCTTTTTTACGAAGCGTTTACTAAACGACAAAAGGGAATGTTTTTTTCGTACGTATGCGGCGACAACGACTTCTCCGCCGTCGTAACCGTTATTTGAGTTTTGGCTTCCTCTACAAGCCATACCTTCTTTTTTAAAAGAAAAATAAATACCATGTTTTACTTTGGTATTGAAAATGGTTTTCATAATGTTTTTATTATATCAATGTGTTGTATTGATATCTCGTGATTGAAATGTGGAAATGTTATGTTTCCTTTATGCATGTTTTATGTTATATGATTATGTTATGGTCCTTGGGCATTATTATGAAGACGGGTGGTTCCGTGATAAACTAAGGGCGGGTGAGCCCGTTATAGCTCTCCAATGCATTGGGTAACGCGAAGGAGTGAAACGTTAAGGTTTCTCCGAAGAGATTTTAGGGAATATACTGTGATGGGTATTCCAAATGTAACCAAGAGGGTTACTCCCTACGTAAGAATGTTATGAATGCCTCAAGTTACCTTTATGTCTTATGATTTCTATGATTTATTCATGATTTTATGAGGTATGTTAAAGTGCATATGTTTTATGGGTAAAGTATGATTTCATTCTTATGTATATATAAACTCATGTTTCCTTTCCATGTTTTTTTATAACCCATACTGAGTTTTTATGCTCATCCCAAGTTTTTTTGAAATGTTTTTCACAGGTCAAGGGAAAGGTACATGATAAGATGATAGAGTCAAGGATGTGTCAAGAAATAATCCATGTTTTATTTTAAATGTGTTTCCATTGATGGGAATGAAGAATACTATCTTTATGTAACCACTTTGTTTATATGTGGAATGTAATGCAAGTTTTATGATCTAATTCTCTAAAACTCTAAACCTGAAAAGATCCTCAATGTGTAATCTTGTAATAACTCAAGATTAAGTAAGGTTTAAGGCTGGGGCCTTATATTGAATTTAACCTAATATGTTAGATATTGAACGTAATCCCCCTTGATTATGATTTTGGCCTCTCACGCTATTCTTTTTGGGTTTTAGAAAATGGTTGGAAACTGGAAGATTCACGATAATGGAGGATATGATGGACAATGGGATGATATTCTTCATGAGCAACCAAATGAAATTGGATTAGGAGGTCCACATGTCGTTATTATTCCTAATAAGTAATATAATATTATGATCAACAATCTCAACTTTGGTAAGTTTCCTGACTCAGCTAATAAGAGAAAGATGGAGTTTCATGATGATCATAGAGGAAAGAACGTTCAATTTCTCTCATGTAAATCATGTGGGTAGAGGCATCAAGGAGAATGTTTCAAAGGAACTGGAAGATGCTTTGGGTGGAGAAAATAAAGACACAAATCCAGTAAGTGAAAAGTAAAAGGTTCAGTTAACACCATGGAGAAGGATAATGGTATTGCTACGACATCAACAATGATTAGATGTTTTAAATGTGGAATGTATGGGCATTATGCAAACCAATGCCCTAAGAGAAAATCTCATGAAGAGAATCAGCATGGTCATATGGGTAGTATTTATGTGGATGATGATGAAGAGACTAAAAATGATATATGAGATGAAAGAAATGATGAATCTCAGTCAGTGGTTTAAGAATTTAGTTGAATGATTGTATGTTTATCAAGAATAATGTATGGTACTATGGAATAAAGAATCATATAAGGATTGTTACACTATTGTTTTTCCTAAAATATTTGAAAGTATATGTTGAATGGTACTGGTAACCATGAAAGGTTATTCAGATATTTTTGGAAAGAAGATGATATGCGCATAATGAATGGATAGGGAGAAAATAATATGTTTGATAGTATTCATGAGCTCATGATTGATATAAGGACTAAGTGATATCATGGTCTGAGTATATAGAATTTTTGGGATTTTTGGTATGTAGAAAGAGTTACCTTTTGACAATATTCATGTTTTTACTAAGGTTTAATGGGTATTCACTTTTCAAGAGAATACATGATTAAGGTATTCACATGTCTGGAATATGACCAAAAAGATATATCTTATGATATATGGGGGACAAATGAAGGAATTCACATGCTCGGTAGATGGAATTTCTAGTAATCAAACAGAAGTATTTTTGATAAGCCTAAAGGTTGGAATGGACATCATATAGTATTGTTTAAGGATATAACTTTTTATTTCATGAAATGTTATGATAGTATAGTTTTAGAAAAACGACAACCCATAGGACGGGCGACAACCCATCGTGTCAGACAAGGTTGTGGGAATCAAACCCACAACTGAAGTGTGACAGGCCTTTATCGACTACCACTGGCCTACAGGAAGTACCTGGTTAGTAGAAACTAGTTTTATTTTATTAAGCAGTATGATAGATGAATTATAAGTCCATTATTGGAATCATATACGATTTATCTCACCATAGATGGACTTATATATTTTTAATAACTTATGCTAACCTTTTTATGATAGAAACGGATGGGATGACTTATCATTCTATCGCATGATCTGATAACACTTCATGAATGACAAATTCAACTTCATTTATTTAAATAGTGATGAAGTGGAAATTGTTCATGGAATGACCAACAATGATATTACACTAAAATCAAGTAAGTATTTCTCCTCATGTAAAAGTTCATCAACATTAGTGAAATGATCTTGAAAATCAAAAATGTTGTCCTAGTGCTCTTATATATGATGAATCAGATGGTACCTCAGATCATCACAAATTTATGGCTTTGTGATTGATTGATTTTTCATAGCCATGTCCTCTACCACTCTTCATCAGAAGTTGATGGTTATATTTCTCTTCCATGTCCATATTTTCACCTATGTTGTCCTATGTGGAAACCCAGTGATGAGTTATTTTGGGTGACTGTTATGATTCTAACTTTCCTTTTTAAAATGAATTTTTAGTATTCCTTTTTACAATGTGGGTTTCTATGAAAGAAACTTTCAAGTAGTAAACCATTTATAACAGTGACGAATTTCGAGGGAGAAATTCCTTTTAAGGGGGGGTAGAACGTAACACCCTGAGATTTTATGAGATATATTATTTTTAATTTATTTGATGTCTTCTATTATACACTACACCAAGATTATCTTGTACTATATGCAACACTGTATTAGCTTGCAGTATACGCAACACTATTCTTGGCTCGTGTTACACACAATTTCAAGTTTTTTTTGTGGAAATTATTCTACGCAACATTAAGTATAGATTTTGTTTAATGTATAAATGAAATAAGTTTTGATTATGTTATACGCAACACCAAATGGATCTTTCACTACACACAGCCCTGACTTGGCTTGCATTACACGCAATCAATACCTTCTTCGATAGCGTGTGTAGTACGCAATACCAAGTTTCACTAAATGAGATATTATTATAATATTATTATGAACTAGCTGTTATGAATAGTAATACCCACTTTTTGAAATTTTATAAATTTAAACTTTAAAAATGTACTTCATTTTTGGATTCAAAATATTGAAATTAGCCTAGGGTCAATTTTTTGTATTTTTCTGAAAACTTTCAATTTTTTATGAATAGTGAAAACACTCGGTTACTATTTAAAAACCGACTTTTTATTTAAATAATTATTTATTTTATTTAAATTTATTTTAGGTAAAAATTTATACATAATACCTATATAAGTTCAATTTAATTCATTGAAGTCGTTTTATAATAATTTTAGATATATAAAAATTTTATATAACTTTTCACCGTCTTTTACCTACCTCCTAGGAGCTTTTTGCAAACTTACAAAAAACTTAATTTTATTGCTTCTATGAGTGGAATTTATAAAATCTGAGAGAAATGATTAATATCAAGGTGTAAAATGTGGTTTAATAAGATAAAAATAATTTTTGGTGAATAGTAACTTTTTACTTTTATTTACCACGGTTAAAATTAAATAGGGTAATTCAGGGTAAAAATGATATTATTATTATCCTAACACATGTTCTAATTCTATTGGATAAGTATATTCGACCAAAAACAACCTTAAGAGTATAATATTATCATTTAGGCCCACTTGGATTATATTAGGACATTTATTATTATTTTATTTAAAAAAGAGTTAAAATAGTTAAAATCAAAGTTTACTAACTAAAACATTTTTAATATAGGGTTATACATAAGATAAATTCGACTATAAATATTAATTAGAAATATAAAAATATTTCATACCTAATGGTATTTTATTTATAATTTTTATACATTAAATAATTTAATTTATTTATGACACAATGGTGATGCAGTAATTACCTAAATAATGAAATATTAAAATAATTGATATTATAAATACCCAAATAAATGTAATTTGAGCATTTTTAGGAATTCCACTAATTTTATAGGTTAATATGACATGTTCTTATTGATTTAATTAACTTTTTTCGAACTAATCATGCTGATATGATTTTCACAAAAATCAATTACTAAATAGTGTCAAAATTGACATAAAATAGTTTTTAAAACAAATATTATATTATTAATTGTTATAATATTTCTAAAAATATAAGGTTCGTCCAAATGACTTAGATAAGATTATATATATTAATAATTAACCACTTGGGGTTCTTTTGGCTTTTTATAGTAAGTTTATTAACCATATAGTGTAAGAAAACAAGAAGACACGGTAAAAGTTAAATTATTTAACTTAGAGTTAAATTTAAAAGATAAGGTAAAAATAGTAGCCTAAAAATGTCTAAAACCTATTGGTTGAGATTATTTCGACCCATACCCACTTTATCTTACAAATAAATCAATTTGGAGCTATTATAAACCAAATATGAATTTATTATAAAATAATATTTTAAGTTTTTCCAAAGGTGCCCCTCTCCTCCCTTATAAAAAGAGCACCCCTTCCCTATTCTCCTCACACTCTTTTGAGACTTGAATCTCAGAAAAACCCTACCCATTTATCTTATCCACTTCCCTATAAACATTCTGGAAGTTTTGGTCTTCTCAAAACACCAACTCTACTTCCTTAAGAGGAAGCTTAAAGGAGGTGCATCGAAGAAGAGGTAATCTTTTCTTCAGATTCTCTCAAGTTTCTTTCTTCTTCTACTTCCTCTTCTTTAGTTGTTTCATTATAAAGTAATAACATAAGTATTAATTATATACTGATATGTTATTATAAATATGAAACAACCCTATTTCACCTTCTATCCATCCTACGGAAAATAAAATCACCGTGTGTGCGTACGTACGGAATACCGTCTCCACGTCGTGGTGTAATCTGTTTTTGACCCCAACCTTACTTGGATGGGTATAATGGTGTAAATAAATAGCTAAATATGAACATTGTAAAGTGATATCGATTCTGAAATATTATACATACACTTCAATACAATTCCACGATCATGGGAATGATATCATTGCTCGTGCATACGTACGGACTACCGTCTCCACGACGCGAGGAGATTCATTCTCCATGTTAACCATTCATGAATAATTATAAAGTATATATAATAAGTAATAATGAAATATATTACATAATAATGATACTGGATTTATGTATATATATATGTATGTCATCTACTTAATTTCATTCAATTCAATAAGGAAACGAAAACAGCGTTCATGCGTACGTACGGCCTACCGTCTCCATGAACGGTGTATTTCATTCCATTTATCGATCTATCATATATATATGTATATGATGAATATATATTATATATAAATCATGTTTTAAATTATGGAATTAAGTAAATCAGGATATAAGTAATAGTATCAAGAACAACAAATCAAAACACATAAAATAAATGAAACGATTTTACCCAAATCGCTGCTTTTACATCGAATTTACAAAAGAACGGGTAATATAAAGTCATAAGTAAACCATATATGATATAATAACAATTAATATGTTTCTGTAATAAGTCAATTACATTATTTAAATCATTATATAGGAGTTTCGGATACATACGAAGCATATCGGTCATAAGGTAAGGGATAATTATTCCAATCTCATTCTTATCCGAGATTGTTTATTCGTAAGTATTTACTGGGGTTATATTTTTCATCCATGTCCATAAAAATGTTTCTCATAAAGTGTTTAATATTCTTCAATTTATTTTTAAAGTCATTTTTACCCCTCTTTGACTTTTATATTGTGTTATGGAAGGAATCTTTCTTTTGTTTACCATACGAGGAACTTTTTGACTTTTCCGACAAAAGTATGAGGAGAATGTTTTTTTAACTTATATGGCATGAACGGATTTTTATGGTTTCATAACGCCTAATTTTCATGAATATTACTATACAATATTTAATTATTATTTTCAATAAAATCCTTTTCTTTTAAAATTGCATGTCATTTTTTGAAAAGAAAATGATTTTGAAGAAGAAAGGATATTTTCCTCAAGAATTCATTTCAAGTGTTTTATCAAAACTATTTTCCATCTAAAATGACATTATTTAATATGTTTATGTTTCAATTATAATTTCTCCATTATTTAGATGGTTTTATTCTTCTTATGATGAAATGATGTCCATTTTTTTATATGTATTATGTTATCATGGCATGATGTTTAAGAATCACATTCTATTACATGGGTTATGTTATGATGTATGATTTATGATTTTGTGGCACACGAAAGAATGATTTCATTATGAGATGGGTGGGACCTATATCTCACTCCAATGCATTGGGTAAATATTTATATCTCATGATATAGACATGGCTGGAACGGTAAGTTAATCCGGTTCAGTAATATAGGACTGGAATGAGGAGTAAACTCGATTCAGGAAGGGACTTTGTCCACTAAGATTGTCTTGGAAGCAATGCCTTGGCTACTATGGAAATAATATCATGTGCTTAATGGTTTCCACAATCACATGTTTTATTCACATGATATTTTATCATTCTTGATGTTCCTTTATGATATATGCCTTACGTACTTCGAATATTTATGCCTTTGCTCAAGATTTTGATGTTTAGATTTTATATTCAAGTTTTTGCATTCAAATGTTTATGGATTGTTTTATGTTCTCTATTTTTACCCTTACTGAGCATTTGAGCTCACCCTTTTTATGTTTTCTTTTCCCCAGGATATAAAGAAAGGTTTTAGGTAATAAAACCAAAAAGGGAAATATCTTTATGGGAGATGTTGAAGATCTTTCACCATGATTAGAAGATTATGTTCCGAGTATCCAAAGACACTAAACTAATAAGATCTTTGGGCGTCTGTTTTTGTCATGTATTAAGTATTCTGAAAAAGTAATGTAATGTCCATGTACGTCAAGTTTGGGTCTCTACAGTTGGTATCAGAGAGAAGGTTTAGTCAATATTTGGAAACTAGGATGCGAAAACTTTAGTGATATCCCTAGAGATATTTCTAAGGTATGTCTAGGGATATCCCTAAGGTTAAGTATAAGTATAGGTTATAGTCATAGAATTATGGTAACGATCTTAGAATTTAACCTAATATGTTAGATATTGAAGGTAATCCCCCTTGATTATGATTTTGGCCTCTCACACTATTCTTTTTGGGTTTTAGAAAATGGCTGGAAATAGGAAGATTCACGATAATGGAGGATATGACGGACAATGGAATGATATTCTTCATGAGAAACAAAATGAAATTGGATCTGGAGGTCCACATATCGTTATTATGCCTAATAATAAATCTCATAATATGATCAATAATCTCAACTTTGGTAAGTTTCCTGACTCAGCTAATAAGAGAAAGATGGAGTTTCATGATGATCATAGAGGAAAGAAAGTTCAATTTATCTCATGTAAATCATGTGGGAAGAGGCATCAAGGAGAATGTTTCAAAGGAACTGGAAGATACTTTGGGTGCGGAAAAGAAGGACACAAATTCAGTAAGTGCAAAGTAAAAGGTTCAGTTAACACCATGGAGAAGGATAATGGTATTGCTATGACATCAACAATGATTAGATGTTTTAAATGTGGAATGTATGGGCATTATGCAAACCAATTCCCTAAGGGAAAATCTCATATAGAGAATCAGCATGGTCATATGGGTAGTATTTATGTGGATGATGATGAAGATACTACAAATGATATATGAGATGAAAGAAATGACAAAGCTCAGTCAGTGGTTTAAGAAGTTAGTGGAATGATTGTATGTTTTTCAAGAATAATGTATGGTAATATGGAATAAAGAATCATCTAATGATTGTTACACTATTGTTTTTCCTAAAATATTTGAAAGTATATGTTGAATGGTAATGGTAACCATGAAAGTTTATTCAGATATTTTTGGATATAGGATGATATGCGCATAATTAATGGACAAGGAGAAAATAATATGTTTGATAGTATTCATTAGCTCATGATAGATATAAGGACTAAGTGATATCCTGGTCTGAGTATATAGAATTTTTGGGATTTTTGGTATGTGGAAAGAATTAACTTTTGAAAACATTCATGTTTTTACTAAGGTTCAATGGGTATTCACTTTTCAAGAGAATAACTAATTAAGGTATTCATGTGTTTGGAATATGACCAACAAGATATATCTTATGATATATGGGGGACAAATGAAGGAATTCACATGCTCGGTAGATGAAATTTCTAGTAATCGGACAGAAGTATTTTCGATAAGCCTAAAGGTTGGAATGGACATCATATAGTATTGGTTAAGGATATAACTTTTTATTTCTGAAATTTTATGATAGTATAGTTTTATAAAAAGGACAACCAATAAGACAGGAGACAACCCATCGTGTTGGAAAAGATTGTGGGAATCGAACCCACAACCAAAGTGCGACAGGACTTTATCACCTACCACTAGCCTACAGGAAGTCCCTGGTTAGTAGAAACTTGTTTTATTTTATTAAGTTGTATGATAGATGAAGTATAAGTCCATTATTGGAATCATATACAATTTATCTCACCATAGATGGACTTATGTATTTTTAATAACTTATGCAAACCTTTTTATGATAGAAACAGATGGGATGACTTATCATTCTATCGCATGATCTGCTAACACTTCATGAATGAAAAATTCAACTTCATTTCTTTAAATAGATATGAAGTGGAAATTGTTCACGGAATGACCAACGATGATATTACACTGAAATCAAGTAAGCATTTCTCCTCATATAAAAGTTCATCAACATTAGGGAAATGATATTGAAAATCTAAAATGTTGTCTTAGTGCTCTTATATATGATGAATTAGATGGTACCTTAGATCATCACAAATTTATGGATTTGTGATTTATGGCTTTTTCATAGCCATTTCCTCTACCACTCTTCATCAGAAGTTGATGGTTATATTTCTCTTCCATATCCATATTTTCACCTATGTTGTCCTATGTGGAAACTCAGTGATGAGTTACTTTGGGTGACTGTTATGATTCTAACTTCCCTTTTTAAAATGAAGTTTTAGTATTTCTTTTTACGATGTGGGTTTCTATGAAAGAAACTTTCAAGTAGTAAACCATTTATAACCGTGACAAATTTCGAGGGTGAAATTCATTTTAAGGGGGGGTAGAATGTAAAACCCCGAGATTTTATGAGATATATTATTTTTAATTTATTTGATGTCTTCTATTATACACTACACCAAGATTATCTTGTACTATACGCAACACCGTATTAGCTTGCAGTATATGCAATACTATTCTTGGCTCGTGTTACACACAATTTCATGTTTTTTTAGGAAATTATTCTACGCAACATTAAGTATAGATTTTGTTTAATGTATAAATGAAATCAGTTTTGATTATGTTATATGCAACACCAAACGAAGATTTCCCTACACACAGCCCTGACTTGGCTTGCATTATACACAATCAAGACCTTATTCGATAGCGTGTGTAGTATGCAATACCAAGTTTCACTAAACGAGATATTATTATAATATTATTATGAACTAGCTGTTATGAATAGTAATACCAACTTTTTAAAATTTTATAAATTTTATCTTTCAAAATGGACTTCATTTTTGGATTCTGAATATCGAAATTAGCCTATGGGGAATTTTTGGTATTTTTCTGAAAACTTTCAATTTTTGATGAACAGTGAAAACGTTACTATTTAAAAACTAACTTATTATTTAAATAATTATTTATTTTATTTAAATTTATTTTAGGTAAAAATTGATACATAATACCTATATTATTTCAATTTAATTCATTTAAGTCCTTTTATAATAATTTTAGATATATAAAAATTTTATTTAACTTTTCACCATCTTTTACCTACCTCCTAGGAGATTTTTGCAAACTTACATAAAAATTAATTTTACCACTTCTGTGAGTGGAATTTCGAAAATACAAGAGACACGGTTAATATCAAGGAGTAAAATGTGGTTCAATAAGCTAAAAATAATTTTTCATGAATAGTAACTTTTTACTTTTATTTACCACGGTTAAAAGTAAATAGGGTAATTAAGGGTAAAAATGATATTATTATTACCCTAACACATGTTATAATTATATTGGATAAGTATAATTAGAACAAAAAAACCTTAGGAATATAATATTATCATTTAGGTCCACTTGGATTTGATTAGGACATTTATTATTATTTTATTTAAAAAAGAGTTAAAATAGTTAAAATCAAAGTTTAATAACTAAAACATTTTTAATATAGGGTTATAAATAAGATAAATTCGACTATAAATATTAATTATAAATATAAAAATATTTCCTAACTAATGGTATTTTATTTATAATTTTTAGACATTAAATAATTTAATTTATTTCTAACACAATGGTGATGCAGTAATTACCTAAATAATGAAATATTAAAATAATTGATATTATAAATACCAAAATAAATGTAATTTGAGAATTTTTATGAATTTAAATAATTTTATAGGTTAATATGACATGTTAGTATTGATTTAATTAACACTTTTCGAACTAATAATGCTGATATAATTTTCACAAAAATCAATTACCAAATAGTGTCAAAATTGACATAAAATTGTTTTTAAAACAAATATTATATTATTAATTGTTATAATATTCCTAAAAATATAATTTTCGACCAAATAACTTATATAAGGTTATATATATTAATAATGAACCACTTGGGGTTCTTTTGTCTTATTATAGTAAGTTTATTAACCATATAGTGTAAGAAAACAAGAAGACACGGTAAAAGTTAAATTATTTAACTTAGAGTTAAATCTAAAATATAATGTTAAAATAGTAACCTAAAAATGTATAAAACCTATTGATTGAGATTATTTCGACCCATCCCCACTTTATCTTCGAAATTAATCAATTTGGAGATATTATAAACTGAATATGACTTTATTATAAAATAATATTTTAAGTTTTTCCAAAGGTGCCCCTCTCCTCCCTTATAAAAAGGGAACCCATTCCCTCTTCTCTTCACACCCTTTTGAGACTTGAAGCTCGGCCAAAACCTTAAAAATTATCTTCTCCACTTCCCTAGAAACATTTTGGAGGTTATGGTCTTCTCAAAAGACCAACTTTACTTCCTTAAGAGGAATCTTAAAGGAGGTGCATCGAAGAAGAGGTAATATTTTCTTCCGATTCTCTCAAGTTTATTTCTTCTTATACTTCCTCTTATTTAGTTGTTTCATTATAAAGTAATAACATCAGTATTAATTATATACTGATATGTTATTATAAATATTAAACAACCCTATTTCACCTTCTATCCATCCTACAGAAAACAAAATCACCGCGCGTGCGTACGTACGGAATACCGTCTCCACATCGTGGTGAAATCTATTTTCGACCACCACCTTACTTGGATGGGTATAATGGTGTAAATAAATAACCATATATGAATATTGTAATGTGATATTGATTATGAAATATTATACATACACTTAAATACAATTCCACGATCATGGGAATGATATCATCGCTCGTGCATACGTACGGACTACCGTCTCCAAGACACGATGAGATTCATTCTCCATGTTAACCATTCATGAATGATTATAAAGTATATATAATAAGTAATAATGAAATATATGACATAATAATGATACTGGATTTATGTATATATATATGTATGTCATCTACTTAATTTCATTCAATTCAATAAGGAAACGAAAACAGCGTTCATGCGTACGTACGGCCTACCGTCTCCATGAACGGTGTATTTCATTCCATTTATCGATCTATCATATATATATATGTATATTCTGAATATATATTATATATAAATCATGTTTTACATTATAGAATTAATTAAATCAGGATATAAGTAATAATATCAAGGTCAACAAGTCGAAACACGTAAAATAAATGAAACGATTTTACCGAAATCGCTGCTTTTACATCGAATTTACAAAAGAACGGGTAATGTAAAGTCATAAGTAAACCATATATGATATCATAACAATGAATATGTTTCTGTAATATGTAAATTACATTGTTTAAATCATTATACAGGAGGTTCGGATACATACGAAGCATATCAAACATAAGGTAAGGGATAATTATTCCAATCTCATTCTTATCCGAGATTGTTTATTCGTAAGTATTTACTGGGGTTATATTTTTCATCCATGTCCATAAAAATGTTTTTAATAAAGTGTTTAATATTCTTAAATGTATGTTTAAAGTCATTTTTCCCCTCTTTGACTTTTACATTGTGTTATTGAAGGAATCTTTCTCTTGTTTACCATACGAGGAACTTTTTTACTTTTCCGACAAAAGTACGAGGAGAATGTTTTTTTTAACTTATACGGCATGAACGGATTTTTACGGTTTCATAACACCTAATTTTCATGAATATTACTATACAAGATTTAATTATTATTTTCAACAAAATCCTTTTCTTTTAAAATTTCATGGCATTTTGTGAAAAGAAGATTATTTTTAAGAAGAAAGGATATTTTCCTCAAGAATTCATTTCAAGTGTTTTATCAAAACTATTTTCCATCTAAAATGAAATTATTTAATATGTTTATGTTTCAAGTATAATTTCTCCATTATTTAAATGGTTTTATTATTCTTGTGATGAAATTATATCCATTTTTTTATATGTATTATGTTATGATGGCATGATGTTAAAGAATCCCATTCTATTACATGGGTTATGCTATGATGTATGATTTCTGATTTTGTGGAACATGAAAGAATGATTTAATTATGAGATGGTTGGGACCTATATATCCCTCCAATTCATTGGGTAAAGATTTATATCTCACGAGATAGACATGGCTGGAATGGTAAGTTAATCCGGTTCAGTAATACAGGACTGGAATGAGGAGAAAACTCGATCCAGGAAGGGAATTTATCAACTAAGATGGTCTTAGAAGCAATTCCTTGGATACTATGGAAATCATATCATGTGATTAATGGTTTCCACAATCACATGTTTTATTCCTATGCTATTTTATCATGATTGATGTTCCTTTATGATATATGCCTTACGTACTTCGATGATTTATGTCTTTGCTCAAGATTTTGATGTTTAGATTTTATGTTCAAGTTTTTTCATTCAAATGTTTATGGATTGTTTTATGTTATCTATGTTTACCCTTACTGAGCATTTGAGCTCACCCTTTTTATGTTTTATTTTCCCCAGGATATAAATAAAGGTTTTAGGTAATCAAACCAAAAAGGGGAAGATCTTTATGGGAGATGTTGAAGATCTTTCACCATGATTAGAAGATTACGTTCCGAGTTTCCAAAAACACTAAACTAATACGATCTTTGGGCGTCTGTTTTTGTCTTGTATTAATTGTTCCAAAAAAGTAGTGTAATGTCCATGTACATTAAGTTTGGGTCTCTACAGTTGGTATCAGAGTGAAGGTTTAGTTAACCTTTGGAAACTAGGATGCGAAAACTTTAGTGAGATCCCTAGAGATATTTATAAGGTATGTCTAGGGATGTCCCTAAGGTTAAGTATAAGTATAGTTTATAGTCCTAGACTTATGGTAACAATCTTATAATTTAACCTAAGATGTTAGATATTGAAGGTAATCCCCCTTGATTATGATTTTTACCTCTCACACTATTCTTTTTGGGTTTTAGAAAATGTCTGGAAACTAGAAGATTCACGATAATGGAGGATATGATGGACAATGGAATGATATTCTTCATGAGCAACCAAATGAAATTGGATATGGAGGTCCACATATCGTTATTATGCCTAATAAGAAATCTCATAATATGATCAATAATTTCAACTTTGGTAAGTTTCCCGAATCAGCTAATAAGAGAAATATGGAGTTTCATGATGATCATAGAGGAAAGAAAGTTCAATTAATCTCATGTAAATCACGTGGGAAGAGGCATCAAGGAGAATGTTTCAAAGGAACTGGAAGATGCTTTGGGTGTGGAAAAGAAGGACACAAATTTAGTAAGTGCAAAGTAAAAGGTTCAGTTAACACCATGGAGAAGGATAATGGTATTGCTACGACATCAACAATGATTAGATGTTTTAAATATGGAATGTATGGGCATTATGCAAACCAATGCCCTAAGGGAAAATCTCATGTAGAGAATCAGCATGGTCATATGGGTAGTATTTATGTGGATGATGATGAAGAGACTACAAATGATATATTAGATGAAATAAATGATGAAGCTCAGTCACTGGTTTAAGAAGTTAGTGGAATAATTGTATGTTTGTTAAGAATAATGTATGGTACTATGGAATAAAGAATCATCTAAGGATTGTTACACTATTGTTTTTTCTAAAATATTTGAAAGTATATGTTGAATGGTACTGGTAACCATGAAAGGTTTTTCTTATATTTTTGGAAAGAGGATGATATGCGCATAATGAATGGATAAGGAGAAAATAATATGTTTGATAGTATTCCTGAGCTCATGATTGATATAAGGACTAAGTGATATCCTGGTCTGAGTATATAGAATTTTTTGGATTTTTTGTATGTAGAAAGAGTTAACTTTTGACAACATTCATGTTTTTACTAAGGTTCAATGGGTATTCACTTTTCAAGAGAATTCCTAATTAAGGTATTCGCATGTTTGGAATATGACCAACAAGATATATCTTATGATATATGGGGGACAAATGAAGGAATTCACATGCTCGGTAGATGAAATTTCTAGTAATCAGACATAAGTATTTTCGATAAGCCTAAAGGTTGGAATGGAAATCATATAGTATTGGTTAAAGATATAACTTTTTATTTCTGAAATGTTATGATACTATAGTTTTCGAAAAAGGACAACCCATAGGATGGGCGACAACCCATCGTGTTGGACAAGGTTGCGGAAATCAAACCCATAGCCGAAGTGCGACAGGCCTTTATCGCCTACCACTGGCCTACAGGAAGTCCCTGGTTAGTATAAACTAGTTTTATTTTATTAAGTTGTATGATAGATGAAGTATAAGTCCATTATTGGAATCATATACGATTTATCTCACCATAGATGGACTTATGTATTTTTAATAACTTATGAAAACATTTTTATGATAGAAACGGATGGGATGACTTATCATTCTATCGCATGATCTGCTAACACTTCATGAATGACAAATTCAACTTCATTTCTTTAAATAGATATAAAGTGGAAATTGTTCATGGAATTACCAACGATGATATTAAACTGAAATCAAGTAATTATTTCTCCTCATGTAAAAGTTCATCAACATTAGGGAAATGATCTTGAAAATCTAAAATGTTGTCCTAGTGCTCTTATATCTGATTAATCAGATGGTACCTCAGATCATCACAAATTTATGGCTTTGTGATTGATGGCTTTTTCATAGCCATTTCCTCTACCACTCTTCATCAGAAGTTGATTGTTATATTTCTCTTCCATATCCATATTTTCACCTATGTTTTCCTATGTGGAAACTCAGTGCTGAGTTACTTTGGGTGACTGTTATGATTCTAACTTCCCTTTTTAAAATGAAGTTTTAGTATTCCTTTTTACGATGTAGGTTTCTATGAAATAAACTTTCAAGTATTAAACCATTTATAACTACGACGAATTTCGAGGGTGAAATTCATTTTAAGGGGGGGTAGAATGTAAAACCCTGATATTTTATGAGATATATTATTTTTAATTTATTTGATGGCTTCTATTATACACTACACCAAGATTAGCTTGTACTATACACAATACCGTATTATCTTGCAGTATATGCAACACTATTCTTGGCTCGTGTTACACACAATTTCATGTTTTTTTTGTGGAAATTATTCTACGCAAAATTAAGTATAGATTTTGTTTAATGTATAAATGAAATAAGTTTCTATTATGTTATATGCAACACCAAACAGATATTTCACAACACGCAGCCCTGGCTTGGCTTTCATTATAAGCAATCAAGACCTTATTCGATAGCGTGTGTAGTACGCAATACCAAGTTTCACTAAACGATATATTATTATAGTATTATTATGAACTAGCTGTTATGAATAGTAATACCCACTTTTTGAAATTTTATAAATTTTACCTTTCAAAATGGACTTCATTTTTTGATTCGGAATATCGAAATTAGCCTAGGGTTAATTTTTGGTATTTTTCTGAAAACTTTCAATTTTTGAGGAACAGTGAAAACACTGGGTTACTATTTAAAAACCGACTTTTTATTTAAATAATTATTTATTTTATTTAAATTTATTTTAGGTAAAAATTGATACATAATACCTATATAAGTTTAATTTAATTCATTGAAGTCCTTTTATAATAATTTTAGATATATAAAAATTTTATTTAACTTCTCACCGTCTTTTACCTACCTCCTAGGAGCTTTTTGCAAACTTACATAAAACTTAATTTTACCGCTTCTGAGAGTGGAATTTAAAAAATACAAGAGCCACGGTTAATATCAAGGAGTAAAATGTGGTTCAATAAGATAAAAATAATTTCTGGTGAATAGTAACTTTTAACTTTTATTTACCACGGTTAAAAGTAAATAGGGTAATTAAGGGTAAAAATGATATTATTATTACCCTAACACATGTTCTAATTCTATTGGATAAGTATAATTAGACCAAAAACAACCTTAGTAATATAATATTATCATTTAGTTCCACTTGGATTAGATTAGGAAATTTATTATTATTTTATTTAAAAAAGAGTTAAAATAGTTAAAATCAAAGTTTAATAACTAAAACATTTTTAATATGGGGTTATAAATGAGATAAATTCGACTATAAATATTAATTATAAAGATAAAAATATTTAATATCTAATGGTATTTTATTTATAATTTTTATACATTAAATAATTTAATTTATTTCTGACACAATGGTGATGTAGTAATTACCTAAATAATGAAATATTAAAATAATTGATATTATAAATACCAAAATAAATGTAATTTGAGACTTTTTATGAATTTAACTAATTTTATAGGTTAATATTACATGTTAGTATTTATTTAATTAACTCTTTTTGAACTAATAATTCTGATATGATTTTCACAAAAATCAATTACCAAATAGTGTCAAAATTGACATAAAATAGTTTTTAAAACAAATATTATATTATTAATTGTTATAATATTTATAAAAATATAAGGTTCGGAAAAATGACTTATATAAGGTTATATATATTAATAATGTACCACTTGGGGTTCTTTTGCCTTGTTATAGTAAGTTTATTAACCATATAGTGTAAGAAAACAAGAAGACACGGTAAAAGTTAAATTATTTAACTTAGAGTTAAATCTAAAAGATAATGTTAAAATAGTAACCTAAAAATGTCTAAAACATATTGGTTGAGATTATTTCGACCCATTCCCACTTTATCTTAGAAATAAATCAATTTGGAGCTATTATAAACTGAATATGACTTTATTATAAAATAATATTTTAAGTTTTTCCAAAGGTGCCCCTCTCCTCCCTTATAAAAAGGGCACCCCTTCCCTCTTCTCTTCACACCCTTTTGAGACTTGAATCTCGTCCAACCCCTGACAATTTATCTTATCCACTTCCCTAGAAACATTCTGGAGGTTCTGGTCTTCTCAAATGACCAACTCTACTTCCTTAAGAGGAAGCTTAAAGGAGGTGCATCGAAGAAGAGGTAATCTTTTCTTCTGATTCTCTCAGGTTTCTTTCTTCTTCTACTTCCTCTTATTTATTTGTTTCATTATAAAATAATAACATAAGTATTAATTATATACTTATATGTTATTATAAATATTAAACAACCCTATTTCACCTTCTATCCATCCTACGGAAAATGAAATCACTGCGCGTGCGTACGTATGGAATACCGTCTCCACGCCGTGGTGTAATCTGTTTTCGACCACCACCTTACTTGGATGGGTATAATGGTTTAAATAAATAACTATATATGAATATTTTAAATTGATATTGATTCTTAAATATTATACATACACTTCAATACAATTCCATGATCATGGGAATGATATCATCGCTCGTGCGTACGTACAGACTACCGTCTCCACGACGTGATGAGATTCATTCTCCATGTTAACCATTCATGAATGATTATAAAGTATATATAATAAGTAATTATGAAATATATGACATAATAATGATACTGGATTTATGTGTATATATATGTATTTCATCTACTTAATTCTATTCAATTCAATAAGGAAACAAAAACAACGTTCATGCGTACGTACGGCCTACCGTCTCCATGAACGGTGTATTTCATTCCATTTATCGATCTATAATATATATATGTATATTCTGAATATATATTATATATAAATCATGTTTTACATTATGTAATTAAATAAATCAGGATATAAGTAATAATATCAAGAACAACAAGTCGAAACACGTAAAATAAATGAAACGATTTTACCCAAATCGCTGCTTTTACATCGAATTTACAAAATAACGGGTAATATAAAGTCATAAGTAAACAATATATGATATCATAACAATGAATATGTTTCTTTAATAAGTCAATTAAATTATTTAAATCATTATACAAGAGTTTCGGATACATACAAAGCATATCGAACATAAGGTAAGGGATAATTATTCCAATCTCATTCTTATCCGAGATTGTTTATTCGTAAGTATTTACTGGGGTTATATTTTTCATCCATGTCCATAAAATTTTTTTTCATAAAGTGTTTAATATTCTTCAACGTATGTTTAAATTCATGTTTTCCCCTCTTTGACTTTTACATTGTTTTATGGAAGGAATCTTTCTTTTGTTTACCATACGAGGAACTTTTTGACTTTTCTGACAAAAGTAAGAGGAGAATGTTTTTCTTAACTTATACGGCATGAACAGATTTTTACGGTTTCATAACGCCTAATTTTCATGAATATTCCTATACAATATTTAATTATTATTTTTGACAAAATCATTTTCTTTTAAAATTTCATGGAATTTTGTGAAAAGAAAATGATTTTGAAGAAGAAAGGATATTTTCCTCAAGAATTCATTTCAAGTGTTTTATCAAAACTATTTTCCATATAAAATGACATTATTTAACATGTTTATGTTTCAAGTATAATTTCTCAGTTATTTACATGGTTTTATTCTTATTATGATGAAATGATATCCATTTTTTTATATGGATTATATTATGATGGCATGATGTTTAAGAATCCCATTCTATTACATGGGTTATGCTATGATGTATGATTTATGATTTTCTAGCACATTAAATAATGATTTAATTATGATATGGGTGGGACCTATATCTCCCTCCAATGCATTGGGTAAAGATTTATATCTCATGAGATAGACATGGCTGGAACGGTAAGTTAATCTAATTCAGTAGTACAGGACTGGAACGAGGAGTAAACTCGATTCAGGAAGGGACTTTGTCCACTAAGATGGTCTTGGAAGCAATGACTTGGCTATTATGGAAATCATATCATGTGCTTAATGATTGGCACAATTACATGTTTTATTCCCATGATATTTTATCATGATTGATGTTCCTTTATGATATATGCCTTACGTACTTCGAAGATTTATGTCTTTGCTCAAGATTTTGATGTTTAGATTTTATGTTCAAGTTTTTGCATTAAAATTTTTATGGATTGTTTGATGTTCTCTATGTTTACCCTTAATGAGAATTTGAGCTCACCCTTTTTATGTTTTCTTTTCCCCAGGATATAAAGAAAGGTTTTAGGTAAGAAAACCGAAAAGGGGAAGATCTTTATGGGAGATGTTGAAGATCATTCACCATGATTAGAAGATTATGTTCCGAGTTTCCAAAGACACTAAACTAATACTATATTTGGGCGTTTGTTTTTTTCATGTATTAATTATTCCGAAAAATTAATTTAATTTCCATGTACGTCAATTTTGGGTCTCTACAACAATTGTTTGGGTTTATTGGTGGTTTTTTATTACAATGAACTCATTTTGATTTATAAATTTATATCATGTATAAAAAAGGATTATAGAACCTTAAATAAGTTATAATACATATATTATAGTCTTGTACAACCATAAAAATTATTTCATTACCATAATTGAAGATGGTAATAGAAATTGAAAATCTATCTTCCTTGAATGTGATAAATTAACACATCTCAGATGGTATTTTCATTTCTAATATAAAAGAAGGGGAAATGAGAGATGATAAAGAATTATTCCTTTATCATAAAAAAATTCCATCACATGTAAGGTATTATAGTCATAAAAAAATTTGGATGAAAGGATGTGAGTAAATAAAAAGAAAATAGTTGAACTTTAAATAAAAGAAATGAAAAGAGGAATTTACCTCTTGAAGTAATCTTCCTTGAGAGCCTCTTTAGGGTGAGAGGTTTTGGTCATTTTATGAGATCAAGGGATAATGGATGTAAGGGAGGAGCTTGGAAGGATATTTTTAAATAATTTAAATAAGGCACAAGGCTTGAGAGGAGTGAAAAAAAGAGGGAGAGGGGGGGTTATAGTGGGGAAGAGGGGTGATTTGTGAATATTTTATTCATTATTTTATTATTTTCCTCAAGACAACCAATAGTGTTGATTCATGTGACCCATAATAGTAATAAGTGCATGTGAGTTCGAAACTAGTGGTCTTACATCATCCTTACATCACCTATGACTTAATAAATCATGTATTTAGCATTTATAGTAAATTATCGTATTTTCCTATTCACCCAAAATTCATGTATTTTAGAAAAATCCCAAAAATTCACCCCAACCATTTTTAGACATTTAGAATTAAAAAATGAAATCCCTTTTTTTAAAATATTTTTATAAATATTTTTAATTTAATTTTTAAATAAAAACATAATTTATTTGAAAAAAACAACATTAAAACTATAACTCATTTTATAACACCTTGAAAATTTAATCAAGGCCCCATAAAATTATTTTTATAGCCATAAGAAAATAAAATAAAAATTTATGATTACATTTTATGAACATAAATTTCCATTTTAAATTATTAAATTAATCATAAAATTGTAATTAAAATATTTATGACATACAAAAATACTAATACTTATATTGTGATCATTTCTTTACTTATAAGATGTCTAAATTGTTTTTATACATTCATGGGTGAAGTTTCTATTTCTTTTTTTTTGTCCGATTTACTATTCCTTACTATTCATTATTATTTATTACTAGTCAGGGTGTGTTACTATTCATAAGGGTATGTTACTATTCATCAAAAACTAAGTTTTTATTATCATACTCTAAATATCCTACTGAATGCAACTATGGATAATAGTTTTTTGGCATTCAAATCACAGAGGTGGTAAAATTATGTTTACTAACTAGGTTATAACAAAGTGGTGTTTTGTAGAGACTAAGTGTTTCATGCATTCAATATTAAATTTATTTTCAAAATCTTAGGGTGTTACAGGATATCATGAATCAATTATCAGAGCCTTTTTCCTTCGATTATGGTTGATTGGGAAAGTCAGTAGCATATCGTGGATGATGTTATGGGGATCGGTACCCCTTTTCGATGATGGGAGGCATGAAATACTTCATCTAGTTCAATGGAAGTACTATTTTCTAGCCATCAAAGACCAGAAAATGATATAAGAAGATGTTTCCTTCTATATTAGGCCTTAGTTGATTAAAGAAAAGTTGGAAATGGATTTGGAGGAGTTGACTAGAATAAAGGAAGAAACTATATCTGGTATGAAAATCTTGATTACACAGCATTTAATCCATAGGAACACTCACTGTGTTTCTCAGTTTGTCATGGAAGATAGGGTTTTGGAATGATATAAGTATCACACATTGTGTGCAAGACCAACATGTTGTGTGACCTTGGCTCGATAGCCCAACCATGTGCAAGTGGTACATGTTTAGGCAGTCTTTGTGGCCTACACACCGTGTACCTTGACCACACCCCGTGTACCCCTACTCGGCCAGTGATACTATTTTCAGTGATGAAAACAGCTTGGACCTCTAGTAGTATCACGCACCGTGTCACCCGTATGACACATCATGTATGTTTTATTTTAAACATCGAGTGTATCAGTGGGATACGGACAAGCTTCGGCTTTGGATTACACCTTGCGTACCCCAAAAAAACATATTGTGTACTTTTTCCCAATATCTTTTACCTTGCATATCTTCTTCTCTATAACTCGTATTTGGGTCCATGAGTACCTGATCCTGAGTATTTTCCCACATAGGATGTTATGGTGACATGTGTTTTGGCATCATAGATATAATGTGAGGTGATATGAGTGAGATACTTCTTCAGTGATTCTCAATAGATGGCAGTGATCGGGTTTGATCATCAAAGAGTTGTCAGGGGTTGGTACTCCCCTGATGTGTCAGGGTGTGGGTCTACCATACTCTTTATATAGGTAGATTTGATACTCCCCTACATTATAGAAGGAATGGTTCCTCTATCTATGGAGTTTTACTCCCTATCATTGATCTTCGGTGGGGAGTGGGTCCTTTACTAGAGTAATGCTCCCTTGACGGTGGAACGTAGTGGCGAGGAGCGGGCCTTCCACCCAGATTCTTGTGAGGTTGTGCATGGTGATTGGAATCGGAGATGGGACCTTTGGGAGATACATACTGACTCATCATTATTAGCTGATTGTGAAGATAGATATCATCTTTCTCTCTTTGGTTGGGTTTCTTTATGAGAATATCTATTATTGGGTTTCTTTACTCTCTTGCTTTATGGATTGAGCTAACTGTTTTATTATATTTCTTCCCTTTTGGTTTTTAGGGCGTCCTAATGGGTATATATATACTCACCCTGGTTTTTCCCGCATGTTTTATAACTTATGAAGACAACTAGATGTTGGAGGTGACTTTGGTGAACTTGGTATCAGTGGAGCTTAGCAGTACATGGTCTCATTGATTGTATTTGGTAGTAAAACTATGGGATCTTGATTTGGGATCTCTCTTTCTTTTCCCTTTATAGTTGTTGTTAGATTGGGTTTCTCGTTCTATCTCTAGTTGGATGTGTCTTTTTCCCTTACATTTTTTATTATCTTACTACACTTTGATATGTATCCTAGAGGTTGTTGAATGAATGGTTTACTCTTTAGAGGCTATTTCTTGTTTTATCTCTACATTGTTTCATGGAGATAGGTGTGTGTGTACGTGTTTACAGTTACTTTAGGATAGGGTATCTCATTTCAGTTTTATGCCTACTCGGCGCTTGTAGAAAAAACTTGGCCTATTGAAGGTGGTCTTGGGGTTTCACGCTCAGCTTAATTTTGACCCAGGCAGGGTTCCAGTGGATCGGGTCATAAAATCTCAAACCTGGTGATTCGGGTCAGGGTGTTACACATATGATAACCTAAATTTGAACAATATTCACATCACAAAAACTTTTTTAAGAGTTTTTGTCTTTTTAGATATTTCATTCAATGTTTTCATAACTTCTGTAATAATTTTATTCTCTCTAATTTTGAATGAAACATTCTGATCCAATGACATCCAGATCAAGGCTAAATCCTTCCTTTCCAATCACTCTTATTCTATTTTGTACTTTATTTTAGGACACACTCCAGAAAAAGGTGCATCCAAATATTTTTTGTATCAAAATATCCTCCCATTTCATTCTCCAAAAGGCAAAGTTTATTCCATCAAACTTATCAATATAAACCTTCCCTTACTCTGAATTCATTCTTTTGATAATAGTAAATCAACTAAAATCAAATAACTTACAAGCCAAGGGGAGAAGAAACCTAACTGTTGTGTATGAATTATAACCAATTCCATTTGATACCGCTTAATGGGAGCAAGAGATGAGTAAGAAGCATCAATAGATCATCTGATCGTCGAACAGACATAGCAAGAACAACATGCATTGGATGGATGTTCATCCAATCACCTCAACCTTTGAAACAAAAAAGATACAAACATTATCAAATAGAGGTTTTTCCAATAATCACCTCATCCAAATTTATTCATTGGAACTAGGATGAGAACTCATTAATCACCATAGAAACTTGAGAACTATGCTTCATAAAAAATAGCAAAACAATGGACAAACAAAATTTATGTGGTTCGAAAAAATTTCCTACATACACAGGAGAACACTGCAAGATTTTTTTCATTTCAAAAGATACAAGTAAATATTAAAAACTTGGTCACATCCTCTCCACTTTACAAAATCGTGGAAATTTAAGTCAAAAACTCGTACTATTCAGCATAGGAAACATGCATTATTAATTACACATTAGAGTTAGGTCACCACCTCTATTTATAGAGGTATTTTTCTGGTAAAGCAGTTACACTGACCATTGAAATTCAAAATCAAACTCTCATTGACTTGGGAAACCTCTCATACACTATTGAACCAACTAATGAAATTGTCAACAACCGATCACCATGCACACAAACCATGCATGGAGTCGCCACCTTGGGTGAACACTTCCTGTGAAAACTTTTTCTGATGATATTGTATGATCATATATATCCGATGAAAGTTTGTCCAGTGAAACCTTTCTACCCAACTAATCTAAAATTGTACAGCAGGAACCACCATTCAGTGGTCTGTGTTTGATGATCTCCATCTGATCATCTCTATCTGATGACCGCTATCCAGAAAACTCTTTCCAGTGAATCTAAATATTTTCCTCAAACCCAACACAATATTATACCAACATCACCATTTTTCACCATGAACAAGTATCAAGGCATCAATACTGATAATATATGATATTATGAATTAATATATTCCAGGAATATGGTTCTATAAGGATTACATAAAAATGAATGATCAGTATAAAGTAATTTTTTGTGATTGATAAATTACCAAAAACATACTCGATGTGGATTCCATTATCTTAAACCATACTCATAATTTCTATAAAATAAACATGGGACTAAATAAATAATTAAAACACAATGATTCCACTACCTTAACTAATCTAGTAATGGTGAACTTGGTATCAAAGATTGAGGATCGACATCATCATTACGAAACTTATACAAAACAATCAACATCACTAACATCTGGTGATGAAAATAAATAATAACTAATATATATAATGAATTTTTATAATTTAAGAGTATAAAATGAAATAGATATGAATATGGTTCTAAAATAAGTGATTAAAATGGTTATTATATAGGGTTTTAAAGTGATTTTTTGGAAGTTGGGAGTAAAGGTAAGTTTTTTCTTTACCAATATCATTTTGAAATCAAAATTATTTATGTTTAAAATTATATATATGGAAATTATTTGTTCTTTTAAACCCATATATTTTCATCTTATCTGGTTATTCATGGGTTTTACATGTATTCTTACCATTTCACATTTATTCAGATCACAATTCAATCGAAAATATGTTTATAACTAGAGTCAACATTATCTCTTCTTTTCTATCAGAAATATATTTTTTTCATATCCATATTCTTTATTTTTTTATACATGTCATTATATCTAAATTTATGATTTCTTGAAGTCTTTTTCAATGGACTTTACTTTATTTACACAATTAATATTCATTTAACATTTTCAATACGGTTGTTTTCTACCAACTCTAACCTTGTTTACAAAGTATGAAATGAATCTCCTTTTTAAATTCATTTTCTTACGATCATCATCAATTTTCATTAAGAAACTTTCTTTCTAAGTATTCATGGTTATCTAAATAAATTTTTATTTCCTTTTTTTTATAAAATATTTTCTTTTAAAATAAAAAGTATCAAATATGTAAAGTATGTTTATTCTTCTTTATCAAAGTAAATTTTAATGATCTTATAAAAGTGTTTTCCATTTATATCAACATTCTTTAATGTTTCTTATACTTCACTGGGAATATGTTCTTATGATATGATCCACTTTCTTTCTTTGAATAGATTATGATAATGTCTTATGGAAGTTTTTATTAAAATAAATTCTTTTCATGAGTTAATTTAGCTATGATGGAATTAAGAATGTTATCATGTCAATGTGGCATGTATATGTATGATTTTCCACTGATGGGTGGGCCCAAAATTATATATCCCTTCAATTCAGTGGGTAAAGTAGATGACATGGAATGGGGAGTGAACCCAAACCCTAAAATGAATTAATCCATTAAGTGATGGGTGGTCCTAGAATTGTGTAGTCCTTAAATGAATTGGGTAAATAATTATATCTCATGGGCTAACATGTCAGAGTTTGGGGAGAAGACTCAATCCACTATGGGACATTGTCCACATTTAATGATGTTTTTGGTAGTGAGTCTCAAAAAAAGGAATGATTTTCTATACTTATGTATATAACACATTCTTATGTTATGTTTTCATGTCTTGTTATTGTTGACTCATGTTTCCAAACTTCTATTACTCATGTATTATGTTATGCCAAAATCATTATGTCATGAACCATGATTTATAATCTATGTTATATTGGGTATGATTTTCTTATGTTATGTTCATGAAACTTGATTATGTTCTCAAACTCACATATTTATCTTATGATCACTTATAATATTCAACTGTTTTCTCTCATGTTTACCCTTAATGAACATATGATCTCACTCTTTCATATGTTTTCATTCCTTTGGGTTATGAAGAAGATTATTATGTATGATATTCCCATAAAGGTATCATGTGTAAAGAATATTTTTGAGAGATGTGGAATAATGGTTGTAAAATAAGTTGATTATGTATCTAGACTCCAAATACACTAAAATTATAGTTTCTGGGGTGTGATTTATTGTGAAGTGTAATGAATATTCATATAAAATGATGTAATATTCATGTATATTGTGCTTGGGACACCTCAGATACACCACAAATACACACACCAGGGGCGGATGATGTAATATTGAAACTATATACTCAGTGGATGATGTACCATAGTTAAAAAACTCTTGGTGGATGATAAACCACCAATAAAAACCATTGGTTGGATGATAAACTTCCAATATTAGTCTCCATGTGGATGATAAACTACCGATACATCTCTCCTAGGTGGATGATGTATCACTGATATTTCTCTCAAAATGGTCAAAATATTACTAGTACAAGTCTCTATGTGGATGATGCACCACTAAGAAAACTTCCATGGGTGGTTGATGTTCCACCATTATCATCCTTTAGGTGAACAAGTTCCCATTGGTATCACTTTTGGAGTGGTCGTTTCACCACTAGAATCAATTCCTAGGTGGAAAATATTGCACTGGAACAAGCCTTTGAGTGGACAATACACCACTGAGACTACTTTCGTAGAAGAAAAAAATATCATTGACATGGCATATCAAGGTGGATAAGTTTTCCACTAATTCATCAGCCTCACAGTGAATGATGGATCATCATCCCTATTCAGGTGGATGAGATACCACAAACATAATGCAAGAGGATGTGATACCACCATCAATCAGCTCTAGGTGGATGAGGCACCAGCAACATACCAAGAATCCATTTAAAATAAGTGATTTATTATTTAAGAGTAGCATAAGGCATTTAAAATTATTTAACACATTAGGGATCATGCTCTCAAGCCACTATCCCACTCAAAATATCATTTCTAGGCTCACCCACCCCCATCCTAACACATTTTCAAGTCAATCCTTACACCAGTACACCACACTATGCTCCTGGGATTGATTTTTAATCATAGTCACTCGTACCAGGTCCAAAGTCAAGGTTTTATAACAAAACCCACATATAAAATATTCATCAGGCCATTGGTGTCGACACACATCTCCCATAGACCACCCATGATCTTTATATCTCCATTTATACCATAGGGATTTAAATAAATTGAATTAATTTAGTTTTAGGGAATAAAAAAATTATAATTTCTATTATTTCATACAATGCATTCCAAAAATGTAAAAACTCACGAAAAATCAATGGACCACCTACTTGAGACTAGTAGGGTGTTTTTCGTTGAACATACTCAGTTGATTCGACCTCAAATGGAAGAAATCAAGAAACCTGAAAAAAAAATCCCAAAAATTAGGTCATAACTACCTATGTGAGAAGAAATAGTAAAGGAACCCAATAAGATAGGTACCCTTACTCATGGTGACTCAACACAACAATTGGATAGAAGATCCAAACTCACACAGGATACATCCATGCTTGGAAGGGATAGAACGAGATAGAATTGAGGGAGGGGTGTTGATGTTCCTAGGGGTGAAATGAGGGTAAATATTCATTTTATTCACTTTTAAATCATTTAAATTATTTAAATTTAAAATTTAAAAATAACTGTTGGGGCACCACTGGAACTCTGGTGTCCCCACCAGGGTCCTCATGCACACCCACCAAACTTTTGATGGGAAATCTGCAACTTTACACATTTCCATTACTGACTCATTTCCACGAAACATGAATCTGAGCTGCCTCCAACCCCTACACACCCAAAATAAACCAAAATTCATGTGGTTTAATAGAAAATAAATTGAATTCATACAATAAAAGGTTGATGTGTTGAATATTTTTATATATATATGATAGTGATATGTGTGTGTGTGAATACACACACATAAATACACACACATACATATAATATATATATATATTATTTAGTTTTAATATTATATAATATATATTTATATATGTGTTTTTATATATTTTTAAATTTTATGTTGATGTGTGTGTGTGCACATTTGTATATATATAATAATATATATAATTTTTCCATTTGTGAGGTGATTTAATGGTAGGGTACTATCTTGGATTCATGGAGGTTGGGGGTTCAATTCTCACTAATAGTCTGTCTAGATCGTAATTACGTGCTAGAAATATTTACCCCTCAACTCATGTAAGGGAGCTTGGGTGTGAGGCAGTTTTACCCAATTCAATTGCAAGATGTATCTGAGACCTAGGGCTTAATACTAGTAGGGAGGGATAGTCTAGGAAGTACATGAGCTTGTAATGGGAGGGTGAGGTTTCTATATAAATAATAATAATAATTTACACTATTTTTTTGGAGGTACAATTCAATCAAAGAAACTCACACACCTCACTCACCCTTATACCAGGTGTCTCCTTAACCTCCCCCCCCCCAGGGATGGGTAACCAATTTTTAGGACTTTCTAATATATAATACTATTATAAATACAAACAATAAATATATATATACATATAATTCTTATCATTCATATATGATAATTTGTAAATTTTATTTTCTAATAAAATTGTTATATTTTCAAATTTCAATTATGAATTTATTTAGCTCTGTATAAATATTTTCACATTTATCTGTGCTAAACATTAACCAATATATATATATATAATTTAAATTAAATTTTATGTTAAATAATTTAAATTTATTATAATTTTATATATTATAAATTATATATGTGAATTTATATTAAAATATATTAATATTCTAAAATTTTGATTTTAAATATATATATTAAACGTAATAGTTGACTTCATGCATTATATATGTACAAAAACAAATAGGTGCATGCTTATTCTTTAAAAAAATCACTTAAAATAAAAATTTATTCTGATTTTATTAATTATAAATTATATATGTTAAATTTTAAAATGTGATACATACACATATAAATTAGTCTCATTTTTAAGAAAACATGGCTAAATTTATCACAATTTTAAGAAAACATGGATAATTAGCCATATTTTTAAGAAAACGCGACTAATTTGATATTTTTTTTTAAAAATGAAACAAAAAAATGTCACTAATTGCCTTTTTTATAGTATATTTCTTTTAGAGTCCCCGTGATTGAGACATTGACAGCTAGTAAGGAAAATCATCACCTTGGTATGTGAGTCCATTTTATATTGTTGAACATGTGAGGGAGGTTTCATATAGTTTTTCTTTACCTCAATATCGTGTCATCCCTAATGTGTTCCAAATTTCTCAGTTATAGAAGTACAAACTAGGCCCCTCGTATGTTATTAATTGGGATCAAGTCACTCTAGATCTAGATGAAAGTTTTATTTAGGAAATTCTTTGTATCATTAATCACCATGAAAAGATATTGTAGGGTAGAATTGTTTCATCAGTACATGTGTTTTGGAAACACGATTCAATCTAATAAGAAAAATGGGAGCGAGTGAGAATCATTTATGCATCTCCAGTGGTTCAAGATTTTCACTCATTGTGACTCATAATAAATTTCCAAGGACATAAATTTATTGTTAAGGAGAGTTTGTAACACTCCCATTTAAGGTAATGAAATAATGTTATTTGATTTATAAGGTAATTTGGTTTTGGAGGGAGGATGCAATCTTTTTAAGATGGATTTGGGAGGGTGCACGATTTCTGGAATGTTTAACTATAGATCATGCACAAACAATCATGCAAAGAGGAAATTGTGACTAGATGAGAAAGCATGGTTAGATGCATGGTTAGCCTAGCAATTCATAATAATCATGCGCCATATAAAATAATAGAGAATCGAATTCATGATTAGTCACACTATTTTTAACAACCCCCTCCCTCTAAAGATACCATAATTATGGGAGAGTGATAATGACCCCCGAATCTAACCTCCATTAGGCCTCGAGTTGGTGACTAGCACCGAGGGTATAAAAATATCATGATATGGGAGGAATTACCCTCTATAATAATATGGGATCGGGAGATAAGATGGATCATCCACAAACAACTCCAAGACATAATATAAAAGAAAGGAAAAATCATCCCAGATGCATGTATAAATGAAACAAATATAATAAAAGTCTCCAAAGTAAATACTCAAAAGTAAATCTAAAGTAGCGACACATAAACTGTCAAGGATCCGAGCTAGTAATGTCCAGCATGGTCTATGTAGTTATCTTGGAAACCTGAAAACTATTTTATATACATAGGGTGATCATACAAGTATACTCAGTAGGAAAACCATAGTCTCTCGTGCATATATGAAAGAAGAATACTAATGCACCTATGAGAAAAATAGTAGAACCAAATAGCACCTATCAAGTTATACTAATCATCCCAACCTCACCAAGTCATGCTCACCAAATAATGAAAACTAAGTAATATAATATAATAGGAATCCCATCGATAAGGGTACCCTGCACCACTTCTCATTGGTATTCCACTCTCAAACCCAATGTCATACATCCAGGCGTGCTCATATCTTCTGTATAACACATCACCCCACAAGCACGGTCACAACACATCATGCCCAAAGACACCTCGGCTTGCTGCCCCACAAGCATGGCCACATCACACCTCACCCAAAGACACCTGGGAAACCACCCCATAAGCAAAGTCACATATCGCCCAAAAACACATGGGTTCCCACACCTTTCCCACAAACACCTGGGCTATCACAACCATAATCTAATGCACTAACATACATCTGACTATACATCCTATGCAATACATACCTCTCTTGGAAGAGATAGTGGAAAAGAGCAGGTATGCATCCATCTATACTCCTCACCAGATATCAGTAAAAACATCCCCCACCCCTATGTGATTATGCGGGTGTTGGAACATATTTCTTGATGTGTGTAGGGTGTTTATAGAAGTCACTACAATATAAAAGTATATATATATAGTATCAAACACTCAATCCCAACCTATGGGTTTACAAAAAAACCAACCAACTCACAACATCGTCACTTTTTCCACCACCACTAAATTCATAACACCACACAACAAGCCATGAGCCACATTCACGTTTCCAACCAATTTCATTTAACCATATCATTCTTTTCATTATTTAGCATCAACCACATTTAACCACACAACCCACCATTTAATTATTCATTAACCATTTTCATCCCATTAACCAAACTGAACCATATGACAACCCTGCTCTTTTATTTCACACTTAAACATGATTTATTACATAAACTTCACTTGATAAAACATATAATATCGAAAGGTATAGTGTATTTGGGGATTTGGATCATTACATAACAACTTAAAACATTAAATAAAACATATTTATTGAAAACTTCTTTTACATGACCACTACATTCCCTCGTACTTAGCATTGCATAGGATAACCTGAGGACATGCATGACAAAAGGGTGAGCTATAAAGCCTAGTAAGAGAATAAAAATGGAATAACATGAGAAATAAAGTACATGTTAGACAATAGTCATATCAATGTATCACAAGAGAAACATTAACATAAAGTCTGGATAAAGCATGTTAATCTTAATATGGGAATGTGGCAACAACATTTAACATGATTTCAGCATGATCCAAGGATCATTGCACATGGAGCATTATTAAACCATCATTTAACTTGAATTAGCATGAGTAAACCCTCATTGAACTTGACGTATCATGATACTAATCCTTACCCAATTCATTGGAGCACTATCAGGGCGCACCCTTCTTAAACATTTCATTCCATGCATAAATGTGCCACATGGATCATATAACATGGATTCATTAAACCTCATCATTTATTACACGATAAAGGAAATGTGGAATTAATACATGAAACACTATAATCAATAATTAAATGTTCATAAAGTTTAATACCCTTTATAGAGAAATGGGCATGGTATTCACTACCCAATGACATTGTCTTGGAAAATTATGGTGCAATTTTGGCAGCGTAACAGCGTGACATAGGAATTCATAAAAATGGTTAATGAGAGAAAAATGGGTGTCTCGTCATATGTACATGAAATGGAAATTAAGGTGGTCATATATATACATGTCTCAACATAATTAATGGAATTTATATTCAAAATATAAAAAAATTGCTTGAATGTAAATGAGGAGAGAGAGATTCCTTACGAAATTTCGGTATGGTAATGGGTGTACATGAGGGGAATTTAATGAGAGATAAAGGGGTATCTCATCATTCAAACATAGAGATATCAGTATGGGGGGGTGGTAAATCATACCCCTACATTTATAATTGAGAACAAAAGGGCATGAAAACATAATGAAATTGAGACAAAAATGAGAAAAGAGGAAATCCCTTACTTGGAAGTGTGATCCCAAAGGCTTTAGAGAGGCTTGATAGAGGATTATTGGGAGCTTGGGTAACCTTAGGAGGATTATAGAGAGAGGAGGGAATATGTTGGACGAACTCCAAAGGCTTTGAGTGAAGAGGAAGTGGGAGCTTGGGTGGGTTTATATAGGAAATGAGAGGGAATTCTTTATTATTTAGGTTTGGGTCACCACATATTAAACTAATCAATACCACAAACCAGCTCATGGTTTTTTCCAAAGGGGAGTGGAAAAAATATATTTTATAAGTCCAATGGTCTAACTTCTTAAAATATTGAGGGTGCTTATGTGGAGGTGAGTCACACTCTCAAGGAAAATAATTTAAAAAATTCTTGGAGGCTTCACTAAAGCTTTTAAAATAAATCAAAAAAATATAAAATCACATTATTTTAATGTTAAAACGTATATTGGCTGAAAATAATGTTTATATTATTTATTACATAATTATTTGGTCATTATGATGTCATAAAATACATTATATATTTAAAAGTTATTTAATTTTTACCCAAAAATTCAATTGTCTCATAAAATTATGAAAAATTCACCATTGGATAATTTCGAAATCCTGATTCCAAAAATAATATTCATTTTATCTAAATAATTTTCTAAATATGTGAATTTTTACTTTTAAAATAAAAACTGACATTTATCAAAAATTCATGGGTTTTGACAAAAACAGCTTTCAAACCATAATAAAAATTACAATTGCATTCATAAAATTATATGATCATTTATATTTAATAAAAATTAATTTAATTATAATAATATTTTATGAAAATATTATTTAATTAATAAATCCATTAATTCATAAAAATATATTTCTTAGTTGAATATTAACTAAAAATACTATTTCTGCTTTAAAAACTATTTACAAAGTAACAATAATAAAATGAATGCACATTATTTATACAAAAATAATGTACATAGTCATAGTGCTAGGTTCTTGTTACATAACCCCTTATAACACCCACATAATATTGAAGGGTAAGGTGTGCGATGGTGACATGCTCTTGGGGTGGCTCGGATAACATCGCTCGGGTGGTAATCTCTATTAACTTTCACTTCTCTCGTAGTCAGTTCCACTCAAGCTTAACGTGTTCAAGCTCGGCTTGGTCTTGGTCAAGAGTGAAGCCTAATGACACCACCTCCTTTCTAAGCTCTGACAAATGGGCTTCGTACGGTGCAAGTCTACTGGATGAGGTCATCGCTTCCTTTGTCTGAGTAAATTGGATTTGTTAAAGCCCTATATTTATACTAATCATGTGAACACTTTTCAACGGCTATATTAGCAATGGTCACAATTCATAATGGTACTTTAAAATCCAGAAACATAATACCAATGAAGTTCATATTTTATATAACCATAATAATACATTTAATTAGATCAAAAATAATTTTCATTAATAAAATTTTGGGTCGTTACAATCTTCCCCCATTAAGAAATTTCACCATCAAAATTTCCTTTTCCCACTCTAAAAAAATGTGAGTAACTCTGCATAATCACTTACTCTGATTCTCACGTCGCTTCTTCAAACTTGTGGTTTCACCACAACACCTTGACGATGGGCATTGTCTTATTTCATAGAAATTTTTCTCTATGATCTAAGATCTTCAATGGTTTCTCCTCATAAGAAAGATCATCCTATAACTGTACTACCTCTGAAGAGAGTACATGTGAAGGATATGTTATGTACTTCCTTAAGAGGGATACATGAAAGACATCATATACTTTGGCCATGGCAGGTGGAAGTACCAGTCAATAGGTCACATCCCCAACACGATCAAGAATCTTGAAGGGGCTATGTACCTAGGACTTAACTTACCTTTCTTTCCAAACCTCATGAACTTCTTCTATGGAGATATGTGTATAAATACCATATCTCCAACTTTAAACTCAAGGTATTGTCGACGGTTATCTGCATAACTCTTCTGTTGACTCTGGGCTACCTTGATATACTGCTGAATGGTTTTCACCTTCTCCACCATTTCTTCGACCATTTTTTGTCCTAGCAGCTTACCTTCACCGACTTTATCCCAATATGCCAGTGTTCTAAAAATCTTCCCATAAAGGTCTTCATAAGGTGTCATTTGGATTCTCAAGTGGAAACTATTATTGTAGGAGAATTCAATCAGTGGAAGATGTTGGTCCCATCCTCCTTTGAAGTCCATAGAACATGATCTTAGCATATCTTCTAGTGTATAAATATTTCACTCAGATTGGCCATCAGTTTGAGGATGATAGGCCATACTGAAGTTCAGTTCAGTGCTAAGATCATGTTGGAGAATTTTCTAGAACTTCGAGGTGAATCTTGGATCATGATCGGATACAATAGATAGTGGTACTCCATGCATCCTTACCACTTCTTTGATGTAAATACATGAGAGTTGATCCAACAAGAAGTCCTCTCAAATCGCGATAAAGTGAGCTATCTTCATAAGACGATCCACAATTACCCATATAGCATTGTTTCCTCTGGATGTCTTTGGAATTCCAGTGACAAAGTCCATGGTAATGTTTCCCCACTTCTATGTTGGTATGGGTAGTGGTTTCATTATCCCCTTAGACATTTTCCTATCAACCTTTAATTGTTAACATACAAGGCACTATGATGTATAGTTCGCAATCTCCCTTTTCATATTGTCCCACCAAAATTTTTCTCAGAGATCTCGATACATCTTTGGGCTCCTCAAGTGAATAGAGAAGGTTGAGATATGTGAGTCATCTAGAAGATCCTTATTTATCTATGGATCGTATGGTAAACATAATCATGACCCAAATCTCATGATTCCATCCTTGTCAACCATGAACTCTGCGTATTTCCCATTTCTGATAGCTTCCACCCTTTTTATAATTTCCACATCCTTTCTTTGAGCATCCTTTAACCTTTCAAAAAGATACGGTTGAGTAATAATTTGTGAAAGAATTGATGATGTTCCCTTATTTATGATTCCCATGTCTATCTTCATAAAATCTATGAAGATTGTATTCTTATCAATTATCATAAATGATAGAATCATTGGATCCTTTCTACTTAGATCATCTGCAACCTTGTTTGCTTTCCTAGGGTGGTAATGGATTGAGCAGTCATAGTCTTTGATCATCTCTAACCATCTTTGTTGGAGCATGTTCAACTCCTTCTGTGTGAATATATACTTGAGGCTTTTTTTGTCCATATATATTTCACACTTCTCCCCAAAGAGATAATGCCGCCAAATTTTTAAAGTGAAGATCACCACAGCCAACTCCAGATCATGTGTTGGACAATTCTTCTCATGAACTTTTAATTTCCTTGAAGCATAGGTAATGACTTTTTCATTTTGCATCAACACACATCACATACCCTTCTTCTAAGCATCACTGAATACCACAAAAAGTTCTCCACTTGTGGGTAAAGTGAGCACGGGCGCAGTGATAAGCCTCCTTTTCAAATCCTTGAATCTTTCTTCGTATTCATCACTCCAAGTAAACTTTACTCCTTTCTGAGTTAGCTTGGTAAGAGGGTTGGACAATTGTGAGAAATTTCCCACAAATCGTCGATAATATCCAGCTAACCCCAAAAATCTACGGATATTCGTTACTGATGTTGAACTTGGCCATCCCTCTATTGCATTTATCTTGGAGTTATCCACAGATATCCCATTACTTGTGATGATATGGTCCAAGAATGAGACCTCCTTCAACCAGAACTCACACTTAATGTACTTTTCATAGATCTTCTCCTTCCACAAGGTCTCTAGTATAGTTCTTAGATACTCCTCATAATCCTCCTTGGTTTTGGAGTATATTAGAATATCATCTATAAAGACTACCAAAAATTTGTCGAGGTAATCTATAAAGACTCTATTCATCAAGTCCATGAAGATTACTGGAGCATTAGTGAGTCTGAAAGGCATTACTATGAATTCATAGTGCCCGTATCTTGTACTAAAAGTAGTCTTGGGGATATCTTCCTTCTTTACCCTTACTTGATAATATCCCGACCGAAAATCCACCTTGGAAAAGTATTGTGCTCCACGTAGCTAATTGAACAAGTCATCAATTCATGGGAGAGGATACTTGTTCTTTATCATGATTTTGTTAAGCTCGTGATAATCGATGCAAAGGTGCATTGATCCATCCTTCTTCTTGACGAAGATAACTGGTGCACCCCATGGTGAAGCACTTGGGCGTATAAATCCTTTATCTAGATTCTCCTATAGTTGTTTCTTTAGCTCCTCAGGCTCCTCAACATCCATTCCATATGGAGTCTTGGATATTGGAAACTCCCCAGGTATAAGATCAATTGATAATTCAACATCTCTTCTAGGAGGAAGACCAGGAAATTCCTTGGGAAACATATTGGTGAATTCCCTCACAATAGGCATGTATTCAAGGATGGTTGCTTACTTGGACTCAATCATCTAAGCTAGATGTGCATGCTCATAGGGAAGTAATATCCATGCTTGAGATGATGGAGCTAAATAAGATTCATCCTCCTCCTTGCACTTGTATAGAATCGGAGTTCGATTATCCATATGGAGAGTGATTTCCCTCTCAGGGAAATTTATGTTGGCTCTATATAAGGAAAGTCAATCCATGCCAAGAATTGCATAAAATTCCACCAGAGGGAGTATGATGAGGTTTGTTGGGAAGTTCAATCCACAAATTAGGATATGGTATGAGTTATATTCATGGGATGCAATGATTTTCCCATTTTTTGTACTCACCGACATCTTTACTTCCATGATTTGTGATGGTGTTGAGATTGTTCTACTAAACTTTTGGGATATAAAAAAATATTTAGAAAAAGAATAAAAAATTATGTTCGCTATTCTTGAATGAATAACTAGCGTACCTATCACCACATCATTATCAGGTTTCACTTCGGTGGTAGTGATGGAAAAAGCTCACCCTTGCTACGTTGGAGGTTGTGGGTTGCCTCCGAAAACCCTTGTCTTAGGGAACTGATTTGAAAAGTGCCCCAGTTATTTGTAGTTGAAGTAATGAAAAATGCAATGAGGTTCGAGTGGAGTGTTCCTCTCCTCTGTTGCGGCCATGGGTTTTTCTTATCGGCAGTTAACAGCTAGGTTCCCTTCTCTTCCACACCTAAATCATTTACTCGTCCCCTTCAAGCAATTTTTGGGGTGCTTCTTTATGCACATTTGGAAAGTGGGGTGATAGATCTTCTTAGAACCATTGGATTTATCCATCAGACCACAAAAATTGAATTCCAACTTATGCTTCTTATCCCCATGATACCCCTAAGATTCTCCAATCTTCATTTTGACCTTGAGGGAACATCGGACAATTTCCTCATAGCTGTCGAAGTCACAGATCGTCAGCGCTTTCCGTAGGCTAGGTTTCATCCCACTAAAGAAGCGGTCAGCCTTTCATTGAGGGGTAACAATAAAGCCGAAGGAGTATCATGCAAGCCTTGAGAAGTTTTCTTCGTACGCTCTAACATATTCGTTGTCTTTTTGCTTGAGGGCAAGTAAGCCCCTTTCCATCTTAATTCGGAGGGTGCGCGGAAAATATTTATCGAAAAACATCTTCTAGAAATCCTTCCATTAAAATGTCTCGATCTCCTCCTCAGGCTTCGTATTTTTTATCAACATCCAACCATTGATCATCTTCACCTTCCATATGATAATCTTCCAGGAGAACCTTCTCTTGTTCAAAACATTGAAGGATGGAGAATATTTTTTCAATAGATTTGATCCATTGTTCGGAGATTGAGGGATCGAATGATCCATTAAAAGTAGGAGGCCTTTGTCTCATGAATCTCTCGATAGAAACTTGTTCTTTATTGGGGGGAGTTGAAAGTTCCTCTTGACCCATGTTTCTATTCAAAGCTTGAGTTAACTGAGAGAGAAGCGTGACAAAGTTTGTGATTCCCACTCCCATTGGATTGGGCATCTCATTAGCACAGTCATCACATTGATCTTCACATCGGTTGTTAGCCCGAGTCCTCCTATTACTAGTCATTGGCTGTAATAGAAGGAAAGTTAGTGGTAACACATAAAGGGTAATCTAAGGACAAAACAGATGACTTATAAATAACTTTTATTTCCTTAACTTATGAATCCATAGGCTTCAATATATGCTATTCATGATATACTTTATAACATATATTCTTAGGGGAATTTTATTCATTCCCTTAATAAGGTTTCATACTAAGCTTGTGAATTTACCAAATAATATCCCCTGGGAGTGTCATAACCAAGAGTTCAGCAAGGCCCATTTCCATGCACCAGTTCCCATTTGAGTTGAGCTCAAAGCGGTGTTTTCGAGTTTTACCCCTTAGATACATCTGTGCTAGAGCCACCTATACCTGCTCATATCCATACAGGGATGTATTTTCTTAATAAACCACTTAATCAATACTCACCAATACTTAGGAATTTTTTTTATTATACTTATTCTTATCTCTAAGTCTTCACCAGGGTTTTCTAATCCTAATCCCAAAAATAACTAAACCTATCCTCTGATACCAACTATAAAAACCCTTATCTTTTATTTTACACTTAAACATGATTTATTACATAAACTTCACTTGATAAAACATAGAATATCGATAGGTATAGTGTCTTTAGGGAATAGTATCATTACATAACAACTTAAAACATGAAATACAACATCTTTATTGAAAACTTTCTTTACATGACCACTACGTTCCCTCGTACTTAGCATTGCATAGGATAACCTGAGGACATGCCTGAGAAAAGGGTGATCTATAAAGCCCAGTAAGGGAATAAACATGTAATAACATGAGGAATATAGTACATGTTAGAAAATAGGCATATCAATGGAGCACAAGAGAAACATTAACATAAAGGCATGATAAAGCGTGATAATCTTAATATGGAAATGTGGAAATAACATTTAACATTATTTTAGCATGAGACAAGGATCATTGAACATGTAGCATGAGTAAACCCTAATTGCACTTGAATTAGAATGAGTAAACCCTCATTGAACTTGATGTATCGTGATACTAATCTTTCCCCAATTCATTAGAGCGCTATCAGGGCGCACCCTTCTTAAACATTTCATTTCATGCATAAATGTACCACATGGATCATATAACATGGATTCATTAAACCTCATAATTTATTCCATGATAAAGGAAATGTGGAATTCATACATGAAACATTATAATCAATAATTAAATGTGCATAAAGTTGAATACCCTTGATAGGGAAATGGGCATGGTATTCACTACACAATGACATTGGTTTGTAAAATCAGGGTGCAATTTCGGCAGCGTAACGGCGTGACATAGGAATTCATAAAAATAGTTGATGAGAGATAAATGGGTGTCTCATCATATTTACGTGAAATTTAAAGTAAGGGGTTCATATAGATACATGTCCCAACATAATTAATGGAATTTATATTCACAATAAAAAATAATTTCTTGAATGTAAATGAGGAGAGAGAGATTCCTTACGGAATTTCGGCATGGTAACGGGTGTACATGAGGGGAATTTAATGAGATAGAAATGGGTCTATCATCATTAAAACATAGAGAGGGAAGTATTGGTAAGGTTTTAAATCATACCCCAACATTTATAATTGATAACAAAAGGGAATAACAGCATAATGAAATTGAGACAAAATGAGAAAAGAGGAAATTCCTTACTTGGAAGTGTGATCCCAAAGGTTTGGGAGAGGCTTGAGAGGTGCTTCTTGGGAGCTTGGGGCACCTTGGAAGGATTATAGAGAGAGGAGGGAAGAGGTTGGATGAACTCCAAAGGCTTCGAGTGAAAAGAAAGTGGGATATTGGGTGGGTTTATATAGGAAAGGAGAGGGAATTCTTTATTATTTAGGTTTGGGTCACCACATATTAAACTAATCAATACCACAAACCATCCCATGGTTCTTGCCCATGTTTTTTGCCAAATGGGAGTGGAAAAAAATATTTTATAAGGCCAATGGCTGAACTTCTTAAAATATTGAGGGTGCGTATGTGGAGGTGATTCACACTCTCAAGGAAAACAATTTAAAAAAGTCTTTGAGGGTCCACTAAAGCTTTGTAAAATAAATCAAAAAAATATAAAATTGCATTATTTTAATGCTAAAACATATATTGTCTGAACCTAATGTTTATATTATTTTATTAAATCACTATTGGGTCATTATGATGTCATAAAATGCATTATATATTTAAATGGTATTTAATTTTTACCCAAAAATTCGACTGTCTCGGAAAATTATGAAAAATTCACCATTAGATAATTTCGACGTCATGATTCCAAAAATAATATTCATTTTATCTAAATAATTTTCTAAATATTTGAATTTTTACTTTTAAAATAAAAACCAACATTTATCAAAAATTCATGGGTTTTGATAAAAACAACTTTCAAACCATAATAAAAATTACAATTGCATTAATAAAGTTATATGATAATTTATATTTAATAAAAATTAATTTAATTATAATAATATTTTATTAGAATATTATTTAATTAAAAAATCCATTAATTCATCAAAATAGATTTCTTAGTTGAATATTAACTAAAAATATTATTTTTTCTTTAAAAACTATTTACAAAGTAACAATAATAAAATGAATGCACATTATTTATACAAAAATAATGTACATAGTCATAGTGATATGGTCTTTTTACATAACCCCTTATAACACCCGCATAAGACTAAAGGGTAAGGTGTGTGATGGTGTTAGACTCTTGGGGTGGCTCAGATAACATCATTCGGGTGGTAATCTATATTAACTTCCACTTCTCCTGTAGTTGGTTCCACTCAAGCTTAACGTGTTCAAGCTCAACTTGGTATTGGTCAAGAGTGAAGCCCAATGATGCAACCTCCTTTCCGAGATCTAACAAATGGGCTTCATACGGGGAAAGTCTACTATATTAGTCCATCGCTTCTTTTGTCTGAGTAAATTGGATTTGTTAAAGACCTATATTTATACTAATCATGTGATCATTGTTCAACGGCTATATTAGCAATGGTCACAATTCATAACAATATTTTAAAATCCAGAAACATAAAACCAATGAAGTTCATATTTTATATAACCATAATAAGACATTTAATTAGATCAAGAGGAATTTTTGTTAATAAAAGTTTGAGTCGTTACAAACCATGTCATTTCAACCATTATAAATCATTTATTTCATCACTACTCCAGCATCTAGCACAATGAAACCACCACCCCACCACCCCAAAAGCACAACCAAAAAAACCACCTCACTGCCCCAAAAGCATTTCACATGAACCATCATCCCCATATTCCCCAACTACACATCGTCATCCCACAAGCATGGCCACATGTCACAACACATCAAGATAATTTTATAGATTTACAAAGGGGATTTTATCACATTCCACTTTATTTTTGGGATGTTATCACATAATTAATTATCTTGGGGCATCCATTTCATTAGCTAAATATAAGTGGTTAATAAATTTCTATTTTAGGGTGATATCACAATAATCACAACCAAAGTAGCAATCTCAACACATATATCAAACCCAAACAAATCTCCCAACAGCCATAATTTTTAGCGGGGCATCAAGCCTGTGCAACTTACAATATCACAATAACAATAAAGTTGTAAAACACATGCGAGTCAAACCCCTTTTTACCCTTAAATTTCAATTTAACCAATTATTTATCTTTAATTAAGCCAACACAACCATAAATCATAGTTAAACAAAATCAAACCCCTCTCGCATGATACACAATAAATAGAAATGATGTATTCCCTACCTCAAAGAAGATTTACTGACTCGCTACGCACCATAGGGTGTAGAAGAACACTGGAAAACCACAACTTCACCATGAGAAAACACGGATAAACCTACATCATAACTAAAGACCATAAAAATGCAACCCAACACACACCCCAAACCATAACAACATCACTGCAGTAAATCCTCGGGATAAGAATGGAATAAAACCTACCAAGAAGAAGGAAGGGCTTACCATAGATTACAAACGAACAACTATTGGGACCAATAGATCAAAGTGAGAGGAAGAGGGATTGAAGAACTACTTGGGGCACCTAGGGCTCACCTAAAATGAGAGGAAGAAGAATCCATGTCTAGATGAATGAAAATTATGAAGAAAATAACTTTTAAAACTACACTGCATCAGGGATTTACACGATGTGTAATCCCCTTTCACATCGTGTAATCCTAAGGGATCGGTTTCACTGGAAAATGCATCGCATTTTTATTATTTAACACTTAAAATCTACATGTCATGAGCCATAATCACACAAACCAAGAAAGAAAATTACACATCATGTAATATACTTACACGGCATGAATTTCTTGCAGTAGTTTTGTTGCACCTCCAGTTTCCACTGAAAACTCCTGAAACCTCCCCTAAACACCTCCAATAACCAAAACTGAAAAATTAACAGATTGGGAGGTAATGGACCATTACATCAGATACCTATCAAATGATTATCACCCTTGAGAATCCAAAACCAAGCCCATAAGAAAAGGGGTATGAACAACCACCCCTTGATATACCTATCAAGGGTCTTGTCTACCTCAAACGCTACCACCAAACAAACACACCAACCCGAACGACCACAAAACACACTACACAACCACATAACCAAAGCCACAAGACACCTCCTCTCACACAACCATACTACCACAAAACCACTACACAACCATATCAACCTCCATGCATCCCAAACCAACAATCTCTATAACCAACAAACCACACCATCCCAAACACATGAATCAGGGAATTTCTTCTTCTATGTCAAGATACTATCCTCTATGGGTGGCACTGACTCGCCCTCATGGGTTTAATCGTATCATAGTTAATGTGTATCGATTAGGAATTAGGTCCTACCCTTTTCATATGTCAATACTTTATCACACATCGCAACCCAAGGAAAAAATCTCATCTCATAAAAAAAGGATTCAGACATCACATCACAAAGAAAAACAAAGAAAATAAAAATTCAAAACAACTCCAGGTATTGGGAACACATTTGTGTCTCCCACTCCTAACTACTCTCCTCTGGGCCACCATGCCTCCACAACAAACAAACCAAATAAATGGTCCATCTATGCAGTGCCTTATCTTGGAAATCTTGGATCCCTACTGAACATTCCACAAATATTGTTTTGTCCTTGATATCCAGCTCTCCCCACTCAAATACAAGGGATTCATCGTGAAGATACCGAAGAAGTTGAGAGACATAAAAGACTTCGTGGATACTCTAAAAATGTGGTGGAAACGTTAACTAATATGTCACCTTACTAACTCACCCCAACACCACAAAGGGGCCAAAAAACCTAGGGGAAATCTTACTCCCTCTGTCAAACCTCTACTGCTCATGTCGAGGGAAAAAATTCAAGAACACGTGGTCCCCAACCTTTAATTCCAAGGGCCTAATTATATGATTAGAATAATATTTATGATATTCCTCATTTTCTTTCATCTTTCACGAACAAGATGAACTTTATTTTTCGTGCTCTACACCACATCAGGCCCAAGAACAGTTGTCTCCCCAACCTTTTTCCAACACAATGTAGAATGACACGGTATCCTGTACAAATCCTCAAATAGGGAAATGCCAATGGAAGAGTGATAGTCATTATTATAATGAAAATCCACTAATGGCAGGTGTTGTACCCAAGATTCTCCAAATTCTAATACACATGCTCACAACATATCCTCCAACATCTAGATAGTCCACTCTATTTTCCCATCTGTCTGAGGGTGTAAAGTGGTGTTGAAGTGTAATTGAGTGATAAAAGTATGTTTCAATCCCCTATAGACTCATGAGGTAAAATGTGTGTCCTGGACTAAGACAATGGACCTTGAAACTCCATTCAATCACACCACCTCATTCACATACCTCTTAGTTAAATAATCCACTACGCCTGACTCCTTGATCACTAAGAATTGGGCCAATTTCATCAACTAATCCATGACCACACAGATAGCATCATAACCTCCCTGAGTTCTTGGTAACCCTATGACAAAATCCATTGAGATTTCATCCCATTTTCACACAGGAACATCCAAGGGATGTAAAAAACCACCAAGAACATGATACTCAGCATTTACTTACTGGAAAACCAAGAACTTTTCTACAGACTCTACCACTACTCGTTCCATCCCAGGCCACCAAAACTACATCCTCAATCCATGGTACATATTGGAAACTCTTGGGTGTGATTACAAAGGTGAGTTATGAAACTCATGAAGGACTCTAACACACATTACTATTGGAACAAGAAACCTCCCATGAAACAAAATCTGGTTCTGACCATCCTCTGTCCATCCCTCTGGAGCATCACCATGGAAAAAATGATCACGCATCACCTCTACCTCTGAGTCTCATCACTAAGAATCCTCCACCTACTTCATCAGAGAAGATTGCACCATCATTTGAAACAAATAGTATCTGTCATCATCCACCCATGTATCTAAGTGAAGAGCTTCCAACTCCTCCATTGCTCTCCAAGAATCCCCAAAATCTCAAACAACACCCTTCCACAACTTCCTTCTCAAAGCATCGGCCGCAATATTCCCCTTTCCTGAGGTGTAGGAGATCACAAAACACTTCAAACATCACCCCCTCATCAGGAAATCGAAGCACTAGAGAACTAACCAATTTTCCCTTCAGGTAACTGAATGTTTCATGGAACTGATCACTCCAAACAAAATATTAGTCTTTCCTATTCAAAGATTTTAACAGGGATGAAACTCGAGAGAAATCAGGTACAAAAATCTGATAATAGCCTACAAGACCAAGAAAACTATGAAACTTTTCTACGTTCTTGGGTGCTGCCCAAGAAAAAACTACTTCAACTTTCAATGGGTCTACTACCACACTCTAATGAGACACCACATTCCTGATGAACATGTCCAAAACTTACACTTGGAAAAATTTCCATATAGGTGGTGGCGTCGAAGAACATGCAAGACAATTCTGATATGCTCAGCATGCTCCTCCTCTAACTTTGAGTAGATTAAGATATCATCAACAAATGTAAAAACAAACTGATCCAAAAACTCATGGAACATGGAGTTCATAAGCCCCATGAACACATTCAATGCATTCATAACACTGAATTGCATGACTACAAACTTGAAGTGCCCATACCTACATCTGAAGGAAGTCTTTGGGATATCTCCCTCATTCACCCTCAACTGGTAATATCCTGACCGCAGATAGATCTTAGAAAACCAACTTTCCCATCTCAACTGGTTGAAAATATCGCATATCCTTAGAAGAGGGTAATGGATTTTAACCAGCACCTAATTCAACCTTCGTTAGTCTATTCACAGCCTCAGACTACCATTCTCCTTCCTTAGAAACAACACTAGAGAACCCCATGGTGACACACTAGGCCGAATAAAAACCTTCTAAATCAGATTGTCTATCTAAATCCTCAACTCCCTAACCTCATAAGGTGACATTAGATAAGAATCCATTAAAATCAAAGAAGCATCGGGCTGTAAGTCTCTCCTAAACTCAACATCACATCGAGGGGGTAACATCACAACCTCCTTGAGAAAAACATCTAGGAACTCCCCAACGACCCTGGGAACCTATACCATCCCAGATTCCACTAATTCCATCAAAAACTCATCCAATAAGGAAAGAAGGGGATCCACACACTGAATTCCCACCTAAAACCCCACTCGCTAATGAAAACCACGTGTTGGTCATCCATATTCAAAAACATTACTCTCCTCTGGAAGAAGTCGATAAAATTATGTATGGAATGAAACCATTCGATGCTGAGGATGACATCATATGACTACATCTTTAGCAAGAAAGTATATCCATATGACTAATGTGTCCTCATCGTTAGTATACACCCCCGAAACACATTAAAACAAGATGGTCTGGCATCCGACTAGCATAGTCAACACTAGGGTAATGAAAATCCCCTCTAAGTCTAGTTCTAGAGCATGGGATGGAGTGGGTTCAACAAAGTAGTGTGAAGCTCATGAATCAAATAAGGCACAAAAAAGGGTACTAAACAGACTGATCATACCTCTGATGGTCTCTGGCCCCTCGGGAACTACTGCCTCCATTGCGTGAAACTGACCACACTCAGCTCCTCTACCTCTCTGATGACGACCACCTCCATGACCACGCTTGGGTATCGATATTTGAATGTGAGGAATGTCTTGGGGTAAGACTCTACATGCTCCATCTTTCCTTGGTGGAGCAAAAACATGTCACCCTTACTGCTGAAACGGTCTGACTCGTAACTATTATTAAGGTTGGCGATGAACCTATCCACCTCCACTAAATTTAGCTCAGGGAACCACTAGTCACTAATTCTAGTGATGTCCACAAACCCCACAATAAAAACACATTGGAACAAAACTCCCAATAAAAGCAAGGAAACCACAATCCCCAAAAGTTCAGAAAGGAAGTTCCTGAGGTCGGCTCCCTTCCAGTCAAAACCTCAAAGTTCCTGGTGCCTGATACCTACCACTAAAAACTCTTCTCCTCAAGTAACCCTATTGGTTCCCATCCTGTAGAATACCTCCTTGTGAGTTCATCCTCTCGATCACCTATTCCTTCTTCTGAACCTCTAGATACATCGACAATGTGAAAGGAGTAACTGCATATTGGATAGAAGGACGGAATGCCTCCTCAAGATGTCTCACACGAGACTTAATATTTGGAAAAATATTTGAGGAAAAATCAAAAAGGTCCTTGAACTTGATTCCCATCTCCCACAATAACATGAAACCCTTCTAAAGAGAAATAATATCCTTACTATTTATTTCTTTCATGGTCGACAAAAGGAACCCTGCTCAGAACTCCTTCTAGAAGTCAAACCACAAAACATCTACCTCCTTCTGCTCTCCCAGATACATCATCCACCATTGATGTGTAGCTCCATGGGTCTAACTGTAAATTCTCGGTTTTGGGTGCCACTCAACGGGTTCCCCGAACCCGGTTTGCCACATGACCTCAAGCACATTTCATCAAATTCCAGAGGCTACCGACTAGCAGCGAGGGCCCAGGTCTGATAGTGGGGAAACTATGCCCTCATTTGTCAAAGTTTAGTGCAGCGGAATACAAAATAAACATACAACAACAGCGAAAGCAGTAACAGTATATGTAACTGAAATGGATAAATGATAACAAAAATGGAAACCAGCATTCATATATATATGAAGATACAACATGTCACTATCCTATAAAATAGCCAGAACATGTTACACGATCAATACAATACAACTGAAGTACAGGTATGGAAAAGAAAAACAGAACAGCCAGTGGCATTATGAGCCAATGCTCGGTCCCATGCTCTCCTACACCCCAGCAGCAATCAAGTACCTGTATAGGGACTATTTCCCTTATCCACACCTACATAAAAGTAATCTGTTTGGGCCGAAAAGCATGACCCAAACAGGGTGTGAAAAATAAATTCTCAGTAGGCACCCACCAAAGGCTCATGCCCAACTGTGTGAAATCATGCAACAATAGTGTGCAGTAATAAAATGAAATAGAGTAATCAGTACTGAAAGTAACTAACTTAACCAGTTATATTTCCATTTTAATATCCATTTAATAATTTATTTAAAATATCAGCACAGTGAATATTCTAAGTAAACATACAATGTCCTCAGACATGTACAACTCCTACCCTCGGGTAAAGAGAATCCAACACAAGAATTTACCCACAGGCATACGGATATTGCCCACGGGCGTAAGCAGTGTCGCCCACAGGAATAGAATCAACTGCCCACAGGCACGGAAGAAGTTTCCCACAGGCTAAGTAGTACAATGCCCACAGGCTAATCACAACACTGCCCTCAGGCTAAACAGGTAACCAGGACATGCCCAACATGTAACCAAATAGTACAAAATCAATTCCTCTCAAGGAAATTCTACAATCATCACTTTAAAGGCATACCCTCGGGTATCCTGGCCAAACATCTACACAGAGGAATGCACCCCTGGGGTGGTCCTGGATCCAAGAAATGATCCCAAACAGCATTTTAATATCACATTTAATTACCTATACAATTATAGGTATTTAAAATAGCCCCGTCCCCAGCCACATGATACCCCAAATATGGTTTTTTAGCTCAAAAACACACAAAAACGCACGACAGTTGGAAAATAAACACCAAGACACCTACCTTTAACACCAACGAACGATATACGCGAACGTCGATTTCAGAAACGCCAAAAAACGTCATAGATCTAAGGTAAAATAATTCTTATTCAACCTCAAATAACTCCCATTAGAGGAAGAATTGGCAAGAGACACACCAAGAGAAATAATACCTTACCCCTGTGGTTCCAACGAGATCGACGGAGGAGGAATCGGATTCCCGATGTGCACTCATCGGATCCTCAAAGATTCAGTCATCCCTCCCAAGCTCCCATTCGGTTCTAATCCTTCCCTGTGAACAGGGGAGGCTATGCCCATTTTAAGAGAAAAAAACAAAGTACATGGCATGTATTTCCAAGTACACGGCATGTACTTCCCATTTTTTAATTGTTCCTCTGGCGGTTTTCCGCCAGCGTGGCACTGTTCATCTGCCGACATGACTACACAGTGTGTCTTCTTGAGTACACGGCGTGTTCTGTCACACAGTTGGCCACTACCTTACTATTCTTCTACCGATTGACTACACGGATTGTAAAGGACCACTACACGGTGTGTAGTCGGTTCCCACACCCTTCATCATCAACATGGCCACACACCCCGTGTACTCATCCCACACGGCCAAAAATACACAACATGTGGAAAAAGTACACGATGTGTACTTCCAAAACATAGGATTTTTTCCCACTTTCCTTATTTCTCAAAAATACTTAAGGAAAAGAGAAAATAATAAACTTGTACCTCAAAGATAAGAACCGGGTTCTTACAAACTTCCCCCCTTAAAAAAATTTGTCCCCAAATTTCCCTTCCAAGGGTGGCGAAGATAAAGCTCAGAACAGCTCTGGCCACTGAGCATGTACGTCGGTCTCCCACTCCTAGGTTTCATCCTGCACTCGGCCATGCTTCCATAGCACCTATACGAGAGGAACTGACCGGCCTCGGAGAACCTTCGTGCTCCTTTCAACGATACGAATCGGATGCTCCTCAAAGGACGCATCAAAATGAAGCTCAACCTCCTTAGGCTGAAAGATATGAGACAGGTCTGAATGATAGTGGCGCAACTGAGATACATGGAAGACGTCATGCATGGCCCGGTACGTCTGTGGTAACCGCAATTGATAGGCAACCGGCCCGACTCTCTCCAGAATCTCAAATGGCCCCACATACCTCAGTGAAATTTTACCCTATCTCCTAATCCGCCTATGTCCCAGCCTCAGAAAAACACGCAAGAAAACCTGATCCCCGACCAAAAACTCCAAGGGTCATCTGCAGCGATCAACATAAGATTTCTGACAGGACTGTGCGGTATCCATCTGCTTCTGGATCAACTGGACCTGCTCAGAAGTCTCCTGCACGAGACATGGTCCCAGTAAAGCTGCCTCACCTGCCTCTAATCAGCACAAGGGTGATCGGCATGGACTACCATATATATCCTCATAAGGTGCCATCTCAATTGTTACCTGGAAACTGTTATTATAGGAAAACTCGACTAGGGGTATATGCTTCTCCCAAGAGCCCCCAAAGTATAGGATGCATACACCCAACATGTCCTCTAGCACCTGTATCATACGCTCTGACTGGCCATCGGTCTAAGGGTGGTATGTTGTGCTCAGAAGAACCTGTGTACCCAGTGCCCTCTGAAAACTCTGCCAGAAACGAGATGTAAAATGGGCGTCCCTATCTGAAACAATAGAACGAGGAACCCCATGAAGATGTACGATCTCTCGGATATACAGCCTTCTGAGATCATATACCCTGAAGGTCTCCTTGATCGTAAAAAAGTGAGCTACCTTCATGAGTCTGTCCACAACAACCCACACGGCATCATTGCCTCGAGGTGACCTCAGCAACCTAGTCACGAAGTCCCTCGTGACATCATCCCATTTCCACTTAGGGATGGATAACTACTGTAACAGTCCGAATGGCCTCTGATTCTCCACCTTCACCTACTGACAGGTGGAACATCTCGTAACAAAACCATCTATCTCGCTCTTCATACCCGGCCACCAATACTGACGCCTCAAGTCACGGTATATCTTGGTAACCCCGGGATGAACTGCCCAAGATGAAGCATGAAACTCTCGCATCAGCTCCTCATGTATATCTCATGGAACCCATACTCGTCCATGGAAACACAGTACCTCATCATCACCTATCTTCCAACTAGGAGGAGGGTCCTCACTTGCCACTGACTCCCATAGAACTAGGCCTTCCGAATCAGATAGTTGGCTCATCCTCACTACGTCCAGAAGATTAGAATTCACAGCTAAAGATGAAAGATAGGTCTGCCCCTGACTATCGTACACCTCCAAATGCATCTCAGAGAATAAGGCCATAAGTTGCCACTCACCACTGGCCTCCTGCACTGCCTGTATTTGAGTCTTCTTACTCAGTGCATCAGCTACTGCATTACCTTTACCAGGTGTGTAGGCAAGCTCAAAATCAAAGGACTGTAGGTATTCGACCCACCTTCGCTACCTCAGATTCAATTCACGTTGAGTAAAGATATACTTGAGACTCTTGTGGTCGGTGAAAACCACAAAACATTCTCCCAATAGATAATATCTCCAAAAGTGCAACGCATGAACAACTGCAGCCAACTCGAGATCATGCGTCGGGTAATTCCTCTCATGTGGCCTCAACTGCCGAGACCCGTACGCAACAACTCGATCACCCTGCATCAACACTGCTCTCATCCCAATACCTGATGCATCACAGTAAACTTTATAGCTCTTCCCCTACTTTGGAAGTATCAGGATCGGTGCTGATGTCAACCTTCCCTTCAAGTCCTGAAAGGTTGTCTCGCAAGCTTCCGACCATACGAACTTCACACCCTTCTTAGTCAAACCCATCAACAGCACTGCTAAGCGGGAGAAGTCCTGTATGAAGTGCTTGTAGTAACCAGCCAGTCCCAAGAAACTCCGTATCTCAAACACGTTCTTAGGATGCTCCCAGGAAACTACTGCTCTCACCTTCTCTAGGTCCACTACAACTCCTGCCTCTGAGATGATATGACCCAGGAAGTGAATCTGGTCCATCCAAAAGTGGAACTTTGAGAGATTAGCATATAGTCGATGCTCTCTCAGTGTAATCATTACGATCTCAAGATGGGTGGAATGGTCATGTCGAGTGTGAGAGTACACCAAGATATCGTCCATGAATACTACCACAAAAGAGTCCAGATAAGGATGGAACACACAATTCATCAGAGCCATGAAAACTGCTGGCGCATTCGTGAGTCTGAACGGCATAGCCGTATACTCGAATAGAACATACCTGCTCCTGAAAGCTGTGAGAGGTATATCAGATGGTCTAACACGCAATTGATGATATCCTGATCTCAATTCAATCTTTGAGAACACTCGTGCTCCACGAAGTTGATCAAAAAGATCATCAATCCTTGGAAAGGGATATCGGTTCTTAACTTTCAACTGGTTCAGCTTCCGATAATCCACACAGAGTCTGAGGGTACTGTCCACCTTCTTCACAAAGAGGACCGGCGAACCCTAAGGAGAAGTATTGGTTTAGATAAAACCCTTTGCTTGTAACTCCTCTAACTTCCTCTTGAGCTCCTGCAACTCAAGTGTGGCCATCCTATAAGGAGGAATGGAAACCGGTGCTACTCCTGGCACAAGCTCGATAGAGAAATCCACCTCACGCTCCGGAGGTAGACCTGAAAAGTAATCCGAGAAGACATCCCTAAAATGATAAACCACTGGAGGGAAATCCATCTGACAAGTCCCCTGATCATCCAAATATAAAATTGCAATTTGGGTCATGACTCCACCTCTCCCATGATGCTCTGGTCCGTATCGACTCGCCTAAACATCCCACTCTCCCTTGTATAGAAACTCTCCACCCTCTAGTGACGTGAAACGCACCCTGCGACGATAGCAGTCTACAAAGGCTCAAAAGGGAACCAACCAGTCCATCCTGAGAATGAAATCATAAGTTGTCATCTCTAAGACATAGAGGTCCCAAAGGAAGTGACACCCACCAACCTCCAGGGGGCACTCCTTACACTGACACACACCAGTCGTTCTAGTCCCCAACGGAGTGTATAGCATCATGATATCATAAGAAGTAGAAACACATAGCCCAAGGCTCTCCACAATGGGTATAGATATGAAACTATGTGTAGCACCTGTATCAAAAAGTACTGAAGATAAGACAGAAGCTACTATAATAGTACCTCTGACTGTAGAAGGTCTGGGATCCTTCTCCTGCTGGGTCTGTTGCACTGCATATGCCTACCCAGTGTCGCAGCCCTGCGACACAGCCTGGATACCCTGAGCTGTCCCGCCCTGCTGCCTCTAAGATACTGGTGTCTGGCTACCATGGCCACGACCACCATCCCTGTCTGCACGCCCTGACGTATTCCAGTTCCCTGACTGGTAAGAAGTTGTTGGTCCTGCTCCCGCATGCGGAGTCTGCACAAAACCCCTCTCACTAGCCACTGGTGGAAACTCCCTACAGAAGCGTTGTAGATGACCCATACTGCCCCAAGATCAGCACTCCACTAGTTCTCATGGACATTGTGGCTTCTTGTGCCCCTCCTTACCACACTGGTAGCACATAACCTGGCCACCTGAAGCATTCTTCCGGATAGTACTGCCACCCTGAGAGACGTTTGTCTGTCTATTCCTCTTACCAGTAGAAATAGTACGAGAAACTGGTGCTGAACCGCCCTAGCCCACACCACTAGCTTCCCGCAGGTTCCTCTCTGTAATCAGCACCTGATTCACAATAGCATGTACTGAAGGAAACCTGAAAACATTCACCAGTGCTCGGATGTTATATCGGAGACCATCCTCAAAGCTCCTGGCCCTCAACGTCTCATCACCCACCAGAACGGGTGCAAAATGCTGAAGCTCAGTAAATCGAGTAGAATAATCCATCACCGACATAGTGCCCTGCTGTAGATTCATGAACTCTCAAGCTCGATCTTCCCTCAGCGTCTCCGGGAAGAAGAAGTCATAGAAGGTTGCCTGAAAATCTTCCCACGCCATGTCTCTGTGATGCTCTGACTGGGTGGTAACATCCCACCAACTCTTGGTGGAATCACGCAGCATACACGTCGTGAGCTTGACCCTCCGCCCTGGAGGCATCTCAAGGTTCTTGAAAATAGTCTGCATCGACCCCAGCCAAAACTCCAAAACCTGCGGTCCACCATCCCCTGAGAACGTAGTTGGATGCTGCTACTAGACGATACGAGTCAGCTCGGTCATAGATGTGGCAGCCTTCGGTGTTCCCTGAAAGGTCTGCATAAACCGCATAAATCCTTCACGGAACTGTGCATCTTCTCCTGTGTTCGGTATAATGGCTGGCGCCGCATATGGATCTATTGGAGGATCAACTGGTAGCCCATGGCCCACCATTTCGGGAGTGTACTTGTTTCCGCTCTCCTGGCGAACAACGTGTGAGCATCTAGGCGGCATGACACTACAAGGTCAAAAACATGCCTTAGATTCAAGATTATCAAGACTGAAAACGAAGAAACCCCAAAGGAAAATAGGATGAAGAAGGCATTTCAAGATTTGAAAAACAAGACTACACGGCATGTATACTGACTACACGGTGTGTACTTGACTTCCCTTCCCTACCCGGGTCCTTCTACACGGCTAAGCTACACGGCTCTTGTTGAACAAAACTACACGGCATGTATATAATCTACACAGCGTGTATGGTGTTATTTCCAACTTCCCGTGTCGTTTGTGACACGGCCGACTACTCGGATTTATACTACACGGCGTGTTACACCCGAACACTGTGTGTATACTACCCTGTCTCCCAGTCACACGGCTAAAACACACGGTCTGTCCTCGGACAAGACTACACAGCGTGTCCCACAGGTACACGGCATGTTCAAGGAGGGGTGAAACTGACCCGTGTTGTAAGTGACATGGCCGAGTACTCGGGTCATACTACATGGCATGTTCATCATTAACACGGCATGTACGCAAGAGGATAACACTGACCCGTGTTGTTAGTTACACGGCCGGGTCCCCAGGACACACTACAAGGAGTGTTCCACAGTGGACACGACGTGTATGTCTTAAGGTCTCCTCCATCCGTGTTTGTTAGTTACACGGTCGGACTCTGGGTCAACACTACACGGCGTGTACATCCGGTACACAGTGTGTGTTTCCCAAACTTTTCCCTACCCCATGTCATTTCCCACACAGTTTGTGACATGGGAAGAAACTACACGGCTTGTACTCAGGGTACACGGCGTGTACTCAAAAAGTTTTCTTTTCTTCCCGAACAGAAGAACACACGCCATGTGTCTGAGGAACTACATGGCGTGTATACTAGGTTTTCAGACAGTATGCCTCATAAACTTCTCTAGAACCCAGAAAATACCAAAAAAAACAACACCTAAGTGTCAAATTTTTATCCTTGAGGGCCCATACACCCCACGAATCAAAGTTTGACATCTTATCTGTGTTATAAAAAAATAAACAGCTAATGATCCACCAAATTCCGGTCAATGAGGGCCCATACTCCCCAAAAACCAAAGTTTGGCATCCATTCTTTTAACAAGTTTATACAACAATACCCTATCACATAGTAGGTATTTATCAAGAAGCTATCACAACAGCATGCTTTTCTATCATAACAACTATCACAATATCATGCAATTCCTAATGCACCTACATGGCATAGAAACTATGCATGGCATGTGATTCCTAGCAAGTGCCTAAATGATGCATGAGATGGCATACCCTCATCTCATCGGGTTTCAACTAAATAGAACCCATAGATAAAATATAAACAGTACAAGACAAGTGTGTCACCCTTCGGTGAAAATCAATGCAACTGTAAAATTGAAAAATCAGTAAAATTACAATATGAGGTAAATTAGATTTTCCCTATACACGGGTTAGCTACTCCTGGGCATAGCTTATTACCAACTAATGTTCCATACTATCCCTGACTAAGGCTCCAAATAGTAAGTCAAAGAAAAGAACCCCTCTGATACCACTTTGTAACATCCTGGTTCCGGGTGCCACTCAACGGGTGCCCCGAACCCGGTTCGCCACATGACCTCAAGTGCATTTCCCCAAATGCCAGAGGTTTCCGATTAGCATTGAGGGCCTAGGTCTAATAGTGGGGAAACTATGCCCTCATTTGTCAAAGTGTAGCGCAGCGGAATACAAAAGAAACATACAACAACAACAGAAGCAGCAACAGTATATGTAACTGAAATGGATAACTAATAACAAAAAGGGAAACCATCATTCATATATATATGAAGATGCAGCATGTCACTATCCTATAAAATAGCCAGAACATGTTACACGATCAATACAATACAACTGAAGTATAGGTACGGAAAAGAAAAATAGAACAGCCAGCAGCATCACGAGCCAATGCTCGGTCTCATGCTCTCCTACACCCCAACAGCAATCAAGTACCTATATAGGGACTCTTGCCCCTATCCACACCTTCAGAAACATAATCTGTTTGGTCCGAAAAGAGTGACCCAAATAGGGTGTGAGAAATAAATTCCTAGTAGGAACCCACCAAAGTCCCATGCCCAACTATGTGAAATCATGCAACAACAGTGTGCAGTAATAAAATGCAATAAAGTAAGCAGTACTGAAATTAACTAACTTAACTAGTTATATTTCCATTTTAATATCCATTTAATCATTTATTTAAAATATCACCACAGTGAATATTCTAAGTAAACAACCAATGTCCTCAGACACGTAAAAATATTACCCTCAGGTAAAGAGAATCCAACACAAGAATCTGCCCACAGGCATACGGATATTGCCCACAGGCGTAAGAAGTGTCGCCCACAGGCACAGAATCAACTGCCCACAAGCACGGAAGAAGTTTCCCATAGGCTAAGTAGTACAATTCCCACAGGATAATCACAACACTGCCCTCAGGATAAACAAGTAACCGGGCCATGCCGAACATGTAACTAAATAGTACACAATCAATTCCTCTCAGGGCAATTCTACAATCATCACTTTAAAGGCATACCCTCGGGTATCCTGTCCAAATGGCTAAATAGAGAAACACACCCCCAGGGTGGTCCTGGATCCAAGCAACGATCCCAAACAGCATTTTAATATCACATTTAATTACCTATACAATTCTAGGTATTTAAAATAGCCCCGGCCTCAGCCACATGATACCCAAAATATGGGTTCGTAGCTCAAAAACACACAAAAACGCACGACAGTTGGAAAATAAACACCAAGCCACCTACCTTTAACACCAACGAACGATATACGCGAACATCAATTTCAGAAATGCCCAAAAACATCATAGATCTGAGGTAAAATAATTCTTATTCAACCTCAAATAACTTCCATCAGAGTAATAATTGGCTAGAGACACACCAAGATAAAGAATCTCTTACACGTGCGGTTCCAACGAGATCGACGGAGGTGGAATCGGATTCCCGACGTGCACTCGGCGGATCCTCGAAGATTCGGCCATCTCTCCTGAGCTCCCGTTCGGTTCTAAGCCTTCCCTGGGAATAGGGGAGGATACTGCCCATTTTAAATGAAAAAAACAAAGTACACGGCGTGTATTTCCAAGTACATGGCGTGTACTTCCCATTTTTTAATTGTTCCTCGGTTTCCCGCCAGCGTGGCACTGTTCATCTACTGACATGAATACACGGCGTGTCTTCTTGAGTACACGGTGTGTTCTATCACACAACTGGCCACCGCCTTACTATTCTCCTGCTGACTGACTACACGGCAGGTAAAGTACCACTACATGGCGTGTAGTCGGTTCCTACACCCTTCATCGCCGACATGGCCACACGCCCTGTGTACTCATCCCACACGGCCAAAAATACATGGCGTGTGGAAAAAGTACATGGCGTGTACTTCCAAAACTTAGGATTTTTCCCCACTTTTCTTATTTTCTCAAAAATACTTAAGGAAAAGAGAAAAGAAGAAACTTGTACCTCAAAGATAAGAATCGAGTTCTTACACTAACTGACTTCCAAAAAGACCCAGTACTTCTTCGGGGCCTGGATAAAACCGAAATAAATCTCAAGATCCTCCATCCAACTCTCTATCTCCACATCTGAAACACTACCCTTATACTTTCCCAAATCTTTTCGTTGGAAAGTACACAATGTCATCTGCCACTGATCATCCTCCTCAACCAGATCAACCCTGTGATGATCAACTAGATCATACTGTTGAACCTCAACTTCTTGAGCCACATGAAAATGAAGAACAAAATCCATAACTGTAACATAAAAAAAGAAATTCCTAATCCTGGTAGTATGAAATTTTTATTTAGGTTTATTTTAATTCACTTTTCTCATTTTAACCTTCCCAAAACAACCCAATTAAAAAAAGAACATAAGAAATCATGATGAATGTACCTTTTATAGGTCTCTACTAAATAAATAGGTCCGTCTCACTTGGTCATTCAATAATCTCATAGTATGTGCACTGGATCATAGGGGGGCCTAAAATCTCGTGTCCTAGCCGGTCTCCATGAGCTATGTCATGCACCAAGGTCAGCTGACACTATTTTCATACCACCCCATGAAATCCTCATTGTTTCTAACTTCAAACTTCATCCTATATCTCAACCATCACATCTGATACCACTCTTTCATGACCCCCTCCCTCCAAAGATACTATAATGATGGGAGAGAAATAATGACCCTCGAGTCCCACCTCTAGTATGCCCCGGGTTACAACTAGCACTGAGGGTATAAAAATCTCATGATATGGGAGGCATTAACCTCTATAACAATATGAGATTGGGTGATAATATGGATCATCCACAAACAACTCCAAGACATAATTTAAAATAAATCCAAAACCATCCCATATGCATGTATAAATGAAACATATAAAATAAAAGTCTCCAAAGTAAATACCCAAATGTAAAGCTAAAGCAGCAACGCAATAACTATTAAGGATCCGGGCTAGTAATGTCCAGCACGGTCCATATAGTTCTCCTAGAAATATGAAAATAGTTTTATATACATTGGATGAGCACACAAGTATACTCAGTAGGAAAACCAAAGTCTCGCATACACATGTGAAAGAAGTGTACTAATGCACCTGTGAGAAAATAGCAGAACCAAATAGCACCTATCAAGGTATATAAACCATCCCAACCTCACCAAGGTACGCTCACCAAATAACACAAACCAAGTAATATAATATAATAGGAATCACAACAATAAGGGTACCCCACACCACTTTCTCATTGGTATGTTTCTCTCACACCCAATTTTATACGTCCTGGTGCTCCCATCTCTTCTGTATACCACACCACCACAGAATAATGGTCACAACACACCACACTAATAAAAAAATTATTAATAATGTTGGTTTTTTTACATCACTTATTCATTACCGATGTGATAAATCCATATATCTTGATTTTTTACATCGGTTATTACTAAACCGATGTGATAAAGATAAGAATATTGATTTATCACATCGATAATTAAAATAACTAACATGGTAATTAAAGTTACCCACTTTATCACATCATTTATATAATAACTGATGTTGTATACCATTTAAAATTTTATGAATCGGTGGTTTGAACCATTTTGGTGTTACTCTCTCTCATGAAAGCTGACTATTTTCTATCTCACAGAAGCATGAACCATAATTTCTTCAATTTGGTGGACTCAAATTTCCATCTTCATATATCCTTTCATCGGCATCATTTTTTGTGCATTATATCTTCTCCAGTCAAGTATCATTTTTGCGCATTAGGTTGTTTTTTTATTTTATATTACCACGGTTGTAAAAAAATCATGGTATTAATTATGAAGAGACTTTTTCAATTTTTTAATGCTAAAATCCATTGGGATATTTATCACCATTATATTTTATTATGATTATAAGATTTATTAAATGGATGATAAATTTTTCTTCCATTATGGGAATTTAATCAATTGGGTTTATATCATATATCATGATGGTTTTGATGTTCCAAATGATGTCTCTATGGTATTAAAATTTCAAAACTCCATTTATGGATTGAGGAAAACTTCTTAGAGTTATGATATGTCTAATAGAAAAGTTTATATAACACATAGTGGTGTATGAAAACCAATGTATTCTCAACTGAGTAGAGGGTGTGGGTACCTTGTAACCTTAACTTATGAATCATGTTGATATGGTTATGTGATTCTTATGTTTCACAAGTTTAAAACCTTTCAAAAATTGAAAGGGTTTAGAAATGATCATTTGAGTGATTCTAAAATTATTTCACAATTCACTCCTCCCAAAAAAGTAGCATAAAATGTTGTGTTTGAGAGGTTGAATCATATCATTTTAGATATGATGAGTTATTATGGCCTTAATATATATATTTTGGGGGTATTATTTTTTAAATTACTTCCATGCATTTTTTTCTGATTTACAAAATATATTTAAACTTATATGTCATTATTGTGTATAATTTATAATTATACATTTCAAATACGCATATATTTGTTTTATATTTCAAGATTGTGTTACTTTCAAATTATGAAATATTTTATATAAATTTAAACATATTTTATTTTGAAAAGATATATATTTTTTATATTTTTTATAGATAATAATGAGTCGAAGTTGAATTATGAAACTTTGAATAAGTGATGAATATGAAGAATGTGATGATGATTTTTTGGAATTTTCTAAACATAATGTTCCAAACAATGAAATTTTTTTATGTCCATTATTAAAATGTTTAAACATGAAGAATTTTAAAACAATAGAGATCAAAGATCATTTAATTTTTCATGATTTTAATCCTAGTAACAACCCTTGGATTTGGTATGGTGAAACTAAGAAGAATTTCAGATCACTTGATGATGATGCTTTGCATGATGATAAGTCCGGTCAAATTAAAGAAATGATTCATGATATTGAAGAAGGGGTAATTGAGAAATAATCAACAATTGAGCGTCTATATGGCGATGTTGAAAAAACATTGTATCCGGATTGTATGGAATTTACAGTTTTATCAATGGTGTTAAGATTGATTAACTTGAAAGAGAAACATGGATGGAGTGAAAAAAAATTATAGAGTTGCTACAATTGTTGAAATATATTATTCCAAAAGACAATGATCTTATAGATTCGCATTATAAAGCAAAGAGAATATTATTCCTGGTGGGATTAGTGTACAAAATAATACATGTTTTCCCGAATGAATATATGATATATAGAAACAAATACAAATTTCTTTCAGTGTGTCCGAAATGTGGGATGTCATGGTATAAATTGAAAAAAAATCACAGGATGATTTAGTAATTACAGAGACCCATGCCAAGGAATTTTGGTGTCTTCCTATAATTCCTCACTTGAAACATTTATTTACAAATTCACATGATGTAAAAAGGATAATATGGCATGCTGATGAGCGGATATGTGATGGAAAAATACATCATCTAGCTAATTATCCACAGTGAAAGAAAATTGATTACCAGTTTCCTATATTTGGAAATGAAGTTAAAAATCTCAGACTTGGAATGTGCATAGATGGAATGAATCTATATCAAATCCTTAGTAGCACACATAGTTCATGGCCTGTTTTATTGGTAATTTAAAACTTATCTCTTGAATTTTATATGAATTTAAAATATTTCATGTTGATTTTAATGATCTCTAGACCAAAACAACCTAAAAATGATATTGATGTTTTCTTATTACCATTAATTTATGATTTGAAACTGTTATGAGGAAGGTATAAGGGTGTATGATTCTTATAAAATGGAATATTTTCAACTGCATGCAATGATTATGTTCACAATAAATTACTTCCCAGCATGTGAAAAATTGTCTAGATATAGTGTTAAAAGGCATAAATCTTGTCCAATTTGTGAACAACAGACTTCATATTATCAACTACATCATGGTAGAAAAACAATATACATGGGTCATTAAAAGTTTTTTCCTATGGATCACTCTTATAGAATATTAAAAAAGGATTTAAACAGCTCAAATGAATTTGATATTTCTTCAAAAACTTTATCTACTGATCAATGTTTTAATAGGGTGTAAAACATTGATGTGACATTTGGAAATACACATAAATCTGGTAATGGTAGAAATATTTGGAAGAAGTGGTCAATATTTTTTGAGCCACCATATTGGAGATATAATGAGGTGAAACATAACATTGATTTCATGCATGTGGAGAAGAATATATGTGACAGTTTGATTGGAACATTGTTAGATATTAAAGGAAAGACTAAATATGGGTTGAATGCAAGATTGGATTTACTCTCAATGAGAATATGTTTGGAGTTAGCTCCCACTTTTAATAGAAGGAAAACATTCCTACCCCTGGTTTGTCAAACCTTATCTAAGAGGTAGAAAATTGGATTTTGTCAATGTATTCATGATATCAAAGCGCCAAATGGTTATTCTTAAAATATAAAAAGAAATCTTTAAAGGATTTGAAGTTGACAGGTGTGAAATCTCATGATTGTCACATCATGATGTAATTTCTCCTACCAATTGCATTGCGTAGAATATTTCTCACCCATGTCGGAATGACTATCATGAAAGTGTGTTATTTTTTAATTCAAATTTTAATAATGTGATTGATTCGAATGCTTTGAAAACTTTGGAGAATGAAAAGGTTTTTATACTTTTTCAATTGGAAATATATTTTCCTCCATATTTTTTGATATCATGGTGCATTTAATGGTTCATTTAGTGTGAGAAATAAAGCTTTATGGACCTGTATATCTACATTGGATGTATCCTTTTAAAAGGTATATGAAGATATTGAAGGGGTATGTTAAGAATATATATCAACCTAAAGCATATATTGTTGAGAAGTATACTTCTAAGGAGCTTGTAGAGTTTTGTACAAGCTATTTGTTTGCAGTGGAGCACATCAGTTTGCCTACATCTCACCATGAACGATTTAATTATGGGGGAAAGGGGGTTCATGGCTTGAATGTCAAATCATTGATAGGTGAATAGGTAATAAATGTATATTTATACATCTTGAATAACATATATGATGTTCAACCATATATAACATTTCATATTAATGTGTCGAAACAATATTATCCAAAGAAGAAAGATATGTGGATTTTGAATGAGTATAAAAAACTGTTTTGTCATGGTTTAGAGAGACTGTGCATGGTAGGTCAGATGCATCAGAAACATTGAGGTGGTTAGTGGGCGGTCCAAGTTTAAATTTGATAACATGGTCTGGGTATCGCATTAATGGTTATATATTTCATATGAAAGATTGGGACAATAAAAGTACGGTTCAGAATATTAGTGTATTGATGTTCGCAAAAGAAATTCATTTTCTGAGTGTCAAAGAAAAAACTCAATCTCTGTATCAACTGCATATTATGGAGTCATTAAAGAAATATGGGAGGTTGATTACATTAAATTTCAAGTTCCACTATTTAATTGTAAATGGTTTATTAGTAACAAAAATTTCTAACATGATCAATTTAGAATGACATTAGTTAATCTGAATAAATTGAAATGAAAAATTAATCCTTTTATCATGGAAACACGTGAAAAACAAAATTTTTATGTTCTTGATCAATCTTATATGTAGTGTTCTATTGTTTTACAAGGAAAAATAGTATTTTTATTATGATAAAATTGACGAAGATGCTAATTTATGTGAGAACCCTACTTCCATGGAATGATTAACAAATAATATTGATGATCACATCGTAGATATGATTTGTGTCATACAGAACAATAATGATGAAGGAATTTGGGAAAACAATCCTTTAGTACATTCCTAATATTACAGGTAACATATGTTTAATTATGGTTTACTTTTTAAAATTCCATAAGTTAAATATTTTAATTTGATTTTCTTTATTAAAACGCATATTATAACTAATAAAGTAAATTTTTTGTTTATATTAGTTTAGTTTTGTCTAGTTTTCCATGTTTACCCTTACGTAACTTATCTATTAATTTTTTTTTAAAAAACCAATTATTTTAAATTTAACATTTTAAACAAAAACAAAAAATATTGTATATAAGTATATTATAAAAAAATCACTTTTTTGTAAAAATGATTTATTAGGTTAGTGATTTTTTACTATGTCGTTTAATCTCTCATTAATATTGTGTAGTTTTCATTCATTTAGGTCATTTCATATCTCATTAATATTGTTATCATTTTAGTTAACTATAACAAATATAAATAAAAATGTGTTAAGTTTAGTTTACTTTACTTTTTTTATAATTGTTAAAAAAATACATTTTTATGTAATTGTTGGATTTGTATATTTTTTTACTAATTATTGTTGCTTTGATTTGTAGGATAATGATAGATCAATCCTCTAATCCAGCACATATTTCTGGAGATGACTGTACTCATACCTCTGGGGAGGAACGTACACAAACTCCTATTAATGAGCCTCTTCATCCTTCTTTACATGAGATATCTACTTCCACGGGGGGAAAATAGTTCGAGGGTTGGTAAAGGTGGCACCACACATTTACCAAAATTATCAGTTGTCCATAACTAGGAAAAGAGGATACTGATAGACTTTAATGGTAATGATATTCCAATAGATCCAAATTCAAAACAATTCAATACTTTTGTATCATTGTAGGCTAAAATAAAAGTTAGTAATTTGTTTGATGATTGGAGAAGTGTTGACAAAGTGACATTATCACACTTGTGGGAGACCATTTTGGTCTTTTTTTTAAAGGTTGGGGCTGAAACCTCATTTATTATTAAATCAAAGAAAATACCTCTTTTAATTGGGTAGAGGGAGACCCATTACATAGCCCAAAGGCCCAGTGGTCATTTATCCCATTACATGGCCTGTAGGCCCAAAAATTTTTCCCAAAGCCCATTATGTTAATAGTACTACTACAGTACACACCTGTTATAGTACTATGCCGCCACTACAGTACCCTGTCGCCCCTACAGTAACCTGCCGCCGCTACAGTGTCTGTCGTTGCTACAGTATCATCGCTGCTACAGTACTGCTACAGTACCTACATCCAATGAGTTTTGAACCCCCATTTTTCATGTAGGATTATGGGGTTCTTACCACTAATCCAAACCCTAACTACACCTTTTTGGTCAGTTTGTTTGTTATTATTTTACTCATCTTGAAATTTTTATAGTTTTTTATGTTTTCACCTTCTTATCAGATGACATTTGATATACTTGATACTCAAGGATTCATGAGGAAATATTTATCATTGGCTTCTAGGAGATGGAGGGATTTTAAATAATCCCTCGCATCACATTTCATTTTTGGGGATAGACAATATCAAAATCCATGTGATATATATCCATTTATAGATGAAGATACATGGAAGAAATTTATTAAAAGTAAACAATGAGAAGATTTTTTGGTAAGTTCAATGTTACCTTTTTAGAAGTTTTTTTATATTAATGACCATGTTAATTATTTCTTTATTCTTAATTATTAATTTACAATAATCAATAAGATCTTATCAGGAGATTCAAGCTAGAAATGTATACCCTCATATGTTATCTCAGGGAGGGTATATGTTATTAAAAGAATATATACTAGAAGAAAATTTTCAAAAGTTGAGAGCTAAGTCTGTAGGATCTGTAGTGGTTCCCCCCCCCCCCCCACTAGACATGAAAAATAAAAGAGGGCTTGGATTAGAAGAAAAAAAGTGTGATATCTTACAAAAGAGTTGAGAGTTGTAGCTGAGAAGATTGTAAGATGTTTACTTTATTTGTTTATTTAAGTTAAATAAACTCTTTATATATTGTGATTCATTGCATATTTTTTCAAATATTCCATACAGGATTATCTAGAGGAGTAAAGAATATAAGAGGTCTTTATTGATGAGGGTAGAATAGATATTTTAGCTACAGCATTGGGAAAGCCTGAACACCTAGGTCGTGTATCAGGATACTTGACATGTGTATCAATAATAAAAGTGTTTCCAAGTTCGAAATCTACTTCAATGGAGTATGTTTATTAAAAAAAATAGAATCTTTAGAATCTAAAGTTCAGGATATTCATGGGACAGTGGAGGATAGGATCAGAGCTTCAGTATAGTCTATGTATGCAAACATGTAAGGATAGTTTCATTCTGTCGATCTAACTCCTCCACCTCTACCAGCAGATCCCACTCCCCCTTATCCTACTCATACATATCTGCCTCTAGACCCCACTCCTTATCCTAACCCTACACACCCTACTCCATATCTTCCAAGTTATTGTGAGTTATATGTTGATGATCCTCGTTATATTGTTTCATATGGTATGATATTTTATATCATTACTACCATTCATCATCAGCAGATTGAGATAGAGAATCATAGGGTTATTTTATAGGATATTATAGATATATCAGCAAAAATACCATGTTCTATAGATGAGGTGAATACATTTGGACAAAGTATTGGTCATTTTTTTAGTTTGGTCATCTAGACTACTTCAACATATTACCATATAGGTATGTATATATGTTATCTTTTATTTCATTTTGTTATTAAATTTGTTTTCTCATTTTAAAGTTTATATATTTATCTAATTTTTTATAGGAATAATTTAAAAGTAAAGAAATACTGTATAGAAAACAAAAAATTCAAAGTATCATGACTTTAGATATAGATTCTATTAGTCTTGATAGATTGTCAACATACTCAAATTTATTATTGCAAGTATATGATATTCCAATTGATGTTGTTGTTTGTGGGCCTGCAATGACTGTGGGGGTTTTGAAAAATTATATCATAGAGCTTGTAGCTAGAGATCAATTGGGCATCAACGCGATGCAAATTTTTTCCATGTAACTCGATTAACAAAATTTTTCTATTCCTTTAATTTATTGAAAATTTATAATTATGTTTGTTTTGTATTAGGTATATATATAAAATTTATACAAATCATAACAAGAAATATGTATATGGATTTATGAACCCACAGCTTATTTATCCTATATCTTTGACAATGACCGATGTAGAAAGAACAGTTTATAGAGCTGAAATATTTCAGAAGAATGTCATTATACAATGTTGGATTTTTCCATATCTTCAAGACTATGAACATTTTTTCTCAAAAAGTGTTATATATCACTTAACATATTAACAACTCTTGTTAAATTTTCTTATATATTAATGGACATTAGATGTTGGGTGTTTTTTGTCCAAGAGAGAGGACACTATGCTGGATATGATCTATCCATGGTGAAGTGAGAGAAAAAATTTAGAATATATTGAACACGTAATTTTGATTATTTTAAAACTAGTTTATATTATAATGAATAAAATTTATTTTATTCATATTATTTTCAAGCAGGGCAAGGAATTTCTTTAGATAGACGACAAGAAAGAAGAGCTCCAATATCAAATGTGTACAAGTTAAGGTAATTTTTCATTTATAATTACTAAATTTTGGATATATAACTTAAAATTGTTATTTTGAATTATAATTTCTTTGAAATGGTGTCATAAACAAGGAAGTGTAACAGAATATGGATATTATGTTTTAAGATTTATATATAAAATAATTCCAACTGAGGCAATTATGAATTTTTATAAGGTTAGATTTCTTTATAAAGTTTTCCTTAATATTTAATTTGTTTTATTAAAAATTAAAGTTAAATGTTTTCTTTATTATTTTTTAGGTTTTTGATGACCCACGTCCATATAGTGCACAGGAGTAGAGACATTTACAAATTGAATGAGCTAATTATTTTACAGCTTTGATTGATTTTTATTTTATTTGTAATGTACATTGTAAATTTGAAAGTTCAATTGTAAGTGTATTTTTCTAGTTTTTTTTCTATTTTTTCTTCTATTCTGTTGCCTTTGTTTGCTACTGTGGAAGATGAATCAATTTTCATTTTTTTTTCCAAAAAATTTTTTTCACGTCGATTATTGGATAATAGATGTGAGAAACAAATTAACCTAGTGTTTTTAATGTCGGTTATCAAATAAAGGATGTGATAAATGTTTTATGACATCAGTTTTTTAAAATAACTGACATGATAAAAAGTTTTTCACATCGGTTATTTGATAACTGGTGTGAAAAACATTGGGCTAATTTTTTTTCATGTAGGTTATCCAATAACTAACATGAAAAACCATTTATCACATTGGTTATCGGATAACCAACGTGAAAAACCGATAAAAAATACTGATTTACCATGTCGGTTTTAGTTAACCAACGTTAAAAAGTTATTTATAATGTTTCTTCCAATAAAATCTTAATAACCGGCGTGAAAAGGTAAAAAAACCAACATGAAAAATTATTTATGCACTAGTGTCATGCTTGAAGACACCTGGGCTCACTGCCCCACAAGAATGGCCACATCACACCTCACCAAAGACACCTGGCCTACTGCCCCACAAGCATGGTCATATCTGTCCTGAAAACACTTTATTCGTCACACCTCACCCGCAAACACTTGGGCTATCACAGCCACCATATAATTCACTAACAGACCTCCGGCCATCACATCCTATGAAAAACATACCTCTCCTGGAAGATAAAGCAAGAAAAAGTGAGTACCCAGTCATCCATACTCCTCACCGGATATCGGGAGAAACACCCCCCCTGTGTAACTATTCGGGTGTTGGTACATAGTGCTCGACGTGGGTGGGGTGCGTATAGAAATCACAAGAATATAAAAGTATATATATATATATAGTCTCAAACACTCTATGGGTTCACAAACAAACCAACCAACTCACAACATTGTCACTTTTTCTACCACCTCTAAATGAATAACAGCACACAACAAGCCACAATCCACATTCACATTTCTAACCAATTTCATTTAACCATCTCATTCTTTCAATTATTTAGCATCGACCACATTTAACCACACAACCCACCATTTAATTATTCATTAACCATTTTCATCTCATTAACCAAAGAAACCAACTCATGTCATTTCAACCATTATAAATCATTTATTCCATCAATACTTGAGCATCTAGCACAAAGAAACCACCATCTCACCACCCCAAAAGCACGGCCAAACAAACCACCTCACCACCCCAAAAGAATAGTCAAACAAACCACCTCACTGCCTCGCTTCCCCAAAAGCACGGTACATAAACCATCAGGCCCACATTCCCCAACCACACATCGTCGTCCCACAAGCATGGCCATATGTCACAACACATCAAGATCATTTTACAGATTTACAAAGGGGATTTTATCACATTTCTCTTTATTTTAGGGATGATATCACAAATTCATTATCCCGGTGCAACCATTTCATTATCCAAATATAAGTGATTAAAAAATTTCCATTTTAGGGTGATATCACAATAATCACAACAAAAGCAGCAATCTCAACACATATATCCATCACAAACAAAGCCCCCAACTGCCACAATTTTTAGCGGGGTATCAAACCCATAAAATTCCCAATATCACAATAACAATAAAGCTGTAAAAGCATGTGAGTCAAACCCCTTTTTACACTTCAATTTTAATTTAACCAATTCTTTATCTTTAATTAAATCAAAAAAACCATAACTCATAGGTAAATAAAAGAAAACCCCTCCTACATGATACATAATAAAGAGAAATGAGGGATTCTCTACCTCAAAGAAGCTTCATAGACTCTTTGTGCACCATAGGGAGAAGAAAAACGCCTGTAAACCATAACCATACCATGAGAAAACACTGATCAACCTACACCGCAACCAAATACAATCAAAACAAAACCCAACACACACCCCAAACTATAACAACATCACCACAGTAAATCCCTAGGAGAAAAATGAAACAAAACCTACCAAGAAGAAGGAAGGGCATATTATGGATTGAAAACGAACAAACACTAGGACCAATGGATCAAAGAGGGAGGAAGAGGGCTTGAATAACTCCTTAGAGTGCCTAGGGTTCGCCCAAAATGGGAGGAAGAAGAAACCACTACCGAATGAATGAAAATTAGGCCATAAAGAACTTTTAAAACTACACTGCATCAGGGATTTACATGACATGTAATTCCCTTTCACGTTGTGTAATCCTCAAGGTTCAGTTTCACTAAAAAATGTGTCAACATTTTATTATTTAACCCTGAAAATATGCACGTCATGAACTAGCCTCACACAAGACATGAACCACCATTACACATTGTGTAATACACTTACATGGCGTGTATTTCCTACAGTAGTTCTGCTGCACCTCCAACTTCCACCGAAAACTCCCGAAACCTCCACCAAACACCTCCAACAACCAAAACTAGAAAGTAACAGATCGGGATGGCACGTATTGTTACACTGTTATCCCAAATAAAGTGTCTAATCATGAAGATGTTTAAAATCATCCCAATATTTTTTATTTTATCTTCATTATTGTGAAATCTCCATAATTTCTCTCATGTGTGGGGAACACAATTTGGGGTGATTTTGGGACTTCTCTACCTCAAAATCTCCTTTTATTTTTATCTATTGGTGTTTGTGTCCTCGATCAAAGATATTTCACTCTCCAATCCCCCCTCTTCTTCCCATTTCCATCTTATCTCCAAAAAAAATTGTAACCTTGGGGTTTTTTATGAGATTGAGAGGAAATGTTTATAATAAATTGGTAGATTTTGTGTTAAAGTTTAGATAAAAGGTGGAATATGGGTAGAATGACATTGGGAAATCTTGGTTTCACTTCGACAAGGTGATTGAGGTTGGTGGCTTCTTATGTTTGTAATTTTTGTGAAGGACCTCATTCACTTGGTGATGGTTTTTAATTAAATATTTTAAATTGGTTTTAAATTATTTATTTATTGATTGACTTGCTGCAATCGTTCATTTTTATGTGGGTGGATTTAAATGAAATGGAATTCTGATTTTCTAAGTGTGTGTTTTCCAAAATAAGGGAAACTTGGTAGCGTGTGCAGTTGGGGTGTTCGTCGAGTGGTATGTCAACCCCATAAGACTACATGTGATCGAAGGTTCAACTAGAGCTATGAAAAAAACTACAAGCCCGCAGGTCGATCTGCAAAGTCCATAGATTTTTTTGGGCTAGGGATTTGAATATTCAAGTCTGCATAAATATGGACCACAAATGTCCCAGTCTGTGAAACCTGCAGTTCGTACAGATAAATCTGTTGGGTATTTGTGGGTCCCGTTAAGCCCATAAATGTTTGATTTTGCAATAAAATAAAAATAAAAATAAACTGAGTTTATATTATTTATTCTATCCAACCACCACCCAAATTATAAAATAAAAAATTGAATTAATTTGATTTTTTTTCACACCCCCACATACCACTTCCTCTCCCCAAAAAATCTTAACTCCCCCAAATCAATCCCCCCAAAAATCCATGTAAATCCCCATTCCCATCACCCCTTCCCACCACGCGCCTTCCTCTCCCTCTCTTTTCGTCATCACTCTCGCACATCCCTCCCTCTCCTTGAAAAATACCTTCAAATATCTCCCCCAAATACCTCACATCCCTCCCCCAAATCCCCCCCCCCAAAAAAATCCTTGAAAATCCCCTCAAATCTCTCCATGTATGACCCTGTCCCCTCAAATCCCCATGAATCCCTCCAGTCACTCTCTTCCAGTTTGAGTCATCTGTTGCGCTGATTGAAGTTCGAGTGAAATCATGGTTCAATTGGGGCTTCAGGATGTTGTTGGCCAATCTTGAGGTCCAAGATTGGGTTATATTTGGAGAGTCGGAGTTACTGCTTCCATTTTGTGAAGTCGCGGCCTACTATGGATTTAGAGCTATGAAGAAGAGTTGTGTTTTTCTAGTTAGAGATGCTTTTTTGTTTGGAAAAGTTTTGATATTTCAGTTTGAGGGGAAGGCTGAGACATCCAAACTAGTGGTTAGTGTACATATTTTTTTCGTATGGCATTTATTTGATGCATTTTATCAATGGGTTTTATCTAGGATAATACTGTGAGAGGATTCCATCAGCATATCAACTGCTAAAGATTTTGTTATTTATGATAGGGTTTTGTAGTAGGGTTTTATGATAATACAACAACCCCATATTCGCTCAACCATGAGTGGATGTAAACCCTCCATAAATTAGGTTCAATGAATTCATTTAAATTTAACACATAACACATTATAATATAATATTTTTATTTCCTTTGTTTTCCCCATATGAATCATGATATTCTGGATGAAATTAGAGACAATTATAATGAAATCCTATCACAACCAACTAATAGGGAAAATAATGTTGAGAAAAAAATCAGATTGATAGAAATTGTGGGATAGAAAGGGATATTAATTTAGAGCCCAAGAATACAAGACAAACCACATCAGATGTTTGGAAATAGTGCACAAAAACTAATAAAATTCATGTTAAATGTAACTTATGTGAAAAGTTATTTTTTGTGGGGGAAAAATATGGTACTTCAATATTATCTCTCCATTTGATTAGTTGTAAAGGGAAAAAATGTTATGGTGATGTGTCCAAAATGATTATTGATCATGAAGGGAGGTTGGCATCTATAAAACTTGATGAAAAATTGGTTCGAGAATTCATCTCTATGCGTATCATAGAGCATGATCTCCCATTTCATTTTTTTGAGTATAAAATAATTAGAGAACTTGTGAAGTTGCATAGCTTTGATGTCAAGACATATAGTACAGACACTGAAACATCTGATGTTATGAAATATTATTCTACTCGAAAGGAAAAGTTGAAACAAATAATGGATTCTAGTCCTGGAAGAATATTCTTAACATATGATTGTTGGACTTCTTGAAATAGTGAAGGATGCATATGTTTGACTGCTCACTTTGTTGATAATAATTGGAATTTGAATATCAAGTTATTATGTTTCTATAAAATGGATATTCCCTATACAGGATTTTATTTGACAAAGAAAGTTTTTGTTGCCTTGAAATATTGTGGAATTGACAAAAAAAATCTCGGTTGCCTTAGACAATGTATCAGCTAATAATAACATGCATGAATTTTTTAAATAAAATTTTCATAATCAAAATAGTTTGTTATGTGATGGAAAATTTTTTCATGTGTGACGTTGTACTCACATCTTAAACCTTATTTTTCAAGAAGGTTTAAAAATATCCAGTGATGCACTCTTTAAAATTCAAGAAAGTGTAAAATGTGTTAAATCTTATGAGGCTAGAATGAAAGATCTTTAGGTGTCTATTAAGCATGTTGGTGGTGTTGACACTAATTTCATATTGTGTCTTGATGTGTCAACTAGATGGAATTCAACTTTTACTATGCTTTAAAGTGTTATCAAGCATAAATTAGTTTTTTATGATCTTGTTTTAAGTGATGCTAAATATCAATATTTCCCATTTGAAGAGGATTGGAAAATGCCATCAATTATATGTGATTTTTTATGTCTGTTTTACATAATGACTAAGTTGATATAAAGATCATATTATCCAACATCAAATCTTTACTTCATGCAAGTGTGAAAAATTGAATGTTTCTTGATTATCTTGTTAAGTACATGGCTTTTAGAATAAAAAATAAATTTGAAAAATATTGGGCTGAATATAGTGTTGTTCTTACCCTTGGAGCAGTTCTCGATCCAAGAATGAAGCTTGATTTGTTAAAGTTTTGTTATTTAATACTTCTTCCTTTTATGTGTGAAGAAAAATTTGCAAATTTCAAGAAGTGGTTGTATAAGTTTTATTAAAATTATGAAAAAAAGAATTTTAACAATGAAGCAAAGGATGGTTTTCAAGTTCAAGAATCTTCATCAACGTCTTCCTATAAACATGCCAAGGGAGGATTTGTAACCATCCTTGATTTCTTTGATGTAAGTATTATTTAAATTATATTCTTATAAATTTATAAATTTATTTTTTTAATCATATGCATTCTTTTATTGATATAGGAATATCTACAATATGAGAGTCGGCATGTGACAAAAACTAGATCTAGATGTGCTTCAATATTGGAAAGATCACATGCATCACTTTGGAGCTCTTGAAAACATGGCGTGTGATATTTTAAGCATTTAAATTACAAGAGTTGTTGAATTTTCTTCTAGTATTAGAGGTTGTATTTTTAACAAGTATCTATCTTCAATGCTTGATAATCATTTTCAAGATCTCATGTGTACTAGAAATTGGTTAAATGGATTTCAATCACTTGAAAAATGTATGCATATGCCACAATTTTTTGAATTTTAATATATTAATTATTTTGTTAATTATTTTTTATAATTACTAATAAACTTTTTTTACTACATATGAATATGACTATCATGATATCGAGGATGATGGTGTGTCCAAAGAAGAGTCTAATTGTATAGATATCCATGGAGGAGATGATGATATAGAATATATCAATTGTAAGTTAATTTCTTTGTTTCTATTTTTATAGTTTCTTGAATTGAATATATTTACATTTTTATTTTTACAATTTTAAATTTATAATTTAATATGTTAAATATGTTTTTAATTCAAAACATGAGAAAAAAATTCACAAGAAAACATTATTTTGACTTCATATTTGATTTTGTACTAAATAATATTTTCTGTTTCAATGTAAGAGATTAATTTGTTGGTCAAATTTCATTTAATACTAATCATTTTTCTAACTGAAAAGGTAAATTCATTTAACTCCGTTAAGTTCTAAAATAAATTTTTTCTTTCATTGTTGTTAAATGGTTTCCCTTCGGGTTTGATTTTTAGACTTCCAGGTTGTATTAGATGGAAATGGCTTGGAAGATGAAAGATGTTGGGCGCTACACTTTGGTAAGGTTTTTTTTGGTGCTTCTATAAGGTGAAATGAAAATATGTGTTAGATGTAAATTTCCTTTGCTTCTCATATTAAAAATAGGGCCTCAATTTGATATTTAAATCTCTCTTAAAGAATGAATTATGATACCCTTTTTGTGTCTTTTAGCACTAGGTTCTGAAACACATGATTGTTTTTTTGTATCTTGATGTTCTGTGATTTTTCTAATGCTTGATGTCTTTATTGTGGGGGTTAATATATATATATATATATATATATATATATATATATATATCCATCTCATCATGTGTCTCTCAAAATAATGATAATAGATGTCAAGATTATTGTGAGATGCTGAATTATTGGATGTAAAATTATTGCTTGTTCTTGTATTTGGAAACTCATTCAAGAAATATATCCACATGAAGAATTATTTATAATTCAAAGGATGACGAAGGAGCCTAGCTTATAATCATAGCGGTGATCCGTTGGAGCCAGTTGTAAGAACCCATTTTTTCCTACGAGGTATGGATCCTTTAATTTTTTGTTTGACTCCTTGGTTTTGACTTAATATGATTGTCTAGTGATGCTATAGAGGAAACGAGGATGTATGGGGCTTGTTCGGAGCCCGAAACCCCAACTGATGGAAGAAATAACTGAGCCACATGGTTAGTAGAAACCATGTAGCCTAGTCCGCACTGTTTCTCCTAACCTTGTGGGGAATTTCAGTGCCCCGCAAAGGACCACATGGTTTTCCTTAACTGTGAAACCCAAGTCGTATGTCCTTGTGGAAGCTCTATAATTTTTAGAAAAGGTAAAACATATGGTTTGCGCATGGTTTCCCAAACCATGTGCATGAACTATGTGGGCTCCCTCCTTGGACAGTGCATGGCACATGATTGGCGCGCGATTTGGTCAACCATGCGGCCAAACCATATGATCCAGTTTTAAAGGGGGTAAATTACCATTTTTCCCTTATGGATTTAAAATTTTAACACCCTCTTCCTATTTCTTATTTCTAGCGGACATCCCTCCCCATTTCCACCCATGAAGAGCTCCTCCTCTCCACCTAGGTTCGTTGCTTTCTTCATCGTTCGGACTCATAATCAAGAGATGATCATCTCGTTGGATTCCTCTCGATGAGTGCATCAATCCTTAAGATTGTTTCATCATTCTTCTTCCTATAGAAGATTTTATTTTGATGTAGTTTCATATGCCCTATTTTTAAGGTGTTCTTTCATCATTCTATTTTATTCCAAACCAAGCCAAACTAAGGGTCAGTACTTGATGAGGCATATACTACATGCATAAGGAAGGTGGTCTATGAAACATCCATTAAAGTCTTGTCATCTATAAATTGTCATCGTTGTGCGCATGCTGGTTTCACCAGGCGATGCTTCTAGGATTCATCTATCTTAATTATAATTGTTTATCTTTTATTCTAAATCCTCAATTATACACATTCTTCATTTCGTTGGAGGTTGGGACCTCAACATCGTACATCCATTTAGGGTGTGTACCATGTTACTCCTTAATAACCTATTTTGAGATAAAATGAGACACTGTTAGGGTGTGATTAACTTGGTATTGTTAAGGTAAGTGTTCTATCATGATTAAATGAATATTTAAATTGTGAAATGGAAAGTGCATTTATAGATATCACTTGGCCTGGTTAGTTATAAATTGAATTGGTATTGATTGCATGTCCTTAACTCACCTTGTCATTCTTAATGAAAGGAAATGGAATGAACCTATTAAATGATTAAATGGCATGAATATTACATGGTCTATGATTATATGTGATACAAATGGAATGAATATAAGGTATTTGTTTCTTTGGACCTTTTCATCTTTATAGGAATGGTCAAACTTGAGCCAGTCTTAGATTCCTGAGAGAATGTCTTGAGTACTCAGAGGACGTCATTCTGATTCATTGAGCTAGTTACCGAGGGATATAACCACCACGGAATATGCTCTTTTCATTATTACGTGAATGCATCAGTGTAGTATTAACGATTCACTTGAAATCTATTTTATAGATATTATAATGTCTTGGATACACTTCTTGGATTCAACTTGATGCTTCGAACACACGGTGTCATGGATTCACCCCACTGGACCCAGTCATGCTTAGCCTGAGATTACAATGGATGAGCTTCATGGAATCAGTTAGGCTCGTTTACAGTAAAATGTCTTGTCCATACCCCTTGGATTACACTCAAACCCCTTATATCTAGACTTCATGTGATACTATTATGAGTTTGTTTGATCCCTCGGGTTAAGGATGTCTTGGTTACACCTTGGATCCTCTATTATTATTACTTCCTATTACAAAACTGCTAATACCTAATATACATGATCTCCTTATTATAAATTGAATCAAAATTAATTAAATGAACATGTGTTCAAAGACATCATCAATTGAGGATGAAGTGGGTATGGGTTATCATTTATCATGGTTTTACATTTATATAAATTCACACTGTATAGTTTATATTCACAGACTGGATATGTATAGATGTCGTTGGCGGTGGCCTATTGAGATTTATCTCACACCCTATCTGAACTTTCATTGGTATCCGAGCAAATTATATGATCGCAGGTGTGGTGGACAAGGGAAAGTATCCCACTTTGGAAACCAGAATTGCTTGCTTTAGGATAAGATCTTGGTAGTAGAAGATTGGGTTAGTGCTCGGAATACTTGGACAGTTTTTGCTTCTTTTTAATTCTTTTGTATATCATGTATTTCATTGTCTGTCTAATGCCATGTATTCCTGCTTTCCTTTTTGTAGAGACATGTCATCATCATTTTTTATATGATACAGTTTACACCTATTGAGTTGATTATCATTTTTGGATGGTTATATTCATTTCTGCTGCCAGTTTTATTGATTATTATACTACTTTTGTTGTTTATCCATCTATTATCTCTATTTTTTTTTCACTCTTACATGAGGGCATAGTCTCCCCATGGACACACCTTAGGGTCTCGCTACTAGCTGGTAGCCTCTGGCGTACGGGGAGGCGCGTTTGAGGTCATGTGACCAACCGGATTCGATTACTCATGAGTGAACCGGGTCCAAAATGTCACAAAGTGGTATCAGAGGTGTTTCGTTTCTTAACGTGTTTCGAAATTTAAACATGAGATTAGGAACATATTGTAACTTGGTTATAAGTCATGTTTGGGAGTAGCTAACCCATGTTCGGGGTAAATACCAAGTTGTCTAGGAATGGGAAATTCTTGTTCTGTTTTTCACTTATTACAGTTGATATAATTTCACTATGGGTTGATACGCATGAATTGTGGTCTTTGATAAGCTTTATGGATATACTTTCTTAACTTGGTATAGAAAATAACATTATTACATGCATCATTATAGGCACCTAGGATTCACATGTCATGTATATTTCATTCCATATAGGTGCATTTCACTACTTGTATTGCCTGTGTTTTTTGTGATTTTTGAGTGAACCATGGTTGTTATATATGTCTATGCTACTGACATATTCTACAGGGAAAATAAATTGATCGTTTAAAATTTCATCATCAATCTAAATAGTGTTTCCCTGTATAGATTGATGGTGGAATCTTAAATAGCCAATTTTGACTCATGTGAGCTATGTAACCCTGCTTACATGAGGTGGACTTTGGCCGCAATTTCATGACTACCAATTTCAATTTATAAGGTGCATGGACCCTTGTAAATTGGAAGGGTTGATTCATTGGAATCAAGTCATCATATTTTACCAGTTACATTCTGAGACTGAAAGTAAGAGGGGCTGATTGTAATTAAATGGGTGTTGATTTCAATTTATAAAGTGTATGAGCCTTTATAAACTGGGAATGACTAACCATTTAAACAAGCCTTGTGCTGTGTATAAAATCACTTATAAATTTAAAATGTAAATTTTGGAAAATAAATGAAAAGGTTGTCAATAAATGGATAGGCAAAGTGTAATTGACCATCCATATACTGGAACCTGTAAATCAAACTTGAACACTTAACAATATCCTAACCTTATAACCGGGTAGTTGGGGTAGTATGTTGGGTAGTGAACCCTTTCTTTCGTTCTTCTTATGTTAGTGGTTTTTTATGATTATGAATCTTATTTTGAGGTGTGTGCTTGGTATTTGTAGAGTTATGTCATCGTGACATCCTCGATTTGTGCGCCAAGAGGGTGGCGATGACCATGCTCCAGAGATGGTGGGATATGAGCAACCAATCTTACCTTTAGGAGTGTCACTTGTGGAACCACATGTTATACCCGAACCGGGCATTGACACTTATCTTAGAGAGAGTTTTTTGTGATTGATGCAGTTTATGCAAGGTGCTCCACGACCAGCACCTACAATGTCTGATCTGAATCGTGAGTTTCAGCAGTAGCATCCTCTCATCTTCTCAGGGGATGGTGGATTCTTTCTATCTTAGAGTATCTAGAGACACCTCCAGAGAGGAGGGTCATGCATTCCACGTACATGGTGGGTGATTCTGCCAAGCACTTGTGGGATGTGATTGTACAGGCTGGTTGCCATCAAGGCATGGTCTAGGCGGACTTTCAGACTACCTTTTTTTATTACTTTTCCCATCAGACACTGATAACTAACCAAGCCAGAGAGTTCATGCACCTGAAGTAGGGTTTCATGTCTGTCATGGACTATCAGTGTGTTTCACTGAGTTGAAACTCTTTTCACCACTTCTGACGGTGATGAGCTATCGCGAGCGAGATGAGTCGAGGATGGTCTCAAGTATTCCATTTGTATCACAAGAAAGATATTTCGAGGATGGAATCTTATCACTAAGAACAACCTGAGAGAATCCGATAGTACAAGGAATAGAGGTTCAATTCTGAGATAGGGCAGTAGTTCTTCCAATAGTAGGAACTGTAGCCTTGAAGTTTCTCGTCAAAGAAGCGGTGGCTAGAGTATCTGCACTGGAAGCTCAATTATATGTCATCAGTGTGGATGATAGGGGCATGTGAAACCTCAATGTGATAAATACCAGTTGGAGTGTCGTTCTTGAATTTGAATGGGTCATATTCAGAGGTTTTTTCGGACCTTTCTGTATGTTTCTATTGAAAGAGGATTTGCACTAACTCCACCTTCAGAAGCAGGATCAGTTACATCGATTCAGGTAGGAACTGGAGTAGCACCGTCCGAAAAGGTTGAGCAGGAGGTCGTGGACATGGTAGCTAGACTTCTGATTATCAGTTTTGATAGAGCAAACTTGCTCAGGGTAGTCCAGTTGTAGCTCAGGTTCGTGGATCAGGTCAGTTGCTTGTAATATAGTTGATACTCGAGAATCGAAGTGAAGGATTTTCTATTTTATGAGGTATTATTCTGGTAGCCTCTACTATAGTATATTCTTTATTCGATATAGGTGTATCTCACTCCTTTATCCCTTTATTGACCGTGAAAAGTCTCAAGTTTAAAATTCGGTACTTCTGTGGGGTGATGACCCTAGACACACTGTTGGGTGTGCATTCAGAAGGTATACTCCAATGCAAAGATTATCCCCTTGAGTTAGGTAGTTATCATTTCCTATAGGAGCTCTTTTTCCTCAAGATGATGAACTTCGATGTCATTTTTAGGATGAACTGGTTGGTCCCCTATCATGCCTTTGTTGATTGCAATCATCGTAGAGTGTCGTTTACATCACCAGAGAGAAATAGTTATCTTCACATGGGTAAGTGGGATGTCCAGGAAAGTAGAGCTAGACCATAGTATCATGGGATGAGTGGAGTGACAGCCTAGATTGCTAACATTTTTCTGGAGGAGAAGGGTTTAAATCAGGATGACTTTCCTTCGATAGTAGATTGTTTCAGATATATATTTCTCAATGATTTTTCTTTCTTACCTCTTGAGAGAGAGGTAGATTTTAAAATCAAGATCGTTCTAGGAGCAGCTACAGTATCTATTCCTCTATACAGGATGGCACCTACTGAGCTCCAAGAGATCAAGAGACAGTTGTAGGGTCTAGAATTTAAGGGTTTTATCAAACCCAGCACTTCATCTTGGGGTTCACCCATGATTTTTTCCAAGAAGGTGAATGGGACCCTTAGGCTATGCGAGGATTACCGATAGTTGAACCATCTTATGGTTAACAACTGGTATCCATTTCCTTGAATAAATGATCTTTTCTACCTGCTCTGAGGATCTAGGGTGTTCTCAAAGATCGACATGAGATCAGGTTGTCATCAGGTGTGAGTTAGGCCTTCATATATACCACATACGACTTTTCAAAGTCGATAAGGTTTATATGAGTATCTGGTTATGTAGTTTGGTCTTATTAATACGCCCTCCATTTTTATGGACTTAATGAATAGGGTTTTTCAACCTTATCTGGATTCCTTTATCGTGGTTTTTGTGGACGACGTATTGGTGTATTCTCAAACCCGAAGCGACAATGCTAAACATCTTGATATCGTTTTAAATACACTAAGAGAGCATCAGTTTTATATTAATCTCAATAATTGTCACTTATGGATCGACAAGGTTGACTTCTTGGGTCATATTATCTTGAAATCAGAAGTATTCATTGACCTAGAGAAATTTAGCATTGTTTTTTCATGGGAGAAATCCAAGAATGTGTTTGATATACAGAGTTTCTTGGGGCTGGCTAGATATCACAGGCGTTTCTTGGGCCTCACCGAGTTCTTCTTTGTTGGTAGTGTAGGATTTTCTTGTATTTCTCCCCCTCCCCTGACCGTTATAATAAGAAGGGTATGAAGTTCTTGTGGTCTGAAGCATGCAATAAGTCCTTTCAGGAGCTGAAATGAAGGCTTACTTCGACATTGATCCTCATTTTTTCTAAGCCCGGTAGAGGCTATACAGTGTTCTACGATGCATCAGGCATCGAGTTGGGTGCAGTATTGATGCAAGAGTATCGAGTTTTTGTGTACAGGTCTCACCAGTTGAAACCTCATGAGCATAATTACCCAATGCACGACCTTGAGCTAGCAGTAATTGTCCATATTTTTCATTTCTGGAGACATTATATGATGGGTGAGCGCTTTATGGTGTATATGAATGACGAGAGCCCCAAATATATCTTTACGCAGTGTGACTTGAATCTTAGACAGTGAAGATGGATCGAATACCTTCAGTATTTTGACTTTGAGCTTGCCTATATGTCTGGAAAGGGTAATGCGGTAGCTGATGCGCTAAGCTGGAAAACTCAGGCACAAGTTTTTCAGGAAGGCAGTGATGAATGGAAATTGATGACTCTTCTTTCTTATATGCATATGGAGTTTCAAGAGAGACACGATCAGACTTTTCTTGCAGCCTTAGCAGTTACCTTTTCACTCCTTGATAGGGTAAAGAGAAGACAATTCTCAGACCCTAAAGGGTGAAGGTTCTGGGTGCAGTGGAAGCATGTGATGGGCAATATGATAATAAAAAATTCTTTTAATTTAAATTGTTTGGAACCCCAATAGAGGATCTTACACGTTAAATTTATAATTAATTTATTTAGATTGAAAGAAAGTAATTAACTCGTATTAGGTTTCCTTCTTCGTAGTCGATGTCGATCGTCTGGAAAGACCCTTTCAGATTTCCTTCGTTGCGCTTGTGAGGATCCAATAGTGGAATCCCTCTAGCGATGATCCACACATGCTCCAATGATCTTCAAGCAATGTCACTCGATCTTCGAGTGCTAGCATGGTGAATCGAATGTCTTGTGATGTTCATTCTTGATCTATCGTTCTTCGATCTTGAAGAAATTTCTTTTGTATTCTCATTCTTGAGAGAAAGAGAGAAAGGAGTTGAGAGAGAGAAAATATGTTGTGTGCAACAATTCTCTATTCTCGATTTTGGATTCCCTACACAATAGACATAACCGCCTATTTATAGAGTTAGGGTTTCGGTTAAAAAAATTATTTAATTGCATGTCACCCATTAAATAATATTATAGCCATTAATAAACCTCATGTCATATAATAATAATATAATTATTATTTTGTGGCTTACATCATCTTGCGAAAATAATAAATAATATTTGATGACTTGTAAATAATTATTTATCCCTGAATACAGTCTTGGTCCATTCGAAATTCTCAATATTTATTGAATACCAGAATAAATGTTTTTATTCATAAATAAATATTTTATTCATAATCTGACGAATAAATATATATTAAATATTCCATAAAATAAATAAATATATTTTTATTCACATGTAGATGAATAAATATTTATTTAATTTATGCAATCAATATAATTTGAATAAAATTATTCTTTGATCTTAAAAATAATATTTATTCCATTAATTAAATTCAAATAAAATTTAATTAAGATCAATGGAAACACTTAATGTGTGACCCTCTAGGATTATTTCTCATTGTCATTATGTGGGATTGTATAAAGTTAAAGATTACTATCTAGCAACAGGTCAATACACCCAAAAGAAAGAACTTAATGTTTCAACTTCAACAACAACATACGAACGCTCACTGTGTAATATAATCTCTTCATCACAATGTCTCATCAAACAGGTTGCACATCTGTGTCACCAACCTATATGATCGATATTTCTTTCTTTGACCATCTGAAATAAGCACGTCGTTACACCATAGTCATGGAATTTAATGTGATGGTTCTATTCCAATCAAAGGTCTGAGATATCATCTTCCATAAAGATGAAATGGACATATCCTTCTTCGACATGTCTATTAATGTCATGTTACTCATGATGCACCCAACATATCTAACTTTTTCATGAACTGTTATCATCATGGCTTATGAAATACATCTAAGTACATAATTTGTAATATGAATTAATGATAACTTTAAAGTCTAAGGATCATTATACATGCTCACATATAGGAATATTTGATGACACAAAAATATACATAATTCCTACCAATATGTCTATTCTCATAATCTCCCGTTTTGTATATTACCAAGTATGAACTTCATGAGTAGAAGCCTCATCTTCTTAAGAGTACTCACACCTGAAATTCTACATACTATGTGTCCTATCATAGTACATTATCCAACCGTGGAACATTATTTAAGAATATCATCATAACACATCAAGTTTCTCATTATAACAGATAATTGTTGTGACTTTATCAATGCGATGTATACTCTAGGACATTATTACATTAGAGTCATGAAGTACAATGAATAATATGTAATAAGAAGCTTTATTAATATTCAATACATCGAAAATTCATGTAATCAAAGTACAAATAGTTGGTCCTAGGACACCAACTCCAATAAACTCCCACTTGGACTAGATTCAACTCTCTGCGACCTTCAGTCTGATATACCCCACATGATAGTCATGATTCTGATGAGTGAGGATTTAGTTAAGAGGTCTTATACATTGTCTTCTATGGAAATATTAATCACTGCAACTTCACCTCTGAGAAAAATCTCTCAAGAGAAGATACTTCTGATGTGCTTTGTCTTCTGATGTGACATTGGATCTTTTTCAAAAGTCATCATTGTAGTATTATCACAATAGAGTATGATAGGATCTTTATTATTAGGTATCATGTCAAACTCTTGGATGAAGTTGTGCTTTCATACTACTTCTTTAGCTGCCTCGGAATCCACAATATACTCAGATTCTGTGGTAGAATCGGAAATCTCTACCTGCTTTGAACTCCTTTAGCTCATAGCACCTTCATTCAAAGTGAAGATGTATCCCATTTGTGACTTCGTGTCATCTTGATCAGTTTGGAAACTAGTATCTGAATATCCTATAATGATTAGTTCCTCATCTCCTCCATAAACTAGGAATATATCCTTAGTACGCTCCAGATACTTAAGGATAGTATTGACTGTCATCCAATGGGGATCACCTGGATCAGCTTGATATCTTCCTACCACACTTAATGCATAGGCGACATCTACCCTATTATATAGAATATCATACATGACTAAACCAATCAATGATGCGTATGGAATCCTTGTCATTCTGTTTCTTTCCTCATGTATCTAAGGACACATTTTCCTAAAAATATGAATGTCATGTGACCCTGGAAACACTCCCCTCTTGGATTGTTCCATACTGAATCTCTTCAGTATCTTTTCAATGTATGTACTTTGACTTAGGATGAGTAACCTCTTAGATCTATCATGATGAATCTTGATCCCAAGAATATATGATGTCTCACCCAAGTCCTTCGTAGAGAAGAATTTATTAGACCATGTCTTAACAAACTATAAGACTGGTATTTTGTTTCTAATGAGTAATATGTCATCAACATATACTATTAAGAAAATGATTGCACTCTCGCTAAACCGTTTATAGACACACAGCTTGAATTCATTCTTTATGAAACCAAATTACGTTATGGCCTCATCAAAATGAATGTTTCATGACCTGGATGTTTGGCTTAATCCATAAATGGATCTTTGCAACTTTCATACCTTGTTGGAATCCTTTAGAGTTACAAACCCTTCGGATTTTCATGTAGGCATCTTCTTGAAGGTTCCCATTAAGGAAGGTTGTTTTAACAACCATTTTCCAAATCTCATAATCATGGAAAGCCGCAATGGTAAGTATAATTCTGATGGATTTCAGAATTGAAACCAGTAAAAAGGTTTCATCGTAGTCAATGTTTTGAAATTATTTAAACCCTTTTGAAACCAGTCGTGCCTTATAGATACTGAATTTTCCTTCCATGTCCAGTTTCTCCTTGAATACACATTTTCAACCAATGGGCTTTACATCTACTGGAGGTTCTACCAAAATCCAGACTTGATTTTAGTATATGGAATCCATTTTAGAATTCATGGTCTCTTGCCACTTGGAAACATTTTTGTCACTTACTGCTTCTTTGTAGGTTAGAGGATCGTTATTATCAACTAATAATGAGTCACCGTACTCGGTGACTAGAAAACCATATTGTTCTGATTCTCTAACCTCCCTAGTACTCCTACGTAGTAATTGTGTTTATGGAACAATTTCTTATTCCATGACGCTTTGTGGAATTTGTTCATGTGTCAACTCTTGTGTATCTTGAGTTTGGATTCCATTGAAATCTATCTCGTTCTCGCCATCTATTTTAGAGATAAGATCCTCCTCAAGAAATGTGGTACGTCTTTCAACCACAACCTTTTTTTCTGAAGTATTGTATAGGTAGTATCCTTTTGTTTCTTTAGGATATCCTATAAATATACACTTTGTACCTTAGGGTGCAACCTTGTTACCTGAAGAGGCTTTAACAAATGCTTCGTAACCCCACATATGTAAGTAAAGACAACATGGGTTTCTTTCCATTCCATAATTGATGTGGAATATCATCTGTTTCTTTAGTTGAAACTCGGTTTAGTATGTATGTTGTTGTTTGTAATGTGTATCACCAAAAGGATAATAGAAAACTCGAATGACTTATCATTGATCTAACCATGTCCAACAAGGTGTGGTTCCTCCTTTTTCTGACACCATTCCACTGAGATGTATAAAGAGGATTGAGTTGAGATAATATCATGAACTCCTGTAAATAATCAATGAAGTATTGATTAAGATATTCTCTACCATGGTATGAGCAGAATTTATTAATCATTTTACCAAGCTAGTTCTCAACTTTATTCATGTATTCCTTAAATTTATCAAAATAATCTAACTTATACCTCATTAAGTAGACATATCCATATCTACTAGAATCATTAGTAAAAGTTATGAAGTATGAGTACTCATCCCTTGACTCAACAAGAAATGGTCTACACACATCGGTATGAACTAATTCAAGAAGCTCTTTAGACCTTTCACATTTCCCACTAAATGGGGGATTTGGTCATTTTTCCTTGTAAACATGCATGACATACACCATTTTGTTTTAGTTCAAAAGGATCTAAACATCCATCTTGATATAGTTTAGTCAACTGTTTTTCATTTACATGACCTAGATGATGATGCCAAAGTTGGGTGTGGTATGAGTCATGTGAAGTAACTTCATTATCGATTTTCATTACTTGGTTTGTGAAATCCAACACATAAACACTGTTATCTAAATATGAAATACCATAACAAATGATATCTTTATAAAATAAACAATATTTATTCCCAATTTTGAAAATAAATTCATCTGTATCTAGTCTGGATACAAAAATAATGTTTTTGGTAATTGAAGGCACATAATAACCCTTTAAAACTAAAATCATTCTGATCGGCAATGTGAGGTGGTAGACCCTCGATGGCTACAAAAGTAAGTTTAGCACTGTTGGTTGCTCGTAGATCTACCTCCCCTCAGTCAATCTTTCTGAATCTACTTGGTTCATGTATTTGAATACATATGTGAGTACCAAAAGTTGTATCTAATACCCAATTTGTATAAATAGATAAATTGCACTCGATAACAAATGCACGTGAAACTTCCCCTTGCTTCTTTGGTTGAGTGATGTTTTTCATCTAATGCCCCTTCTTTCCACATGCAAAACAGACAGCATCTTGTTATCTTTCTTTCCCCTTGATCTTCTTCTTCTTGGAAGTGCGTGAAGAAGCTTAGGATTAAATCTCTTAATTTTCCCTTTTTATTTGTTCATCATAAGGATAGAAGGTTTTTCACGCTTCATATCCTTATATACTTCGTGAAGAAGAGTAAAAATATTTAGAGACTTCTCAATGTTGTTCATATGAAAATTTACAAAAACAAACTAGAGAATCTATGAGGGATTGATGTCATAATAAGGTTGGTGCTTAGTTATTTAGAGATTTTAAACACTAGAACCTCTAGGCGTTCAATGTACCTAATGAGCTTGACTACGTGAGGCACATCTGGTTCACCCTCTCCAAGCATGCTCTGAAAAAACGCCTTGGAAATCTTAAACTAGTCATATCTAGTTCTCTCCTTGTATAAACCACGGAGGTGATCAATCATGTTATACACATCCATGTTTTCATGAAACTTCATGAGTTCATTATACATAGACGAAATAATTAAACATTGTCGACCGTGTCGCTCAAATGTTTTTCATAAATCAAGAACTCTTCATCACTTTCCCCTTTCGGTCGGGTGCATCTTCGATTTTCTCCTCTCGTGATGCTTGTGGATTTTGAAGGCTTGGTGGTCCTTACTCCTCCTTTATCTCAGATCTACCCGGATCTGGACCCTTCGGCAGGTTTTGAAGGCTTCGGGTTGGGTTCGTCTCATCCCGTGTTTACATAGGCAGAGCAACAGCATGGATTTAGAGAGGTTCCTTATTGATCTTCCTCTTCCCTGGTTATTCTCGGATCCGTGCACCCCTGGGTGATTCTGTGCTTGAGCGGGGGCTTTTCTTTGCACAATGGTGTTCGGATTTATAGGTGGTAGCCATCTCGTTGTTTGACGTTCGTCCGGAATCACTCTCGGATGGTGAAGATTGAAGACCAAGCGATGGCTAGGTATCCTCGTGGTAGTACTTGGATGTCATTGTAGTGCTTATCAGGAGAAATAATGATTTTTGGGTACCTCTGCAAAAGGATTTTGTGGATGACCTTTTTTGTCCTGGGAGTCATTGTTTCAGTGGCATTTTGGATTCAGTTGATAGATGACGACGCAGATTGATGATGATTCGTGTTTGGTATGGACTTTTTTGAGACTTTTTGTCAGTTGTTTGAATGTGTTTTGTGTAATTTGGTTGGTTGATGGGTAGAAGATGTCTCTATGGGTACTGGATTTTGTTTCATCACATTTGAATGCAGTGTAGTTTTCTTGTACTGTAGGGTTGGTGACCTCTTTTGAGGGATGGGTGTGTTGAAATCCATCATCCAGCCATCTATCCTCCTTGTTGGATGGATGGATGCCTTGATTTGATTCTATTTAGTGATTTTGGTCTTGAGTTAGTGTTGCATCAGGTTGACTTGTGGTGAGTTCCTCACAAGAAATGTCGGTGGGAGTCTCGAAAGAGAGATAGATGCGCTGGCATCTATCGTCCGGTCCTCCCTCCACATTTTATTGTGCATGGGAGGGGTGCTCTGCCTTGTTGTACTACCATCATGGTGAAACTCCTTGGCAGGGGGGGCGACACTTTCTCTCTGACCCATTTTACTATTGCATTATCTTTCAAGGGGGCGATAAAATTTTTTCCTTACTTATCTTGAAATTTTCTTTCTTTTGATCTCTTGGTTTTTCTTTCATCCCTTTGGGACTGTCTTTTTTATGAATTTTTTCCACTGTGTCTGTAATGGGTTTCCTCTTTGCTCATTCTTCAAAATAGGCTTTCCTTTTTTATCAATAAAGGGGTCTTTCCCTCTACTTATTTAAATTAGGTGAGATATAAAAAATTAAATGTTTTTATTAGATCTCATACTATTTTATCAAGTCTCAATAGCCCTCATCATTGAACACGGAATGTCTAGTTTCTTTAACATTTTAGTGGAAAGGATTTCCATTAATTTTCTTAATGATCCATACATTGCCCATGAAAATCATAAAAAACTAATTAGGTATTCAGTCTTTTCAACTGCAGACTTACAGCTTCTTGATCCGTTGAATGGATTCCCTTATCCTAAAATTCTAACCTGGATTTCCTCAACAATTGCCTCCAAATTTTTATTGAACAGACTGTGGCTGTTAAAATCAATACAAGTTCGGTTAATTCAACACAAAACCCTCATGATAACTACTCAATAAAATTAATTGTACAAACTTTGGTCATGTACTACACTTAATTCTATGGTTTCGTTATCAATTAAGTAATGGAAGTCTTAGTCTGACTTAATATTAGGTTGAGAGATTTTGATTAATTGTGCATAAATTTTATCTTGTTTTATCATTTACATGTCTTGTTAATATTAAGTGGATCTTAATTAATTAATCATGTTGGGTAAAATATTTATGCATAATCCATTTATTTAAATTCCATCTTTATATAGTCTCTCTCGCTGGAGAGCATTCCCGTCCTAGGAAATCCTAGGGTTTCCCGAGATCTGGTGAGTTTTTCGCGGCGGTGTCGGTCCTCTTGACTCCAGTTCTTAGCAGCGTTTCTCCAAAAACCTGTAGCGGTGGTGATTGTCTTCTCTTTCCGAACTAGTGATTTCTTTTGATCTGTGTTCATCTATCCAAGAAGGGTGGATCTGCGTTCTTCAGATCCGTGAATCCTTCAGAGCCGCGCTTCAGATTTGGGCCTTTCTTTAGTGTCGCGCTTCAGATCTAGGCCTTCTTTAGATCTGTTGTTCATTGGCGGAGCTAGAGAATCTGAAATCCCTTGCAGAGGGGAGTGCTCGCGTAGGGTGTGCCCGCGAAGGGCGGGGTCGTGAAGGAGGTGTTCGCAAAGGGGATGGGGGGCGAAGATCTCAGTTCATGAAAGGGGTGTACTGCGAAGGGGGTGTACGGCGAAGGGGGTGTTCGCTAAATGTGTTATCGCGAAGGGAGTGTTCACGTGCACGTAGGGTGTTCTCACGAAGGAGGTGTCCACAAAGAGTATTGTGGGCAAAGATTTCAGTTCACGGCGGGGGTATTTTTCGAAGGGGGGTTTCGTGAAGGGGGTGTTCGCTCAGGGTGTGAGCACAAAGAAAAGGCCACGCAAGGTGTGAGCATGAAGGAGGGGTCGCGCAGGGAGCGCGGTGTGTGTCAAGTTTGTTCGTGACTTAGCATTGGTTCGCCGAAGGTTTTGGTTTGAGATCCGAAGGTGGTTCGCATTCTGGCGCGGGTCTGCGAAGGCGCTTGTCCGTTAAGGTACAACTATGCGGAAGCTCAAAGCGCGGCGACTCTTGAGGGGAGCTCGGGGAGGAGTGTGGCTACGCAGCCGGGGACGAAGGGGTTTGTGGTGACAAGGGAAGTTCTCAGTTTCAGTTAAATGGAGCCGAACCTAATGAATCGCTGGTGGAACCTCTCCTTAACTAGATAAAGAAAAATCGATAATTACTACATGGAAGAGTGAAGATGTGTTTCTCTCACAGTGACTGTCCTTGCTTATTGTTGGAAAATTTTTAGCAAAAAAGTCCTTCAATCAGGGAGCGCTGAAAAATACTCTGCAAAATATCTGGCGATTGGAGGACGGCGTTGCTATAAGAGAAGTGGAAGTCGGACTCCTAGTCTTTAAATTCTTGAATGAAGGAGGTAAATTAAAAGTCCTCAAAGGTTGACCATGGTCCTTTGACAACCACATCATTATCATGGAGGATCTTAAAGGCGAAGAAAATTTTCAGTTAGTTAATCTGTCTTGCTCACCTTTCTGGATTCAAATTAGAGGAATCCCCTTTCATGGTAGAATAGAACGTGTTATGCGTGAGATTGGAGGACGCATCTGTTCATTTCTGGAATGGGACCGGTCTGATCCAATTCACTGGGGACCTTTTGTGTGAATCAGAGCTTCGATGGATGTTGCACATCCTCTTATGAGGGGCATGTTTTTGACAATTGAGGACTCTGACTTCTGGATTTCTTTTGAGTTTGAAAAGCCTCCTATTTTCTGTTTCTTTTGTGGGTGTCTCGGACACTTAGAAAATGAATGTGAGGCAAAGAAGGAGGATGGACAGGGCAATTTTATTTTCCAATACGGTCCCTAACTCTGTGCAAAAACCTCTGGGGTGACTTTTATTTCCAAAGTTGAAAAACAACAGGACCACGAAAAACTAGTGAAGGCTCTTAGTATGCGGGCTAAACCAACTCATACTAATATAATCATGTTTGGGCCGCCAAATATTTCTGCTGACAGTCATGTGGTTCAACAGGAGGAAGGAAGGAATATGGACTGGCCATGGATCTCGGTCAAACTGAGGGAACAACACATGAGCCAAGGGCAGGGGCCGACTGCCCCCCCAAGCCAGACCACAACTATTTTGAAGGTCATTTCCTCCCCATCTGCTAGGCTGCAGCCAAACTACAAGGAACCACCAGACCTAGGCCTAGGGGTACACTGAGAGCCTGCCAAAGAGGTGGAAAGTGGCAGATGACGGGCAGGTAGTCGAAGTTTCAGAGGCGGTGGAGGGTGTGTCCCAGACCCACCTAGGGCAGTGAAAATCTTATGTTGGAACTGTTGGGGGCTTGGAAATCCCCGAACGGTTCACTTTCTTCATCACTGGAGTTCAAAATTTCGCCCTGACATAGTTTTTGTATCAGAAACTATGTTGGATAGCAAGGATGTGGGCCTCTTGGGCCGGAAGATTGGGTTCAAAAACATCTTACCCATAGGAAGACAGGGACACTCAAGTGGACTTTTCCTCTTGTGGAAGGAGGACCTTGGGTTCAAGATCTATAATTACTCAATTAACCACATTGCTGTGACGGTTGCTGGCCCAGGGGATCCTTCTTGGTCATTTGTTGGGTTTTACGGGTGGCTGGGTGGGCAGGATAAACACAGATCATGGGCCCTTTTGAAGTGGTTGCGGGACTCCATCCCTGGCCCTCTTCTGATGGGGGGGGGGGATTTTAATGAGGTCTTATCCCCCAATTAAAAATAAGGGGGACGTGTGAGGAGTAGTGCTGCGATGAATGATTTTAGGATGTCTCTTATATCGAACTCTCTTCATGACCTCGGGTTTTCTGGCTCACTGTTTACCTGGCATCGGGGTAGGTCAATGGAGAACCACCTGGTGGAAATGTTAGACAGATTTGTTGGGAATGATGAGTGGGCCTCTCTTTTCTATGCCTTCTCTATCGCCCACCTTCTCCCCATCTCCTCTGACCACTGCCCAATCATGTTGTCAACAGTCTCACAAGGGCAACAGAGGGGACCTGAGCGAACCTTTCGCTTTGAAAGTATGTGGCTCCAAGATAGTGACTGTGAAAAGGTGGTTCAAGCGGCTTGGGAGGGATAAAATCAGTTCATCATGTCCAACTTCCACACTGTTGCGTCTCGCCTTCATAAGTGGAGCTCAGCTAGATTTGGTAACTTTTACTGACTTATTAAGGAGGCGGGGAATCAATTAAATCAACTCCACTCATATCCTTGTTGTGACTCTATCCTTAGGAACATCTCTGTGGCAGAAAATAATCTTAATGCATCTCTGAGGGAGAAAGAGAGTTTTTGGTTCATTCGGGGACGGGAGTCCCATATCATAGATGGTGCTTAGAACACCAACTTTTTTCACCAACGAGCATCTGCGAGGAGAAGGAAGAATCATATTTCTCATCTGGAGGACCCCACTGGAAGAGCTGTTCATGACATAAATGACATTCACTCCATTATCCTGAACTTTTTCAGCAACCTCTATTCAGCAGAAATTATTAGCACCCCCGCATGCCTGATTGGATGCATCCCAAAGTTGGTTACAGAAGACCTGAATCGGTACCTGGAAAGCGATTTTTCTGAGGAGGAAGTGCTTGGGGCCCTACATCTTATTCACTCTACCAAGGCACCGGGGCCTGATGGGTTTCATGCTCTGTTCTTTAAACTCTTTTGGCATATAGTGGGGCCTGATGTGGTGGCCCTAATGAAGGAGGTGTGGTCTGGAAGAGCCTCTCTTGAATCCCTGAATGAAAATCATATTACTCTTATCCCCAAATCTCAGTGCCCTCAGAAAATCTCAGAGTTTCGGCCAATCAGCCTGTGTAATGTGATTTACAAAATTTTCTCCAAAATCATGTTGGCCAGACTTAGGAATTTTCTCCCACTGCTTGTCTCTGATAACCAAAGTGCTTTCGTTCCAAAGAGATCTATTACGGACAATGTTGTCATTGCCTTCGAATTATTCCACTCTATGAAAAGTCATTCCTCATCCAAGCGTGGAATCATGGAAATGAAACTAGATATGACGAAAGCTTATGACGGATTTGAATGGCCTTTTCTCGAACTTTTTCTTTCCAGGTTGGGATTTGGGACGAAATGGATCTCTAATGTCATGAATTGTGTTACGTCTGTCTCCTACAGAATCAATATTAATGGGGTCCCTTCAGTGAACTTTAAACCATCAAGAGGCTTGAGACAAGGGGACCCCCTGTCACCTTACCTCTTCATTCTGGTGGCAGATGTCTTTTCTCATCTCATCCTGAAGGCGGTGGATCAAGGAGTTATCCATGGTGCTACGGTTTGTAGAAATGGACCCCTATATCTCATCTCTTCTTTGCAGATGATAGCCTCCTTTTTGCACGTGATACCCTGCAAGAATGCAGTGCAGTATTGAATATCATCAATCTATACGAAAAGGCCTCTGGGCAACGTCTTAATGCTTCAAAATCAGATTTATCTTTTAGTAAAAGCGTCTCACAAGCTAAGAGAGATGATTTGCAGCGAATGTGTGGGTTTTCGCTGGTTGATAAGAATCCTAAGTACCTTGGCCTCCCGAACCTGGTGGGTAGGTCGAAGAAACAGGTTTTCAGCATGATTGTGTATATGGTGGATAATCTGATTTTTCTTTGGTCTAGTAGTAATATTTCCAAGGCGGGAAAGGAAGTTCTCATGAAGTCAGTGGCCCAAGCAATCTCTTCTTATGTTATGTCACTGTTTAAATTCCCAGAAACTCTCATTGATCAAATCCACTTCCGGTTGGCCAATTTTTGGTGGGGCTCCCATGAGTGAAAACATAATTCTCATTGGATGTCTTGGGAGAAGCTATGTGTTTCAAAATTCCGTGGAGTCCTCGGCTTCCGAAATCTCAAATGGTTTAACGAGGCTCTTTTGGTGAAGCAAGGATGGCGCCTTCTATCCCACCCAAATTCCATGTTCTCAAAGGTGATTCAAGCTAAGTACTTCCCTCATTCTGACTTCTTACATGCCCAGTTGGGGCCACGACTGAGTTTTATGTGGAGGAGCATTTGGAGAGAAAAATTTCTCATTGATTTGGGCTACGTGTGGAGAATTGATGATGGGCATAATATTAACATTTTGAATGATCCATGGCTGTCAGATGGAGTCAATCATAAGGTTTCCTCACCGGTTGTTCATGGATTCGAAGATGCAAGGGTACGTGACCTACTCGATGACTCGCTTGAGGAGTGGGATCGGGAGAAGCTGTATTGCTGGTTTAATGAGGTGGATCATTAGCTCATCCTGAGTATCCATCTCACACCAGGAATGAGTATTGACCAGATTTGTTGGACTGGGGAACCTCGTGGGAGATATTCTGTTCGTTCAGGTTACAAAATGAGGGTTCAAGGTTTGGCTCAGGTCTTTACCGATAATCGGTGGAAGTGCCTCTGGTCCCTCACTGCTCCCCCTAAGGTGAAATGTTTTTGGTGGCAGGTCTGTGCTGGGGTTCTTCCAACCCGTGACTTTCTGGTGCAGCGACATTTGGCGGAGGACGACACGTTTCCTTTGTGCCTCCATGAAGTGGAATCCCCTTTGCATGCAATTCTTTCCTATAAGGGGGTGGAAGGGGTGTGGAAGGTTTGGAGGCCGGATTTTGGTATTTTCTTTGATCTTTCAATTGGGTTGGTCCCAAACCTTACTAAATGGGTGTCCTATCTGGAACCGAGAGTGGTATGGCTGATATGCACAATTGCTTGGTTGGTTTGGACTCGACGGAATGAATGAATTTTCCAGATGAAGGTGAACGCTGATCATCTATGGGTGGATAGAGCTTTGGAGTGGATGAATGGTTGGAAAAAAAGTGATGCGGGGCATTCTTTGAGTCACACTCGACGAGAGGATCCTTTTTGGTCTCCCCCCTCCCTCCTGAGGGTTTCTTCAAGATTAATACAGATGTTGTTGTCTCTGCTAATTCAAGGTTCAGAATTGGACTCATTGCTCATAACAGTTTTGGCCAGATTGTGGAAGCTCAGTGTAGGGCAGTGCCTAACTCATGGAGCCCTGTGGTGGAAAAGGCCTCGGCCATCCTACAGGGGCTTCTTTTTGCCCGTTCAAAATTTTGGCCCAAGATTATGGTGGAATCCGACTACCTCGAAGTGTTGAATTCTCTCTCAACAAAAGATGAGGATTCCCAGCCTTACGGCCTCATCTTGAGGAAGATCTGGTCCCTGTCCGATGGATTCGAAGCATGCAAATTTTCTTTCATCAAAAGAGATGGTAATTCGAAATCCCTTCATTTGGCTTGTTTTGGGAAATATTGGGGTGATCATTATTGGGTGAACTCGTTCCCTGATTGGCTTTGTAATCCTAGTTTCCTTGATCAATAATTTATCTTTTCCTTCAAAAAAAATTCCATCTTTACATATTAATGCATTTATTTATGTAACTGCAATATTGAATACATAAAATAAATAATTCATAGACAAAAATAAATAAATAAAGTAAATGGATTGATCATGAGCTTATCTAACAGTTGATTTAATGAGCAGACATTTAATCAACCTATAACCTAGAGGAATAACTTCATCTATCGGTCTTGGCATGATTTACATCATTCCACCTATATATTTGTGTATCGTTGAGTTGACATCATTATAGTTCCATCTTGAATCATCTTCACGCATCTTGGGATGCTCCATTAATTACAAGTATTTATTATTCACACGCAGATGAGGGGAACCAAATGATTGATTGAAGGATATTACATAAATATCATTGCACATATAGGTCCTACATAATAATGAAGGGAGGGATGACACGCAGGTCATCATTTAATTTAATATTAAATAATTGAAAATTCATGTAATAAATTAAATTAAATTAAATAAATGTCAACACATACATAGGTCTTGATCAAGTTCATGATCAATCATACATGCAATAAATATGCAAAAGTAACCAGCTAGCATTCATTTCTTTATTCATTCTTTTTTATTAAGATAAACATGCTTGCATTAATTAATTAATTAAATCTCTTTCATGTTAATGATCATTTGAACTTAATTGGATATACTCATCAATTATGTCATTTATGGAAAATAAATTACAAACCATTAATGACATATTTATTATAATAAATTAATTGAGCATTTGAAAATTTTTAAAACCGTTATTAAATTGTCAAACACATAATGGTGTGTCAATCAATAAAATATGGTTTTAATACTACAATTTTTAAATTTAATGTAACTTTTAATTTTTTCCTTTGATGGGAGACTACACTGCGTGTACATCTAGCTACATGTTGTGTATCTCGGTTGTCGTGTATCCAGGTCACACGCTTGGGTCTGCAGTGTGTACCTCGACCGGACTACATAGCGTGTATATTCAAGCTACATGTTGTGTATCCAATTGTCGTGTTCCTGAGATGCACGTTTGGATTTTAACATACGTCTCAGTGAACAACATGGATGGTACAGGCTAGCTACACGTCATGTATCGCTTTGAGTTGTGTCTCTGTTTTCTCACCGAGTGGCTCGGCGTGTTCTTCGGACGTGGGATTTGACGAACAACACACTGTGTACACCGCATACAAGTCGTGTATATCATAAATGCTCCAAGTTATCAATCTCGCACAGTTTTGACCGTGTATAATGACCACACGAATTGAGCGATTTACACCACTAACCTGTGTAGACTACATGACGTGTACATGGATACACGTTGTGTAATCAGCCAACCATGTGTCGGGTTGGCCGGTCAACATGCATCAGACACCACGTGTAATTACTTCGGGGTGTGTCGTGTAATCCTCAGGACATCCAGATGCAGTGCACTAGAGTGCAGGGCGTGTACTTCTGAGTACACGTTGTGTAACCCTATCTTACCGACCAAAATTTGACAGTTCTCAATGGCATTTCCGATCATTCTTCATTTGTTCTTATACCTTTAAGAAAATGAAACAATGAATGAACATGATTAATAAGTCAAAGCATGTTAATTCAAATCGGATTAAAGAACGAATAACATCAAATGAAAATCTAACCACAACTGCACATAGATCAACAATCAAATAAATAGCTATAAATTTAAATGTGACCTTCCTGATGCCACTTAAAGGTTTCGGCTGCAGCGGAAGAACGCGGTGGGTGATATGATAATTAAAAAAATTAATTTAAATTTTCTGGAACCCCAATAAAAGATCTTCCATGTTATGTTTTAATTAATTTATTTAGATTAGAAGAAAGAAATTACCTCATCTTAGGTTTCTTTCTTCGTAATCGATGTCGATCATCCGTAAAATCCCTTTTGAATTTCCTTCATTGTGCTTGTGTGGATCCAAGGGTAGAATCCCTCTAGTGGTGATTCACACGTGCTCCAATGATCTTCGATCAACGTCACTCGATCTCTATGTGATAGTACGATGAATCGAATATCTTGCAATGTTCGTTCTTGATCGCTTGTTCTTCGGTTTTGAAGAAATTTATCTTGTATTCTTGTTCTTGAGAGGAATAGAGAAAGGAGGAGTCGAGAGAGAAAATTTGTTGTGTGCGACAATTATTTATTCTCGATTTTGGATACCCTACACAATAGACATAACCGCCTATTTATAGATCTAGGGTTTAAGTTAAAAAAATATTTAATTGCATGTCAGTCATTAAATAATATTATAATCATTAATAAACCTCATGCCATATAATAATAATATAATTATTATTTTGTGGTGTGCGTCATCTTGCGCAAACAATAAATAATATTTATTGGCTTGTAAATAATTATTTATCACCGGACACAATCTTGGTTCATTCAAACTCCTCGGTATTTATTGAATACCCGAATAAATATTTTTATTCATAAATAAATATTTCATTCACATATCGGAAAATAAATATTTATTAAATATTTAATAAAATAGATAAATATATTTTTATTCACATGTTGGCGAAAAAATATTTATTTAATTTATGCAATCAATGTAACTTGAATAAAATTACTCATCGAACTTGAAAATAATATTTATTCCATTATTTAAAGTCAAATAGAATTTAATTAAGATCAATGGAAACACTTAGTATGTGACTATCTAGGATTCTTTCTCATTGGCATTAGACGGGCTTTCCTATAATCCAATATTACAATCTAGCAACGGGTCAAGGCATCTAAGAAAAAGAACATAATATCGCAACAACGACAACCACATACGAACACTCACTGTATAATATAATCTCTTTGTCACAATATCTCATCAAGTATGTTGCACATCCGTGCCACCAACATATATGCTCGATATGTATTTCTTTGACTATCTGAAATAAACACATCATTAAACCATGACCATGGAATTTAATATGACGGTTTTATTTCAATGAAAAGGTTGATATATCAGCTTCAATAAATATGGAAGGAATATATCATTCCTCAACTTATCCATTAACGATATGTTACTAGTGACACACCCAATGTATCTAACTTCGCTAGGAACTGTTATCATTATGGTTTAGGAAATACATCTAAGTATGTGAGTTGTAACATATATTAATAATAATCTTAAAGTCTAAGCATCATCACGCATGCTCGCAGATAGGAATATCTGATGACACCAAAACATGCGGAATTCCCACTGGCAGGTATGTTCTCATAATCTCTCGCCTTAGAGATTACCAAGTACGAACTTCATTAGAAGAAGCCTCATCTACTTCGAGTACTCGCATCTGACAGTCTATGTACTGTGTGTATCATCATAGTACATTATCCAACTGCAGAACATCATTTAAGAATATCAGCATAGCACATCAAGGTTCTCATCATATCGATAAACTGCTATAAATTTATCAATATGATGTATACTCTATGACATTATTGCATTAGAGTCATGCAGAACAATGAACAATATGTAATAAGAAGTTTTATTAATATTCAATACATCAAAAATACATGTAATCAAAGTACAAAGGTTTGGTCCCAGGACACTAACTCCACAAAAAGGTTGGTCCTAACGGAGAGTATTTCTACTGAGCACCCTGTTTCCTGATTGGTATGTTGATAAAGACAACATCCTATGTATACATGGACGTATATTGGCTCTTACATACATGAGAGAGGAACTGATTCGAGAGTCTCAAGCTTCTAAGTCGGTAGTGCATCCAGGTATCTCCAAGATGTATCGTGATATGTGTCGCCAATATTGGTGGTTTGGGATGAAATTTCAGATTGTAGTGCCCCAGCCTCAGTAAGCTCAGAGTCGGTGACTACTACCATTACATTGGAATGATTACAAGAAAACAAATACCGAATGACTGATCAGTTTAGTAGTCTTGGTAAACTAGATACATGAGTCGTGTATTATAAATGAATACAAAAATTACAACATAATTTTAAAAAAAAATAACTTTATTCCATCTAGAATATCTTTTCATATCTTTCTTAGTATATTTTGTGGAATCTTGGTGAAATGAAAAAAAATAAGGGTGAGCTCAAATGATCAGTAAGGATTGAGTACGATGGAATCTATCATGAATCAATAATCATAATCAATACTACAAAGTAAATAACTAATCATGCATGCCATTTAAATAACTAGATAAGGTATAATCAATATGATAAGGTAAATAACTGAAACACGTGTCATTTAATCAATAAAATGAGAACAAAATGCATCCATAGATAATGTCAAAGTGAAGATCTCATGGATAAATAATAATAACAAAGACTCAATTCTGAATAAAGTCGATACTTAATTATTGGGCGTCATGACTAAGACACATAAAAACCTATACTATCAAGACCTTTCACAAGACAATTTAAACCTACAGGTTGAAAGCCGTTTAATTTGGTCAACTGATTGGTCTCATGAGAACCTATTGATGCATCAAAGAGCTATATAAATACCCCCCCCCCCCATGTCACTGTCAATCCAAAACATTTCTCATATATCGACTACACGATTTAATTAATGAACAATATGATTTATCAAATATTCTTATTGAGTAGAGAATACAAATTTATCAATATTTCACCAGATAATCAAATAACTGTCAAAATAAACACCGTATGTAAAAAATGGTATACAATTTAGGTAATAAACATATCCATGAAAAAAAGTATGGATATTTATGAGAACTGTAATGTCCAATGAAAATGATTTCAATAAAATGATTGTTTCGAGAGAAAGTTAACAAACACAATAATAAAGTGAGATTTCACAAGAAATTGGTAATTTTCAAATCAAATCACCTTGGATGAAATAATTTGAATTGAAACTTAGAATACCATGAATAATTAATTATTCATGATATTACATGTCAAATGAGTAGTATATACACCACACAAAAAAAATGATTAGTGAATATGGCATAAGTCTCACAAAAATAAAAGTGAGACTAGAAATCCCCTTACAATTGTGGTAACATTTAAATCGGAAGCCCCAAAAGTAATAATCATCAAATGAAACATTTGAATACCATGAATATAAAATAATTTATGATATAATATATCAAAAGAGGCAGTAGATACAACACACAAAAGAAGTGGTGAATATCACATTTATCTCACAGATGTAAAAAGTGAGATGAAAATCTCTTACCTTACGCTCCCTTTTGGTTGAATGCCCTTTAAACTCATGTATAATGGTTTTAAGCATGTTATAAACTTATAACATAACCATACTTATGTTTATAATATCATATATGGTATTTTTATAATATCTTGTTACCTGTTTGTTAATAATCTTTCATTATTTTCATTATTTCGGATATTAATTGCCTGGTTTTTTTAGTATGTTTTGGATTTTTATTTTTGTTCATATTACTTAGATCATGATTTCATAATCTCCAAAATGTAAACCATGATGTAAATATTATATATATTCAATATATATGTATTTATAGTAATCTATAAAATTTTGAGATAGGAAATGAAATACACCGTTCATGGAGATGGTAGGTCGTACGTACGCATGAACGTTATTTTCATTTTTTTTTGTCGTATTAAAAGAATGAAAATTAAATGATATATATGTATAATATAATTTTAGTATCATATTAATGTCATATATATCACATATGTTTATTAAATTCATCCTTAATACATTCCACGTAAAGTGTGAACAAATCACATTGCTTTGAGGAGACGATAGTCCACACATCCACAAACGATGTTATTGTATTCGCACAAAATGAAAAACATGAAGGTATGTGTTATGAAATAATTCCAGAAGCATAAAAACATTATAAATATCATATATATAATATATAAACAATAAATCCAACATTATTCTCAACCTTGAAATGTGGTAATGGAAGAACGAACGGTATCGGTTCATGAGGCGGTAGTCCGTTGTACGCACAAACGATAATTGTGTATCACATTTGATGAAAGTGTGTGCAGGTGTAAGTCATACCCTTAAGATAACAACAGCTCAGTATATCGAGGACACTAATATATAATAATAATTTAATGAGTAGAGAAATAAATAAAATAAAATTGTTCGTTAAATAACATTACCTCTTTTTCGGGTAACTCCTTTTTCTTCATATCAAAATTCTTCTTTGGTTGGATTCCTACCCAAAGTGAGGCTTGTAGGGTGATGGGAGAGATAATGAGAGTTTATTTGGGTAGAGGTTGGACAATCCAAAGGTCTTGAGAGGTGTAAAGAAGTGAGGGGGTCAGTGTATTTTTATAGTGGAGGATGAGTGACATTCTTGTAAATATAAAAAGATAAACACTATTGGGAGTGAATGACATTCTTGTAAATATAATAAAGTAAACATTATTAGGAGGTATCCCTTACATCATGTGCATCTAAAAATGAACCAAATTCGAGTCAAGATAGGATATGGTCGAAACATGATCAGTCAATGGGTTTTGGACAAGTGTCTAGATCATTTGGCCACTTAAGTTTAAAGTTTAGCCACTAAGTAAACTCATTTTAACTTTAATCGTTGTAATTAATTTTAATTGTCTTCACTAATCTTTTTGGTCAAAATTAAGTTAACCTTACTAAACATTATAAATTACATTGAATCAGAATATAGAATCCATTTTTCCAAATTCAAATCAAAAAAGTGACAAAAATTAATTTAAAATTAATCTCACGGATGAGACGACAAAGCTGATTTTTAAAATAAAAATGTTCAAAAATTTGAAATGTTTTCATGTCCAATTTCAATGTGAAATTAATTAAAATGACCAAAATTGTATTAATAGATGTATAATAGATCTATTATGACTTTAAAATGTATTTAAAATATAATTTAACCTTATAAATTATTTAGATGAAAAATCAGTTTTTAATTAAAATTCAGTATTTTTCATTATTCATCAAAAAATGAAACTTCACATAAAAATACCATAAATTCACCCTAAGATAATTTTGAAATTCCGCTTTCAAAAATGAAGTTTATTTTGCCATATAAAATTTATAGAAGTACAAAAATTTAGTTTTAAAATATGTGTGTCATTAAAAGCCGGCAAAACTGCCTTTAAAAAAATATAGCTTTTTATGCATAAAATTAGATTTGTTTTTATCTTATGTCTATCAAACCTATTGTATGAATATCGAAAATAATTTATTTAATATATAATATATATATTTCATTAATATCATTCACTAATAGCAATTAATTTAATTTATTAGGACAAAACATCTTTGGGTGCATAAAAACGGTTTTTTTATAAAAACATTTCATTTACATTCAATTGGTTTTTATTTTCATTTATAATTAATTGATAACCAATGAATTCATTTTATATTTATATAAATAATATATTTTCATAAGTTAGTTAATCATATTAATAAATTCTAATTTAATGGCTAGGAGGTAACTATCATTTTAAATAATAACGTTAATAGTATCTAGTAAAACTTGGTCTTGAATGTAATGCAAGCCGTCGAAGAAATTCATTGCATGTAACGCAACCTAAATTCAAGGTTCTGTATAGAGGAAGCAAAGCATAATGTTGTGTGTAGCTGAAATGCATGGCGGATTGTCGCATATCGACCGGTCAAGGTTCTGGTGCTCTGCTAATGTGTATAGCAGCACTCGGGTCGAATCATCGGCGATGGTACTTCGTAATAGTCGATTGTTTTTAGTTAATTGTATTCTGATTGGGGGGGATTTTTTTGCAGAGATTAATTGAAATGACTAATTTATTATGATTGATTTAACAAATTTATAATTATTGGTGTGAGTTCATCATTAGGTTGGTTAATCTTGTGATATCCTTGAGCTTTGCTTTATATTGCATTTAAATTAACACCTATGTCACAGGATGATGTTGATTAGAATTCCTAAGTGTTAAGGCTTTAAACCAAGCCTTAACTTAACTTAAGGTTATAATATCAATCATATCTTATTTATGGTGGTGTATTTATGGTTCCAATAATCCATGGAAACCACATGTTAAACAAAACAAGTCATTAATCCATAACATGTTAAGTCCAACATACACAATGTTAATTCAAAGAATATTCATCGAGTAGAAGATCTCAATCACTTAACATACCTAAATTATAACTCACCACAATGAGAGATTTACTCAGCCATTTGGGTGTTTAATAATCTGGTTATAATTATTATGATTATAAATTAATAAGAGAAGAAAAAGAAAGGGATAAGAAAAGAGTGGTACGTCGACACACACACACGAACAATGATGATAATTAAAAATGAACTTTCGATTGAATGAGGAAACTGAATAAGGGAAGGGGATTGAACTTAATTTAAACTATTTTAAGAACATAAATATTAAACTACAGAAGGTGGATGAGAATAAGAGATATTGAATAAGTAACTTTCATTAAAACAGAATTACAAAGAAAGAGACTTACAGAATTACAAAAATGAAGAACACGAAATTAAGTGAAAACAAAGAGAGGAGGAAAGGTCTCTCAAGTGAAAACTTGAGTATGGAATATCCTCCCAATCCTTTTTCAAGGCCTTGGTCGTGCCAATATGTTCTCCTATCTTCTGAAATGTCAACCCCTCTCAAGGAGAGAAGGGGGGAGTATTTATAGCCCAAGGAGTGGACTGTTTACATTTCAGCAATACCCCTCCACTTGGATCGAAGATATGGACATCATGACAGCCGAATCGCGAGAAATCTCCTTATTCAAAGTTGTAGATAATAAAGTTTTCCGACTACTCTCAAAATTGGGAGTCATTTGGACTTAAGGATCAAAAGTTATGGTCGGTTGATTAAACAAAGTAAAACTGTCCATTTCAATCCAGTCTTTTTGAAGTCCAGAATGTGAAAGGGTTTTTGAATATGAAGATGTCTTCAAATCCGAATGGGTTATTCAACAAAGTAGTCCGCCTATATCTCCTCTTTCACACTGCAAAATATCAGCTTGATTTTATGCTTAAATCGTGAGATATGTCATGAATACTATACTGATTTTAATTCTCGGACAGAATGGTGGGCTAGACTTCAAAGCTTCATTTGGGCCCCTTGTACTTGGATTTGGGCCTTGAAATTTTTATACAAGATGAAATGTAGTGTCCCCCGAATTATGGTGGAGAGTTAATATTTTTGTACTTCTTTATTGATCCCAGTAAATCAATCTTCAAGTCTGGTCCAGTTTGTTCACAGATTCTTTGGTCTTGTTTGTGATGACCATATGACCTTTCAAATGGCAGAATTGGCTCATAGTACCTTCTAATGAAATATTGTATATTGAAAGGAGAATCCTACAAAACAAGAAACACACAATTTGGATCATTATAGTGATAGTTATTATTAAAACATTAAACTGACTCAATTGGACTACTTCTAAAAATGCTCAAAAATTATACTTAATATTAAAACATTAATATTTCACACAAATTATGCACATTTCATATAAAATCAGTAAAGGAGGAATATAATAAGTCATGAAAATATTAATAACATCAACTCCCCTGCACTTAGTTTTGTGCATGTCCTCATGTGCAACAAATATAAAAACATGACAAAATCATTTTTACTCACCAACAGATATTAAAATTTTGTTTTCTCCAATCAGGGGAGGTTTAGACTATTTCACTCATCCATTTTGAATTCCAACACAAGTTGTTACAGAAACAATGTTCCAAAACTAATTCATTTTTTCATTCTCAAATTTAGAAATGGAAAATGTGGACACTCAAAACTCACACCTCTCAAGATGATAAAATTCATTTGTGGAGGTTCACTCTTTCACCAACCAAAAGTGAAAATCATAGAGTTTGTAAGAGCTCTCAGCTTCCACTCCTTATCCAAAGTGCTCAAAAATCAAGAGGTATTTTGAAGGGGTTTTTCTGTGGCTATGGGATGGTAGGAATATAATTTCTAAGAGAGAGAATAAGAGGGTTAAAATACCAACATAGAAAAACAATGCACATTTTTTTGAAATAAAACATGGAAGGAAATAAAAACACATATTTACAAGGGAATGATTGTGTGAAGAAAGACACAGTAGAGAAAGAAAATATGAAGGTGATGAGAAGATGAAATATTTACAAACCACCAAATTTCTCCCAATGATATAAGAATATAATGCGAGTGTTCTTTTTTTTCTTTTTTTTTTCTTTGTTTTTTCGAAAGTTGACCTTGAGACAGATCTCACACTCATATCCCAACCCATGTTTGATCTCCTCACGACACTAATTGTAATAGTTATAACAAGATCAAAGGTTTAGGAAGAGTTATTTTTGACCTACCCAAGACACAACCCATTTTTTCTTTTTCTTTTTTTGATTTTTTTTTGAATTTTGATTTTTTTTTTTTGATTTTTTTTTGAACACTTTTCAATATCATTTGTACAATACATTCCCAAATCCCACTGAATGACAACCTCCACCCCCACACTAAATTGGATGCTTTCCCTCAAGCATATGATAACACACTAGAAAGTAAGGAAATGATACCCAAAAATGAAATTCATTCCCCCCACACACTTAAATTTCAAAAACTTATGCAATGAAAATCCATGTTGATATTGGATGGGATAAGGTATTGGGATTGTAATGTGGCTATAAAAGAAAAGGTTTTCATAGGCTCAAAGAGGCTTTCAAAAGGAGGATTAATTTAAGGGAAATGGGAGGCTATTTGGCTATTGCGATTTTCATGTGGTTCAGAAAATGCCTCTATCATATTAATACACACTAAGGTAGGAAATTCAGCTTGAAGGTCCACAAACTCAAGACTCACAAATGGGGGTGAAAACACACATTTTGAAAAGATGGTCATAGGTGGACTTGGCATGAAAGAAAATGTTTGTTCTCACGGTTGGGGAAAATAATTTTCCAAATCAAAAATTGAGCATTCAAAATGTGTTGGTTTTGACACAAAATTCTTTATCCAAAGTCATAATGAAAATACAAAATTTTTGAGATGAAAACATGTCTGTTAACTCCCCAGAATTGTTGTACAAAATTTCAAAACTCGATAGTGAGTAAGCATGACTTATAATTTTTTTGTATTTTTTAAGTGATTTTTTTTTTGTTTTTTTTTTTGTTTTTTAGGTTTTTATTTTTGTAAAGATACACCCACACAAAAGAGAAAGTGAAAAATAAAGGTTTTGATAAAGAAAATGGTTAAAAAAATGAAAGAGATAGGAAGAAGAAGAAAGAGGTAGAGAGAGGAAAAGATAGAGAGAGTTAAAGGGAAAGAGGTGCCCCCTGGTTTGGATTTGGCGGGTCACCTTCTCCATCTAGTGGTAGGTCAGCTAGAGAATTTGGGGAGCCAGTGGAAGTTGATGTTGTTCCAGGATTGCATGTCCTCTCATGGTGATGCTTTAACCGATGTCCATTAACCGTGAATGTCCTTTTGGAAGAGGGGTCTTGGACTTGCACTGCACCAAATGGGTAAACGTTAGTAATAACAAAAGGACCTTCCCAACGAGAATTAAGCTTACCTGGATGAAGAAAAAATCGAGAATTGAAGAGCATTACCTTTTCACCTTCATGAAATACCTTTCTCAGGATGTGTCTGTCATGGAGTACCTTAGCCTTCTCTTTGCACAGATTGGAATTCTCATAGGATTCAAGTCGAAGCTCCTCCAGTTCATCCAATTGCAACAATCTTTCTTCACCAGATTTTTCAAGATCAAAATTACATGTTTTCACTGCCCAAAATGACTTATGTTGTATTTCAACTGGTAAGTGACATGCTTTACCAAAAACAAGCCGAAAAGGATACATCCCAATTGGTGTTTTATAGGCAGTTCGATAAGCCCAAAGTGCTTCACCAAGTCTTTCAGGCCAGTCTTTTCTGGTGGGTTTTACAATTCTCTCAAGCACTCTTTTCACTTCCCTATTGGAAAGTTTAGTCATACCATTTGTTTGGGGGTGATATGTAGTTGAAGTTTTATTAACAACCCCATTCTTTTTTCAAAATATATTCCATGGTTTTATTACAAAAATGGGTTCCTAAGTCACTTATCAAAGCACGAGGTGTGCCAAATCTATGGAAGATGTATGTCTTTAGGAACTCACTAACAGTATGTGAATCATCCTTTCTAGTGGGTTTGGCCTCAACCCACCTTGAAACATAATCAACTGCCAGAAGGATGTATGAGAATCCATTGGAAGGAGGAAATGGTCCCATGAAATCGATGCCCCAAACATCGAAGATTTCACAAAATATTAAGGGATTTTGGGGCATTTCATTTCTTTTGGAGATTGTGCCGAACTTTTGGCATGATTGACAGAACTCATGTGAGTCCTTGAAGAGCGAAGGCCAGAAGAATCCAGAGTCTAGGACCTTTCGGGAGGTCCTTTGTGGTCCAAAGTGGCCACCTCCGGGAAGTGAGTGACAGAATTCTAAGATGGAAGAATGCTCATTTTCATCAACACATCTCCTAATTACCATGTCTGCCCTAGTTTTCCAAAGTTTATTTTCTTCCCAAAAATAGTATTTTGAATCACTTTTCAACTTCATTTTTTGTTCTTTTGAAAACTTTTCAGGAAAAACACCAGAAACCAAATAATTTACAATTGGGGAATACCATGGTATTTTTGGAGTGAGAGATGAAAGGTGCTCAGTTGGGAATTCAGGATCGATGATTTCAGATTGAGAAAAACTAGAAATTCTACTCAAGTGATCAGCAATAGGGTTTTCTTTTCCTGGTCTATCTTTAATTTCAAGTTCAAACTCTTGGAGCATTAGGATCCATCTTATTAGCATCGGTTTGGAATCACTTTTCTTGAGTAAGAACTTAATAGCAGAATGGTCTGTGAAGATGATGATTTTGGCACCTAAGAGATAGGACCGGAATTTATCTAAGGCAAAAACCACTTCTAGAAGTTCCTTTTCAGTCACAGTGTAGTGAGATTGAGTTTCATCCAATGTTTTTGAGGCATAATAGATGACATGAGGAATTTTTTCTCTTCTTTGACCAAGAACAGCCCCAACAGCTCTATCAGAAGCATCACACATCAATTCAAAAGGTAAGGACCAATCTGGGGGTTGGATTATCGGGGCAGATGTAAGAGCAGTTTTGAGTTCAATGAAGGCTCTCTTGCAAACCTCATCAAAATGGAAGGTGACATCATTTTGGAGCAACCGAGTGAATGGGAGGGAAATCCTACTGAAGTTATGGATGAATCTCCGATAGAAACCGGCATGACGGAGGAATGAACGGATGTCTCGAACAGAAGTGGGTGGAGGAAGTGATTGGATCACTTCAATTTTGGCAGGATCGACTTCAATACCATCTTTTGAAACTATGTGCCCTAGAACAATCACATTTGCAACCATGAAGTGACATTTTTTAAAATTTAACACAAGGTTACACTTGACACACTTTTGAAGGACTAGAGAGAGTGAATGCAAACAAGATTCAAATGACTCACCATAAATGGTGAAGTCATCCATGAAGACTTCCATGCAGTGTTCAATGAATTCTGAAAAGATACTCATCATACACCTCTGGAATGTTGCAGAAGAATTGCAAAGTCCAAAAGGCATTCTTTTATATGCATATGTTCCAAAGGGGCATGTGAAAGTAGTCTTTTCTTGGTCCTGAGGTGAGATTGGGATTTGAAAATAGCCGGTGTATCCATCAAGAAAGCAATAGTGTGAATTTCCGGCTAATCTTTCTAGCATTTGATCAAGGAATGGAAGAGGGTAGTGATCTTTTCATGTTTCAGCATTCAATTTTCGATAATCGATGCATACACGCCATTTTTTCTTCACTCGAGTTGTGACTACCTCCCCATGTTCATTTTTGACAACAGTTATCCCACCCTTCTTAGGTACAACTTGAATTGGACTAACCCATTCACTATCAGAAATTGGGTAGATAATACCAGCTTGAAGAAGATTGGTGATCTCTTCCCTAACTACCTCAAGTATGAGTGGATTGAGTCTTCTTTGGGGTTGTCTAACTGGTTTGGATGTCTCCTTCAGATGGATGTGATGCATGCAAAGGGCAGGGTTGATTCCTGGTATTGTCATCTAGGGTCTAACCTAAGGCTTTTTTGTTTTCCTCTAACACTTGAACAAGTTTGGACTCCTCAGTTTCGGTAAGTGAAGAAGAGATAATTACAGGATAAGAGTGATCATGGAAAAGGAATACATATTTCAGGTGTTTAGGAAGGGGTTTCAGATTAGTCTCATCATTAATTTTTTGGTTAGGAAACTCAGAAATGGAGGATGGGACTTCAGTTGCTTCAGATTCATTTTTCCCAATACTGTCCAAGGTGGAGCAGTAGAGATCAGAGTTGATGTGGGATTCAAGAGAGTTTTCAAGTTCCTCTAGATTGATGGAGTCTATGAATGAGAGGTCCACATCAACTTCACCATTTATGACTTTGTTAATCATGGTGCAGATTTCACAAGATCCTTTTTCATTAGAACATGAAGAACATGGTGTATTGGGGTTCGATTGACTCTTAGAAGTGTCCTTAGAAGCATGGATTGAGAATGCAGAGTGATACTCAGATGGGTATCGCATGGCTTGGAAAATGTTGAACTTGACCAGTTGGTCACCGAATTCCATGGATAAGATGCCTAAATGGACATCAATCTTGGTTCTCGCAGTCATGAGGAATGGTCTTCCTAGAATTAGGGGAGATCGATAAGAGTTCGTCTCACCTTCCATGTCAAGGACATAGAAATCAGCAGGGAAGATAAGATCATTGACTCAGACAAGGACATCCTCAATTATTCCCTCAGGACTGGTTGTGCTTCGATTGGCTAACTGAATGACAACACCCGTTGGGTGCAAGGGACCTAGACCAAGGTTGGAGAATATGGATTTGGGCATGACATTAATTGAGGCTACTAGGTCTATGAGTGCATCATCAAAGTTAGAACTTCCAATTTGTCATGGGACTATAAAGGTCCCTGGATCTTTGCACTTTATGGGAATAGACTGCTGGGTGGAAACATTTTCAAAGGTCCTAAGTTGCCTCTTGTGGGTGCACAATTCCTTAAGAAACTTGGCATACTTAGGAATTTTTTTTATGGCATCTAAGAGGGGAATATTGACTTCAACACGTCTAAACATGTCGAGCATTTCAGGATCAGGTTCAAAGGACTTCCTTGGTTTAGAAATGGCTTGAGGAAAAGGAATTGGATTCCTAAGTGGAATGGAAGGAGGTGAGGGAATGGTTTCAGGTTCCTTTTCAAGTTTCTTTTTCTTTTCATTTTCTAGGTCAACATTCAAAGGAGGGTTTGAGGATTTATCTTGAGGCATAGCAAGTTTCTTTCTTGATCTAAGTGCAATTGCACTTACATTACCCTTGGGGTTGGGTAATGGTTGAGCTGGGAGTTGGGAATAATTTGATTGTTGTTGTTGGATCGGGTGGGATGCAAGTTGACCTATTTGAGTTTCAATGTTTTTAAGGCTAGAACGGGTGAAGGAGGCAAGATCTTCCACTGCACTTTCCCATGGTTGCTTGGAAGAAGAGGTTTGTCCCTGGTTGGGATTGGCTTGATTTTGGTTCTTGGTAAATCGATTGTATTGGTTTTGTAATTGGGAGGGCTCACTAGGATAATGGAATCCAGGAGGAGGAATATGAGGATTGATCCTTTGAGGTTGAGTGACAAAAGGGTAAGGTTGTTGGAAGTTACCAACACCTTGACTGTATTGAAACTAGTTTGGGTTTTGAGGAGGTAATTGAGGGGGATGAGAAATGGGATTACCATACCTAAGGCCTTGGTTATAGGAAGAAGAGAAGGGCTCAGAGTGAGGTTGGTTGAAGTTTCTAACAAACTGACCTGATAGTTGAGGATTGGTGTTCCGCTGAGCATATGCTACATTGAGCTCCATTGGTCCAGATGAATCGGATTGATCCTCTTGAAGTTGTCAACATGTGTCAGTTGGATGAGATGGAGAGTTGCAGATTCCACAATTTTTGACAGGTCCAGGAAACATTGATTGCGGAGAAGACGAGGTTGGGGATTTGGTAGTCACAGCTAGTTGTCGTACAAGACCTGTAAGTTCACTCATCCACTCAGTCATTTTGTTCGGTTCAATTGATTTATTATCTTGGGCTTGTTTGACTTGGGCATGTGATCGAGTATGGAATTGTTGTGTGTTTGCAGCCATGTTACTTATGAGATCTCTTGCAGCTGCTGGAGTTTTGTCAATAAGAGCACCGCCACTTGCGGCATCAATGAAGGTTCTCTCCATAGCCAATAACCCCTCATAGAAGTATTGGATCAAGAGTTGGTCAGGAATTTGGTGGTGTGGGCAGGTTGCAACAAGATTTTTGAACCTCTCCTAGTACTCATGGAGTGATTCACTTGGGAACTGACGGATACCACTTATTTCCTTTCGGATAGAAGCAGTATGAGAAGTAGGAAAGAATTTCTCTAAGAAGAGTCGCTTCATGTCATTACATGTGGTTATGGAACCAGGAGGAAGGTAGTAGATCCATGACTTAGCAGTGTCAGCTAGGGAGAAAGGGAATGCTCGAAGTTTGATTTGTTCTTCAGAAACCCCTTGAGGCTTCATGGTAGAGCACACCACTTGGAACTCTTTAAGGTGGAGATGTGGATCCTCACCGGCTAGCCCGTGAAAATGAGGAAGAAGATGAATCAAACCCGACTTGAGTTCGAAGTCATCCTCTATGTTTGGATATTGAATACCAAGAGGTTGGTAATTCATATTAGGGGCAGCAAGTTCTTTTAGGGTTTGTTCCCTAGGATTGGTCATTTCAAATTCAACTGGTTGGATGAGCACTGGTTCTTGAATTATTTGAGTATCTCTTATGTTCCTCCTAAGTTGGCGAAGTGTTCGCTCAATTTCAGGGTCAAAAAAATCCGAGGGATTGTTTGGAAGGCTATGGGGCATTCAGAGAGATTTTGGAATAAAGAGGAAGATGAGTTTTTCTTTGTATTTTTTTCCGTTTATGCTTTTTAAGAGGAAGATGGGTTTTTCTTTGTGTTTTTTTTCAATTTTTTTTAAAAATTTTGTTTTTTTTTTGGTTTTTTTTTTACAATAACCAGAAACTAATGACTACTTAAAGCAACATCCCTGGAAACGGCGCCATTTGAAATGCACGGCCGATTGTCGCCTATCAATCGGTCAAGGTTCTGGTGCTCTGCTAATGTGTATAGCAGCACTCGGGTCGAATCATCGGCAATGGTACTTCGTAATAGTCGATTGTTTTTAGTTAATTGTATTCTGATTGGGGGGGGGATTTGTTTGCAGAGCTTAATTGAAATGACTAATTTATTATGATTGATTTAACAAATTTATAATGATTAGGGTGAGTTCATCATTAGGTTAGTTAAGCTTGTGATATCCTTGAGCTTTGCTTTATATTGCATTTAAATTAACACCCATGTCACAAGATGATGTTGATTAGAATTCCTAAGTGTTAAGGCTTTAAACCAAGCCTTAACTTAACTTAAGGTTATAATCTCAATCAGATCTTATTTATGGTGGTGTATTTATGGTTCCAATAATCCATGGAAACCACATGTTAAACAAAACAAGTCATTAATCCATGACATGTTAAGTCCAACATACACAATGTTAATTCAAAGAATATTCATCGAGTAGAAGATCTCAATCACTTAACATACCTAAATTATAACTCATCCCAATGAGAGATTTACTCAGCCATTTGGGTGTTTAATAATCTGGTTATAATTATTATGATTATAAATTAATAAGAAAAGAAAAAGAAAGGGATAAGAAAAGAGTGGTACGTCGACACACACACACGAACAATGATGATAATTAAAAATGAACTTTCGATTGAATGAGGAAGCTAAATAAGGGAAGGGGATTGAACTGAATTTAAACTATTTTAAGAACATAAATATTAAACTACATAAGGTGGATGAGAATAAGAGATATTCAATAAGTAACTTGCATTAAAATAGAATTACAAAGAAAGAGACTTACAAAATTACAAAAATGAAGAACACGAAATTAAGTGAAAACAAAGAGAGGAGGAAAGGTCTCTCAAGTGAAAACTTGAGTATAGAAGATCCTCTCAAGCCTTTGGCAAGGCCTTGGTCGTGCCAATATGTTCTACTCTCTTCTGAAATGTCAACCCCTCTCAAGGAGAGAAGGGGGGAGTATTTATAGCCCAAGGAGTGGACTGTTTACATTCCAGCAATACCCCTCCACTTGGCTCACAGATATGGACATCATGACAGCCGAATATCGAGAAATCTCCTTCTTCAAAGTTGTGGATAATAAAGTTTTCCGACTACTCTCAAAATTTGGATTCATTTGGACTTAAGTATCAAAAGTTATGGCCGGTTGATTAAACAAAGTAAAACTGACCATTTCAATCCAGTCTTTTTGAAGTCCAGAATGTGAAAGGGTTTTTGAATATGAATATGCCTTCAAATCCGAATGGGTTCTTCAACAAAGTCGGCCTCCTATATCTCCTCTTTCACACTGCAAAATCTCAGCTCGATTTGATTCTTACATCATGAGATATGTCATGAATACTATACTGATTTTAATTCTCGGCCAGAATGGTTGGCTGGACTTCAAAGCTTCATTTGGGCCCCCTGTACTTGGATTTGGGCCTTGAAATTTTTATACAAGATGAAATGTAGTGTCCCCCGAATTATGGTGGAGAGTTAATATTTTTGGACTTCTGTATTGAGCCCAGTAAATCAATCTTCAAGGCTGGTCCAGTTTGTTCACATATTCTTTGGTCTTGTTTGTGAGGAGCATATGACCCTTCAAATGGCAGAATTGGCTCATGGTACTTTCTAATGAAATGTTGAATATTGAAAGGAGAATCCTAAAAAACAATAACCACACAATTTGGATCATTATAGTGATAGTTATTATTAAAACATTAAACTGACTCAATTGGACTACTTCTAAAAATGCTCAAAAATTATACTTAATATTAAAACATTAATATTTCACACAAATTATGCACATTTCATATAAAATCAGTAAAGGGGGAATATAATAAGTCATGAAAATATTAATAACATCAGTAGCATAATCTTAACTTGGTGTTCCGTATAAAGCAAGTTAGGAACAAAATTAAATTTATTCTAAAAGGAAAACATTGTAAAGTTTTGGGGTGTTACATTCTCTGCACCTTAAATAAATTGTGTGCTCGCAATTCAAACTTGTTCTCTATAATCAAGGGTTCAATACTTGGAAATACAATTTTTGAAAAAACCACAACGTAAAAGAGTTCATGAAATATACTCTTGATAAGAGAAAATGAGAAGTACAAAGGTCGCATAGAGCACAAGAGCCTCAGCCCAGTTGGTGAGGACTCGCTAGGTGCATCCAAGAGACCCGAGATCAAATCTGGGTGGAGGCATATTTCCGGGGGGACTATAGCAGTACTGTAGAATCACTATAGCAGGTACTGTAGCAGTACTATAGCAGGCACTGTAGCAGCACTGTAGCAGGCACTGTTTTGTACTGTAGCAGCCAGAACTATTCATCCATCTGGGCCTTCGGGCCACCGGTTTGGTCCTCGGGTCCTCCAAGGCATTCAGGCCACCCAAAGCCTTCGGGCCAGTTGATTCTTCAGGCCACCTTAAGGCCTTTGGGCCACCCCATGGCCTTCGGGCCACATAAATGCAGGCCCCAGACACACTACATAAAAGGAGCAGCCCCAGATGAGGATTCAGAGCAGGTGCACTCACCAGAGAAGAGTCAAATGGATTGTCAGAATGAGAGGGTATGGTTATGTCATCGGTACCAGCCTGTGCTTGCATGGGAAGCCTAGCCAAACGGTCATGCAAAGGTGGAGAGCTACTATCAAGATGCAGATGCTAGTGTGGGGCAGTTCCTTGTAGATAGTCTGGTTTGAATTCTCTAAGACCTTCAGGTCATGTAATCTCCTAAGACTACGGGTCATGTAATCTCTGAGCCTATGGGCCTTGTAAGGGTTCCCCCTCATCCCTTGAAAGGGGGGTTATCAAAAATCAATAAAAAATGAAGTCTTTCGGGCCATTCAGAAAAAGGTCGCATAGAATAACATATAACTATGTTTCTATTTAGAAAAACATTTGGGGCATCTAAAAATATGATCTTGGAGGAAAAGTGTAAATAATTATAATGAGTGATTGAGATCATTGATCACAAACATATGAATGATCAATAGAAAATTTAGGGCCTCAAAACCATAAATTTGTGATGATTTAAAAGGTCATCGGTTCAACAAAAATTAAGGTATTAGGATAACATTTTTTTAGATATTTTCCAAATGTTGAGTAATTATTTACTGCCTAAGTATATAAGAAAATATACTTGATATATTTATATAAACACAATTTCATCTTTTGGTTGTGTTTCGATCAATTTCAAATTTATCTCTTTACTCCAAGAAATGAATAAATTTTTGTTATGCCTGAAACACTAAAATTCACTTTTAACGGATCGTAAGATCCATAAAAAAAAGTCTTTATATCTATCTCTAACTATTTTCTAAAACCAAGATGGTTAATACCTTAATCTATAAACCAAAAAAAGTAATACTATTGATTTATCATTAAATATTATTCGTCGAATTGTTTAACTAAAAATAATAACGCATTAACCAGGACATTGTGTAGGCCGGTGGTATGCGTGAAACCCTTATTGTTGTTCGGTCATGGGTTCAAGCCTCACCGCCTTGCCGGATTTGACGGGTTGTCACCCTGCCTGCGGGTTTTCCTTTTTCTAAACTACATTAATATAATTCCTACAATGTTTCAAAAAAGTATGATGGACATCCTTGAAATGAAATTAATCGTTAAATAACCTTTTTACTAGGGTTTTCAATACAACCAATTTTTTCTTTATAAAGTCCAATAATCTTATTTGACAATTAATACAGTGTCATTAATGATCATATTAACCCTAAATTTTATCAACACCTTTAAACTTATGTCTATAAAATGTAAAGGTCTTATTCCTCAAATAAATTTTCAACTAAAACATATACTTTTCATAAATTTCTCCAAAATATCCTTAATCTTGGTAGACTCCCATTACATAAAACCTACCAAGAGATGTTCAAGACTTAGAACTTATGATCAACTTTAATCTCATAATCCTGTGATGGCATCCATAACTCTTATGTTAATGAATACTCAATTGTTTCTAAAATCTAATAGAATCTTTATATGTCTCATGATTCTTATAACCAATATACTATTTATAAAACACTTCAACAATTTATTTCCCGAATCACAATACATAAGTACTTCATCCATTTTATTTACACATAGGTCCTTCCTTGGTCTAGGGTTTAACTTTGGTAATTCATTGTCATTATCTATTCAAATCATTCATAATGATTTGCAAAGAAAATTTGAATTATCCAAAGCATATCCTCCTGAAGTGTCAAACCAAGTGTGTGGTAAGGCTCATTGTCGAATATCAGGTTACGCTTGAGTCAAGCCTGACGCGCCCTTTTCGGAGCTATTACCCCTAGATACATCTGTGTCAAAACCACGTCTACTTGTAGTATCCAGATAGAGATTTATTACTAGGAAGACTCACATAATCTCTACCTTATCAAAATTTTAGGATGTTCTTCTATACTTTTCCTAAAATTCTATCTTAGGGTTATGTTCTCTAATTTATGTTTTCCTACATCTAGTTTTCAAGGTTAATACTAAACTTTCTTTAATATCAACTATAGTGCCACAACCCCAGTAATCCCAGAGTCGGTGTCTGCTACCATTACATTTACATGATTATAAGGAAACAAATCTCAAATGACTGGTTGGTTTAATAGTCTTGCTAAACTAGAAACATACTTGAGTCTTGTATTACAAATGAATACACAAATTACAACATATTTTTTTTACATAACTTTATTCTATCTAGCATATCCTTGTATATCTTTCTTAGTATAATTTGTGAAATCCTAGAGAAGGAAGACAAAATAAGGATGAGCTCAAATGTTCAGTAAGGGTTAAGTACAACGGAATCTATCTGAATCAATAAGCATAATCAGCATGACAAAGTAAATAACTAAGCACACATGTCATTTAAATAACTGGATAAGGCATAATCAATATGACAAGGCAAATAACTGAAACACATGTCATTTAATCAATAAACTAATAATGAAATGCATCTATAGATAATGTCAATGTGAAGATCTTGTGGATAAATAATAATAACAAAGACTGAATTCTGAATAAAGGCAATGCTTAATTATTGGGCGTCGTGTCTGAGCCGCATGAAAACCTATACTGTCAAGACCTTTCACAAGCCGATTTAAAACTACATGTAGAAACTCGTTTAATTTAGTCAACTGATTTGTCTCATGAGAACCTGTCGATGCATCGAGGGGCTATATAAAGTCTGAGCCCCACCTGTCACTGTCAGTCTAAAGAATTCCTCATATATCGAGTAATCAATTTAATTAATGAACAATATGTTTTATCAAATATCTGTATTGAGTAGAGAATATGGATTTATCAATATTTCCCCAAATAATCAAATAATTGTCAAAGTAAACACCGTATGTAAAAATTGGTATACGGTTTAAGCAATCAACATATCCATGGTAAATAGTATGGATATTTAGGATAAATGTAATATCCAATGAAAATAATTTCAATAAAGTGGTTGTTTCAAGAGAAAATTAATAATCACAAAAGAAAATGAGATTTCACAATAACCTGGTAGTTTTCACATCAAATCCCCTTGGATGAAATAATTCGAATTGAAACATAGAATACCATGAAGAATGAATTATTTATGATATTACATGTCAAAGGAGCAGTATATACACCACAAAAAAGACACGAATGGTGAATAAGACATAAGTCTCGCAGAAATAAAAGTGAGACTAGAAATCTCCTTACAATTGTGGTAACATCTAAATCGAAAGCCTCAAAATTAATAATCGTCAAATGAAACATTTAAATACCATGAATATAAAATAATTCATGACATAATATATCACAAAGGGTGGTAGATGCACCAAAAAAAAGTGGTGAATATGACATTTATCTCACAGTTGTAAAAACTGAGATGAAAATATCTTACCTTACACTCCATTTTGGTTGAACGCCCTTTAAACTCATGTATAATGGTTTTAAGAATGTTTTCAACTTATTCCATAACCATACTCATATTTATAATATCATATATGATCTTATAATATCTTATTACCCGTTTGTTAATAATCTTTCATTATTTTCACTGTTTCGGGTGTTAATTGCTTAGTTTTTTTAATATGTTTTGGCTTGTTATTTTCGTTCTTATTACTTAGATCATGATTTCATCATCTCCAAAATGTAAACTATGATGTAAATATTATATATATTCAGTATATATGTATTTAATGTAGTCCATAAAGTTTGAAGATAGGAAATGAAATACACTGTTCATAGAGACGGTAGGTCGTACGTACGCATTAATGTTCATAGAGACGGTAGGTCGTACGTACGCATTAATGTTGTTTCCATTTTCTGGTCGTGTTAAAAGAATAAAAAGTAGTTGATATATATGTATATTATAATTCAAGTGTCATATTAATGTCATCTATTTCACATATATTTATTAAATTCATCCTCAATGCATTCTATGTAAAGTGTGAATGAATCACGTCGCTTTGAGAAGGTGATAATCCACACGTCCATAAACGATGTTATTGTATTCCCACAAAATGAAAAACATGAAGGTATGTGTTATAAAATAATTTCAGAAGCATAAAAACATTCTAAATATCATATATTTCATATATAAATAAGAAATTCATGATTATTCTCAACCTTGAAATGTGGTAATAAAAGAACGAACAACATTGGTTCACGGAGCAGTAGTCTGTTGTACGCACGAACCATGATTGTGTATCTCATTTGATGTAAGTGTGTGTAGGTGTATATCGTACCCTTAAGATAACAACACCTCAGTATATCGAGGATGGTGAGGTTATTATATAAATAAGATATAATAAGAATTGAAGGAGTTAAGAAAGAAATAAAACAAAAGTACTCATTGAAGAACGTTACCACTTTTTTGGGTAATTTCATTTGGTCTATACCAAAATCCTTCTTTGGTTGGCTTTATGCCCAAAGTGATGTTTCTGAGATGAGGGGAAGGATTATAGGAATTTATTTGGACATGGGTTGGATGAGTCAAAGGGCTTGTGAGGTGTGACGAGGTGAGGGGGATGAGTACCTTTTTATAGTGGAGGATGAGTAGCATTTTTGTAAATATAAAAAGATAAACACTATTGGAAAGTCTCCCTTACATCATATTCCTCCAATAATGAACCAAATTCGAGCCAAGAGAGGATATGGTTGAAATATGGTCAGTCAATGGGTTTTGAACAAGTGTCTAGGTTATTTAGTCACTTAAGTTTAAAGTTTAATCACTAAGTAAACTCATTTTCACCTTAATCGTTGTAATTAATTTTAATTGTCTTTACTGATCTTTTTAGTCAAAACTAAGTTGATCTTACTAGACATTATAAATCATGTTGTGTCCAAATATGGAATCCATTTTTAAAAATTCAAATCATATAAGTGAAAGAAATTAATTCAAAATTAATCTCACAGACAGAACGACAAAGCGGGATTTTAAAATAAAAATGTTCAAAAGTTTGAAATATTTTTATATTCAATTTCAATGTGAAATTGATTAAAATGATCATCATTGTATTAATATATGTATAATTGATCTATTGTGACTTTAAAACTGATTCAAAATATAATTTAACCTTATAAATTATTTAGATGAAAATATAGTTTTCAATTAAAATTCAGTATTTTTCACTATTTATAAAAAAAATGAAACTTCAAGGGAAAATACTAAAAGTTCACCATAATCTAATTTTGACATTTCGCTTTCAAAAATAAAGTTTATTTTATCATATATAATTTATAAAAATGCAAAAAAATAGTTTTAAAATAGGTTTCATTAAAAGACGACAAAACTACCTTTAAAAAAATATAGTTTTTTAAGCATAAAATTAGATTTGTTTTTATCTTACGTATATCAAACATATTTGATGAATGTCAAAAATAATTGATTGAATATATAATATATAAATTTCATTAATATCATTCACTAATACCAATTAATTTAATTTATTAAGACAAAACGTCTTTGGGGGTATAAAAATAATTTTTTATAAAAACATTTCATTTACATTCAATTGATTTTTATTTTCATTTCTAATTAATTGATAACCAATGAATTCATTTTATATTTATGTAAAACATATATTTTCATAAGTTAATTAATCATATTTATAACTGCTAATTTAACCGCTAAGAGGTAACTGTCATTTTAAATAATAATATTAAGGTATCTAGTAAAACTCGGTCATCCGTGCAATGCAAGCCATCAAAGAAAGTTGTTGTGTGTAACATAAGCTAAATTCGGGGTTCTGTGTAAAGAAAGCTAAGCATAATGTTGCGCATAGCATAAACTTAACTTGGTGTTTCGTGTAAAGCAAGCTAGGAACAAAATTAAATTTATTCCAAAAGGAAAATATTGTAAAGTCTTGGAGTGTTACATTCTCCCCACTTTAAATAAATTGTGTCCTCACAATTCAAACTTGATCTCTATAATCAAGGGTTCAATACTTGGAAATACTACTTTTGACAAACCCACATTGTAAAGAGATAATAAAATACCCTCTTAACAAGAGAGAATAAGAAGTAAAAAGGTCACATGGAATAACATATAACTATATTTCTACTTAGAAGAACATTAGTGGCAAGTGAAAAATATGGACTTGGAGGAAAAGTGTAAATAATTATTGGGAGTGATTGAGGTCATTGATCACAAACAAATGAATGATCAATGGAAAGTTGAGGGTCTTAAAACCATAAATCTGTGATAATTTAAAAGGTTATCGGTTCAACAAAAATTAAGGTATTAGGATAACATTTTTTTAGATCATTTTCCTAATGTTGAGTAATTCTTTTACTGCCCAAGTATATAAGGAAATATACTTACTAGATATATTTATATAAACACAATTTCATCATTTGATTGTGCTTCGATCAATTTCAAATTTATCCATTTACTCGGATAAATGAATAAATTTTTTTATACCTGAAGCACTAAAATTCACTTTTAACAGATCGTAAGATCCATAAAACAAGTCTTTATATTTGTCTCTAATTATTTTCCAAATGCAATATGGTTAATTCCTTAATCTATAAACCAAAAAAGGTAACAACATTGGTTCATCATTAAAATTTATTCGTCAAATTGTTTAATTAAAAATAATGGAATATTAACCAGGACATTGCGTATGTTAGTGGTAAGGGTAAAACCTTTATCGTCCTTCAGACATGGGTTCAATCCCCACCACCTTGTCAGATGTGATGGGTTGACACCCTACATGTGGGTTGTCCTTTTTCTAAATTGTATTAATATAATTCCTATAACATTTTCAAAAAGTATGATTTACATCCTTCAGGTCATGTAATGTCTCTTAAGCTTATGGGTCATATAATCACTAAGCCTACGGGCCTTATAAGGGTTCTCCCTCGTCTCTTGAAAGGGGGTTATCAAAAATCAATAAAAATGAAGGTCTTCAAGCCATTCGGGAGTAAAAATAATCATTAAATAAGCTTTTTACTAGCATTTTCAATGCAATCTATTTTTTTCTTTACAAAGTCTAATAATATTATTTAACTATTATTACAATGCCATTAATGATCACATTAACCTAAAGGTTATCAACACCTTTAAACTTGTAAAATGTAAAGATTTTATTCCTCAAATAAAAATTTCCATTAAAACATATACTTGTCATAAATCTCTCTAAAATATCATTAATCTTCGTAGAGTCTCATTAAATAAAACCTACAAAGAGATGTTTACGACTTAGAACTTATGATCAACCATGGTCTCATAATCGTGTGATGGTATCCATAACTCTTATGTTAATAAATACTCAATTATTTCTAAAATCTAATAGAATCCTTAGATATCTCATGATTCTTGTAACCAATATACTATTTATAAAACACTTCAACAATTTATTTCCTGAATCACAATACATAAGTACTTCATCCATTTTATTTATACATAGGTCCTTTGATATGGGGTTAAACCTAGGTCATTCATTGACATTATCTATTCAAATCTTTCATAATGATTTGTAAAAAAATGTGAATTATCCAAAGCATAACCTTCGGGGGTGTCAAATCAAGTGCATATTAAGGCTTGTTGTTGTGTATCAGGTTATACTCGAGTCAAACCCGACGCGCCCTTTTCAGAGTTATTACCCTTAGGTACATCTGTGTCAGAACCACGTCTACTTGTAGTATCAAGAATGAGATGTATTATTAAGAAGACTCACATAATCTCTACCTTACCAAAATTCTAGGATATTCTTCTATATTTTTTCTCAAATTATATCTTAAGAGTTATGATTTATAATCTATGTTTTCCTGCATCTAGTTTCCAAAGTTGCTACTAAAATTCCTTTGATACCAATTGTAGCGCCCCAACCCCAGTAAGTATGGAGTCGATGTCTGCTGCCATTACATTGACATGATTACAAGAAAACAAATCTCGAAATACCGATCAATTTAATAGTTTTGGTAAACTAGATACATACATGAGTCTTGTATTACAAATGAATACACAAATTACAACATTTTTTTAATAACTTTATTCCATTTATCATATCTTTGTATATCTTTCTTAGTATACTTTATAAAATCCTGAAGAAATGAAACAAAATAAGAGTTCAAATGCTCAGTAAAGGTTAAGTACAACGGAATCTATCAAGAATCAATAAGCATAATCAACATAGCTAGGTAAATAACTGAGCACACTTTCCATTTAAATAACTGGATAAGCCATAATTAATATGGCAAGATAAATAACTGAAACACATATCATTTAATCAATAAACTAAGAATAAAATGCATTCGTAGATAATGTCAAAGTGAAGAACTCATGGATAAATAAAAATAACAATGACTGGATTCTGAATAAAGAAAATACTTAATTATTATAAGGCCCCAGCCTTAAACCTTACTTAATCTTGAGTTATTACAAGATTACACATTGAGGATCTTTTCGGGTTTAGATTTTTAGAGAATTAGATCATAAAACTTGCATTACATTCCACATATAAACAAAGTGGTTACATAAAGATAGTATTCTTCATTCCCATCAATGGAAACATATTTAAAATAAGACATGGATTATTTCTTGACACTTCCTTGACACTATCATCATATCATGTACCTTTCCCTTGACCTGTTAAAAACATTTCAAAAAACTTGGGATGAGCATAAAAAGCTCAGTAAGGGATATAAAAATATGGAAAAGAAACATGGGTACATATATACATAAGAATGAATTCATACTTTACCCATAAAACATATTCACTTTAACATACCTCATCAAATCATGAATAAATCATTGAAATCATAAGACATAAAGGTAACTTGAGGCATTCATAACATTCTTACGTAGGGAGTAACCCTCTTGGTTACGTTTGGAATACCCATCACAGTATATTCCCTAAATCTCTTCGGAGAAACCTTAACGTTACACTCCTTCGCGTTACCCAATGCATTGGAGAGCTATATCGGGCTCACCCACCCTTAGTTTATCACGGAACCACCCGTCTTCATAATAATGTCCAAGAACCTCAACATAATTGTATCACATAAAACATGCATAAAGGAAACATAACATTTACACCTTTCAATCACAAGATATCAATACAACACATTGATATAAAAACATTATGAAAACCATTTTCAATACCAAAATAAAAGAAAAGTAAAACATGGTATTTATTTTTCTTTTAAAAAAAGTATGGCTTGTAGAGGAAGTCGAAACTCAAATAATGGTCACGGCGGCGGAGAAGTCGTTGTCGCCGCATACGCACGACAAAAACATTCTCTTTTTTCGTTTAGTAAACGCTTCGTATAAAAAATATTCCTTTTGAATAAACGTAAAATTCAAAGGGGTTTATACACCATATAAAAGAAGGTTGTGTATAAAACAAAATATGCCTCAATGAAAGGAGATTGAGATGAAATCTCATACCTCAGGTCCGACTTGACTCGGTCGTTCTTTAATCTCCTGAATAATAAACTTGAGTTAATTTCTACTTGTTTAAGAACCTTTTTCAAGTTCATTATTCCTTTTATATCACTTATTGTCATGTCATGAACACTATGTAATTATTTAAGTTAATAACGGTCGTTTTAACGATCATTGGTACTTGAGTAAAAAATAAGCCCTTTATAATTACAAGTTGTTCATGTATCCATTATGTCCAGAATTATAATCATGATGTATATATCATATATATCCAGTATATACATGCATTTATAATATTACATAATCATTTAGAGGTAAGAAATGAAATGCACCGTTCATGGAGACGGTAAGCCGTACGTACGCATGAACGCTACTTTCATTTCTATTTCATATTTTATATAATGGAATCATAATGATATAAAGGTATATTATAATTCTAGTATAATATCATATATAATATCATAGTTCCATCCTTTATACGTCCCACATATGGTATTTAATGAATCAAATCACTTTGAGGGGGCGGTAGTCCGCACTTCCTTAAATGAAGATATCGCGTTTACCCATAATGAAAACTATAAAAGTATGCCCAAAATGAAAAATACAGAAGCTTAAGGAAAAGATAAACATATTATATATCATATATAAATATAGTGACATCTTAATTTCCACCTTTGAAGGTGTTAAAAGAATGTTGAACAATCATCGTTTCGGGAGGCATAAATTCACCATCCACGGAAACAGTATGTCCTTTAACCATTAGATGTAGGTGTGTGTAAGTGTATCTCGATTCCTTCTTATAAAAACATCCTAGTATATTGAAGATACTGGAGTTGTTACAAAAGAAATGAATAAAAAGAGTTTAGGGGATTGGAGAAGCAAAATAAAACAAAAGGACTCAAAAGAAGACATTACCTTAAAATCGGGTAACTCCCTTTGGTTTGAGCTCAAAGGCTTCCTTGGGAAAACTTCTGCCCAAAGTGAGGCTTCAAGGAGTAAGAGAGGGATGTGGAGAGCCAAGATGGGTAGGGGTTGGCCGAGCCAAAGGCTTTGGGAGTGTGGGTAAGGAGGTAGAGGTGGGGACCTTTTATAAGAGGAGAGGAGGGGCACTCTTGGAAAGTAAAGAAAAGTCACTTTATTTTAAAATGGTATTCGGATTTAAGAGGTCCCACATTGATGTGTTTTGAGGATAAGGTGATAAGGGTTCGAAATCCACCCATCCAATAGGTTTTGGCCATGTGTAGGTCTTAGATTTTACATTATCATTCCATTTTATTTAAATCGTTAAATAATGAGGTCATCGCTGCATCATCATGATGTCATAAATAATTTAATTTATTTAAAGTCTACAAATTATAAAAAAAATACTATGATGTAGAAAATCTTTTTAGCTTTCCAATGACTATTTATAATCAAACAGCTGATCTTTATAACCCCATGTAAAAAATGTTTTAGTAAAACATCTCATGTTTGTGTCATTTTTACTTTTACATTAAATAAAAAGTTATTTATGTCATTTTCCAACCAAAGTGGCTCCATGGGGTCCCCAAGTTGACTCATGGATTGTCTTGGTCGGCCATGACACATCCAATGAGGGTAGGACATGTGTCAAGCTCATCTCATTTTATTAAAGCATTATTTTTACCTTAAACTACACTAATTACCTCTAATCGCGATTAAGAACTTAAGAGTTACTATTCACCAAAAAATTATTTTAATCTCATTGAACCATATTTTACTTCTTAATGACAACCATGCATGTCGGATTTTTGAAATTCAAAACACAGAAGTGGTAAAATTTCATTTAAACGAAAAATCAGTTTTTATAAGTACCACTTAGTGGTTTCACTATTCATCAAAAATTGAAGTTTTTCAGAAAAATACCAAAAATTCACCCTAAGCTATATTTGATATTCCGAATTCAAAAATGAAGTATATTTTACAAAATTCAAAACATATAAGTCACATTAATTAATTTAATAATTAATTCCCGCTGTCATGACAAATAGCGTGTTTTTATGAAACAATAAGTATCAAAAGATTGACACCAGTTTAAGTCCAATTTCAAAGTGAAATTGATTCCAATGACCACCATTGGATTAAATGGTAAAAATATATTCTAATTTCACTTCAAAACCAATTCAAAAGATAATATAATCATATAAATAAATTATATTAAAAAGTGGTTTTGAATTAAAATACAACATTTTCACTATTCATTAAAAAATGAACTTTATCGGAAAATTACCAAAAATTCACACAAAGTAAATTTTGATGTCCCAATCATAAATAATAAGTTTATTTTGACAAACATAGCTTATAAAATTGTCAAAAGATAGATTTAAAAATGGTTTTCCATCAAAAGGCAGTAAAACAATCTTTTAAAAATATTAGTGTATTACATGCTTAAGATTGGATTTATTTTCTTTTTAAGCCTCTAAAACACTATCTAATTCATTAATAGACATAGATAAAAATATCTATTATTCATTACTTACTTGGGATGTTACATCCTTCCCCCCTTTTGAAAATTGCGTCCCCACAATTTATTTACTTATCGAATAAATTGGGGACTTATCCCTCATTGCATTTTCAGATTCTCATGTTGCCTCTTCCATCAAGTGGTTTTTCCACAAAACATTTACCTGATTAATCACCTTATTCCGTAACACTTGCTCCCTGTGGTCAAGAATCTGGACCGGTTGTTCCTCATAAGATAGGTTCTCTTCCAGCTGAACTACTTCTGGACTCAAAACATGAGATGGATCTGGCATATACTTTCTCAACATCGAAACGTGAAAAACATTGTGTACCTGAGATAAACTCGGAGGTAAAGCCACCCGGTATGCAACTGATCCAACTCTTTCCAGAATTTCATATGGTCCAATGAACCTTGGACTCAGCTTTCCTTTCTTACCAAATCTCATCACACTTTCCCATGGTGAGACTTTGAGAAAAACATGATCACCTACCTCAAAAGTTAGATCCTTCCTCATGTTGTCTGCATAACTTTTCTTCCTACTCTGAGCTGTTCTCATGTGTTTCTGTATCAGCTGAACTTTTTCTGCCAACTCTTCTACCAATTCTGGTCCCATCAACTTCCTTTCACCCACTTCATCCCAGAAAGCTGGAGTTCGACACCGCTTCCCATATAATGCCTGAAATGGTGTCATCTGTATACTGGAATGAAAACTGTTATTATATGAAAATTCAACCAAAGAAAGATGTTGGTCCCAACTTCCCTGATAATCCATCGAACAAGCTCGTAGCATATCCTCCAAGGTCTGAATTGTTCGTTCCGACTGCCCATCTGATTGAGGATGAAATGTTGTACTAAAATTTAATTCAGTACCCAACGACTTCTGATGGCCTTTCCAAAAGTTAGAAGTGAACTTGGGATCACGATCAGATACAATGGAGAGGGGAACTCCATGTAACCTGACTATCTCTTTAAGATACAAATGGGAAAGTCGATCTAGGGAAAAAGTATCTCGTATAGCAAAGAAATGAGCAGATTTAGTCAAGCGATCAACAATAACCCAGATTGCATTATTACCTCGAGATGTCTTCGGTAATCCCACAACAAAGTCCATGGATATATTCTCTCATTTCCACTCTAGCACTGGTAAAGGCTGAAGCATCCCTTTCGGTAACTGCCGCTCTGCTTTAACCTGTTGACATGTCAAACACTTCACAGTAAAATCAGCAATATCTCTTTTCATTCCATCCCACCAGTAATACTCCCGCAGATCTCTGTACATCTTAGTACTGCCAGGATGAACTGAAAACGGAGAACTATGAGCTTCACATAACAACTCTCTCTTCAACTGTGAATCAAAAGGCACACACAATCTCTTCACAAATCTCAAAACGCAATCATTATCAATGTTGAATTCAGGCAACTTACCTTTCTAAACCAGCTCTACCTTTTTCTGCAACTCACTGTCTTGCTTCTGTGCTTGCTTGATTCTATCTGATAGAGATGATCTCACTGATACCTGAAACAAAACAGAAGAACTTCCTGCACCAACAACTTCTATGTCAAAGTTCATCAAATTCTTAACCAAAGGATCACGTTCCAAACGCAACATTGCTAATGAAGCATTACTTTTTCGACTCAAAGCATCAGCCACTTTATTTGCTTTTCCCGGATGGTAATGAATTGTACAATCATAATCCTTGATTAATTCCAGTCACCTCCTCTGTCTCATGTTTAACTCTTTCTGATTGAATATATACTTTAAACTTTTGTGATCAGTATATATTTCACACTTTACTCCATACAAATGATGCCTCCAAATTTTTAAAGCGAAAACAACAGCAGCTAATTCCAAATAATGTGTAGGGTAATTTACCTCATGAGTTTTCAACTGTCGTGAAGCATAAGCAATTACCTGATCATTCTGCATTAGGACGCAACCAAGTCCTTTCAATGAAGCATCACTGTATATAACGAACTCACCATTCCTGGAAGGTAGTGCCAAAACTGGAGCATTCACCAATCTTCTTTTCAGTTCCTGAAAACAATCATCACATTCTTTTGTCCAGATAAACTTAACACCCTTCCGAGTTAGCTTAGTCATTGGACTATATAACCGTGAAAAATTTCTAACAAACCTTCGGTAATAGCCTGTCAAACCAAGGAAGCTACGAATATCTGTTACATTTGTGGGTCTTGGCCATTCTTCAACAACCTTTGTTTTTGCAGGATCAACGGTTATCCCATCTTTAGAAACAATGTGACCAAGGAAAGAAATTTGTTGCAACCAAAACTCACACTTGCTGAATTTTCCATAAAGTTTCTTTTCTTTTAAGGTTTGTAAGATAACCCTTAAATGTCTTTCATGCTCTTCTTTACTTTTAGAAAACACCAAAATATCATCAATGAAAACCACCACAAAGTTATCCAAGAACTCATGGAAAATTCTATTCATTAAGTCCATGAATACAGCAGGTGCATTGGTTAGCCCAAAAGGCATTACTACAAATTCATAATGGTCATATCTTGTACGAAACGCGGTCTTCGGAACATCTTCTTCCTTTACCTTCAGCTGATGGTACCCCGATCTCAAGTCAATCTTTGAAAAATACTGAGCTCCCTGGAGTTGATCAAATAAATCATCGATATGAGGCAAAGGATATTTGTTCTTAACAGTGATATTATTCAAGGCTCTATAATCAATGCAAAGTATCATTGAACTATCTTTCTTTTTAACAAACAAGACAGGAGAACCCCATGGTGATGTGCTAGGTCGAATGAAACTTTTCTCTAATAAATCTTGCAATTGCTCCTTCAACTCTAAAAGTTCAATTTGAGCCATTCGATAAGGGGGTTTTGAAATTGTCTTAGCATCAGGAACTAAGTCAACAGTAAACTCAACTTCCCGATCTGGTATTATTCCAGGCAACTCATCGAGAAAAACATCAGGATACTCATTTACCACTGGCACATCATTAATCTGAACAGTTCCTTTATTTTCAACGATGTGTGCAAGGTAACATTCATTTCCATCTTTTACAAGTTTCTCGGCCTCTTGATAAGTTATCAACAGTAAGGGTTCATTCTTGTACACAAACTGAAAGTCTTTCTGAAAAGAAACTTCTTTAGCTCTACAGTCAATCTTAGCATGGAAAATAGAGAGCCAATCCATACCCAGGATAACATCAAACTCTACTAGAGGTAGAACAATAAGGTTTGCAAGTAGGTTCTTTCCGCAGATAAGGATAGGAAGATTCTTATAAATTCTTTTTGCCTCAACATTCCCCCCAGGTGTTTTTACCAAAAGTTCAGGAGTCATTTCTTGAGATGGTATTCCCATTTTACTAGAAAAGGTTTCAGAGATGAAAGAATGTGTAGACCCCGAATCAAACAACACACTGGCATAATCTGAAAAAACAAAGTACCTGATACAACTTCATTTGATGGCCCGACATCTGCTGAAGTAGTTGCAAAGGATTTCACCACCCCTTTCTACTTATAGTCTAACTGCTTCCCATCACTCAATCTCTTTGTCGGAGACTCATTTGCATAGTGACTCATCTCATTGCACTTAAAACATTTCACTAACTGTAAATCAAATTTGGTCTTACCTTCACCTTGATCCTTTTCAGTGCAATCATGAGCCTTATGTCTCATCTTACCACATCGGTAGCACTTTCCAGAATTCAGAAGACATTTCCCAGCATGCCTTTTGCCACATTTATCACAAACTGGAAACTTAGTTTTCTTACCATCAGACTTTTTTGAAAAATTCTTACCTTTCTCCTGCCACCTCGATCTCTTCTTCTGTTGGTTGTTATAGAACACTTGATCATCGGCAAACTCCATTTCCACCTTCTCAGCACATCGAACAAGCTTTTCATAACTTTTAAACTCACGAGAAGCTAATGCCCTTCAATATTTTGGCTTTAATCCTGAGTAAAAACGATTGATTTTACTATCAAGGTCTCAGATAAAATTTGGAGCATACCTTGCCAATCGAGTGAACCTTTCTTCATAGGCAGCCACTGAGTCTTCCTCTTGCCTCAATTCCAAGAATTTATTTTCCATCCTAAGTCGAACAGCCTTAGTAAAATACTTCTCAAGAAACTTACCTTTGAATTCATCCCAGTCGAGAGCATCAATCTCATCAGCGTCCCTGATATTTTTAACCATCGACCACCACTGATCTGCTTCACCCTCCAAACGATAAATAGCAAGACTAACCTTTTGATTGTCTGAACACCCCATGACATCAAAAATCTTCTCCAGTGCTTTAATCCACCCTTCTGCTAACACAGGGTCAGATGATCCTCTGAATGATGGGGGATGTTGCCTCATGAAATGTTCCACCACTGACATGTTCCTCTACGGTTGATCTGGCTGATCTCGTGCATGGATACCACCACCATTTATCGCTTGAGTCAACTGCGCCATTACCGCAACAAACTGTTCAGTTCCAATTCCAACCATCTCAGGATGCTGATTCGGAAGGTTATTTCCTTCTGTATGCATTCCTAGCACTGCTTCCCTGTTTCCTCTACGGAAAACCATTCTGAACAAACATGTCTTAGATGAAGCAACATGGTAATCTTCAAATGCTATATCATTTCAAAAAAAATATTTTTGGATAATCATTTAATAGAATTCTAACTCCTAAAGTTATCTAAACCGACCTCTGATACCAACTATAAGGCCCCAGCCTTAAACCTTACTTAATCTTGAGTTATTACAAGATTACACATTGAGGATCTTTTCGGGTTTAGAGTTTTAGAGAATTAGATCATAAAACTTGCATTACATTCCACATATAAACAAAGTGGTTACATAAAGATAGTATTCTTCATTCCCATCAATGGAAACATATTTAAAATAAGACATGGATTATTTCTTGACACTTCCTTGACACTATCATCATATCATGTACCTTTCCCTTGACCTGTGAAAAACATTTCAAAAAACTTTGGATGAGCATAAAAAGCTCAGTAAGGGATATAAAAATATGGAAAGGAAACATGGGTACATATATACATAAGAATGAATTCATACTTTACCCATAAAACATATGCACTTTAACATACCTCATCAAATCATGAATAAATCATAGAAATCATAAGACATAAAGGTAACTTGAGGCATTCATAACATTCTTACGTAGGGAGTAACCCTCTTGGTTACGTTTGGAATACCCATCACAATATATTCCCTAAATCTCTTCGGAGAAACCTTAACGTTACACTCCTTCGCGTTACCCAATGTATTGGAGAGCTATATCGGGCTCACCCGCCCTTAGTTTATCACGAAACCACCCGTCTTCATAATAATGCCCAAGAACCTCAACATAATCGTATCACATAAAACATGCATAAAGGAAACATAACATTTCCACCTTTCAATCACAAGATATAAATACAACACATTGATATAAAAATATTATGAAAACCATTTTCAATACCAAAATAAAAGAAAAGTAAAACATGGTATTTATTTTTCTTTTAAAAAAAAGTATGGCTTGTAGAGGAAGCCGAAACTCAAATAATGGTCACGGCGGCGGAGAAGTCGTTGTCGCCGCATACGTACGACAAAAACATTCCCTTTTTTCGTTTAGTAAACGCTTCTTATAAAAAATATTCCTTTTGAATAAACGTAAAAGTCAAAGGGGTTTATACACCATATAAAAGAAGGTTGTGTATAAAACAAAATATGTCTCAATGAAAGGAGATTGAGACGAAGTCTCATACCTCGGGTCCGACTTGACTCGGTCGTTCTTTAATCTCCTGAATAATAAACTTGAGTTAATTTCTACTTGTTTAAGAACATTTTTCAAGTTCATTATTCCTTTTATATCACTTATTGTCATGTCATGAACACTATGTAATTATTTAAGTTAATAACGGTCGTTTTAATGATCATTGGTACTTGAGTAAAAAATAAGCCTTTTATAATTACAAGTTGTTCATGTATCCATTATGTCCAGAATTATAATCATGATGTATATATCATATATATCCAGTATATACATTCATTTATAATATTACATAATCATTTAGAGGTAAGAAATGAAATGCACCGTTCATGGAGACGGTAAGCCGTACGTACGCATGAACGCTACTTTCATTTCTATTTCATATTTTATAGAATGGAATCATAATGATATAAAGGTATATTATAATTCCAGTATAATATCATATATAATATCATAGTTCCATCCTTTATACGTCCCACATATGGTATTTAACGAATCAAATCACTTTGAGGGGGCGGTAGTCCGCACTTCCTTAAATGAAGATATCGCGTTTACCCATAATGAAAACCATAAAGGTATGCCCAAAATGAAAAATACAGAAGATTAAGGAAAAGATAAACATATTATATATCATATATAAATATAGTGACATCTTAATTGTCACATTTGAAAGTGGTAAAAGAATGTTGAACAATCATCGTTTCGGGAGGCATAAATTCACCATCCACGGAAACAGTATGTTCTTTAACCATTAGATGTAGGTGTGTGTAAGTGTATCTCGATTCCTTCTTATAAAAACATCCTAGTATATTGAAGATACTGGAGTTGTTACAAAAGAAATGAATAAAAAGAGTTTAGGGGGTTGGAGAAGCAAAATAAAACAAAAGGACTCAAAAGAAGACATTACCTTAAAATCGGGTAACTCCCTTTGGTTTGAGCTCAAAGGCTTCCTTGGGAAGACTTCTGCCCAAAGTGAGGCTTCAAGGAGTAAGAGAGGGATGTGGAGAGCCAAGATGGGTAGGGGTTGGCCGAGCCAAAGGCTTTGGGAGTGTGGATAAGGAGGTAGAGGTGGGGACCTTTTATAAGAGGAGAGGAGGGGCACTCTTGGAAAGTAAAGAAAAGTCACTTTATTTTAAAATGGTATTCGGATTTAAGAGGTCTCACATTGATGTGTTTCGAGGATAAGGTGATAAGGGTTCGAAATCCACCCATCCAATAGGTTTTGGCCATGTGTAGGTCTTAGATTTTACATTATCATTCCATTTTATTTAAATCGTTAAATAATGAGGTCATCGCTGCATCATCATGATGTCATAAATAATTTAATTTATTTAAAGTCTAAAAATTATAAAAAAAATACTATGATGTAGAAAATCTTTTTAGCTTTCCAATGACTATTTATAATCAAACAGCTAATCTTTATAACCCCATGTAAAAATTGTTTTAGTAAAACATCTCATGTTTGTGTCATTTTTACTTTTACATTAAATAAAAAGTTATTTATGTCATTTCCCAACCAAAGTGGCTCCATGGGGTCCCCAAGTTGACTCATGGATTGTCTTGGTCGGCCATGACATATCCAATGAGGGTAGGACATGTGTCAAGCTCATCTCATTTTATTAAAGTATTATTTTTACCTTAAACTACACTAATTACCTCTAATCGCGATTAAAAACTTAAGAGTTACTATTCACCAAAAAATTATTTTAATCTCATTGAACCATATTTTACTTCTTAATGACAACCATGTATATCGGATTTTTGAAATTCAAAACACAGAAGTGGTAAAATTTCATTTAAACGAAAAATCAGTTTTTATAAGTACCACTTAGTGGTTTCACTATTCATCAAAAATTGAAGTTTTTCAGAAAAATACCAAAAATTCACCCTAAGCTATATTTGATATTCTGAATTCAAAAATGAAATCTATTTTACAAAATTCAAAACATATAAGTCACATTAATTAATTTAATAATTAATTCCCGTTGTCATGACAAATAGCGTGTTTTTATGAAACAATAAGTATCAAAAGATTGACACCAGTTTAAGTCCAATTTCAAAGTGAAATTAATTCCAATGACCACCATTGGATTAAATGGTAAAAATATATTCTAATTTCACTTCAAAACCAATTCAAAAGATAATATAATCATATAAATAAATTAGATTAAAAAGTGGTTTTGAATTAAAATACAACATTTTCACTATTCATTAAAAAATGAACTTTATCAGAAAATTACCAAAAATTCACACAAAGTAAATTTTGATATCCCAATCATAAATAATAAGTTTATTTTGACAAACATAGCTTATAAAATTGTCAAAAGATAGATTTAAAAATGGTTTTCCATCAAAAGCCAGTAAAACAATCTTTTAAAAATATTAGTGTATTCAATGCTTAAGATTGGATTTATTTTCATTTTAAGCCTCTAAAACACTATCTAATTCATTAATAGACATAGATAAAAATATCTATTATTCATTACTTACTTGGGATGTTACAATTATTGGACGTATGTATGCAGCATATGAAAACATATATCGTCGAGACCTTTCACAATACAGTTTAAAACTACAAGTAGAAACCTATTTATTTTGGTCAATTGATTTGTCTCATTAGAACATGTCGATGCATCGAGGGGCTATATAAAGTATGGGTCTCACCCGTCACTCTTAGTCTAAAGCATTCCTCATATATCAAATAATTGATTTAATTAATGAACAATATGCCTTATCAAATTTCCATATTGAGTAGAGAATACAGATTTATCAATATTTCTCCAGATAATCAAATAATTGTCAAAGTAAACATCGTATGTAAAAATTGGTATACAGTTTAGACAATCAACATATCCATGATAAATAGTATGGATATTTGGGAGAAATGTAATGTCTAATGAAAATGATATCAATAAAGTGATTGTTTCAGGAGAAAGTAAACAATCACAAAAGAAATTGAGATTTCACAATAACTTGGTAATTTTCAAACCAAAACCACTTTGATGAAATAATTTGAATTGAAACTTAGAATACCATAAAGAATGAAATATTCATGATATTACATATCAAAGGAACAGTATATACACCACACAAAAGAAACGAGGGGTGAATATGGCATAAGTTTCACAGAAATAAAAGTGAAACTAGAAATCCTATTACAAATGTGGTATCATCTAAATCAGAAGCTTCAAGAGTAATAATCATCAAATGAAACATTTAAATAACATGAATATAAAATAATTCATGATATAATATATCAAAAGGGATGGTAGATGCACCATACAAAAGAAATAAGTGGTGAATATGACATTTATCTCGCAGTTGTAAAAAGTGAGATGAAAATATCTTACCTTACGCTCCCTTTTGGTTGAATGCCCTTTAAACTTATGTATAATAGTTTTGAGTATGTTATCAACTTATACCATAACCAAACTCATATTTATAATATCATATCTTATTATCCGTTTGTTAATAATCTTTCATTATTTTCATTATATTTGGGTGTTAATTGTCTAGTTTTTGTAATATGTTTTGTTGGATTGATGCAACTTGATCCTCTTTGGATATTGTTGGGCCGAATGTTTGTGGTCCATACTGCGCATCAGGGCGCAACTCTGCGGGTCGAGCTCTGCGACGAACTCGCTGGGGATCGCAGGGGGCAAGGCGCTCCTGCTCCGGGGGTCCGAGGGTCGAAGTGCCCCGACCCAAATTGTGGGAGCACTGTAGCAGCTCTGACCAACTATAGCATAGCTGACCGACTGACACCAACATGGGGCACTGTAGCAGTGCGGATTTTGGCACGACTACTGTAGCAAGTCAGACATTGGAAACAACATTATTGTAGCTCCGTGAACTTCCAACTGTCGGTCACTGTAGCACCTTAGACTTGGGTGGTCACAGCATTGTGGCGATGTAGACTTACAGTCATATTTCACTGTAGCACAGCGGACTTTCTGTGCGGTTGGTGGAATAATGATTCATCTTATTTATTATCTCATTTCGTGTTAGGGTTTTTGTGTGTTAGAAACTTTGAGATACTCCCTGTAATTATGCTTCCGAAACTAGTGAAATTTATGTCTCTCCGTGAATGTAGGGATCATTTCTCGAACCACATAAATCTCTATATCCTGTGTGATTCTTTCTTCTATATTTTCTTTATCAGGAAACTTTTGTTTTCTATCGTTGTGACTCCCGACGTTTCCGCATCATTTTTGACTTGTTATTTTTGTTCATATTACTTCAATCATTATTTCATCATCTCCATAATGTAAATCATGTTATAAATATTATATATATTCAGTATATATGTATTTAGAGTAATCCATAAAATTTGGAGAAAGGAAATGAAATACATCGTTCATGGAGACAGTAGCTCGTACGTACACATAAACGTTGTTTCCATTATCTTGTCATATTAAAAGAATAAAAATTAAATGATATATATGTATATTATAATTCTAGTATAATCTTAATGTTATATATATCACATATGTTTATTAAAGTCATCCTTAATACATTCCATGTAAAGTGTGAACGAATCACAACACTTTGAGGAGGTGGTAGTCCACACGTCCACAAACGATATTATCGTATTCCCACAAAATGGAAAGCATGAAGGTATGTTATGAAATAATTCCAAAAGCATAAAGACATTATAAATATTATATATATCATATATAAACAATAAATCCATCATTATTCTCAACCTTAAAAGGTGTTAGAAGAACAAATGACATCGATTCGCGAGGCGGTGGTCCGTCGTACACACGAATGATGATTTTGTATCTCATTTGATGGAAGTGTGTATAGGTGTAGGTCGTGCCCTTAAGATAACATCTCAGTATATCGAGGATATTGAGGTTATTATAAAAACAAAATATAATAAGAATTGAAGGAATGGAGAAAGAAATAAAACAAAAATGTCTGTTAAAGAAAGTTACCTATTTTTCGGGTAACTCCTTTTGGTTTATATCAAAATCTTTCCTTGGTTGGCTTTTTGCTCAAAGTGAGGCTTCTAGGGTGATGGAATGTATATTGGGAGTTTATTTGAGCAAGGGTTGGACATGACAAAGGGCTTGAGAGGTGTGAAGAAGTGAGGGGTGAGTGCTTTTTTTAATGTGGAGGGGTGACATTCTTATAAATATAAAAAAGTAAACACTATTGGGAGGTATCATTTACATCATATGCCTCTAATAATGAATCAAATTCGAGCCAAGAGATGATATGGTTGAAATATTGTCATCCAATGGGTTTTGAACAAGTGTCTAGGTTGTTTGACCACTTAAGTTTAAATTTTAACCGCTAAGTAAACTTATTTTCATCTTAATCATTATAATTAATTTTAATTGCCTTCACAAATCTTTTTGATCAAAAACTAAGTTGACCTTATTAGACATGTTAAATTATGTTGATTCCAAATATGAAATCCATTTTTCCAAATTCAAATCACATAAGTGACATAAATTAATTTAAAATTAATCTCACAAACGGGACGACAAAGCAGGTTTTTAAAGTGAAAATATTCAAAAATTTGAAATGTTTTTATATCCAATTTCAATATGAAATTAATTCAAATAACCAGCATTGTATTAATAGATATGTAATTGATCTATTATGACTTTAAACCCAATTTAAAATATAATATAACCTTATAAATTATTTAGACGAAAAGTTGGTTTTTAATTAAAATTCAGTAATTTCCACTATTTATCAAAAAAATGAAACTTCACAAAAAAATACCAAAAGTTCACCCTAAGCTAATTTTGACATTCCGATTTCAAAAATGAAGTTTATTTTGTCATATAAAATTTATAAAAGTACAAAATTTTAGTTTTAAAATAAGTGTGACATTAAAAGGCGGCAAAACTATCTTTAGACAAATATAACTTTTTATGCATAAAATCGGATTTGTTCTTATCTTATGTCTATCAAACCTATTATATGAATGTCAAAATAATTGATTGAATATATAATATATAGATTTCATTAATATCATTCACTAATAGCAATTAATTTAATTTATAAGGACAAAACGTCTTTAAGTGCATAAAAATAGTTTTTTTATAAAAACATTTCTTTTACATTCAATTGGTTTTTATTTTCATTTCTAATTAATTGATAACCAATGAATTCATTTTATATTTGTGTAAACCGTATATTTTCATAAGTTAGTTAATCATATTTATAACTGTTAATTTAACAGCTATAAGGTAACTATCATTTTAAATAATAATAATAGTATCTGGTAAAACTCAGTCTTACATGTAACGCAAGTCATCGAAGAAAGTCATTATTGGGTGTAACGCAAGCTAAATTCGGGGTTCTGTGCAGAGCAAGTTAAGCATAATGTTGTGTGTGGTGTAAGCTTAACTTGGTGTTTCGTATAAAGCAAGCTAGGAACAAAATTAAATTTATTCTAAAAATACATATTGTAAAGTCCTAGGGTGTTACACAGATTGCATGTCTTATTACTAAGTGTTCTACATATAAGCAGGTGAAGGCGGAGCACCAGCAGCTTGCAGGCTTTACAGTCGTTGTCGACCCCAGAATAAAAATGAGAAGATGTTGTGATGGATTTTGTGGTTGATTTACCGAGATTGTCTCAAGGTAGCGACACGGTTTGGATAGTCGTGGATCGACTGACAAAAATAGCTCACTTCCTATCCGGGATATTTTCTCAGTTGATGAGCTTGGAAAACTATATGTCTGTGGGATCATACGCCTACACGGGGTCCCTTGTACTATCATTTCAGATAGGGATGATCATTTCTCATCGAGGTTCTGGCAAGGGTTATAGAGAGCTTTGGGTACACAAGTGCTTCTGAGCACAGCTTTTCACCCTCAGGCCGATGTTCAGTCAGAACGAACTATACAGGTGTTGGAGGACATGTTCTGAGCATGCATCCTTGATTTCGGCGGTTCTTGGGAGAAGCACATCCCTCTTGTTGAGTTTGCCTACAATAATAGCTTTCAAGCAATGATTCAGACGGCTCTATATGAGGCCTTGTATGGTGGGACATGTCGATCACCCCTATGCTTGTTAGAGACAGGAGAAGCAATGCTACTAGGTCCTCGTCTCGTGCAGGAGACTTTGAAGCAGGTGCAGTTGATCAGAATGTGTATGTCTACCGCTTAATCTAAACAGAAATCTTATGTTGATCGTCGTCGACGACCTCTAGAGTTCGGGGTCGCAGATCGTGTTTTCTTGTGAATATTGCTCAGGCTTGGGATAGACGGATACGGAGGCAAGGGAAACTGCTGCCTCATTATGTCGGGTCTTTTGAGATCTTGGATAAAGTCATGTTGGTAGCCTATCGGTTGTTATTACCTCAGAGGTACCGCGTCATGCACGATGTCTTCACATTTCACAGTTTCACCATTATCATGCTGACCAGTCTCATACTTTTGATCCTGATGATGTTGAATAGGATATCAATGCTTCTTTTGAGGAGTATCACATACGCATCGTTGACCGGAGCACGAAGGCTCTCCGAGGTCGGTCGGTCCCTTTGGTATGGATGTTATGGCAGCACAGCCATGTACAAGACGAGACTTGGGAGCGGGAGGTCGACGCACGTGCTCAGTGGCTGGAGTTGTTCTCAGACAACGTTCTACCACCCTTGGAAGGGCAACTCGGGGACGAGTTTCTGTAAGGGGGGAAGACTGTAAGAACCTGGTTTTTCGTATGAGGTACAGATCCTTTAATTTTCAGTTTGACACATTGGTTTTGACCTAATATGAAAGCCTAGTAAGGGTATGGAGGAAACGAGGGTGTTCGGGGTTTATTCGGAGCTCGGAACCCCGACCGGTGGAAGAAACAACTGGGTCGCACAATAAAAACTGTGCAATCCAGTCTGCACAGTTTCTCCTAATCGACGGGGCGTTTCAGTGCTCAACAGTGGGTCGCACGGTTTGCCCTAACCGTGCGGCCCAGACTGCACACTCGTGCGGAAGCTCTGCAATTATTAGCATAGGCAAAACACACGATTTGCACTCGGTTTCCCAAACTGTGCGCATAAACCATGCAGGCTCCCTCCTTGGACAATGCATGACGCACGGTTGGACCGACCATGCGGTCAAACCGTGCGACCCAGTTTAAAAGGGATAAATTGTCATTTTGCCCATGTGGCTTTATAATTTTAACACCATCTTCCTATTTCTTATTTCCAGTGGGCTGACCTCCCCCCATTTTCACCCGTGAACAGCTCCTCTCCACTTAGGTTCATCAATTTTATCGTCATTCGTACTCGGAATCAAGAGTTGATCGTCTCATTGGATTCCTCTCGGTGAGTGCTTCAGTCCTTAGGCTCGTTTTGGCGTTCTTCTTCCTATCAACAACGCTATTTTGATACAGGCTCAATGCCATATTTTCAAGGTGTTCATTCGTTCTTCTGTTTTCTTCTGAATCGGGCCAAACTAAGGGTCGATACTGGATGAGGCATCTACTACAAGCATAAGGTAAGTGGTCTATGACTCATCCCTTAAAAGTCTCATCGTCTACAAATTATCTTTGTTGTGCGCACGTCAATTTCACCAAGCGATGCTTCTAAAATTTATGACTTAATGATAATTGTTTAACTTGTGTTCTAAAGCCCTAATTATACATGTTCTTCGTGTCGTTGGAGGTTAGGACCTCAACATCATCCACCCCATTAGGGTGCGTAACATGTTAAGCCTTAATGAAAGGTAATTGAATGAACCTATTAAATGATTAAATGACATGAGTATTACATGGTTTATGATTATATGATATAAATGGAATGAATATAAAGTGTATGTTGCTTTGGACGTTTTCACCTTTATAAGAATGGTCAGACTTGAGTCGGCTTTGGATTCCTGACGGATGCCTTGAGCACTCAGAGGACGTCATTCTGATTCATTGAGTCAGTTGTCGTGGGAGGTACCCACCACGGAATCAGGTCTTTGTCTTATTACGTGAATGTTTCAGCATAGTACCGACAATTCACTTGACATCTATTTTTCAGATATTAGAATGTCTTGAATACACTTCTAGGATTCGGCATGATGTCTTCAGACACGCAGCGTCATGGATTCACCCCATTGAGCCTAGTCATGCTTAGCCTGGGATTACCATGGACGAGCTTCATGGACTCGGTTAGACTCATTTACAGTGGAATGCCTTGAGCGTGCCCCTTGAAATACTCTCAGACCCCTTATAATTGGACTGCATGTGATATTATTATGACTTGGCTCAGCCCCAAAGGTCAGAGATGCCTTGGTTACACCTTGGATCCTTTGCTATTATTACTTCCCGTTGTGAAATTGTTGAACCCTATTATACACGATCTCCTTATTATAAACCGAATCACAATTAATTAAATGAACACGTGTTCAGAGACATTACCAACTGAGACTGAAGCAGGTATGGGTTATTATTTAGCATGGCTTTACATTTATATACCAGCACATTGTATAGTTTATATTCACAAACTGAATATCTATAGACGTCATTGGTGGTGGCCTACTGAGATTTATCTCACCCTGTCTGGGTAATGAAAAGTGTCCCACTTTGGACACCTGACTTGCTTGCTTTAGGATGAGAGCTTGGTAGCAGATGACTGGGCCCGTGCTCGGGATGCTTGGATAGTTTTTGCTTCTTTTTTATTCTTTTGTATATCATGTATTGCACTATTTGTCCGTTGTTGTGTATGTCTGCTTTCATTTTTATAAAGACATGTCATCATCATTTTGTATATGATACAGTTTACACCTATTGAGTTAAATATCATTGTTGATGGTTATATTCATTTCCACTACCAGTCTTATTGATTATTATATTGTTCCCACTATTTATCCATCTATTATCTCAGTTGTGCTCCACTTTGACATGAGGGCATAATCTTCCTACGGCCACACCCTAGACTCTCACTGCTAGTCGGCAGCTTCTAACGTACAGGGAGACACGCTTGAGGCCATGTGGCCAACCAGGTTCAGTTACTCAGGAGTGAACTGGGTCCGAGACGTCACACTAGTTTTGCAAATGCTTCCCAAACAGATTCAGAAATGTACTCTTCTTTCTTTTATTTGATTTCCATGGCATGGATGTAGCCTAACAAGAGTTCAGTAGTTGATTTTTGACATCATTGCATCAGTGGTTGTGTTTAGATGAATGTTTCTTTATCCTGTTATTGAAGAATTGAAACATGAATTAGTGTTACATTTTATTAAAACATTGGCATAAGTGAATATTTTTATGGCTAGTTTGTTTGCACTTTAGACTTTTGATGTTGGAACTTTTTAATCTATTTGATGGTTGGATGCAATTTTAATTGTTAATTATTCTGTATGTTTTTTATCAAAAAAAATATATATAATAATATATAATTTTTTAAGTTCGGGTCGATCTGCAAGATTGCAGGTCCCGCCAGGGTAGGGTCCGGACTTTTATTTTACGGTCTGCATTTTATAAGGATCGGGCTGGTCCATTCTATTAAATTTGTAGCCCGCAAGGACCGCCTCGTGGGCTGGCCCAGCCGGGTCTGTTAACAGCTCTAGGTTCAACCCTTGATGCCCCTAATTTAGGGGGGAATTTCACAAAGAACGGTATAGTGTTGTGAAGCTGGTGATGCACGGGCGCACGGGACAACAGTTAGGGCGACAGCAGGGGGTGATGTTGATGGCGCTACGCTTAGGGCAGCAGGAGCAACGCAAGGTGTCGGTGGCCTCCGGTGGGAACCTCTGAGTCAGAACCAGTGAGCAGAAGGTGGCATGATGTGAAACCAAGTAGAGGGCTCAACGTGTCAGGAAGGTAGTGTGGGCAGGCACTACCGGGTGGACGGCCTCAATTAGAGAGATCAGTGTGTTGCCACTTATCATCCAATCTTTCGTCCCCTTAACCGCCGATGTGGGATGGAGAGGTGCTCTACCATGTGACTAATTTAACTTGAGACCAGTCTGAAGATGCGGAGCAACAGATATATGATACAACTGTGGGTCACACAGGCATAACCAAAATAGGTGGCTCGAAAGAGAGAGAAGTGCACTGGCATGACAAAGACTGCTCACTCGAGATCTTAGGATAATGTATTGGGACTGTGAGATGGTGAGCTTTCAGGTCATGTAAAGGTTAACTCTCAACCTAGTTAAAAAAAAAGTTTGTTTTCCAAATGAAAAAGAAACCTAGACTCCAAACTTGTTCAAAAAAAAATTGATTGATTGGTAAAATGGATTTTGATATGATGATGTGGACTCATGGTTGAGGGATGGGGGTGATTGAACGCTCACGAACAGGGTTACCCAATAGGCTAATATATGGTTCTTGTTACATATGCACCACTCCATTTTGAAATGAAAATGTGAGAGTTGATTCTTCATAGGGGGGTTTTGGGATGTGTTTGCCTGGGTTTTCACCTAAAAGATTTATATTTTGTAAATTGCTTAAATATTGTGATTATGTGATATCAAATACAAAGGACAAGCACTAATGAATCAGAATTAGAAGTGAAGGGATGTCCTTACACCGATTAAATGTATGTGTGGAGGGGGGTAAGAATATGGACTAGAAACCATCTTTGTTTTAATTTTTTATTTATGTTTCCAACTTTTAATGCTCACTATATGACATAGCATTGTGAGTTTGAGGATTTGATTATTTTACTTGATGGATTTATTTTTAAAATGTGTGCATTTTCCGTTTGTGCATGTGTGTATATATAGTTTAGTATGCCATGGCATCTGTCATATCCGCAATCATCCGTCGTTATCCACGATATATATATATATACATATATATATATATATATATATATATATATATTTTTTTTTTTTTTTTTTTTTGACTCACCGGCATAAGCCATCATCCGCCATCGACAACTATGGTGTTAAGGGCTAGTTATTTGGAATACATAAGCATTAATTTATGGCGTAATCAACGACTCTTCAATAGAAACACTCGAGGCTCAAATGAAATTCCAGAATCTTGTTACTGATTTTTCTAATTTGTCAAAAGCGTTCTTTAGGCCTTGTTCTAAGGTTCCCTGCTCATATTACATTAATCACGTCAAGATCAAATTCATATTTCTACTTAAGCTAGTGTTTTGATGGTATTTCCTTTATAAGATATTATCAAGTCTCTAAATGAACTTGTTAGTAATGCAAGACCTTAAATACTAATTTCTTTTAAGTTTTATATAAGAAACAATTCAACCTTTCGCTTTCAAAAAAAAAATAGAAAATAAAATGACATAAAAATCAAATAATCTTCACAGCTATAATTCTCACTCCAACAAAAGCCCAACCGGTATAAAAACAGACGACCACAAATATTTTTAACTGCACCAAAGCAAAAAGGCATTCCTCCATAGGCATAATAGAATAAGGGGTACCTTCTACCTGGTGAATTTTCTTCCAAAACATCTGCAAATTCTCGTTGATAATATCAACCATGGTATGATCCCAACCTGCATTCGCATTTAAATTTCCAAAAATGTCTTAGAAAATGTCAGAAATTGTTTTAAAGAGTGGGGGAAAAACAAGAATTGTTCATTTTTCTTGAAACTTTTTTTTTAACAGAAATTTCACCGATCTATACAATTCATACTCTTCCCGGCATAATCTCATATATTTTCTGATACATTTTTTAAGAATGAAAACAAAAAACTATTTTCCAAAACCAAACACAATCTAATTCCCAACAAGTGGCCGGGCAATGTAAGTAGTTGAAGCCCTCGGTCATAGGAAATGTCCAGGTACATAGATTCATTTTTGCTCCATTTCTATATTTTTTTCATTTATTGCAATAATAGTAATAGTAATCAAGTCATAGCACAAGCTAATAAACCTAGACCTCACTGGAAATTCAAGCAAATCCTCCTACAATATCATCTCATTGGAGCAGCATCAGAAAATGTAGAACACCAAAAACGATAATGTTGTAAATTCACCAGCTTACACAACAACAGCACAACTAGCCTGTTGAATCCACTGATAAAAGATACATGACAAATTCACTTTAGCCTAAGTGAGTGATTGTTAATCATGTAACGATAATTTTGATATTGTTATCGATCACAATATATCTTGTAGTAATTTTAATTATCATTTCAAGTGTTTTCATATCTCCAAAACATGAAAGATTTTTTTTTTTTTTAAATCTACCATTTCTGTTTTCATTCTCTAAAAAATGCTTTCTAGTTACAAAATCTAAATACATTTTCTGATATGTTTTCTAAAAAATGAAAACATAAAATGTTTTTCAAAAGCAAACGCGGCCTTATATTTCAATCTTCAATCAAGCATTATCGTGGGATGAGACAGAATGACATGTATAAGACTGGCACATGCAATGACCTATATGGAGATACAAAATCCACACACTAAAAGTCAGAAAACTTATAACCCGGATCAACCTGTTCTAAGAACACAACATGGATCATCGTATGTATCATTAATATTTCTTAATAGCCATTGTGAATATGCTCTTTGACTTGAGATAGGCAATGTTTACCATATGTAAAATTTCACATTTTGATCCGATGGCGCTTATGTGAGTGACTATAAAGATAACTGTTTGATGTGTCGAAGATCAGACAAATGGATTTGTCTAATCAAGTGAAATTTGTTTTAGTGTTGTCAATAGCAGTCAATGCAACTGCTATAGGGGTATAACATAGCAAAAAAAACAATCACCAAGTTATATCAGTTCTAATAATTGATAATGGATAGCAGCCAAAGGACAACAACAATATAATAATAACAAAATTAGCTAAAAACTACACTTAAACAAATTCTCAACCTTGGTTTAATGGCAGCAAGAAGTAAAATCATTAGTCTAGATGTAGTTTTAAAGATATTTAAACTTGATTTTATCAAATTTTATTTTTAAAATGGAACAGTAACTAAAATCTGACATAAAAAAATTGATCTTTGTGGATATTGAACCGAAATTAAAATAAAATATAGTTTCTAAGGTGGTAGGTGTGAGACATTTTTGCTATGTTTTGATGCAATTCAGTTTTTGGATTGAATCTTGACGCTCAAGTGATGATCACTCAATACAATGATCATGCGAAAGATGAGACTCCTTACCACAACTCTGTCATCTAAAGTAACTCCGGCTCCCCAAGATAGCCAATTTCCTAAGAAGTGTAGAACTGTAAAATCAAGAGGAGATATTGTCAACCATAACCTGGGTTCTATAAGCTAAACCAACTTTTCCAATCAATTTAATTATAAAGGAGCAAAAACAAACATGCACAAGACACCTAGAACAAAACTCTAAAATATATATATATATATAGAGAGAGAGAGAGAGAGATGCTCAGTCATGAAATGTTTAATAATACATTTATAAACCAGAAAGTATAACAATTGATAAAAGACGCTCAATTTTTGGAGAATGTACACTTCCAAATTCCATGCCCGTTCTAATTTATAATAAGGGCCTGTTTGTTTCAACTTAAAAGATAAGTGATTTTAGAAAAGGCAGAAGTAATTTTGCATTTAAGTTATATTAAAAAAACTTTTTTTACATTCAATTGAAAAATTATTTTTTCAAAAACTAATCGGAATAGCATTTTAACAAAATAAGTTGAAAAGGGTTTTTTTTTATTTTAGATTCTGCTTTTTGAAAGGGAAAAAAAAATCACCCCCACCCCCACCCCCACCCCAGCACATTACCAAAGGGTTGCACAAGTTGCTTGGATATGATGCTGACTGGAACTCCCCAAAACCAGCAAACTAACACCAGATAAACAGAAACCTGTATTGAAAAACCGAGTGAGTGGGCTTTCAAGAAGCAAATATTATGTGCAGTATACTTGAAAAAGCATACCATGCCAACCCACCTTAATAATTTCCAGTGATTTCAAATACATATCATACGATTTAGTCTTTTCCATATAATGCAAGGCCTGATCTGGAAGGCATGAGAAAATGCTAAAAGGGTCAATTACAGGACACCATATATCTTGTAACGAAGGGACAATGAAGGAGTGGCATATAGTTTTTGAGGGCAACCCATGCAAAAATGCAAATCAGAAGCATGCCCATCACACAAGCATAGATAGAAATATACCAAAAAAGAAATGACGGTTGTCTTTGGTTTTAAAAAACATTTTCTGTTTTCATTTTCCAGATACATTACAAAATGTTTTTGAAAATGGACAGAAAAGAAGGAAGGGTAGCAGCTACTCATTCAAGTATTTTCATTCTTGAAAACTTACTTGCTGTTTTCAAAAATCTATCATTTTCAATTTCAATTTCATTTTCCAAAAGATGTAGTCTATTTACATAATTCAATACATTTTCTAATATATTTTTAGAAAGTGTACTTGGTAAATGTTTTCTGAAACCAAATGCAACCAAAACTTCTTCCCGACTATACTTCCTGGACAACAAGATTCATTGTACTTTTGGAGCCTGGGTTGGACTAGTTATCGAAAACAAGAAATCATTGCCAGAACCTTAATAGAGACGTACTGATAAGACCCCTCACACGCACTAGCTTCAGAGAACAAACTTCTTGTATGTATTGCAGTATAGGAAACTGAATTACAGAGGGGAAGGAAGACGAAAGGAGAAGACTCGAGAGATCACCAAAAGCGCTCACCCAAGCCTTAACGGCCGACGTCCCAAGCCTACGGCCGGCTCACTCAACAGAAATAATCCCTCCCCCTCTCCTCCACTACTCCCTTTATAACCAACTTATCTCATTCCTTATGCGGCCAACTTGCCCCCTTCTAGAATCTTCAATTGGTGCCAGTGGGATTCTCTTTATTCCCCTAGTAGTAAATGTTCAAGTCTCTATCACTCGCACCACCTTGAAATTACATCTTGTCCTCAAGACTGAAAAAAAGGTGTCCTTTCTATGCAAAAATGTCAGGCGATCTGTCAAATTCTTTTCCGTGCGTTTATGTTTCGAGCAGAACCAAACATCACTTGAATGCCCAGCACTACTAATTGAGGACTCTGTTGGAGAAGTCCTTGAAAAAACATCTTGCCCGCACATAGATGCTAAGCAATCTCCCATATTCATCTCCCTTCTTGCTCAAAAACACGGAGAGTTACTCCACGAAGTTGGAACCCAAATCCCTCCCCCGTCACAACATTCCCGAGTGGTTCATCTCAGTAGCCAACCCAGGACTAATAGGGCCAATTAGAAAACAGAAATAAAGTCCAATGTGCAGTGGGGTCCTACAGCGATAGCTCCCTACGTTACATCATACAATTTGCAGATTTATGGAAGCCTATCGGATCTTTTATTTCCAACGTAATTGAATCCACAATTGTCACCAAATAAGACAGTGTTGGTGCAACACACCCCCACACTCCCAAATCGCTAGTTGTCGCAGGATGTACTGCAGGCAGTGCAATGGAGTGAGAAGGTTGAGTCGGCTCTCGATGATCATCGGGTTGCACCTGCGGCCCAAGAGAAGGCTGATGTTCCAAGAACCATGCTCGGGCCTCCTTCTCTTCAGGGCTAGAGGTAGATGCGACGACTGCCAGCAAGTTGACTGTTGACTTTGCGGCCAATAGGTGACAGAAAGTGACTCACTGGCGCTAATAATTTCGGTCGGCAAAACTTTGTTGCACCCTAGCACTCGGCTAAACGTAATGTCATGGCCCGTCGCCTTTGTGCCAACTTTGTAACTGGTTGGAGCATCTATCGCGAGCTGCGACATCCGCTCCCAGCAACACCCTGTAGTTTCGAAGAATTCTCAGACTGTCGTTCCAGAAGTCATTGCTTGTTCGTGGTCTAGCTGGCGTTGTAGGATCAAGTGAGGGTCACATGAAGCTGCTTGAGTTGTTGAAGAACCTCATCCCTCCACATCGTCATTGTCGCGTGATAACAGCAGTGGCGGCTCGACAAGATGAAAACAGTATTGCGCCTGCTCCACTGGACGGAATCCTTGGAACACGAGCCAGTAGCTTACGTCACCTCTAAGCGAAACCCCATCAGTGCGCGCCTGGGTCAATGAAGACAAGCGGTCGTGGGTACTTCATCTGAGTGATTCTAGTAGGACGCAACGTCTTGTTGGACGTGAGCTAGATGAGGAAGAAGAACAGTGTGTGTCGGTGAACCGGGCGCGCCTTCGCGAAACACACCAGTGGTGCGCACTACTACTGGCCACAATTAAGTCGTGCGAACCTCCCCGAAACAGAGAAGATGAGGCAGTGCATGATGCGTTGGAAGAAGTGGAGAAGAACAGTGTAGAAGGAGAAAATAGGAGACCCGAACCCCCAAGGTGTGTCTCACTAAGGAGCCCTTGGGGTGCTTTTATAACAAATGGTAAAGACCACACCGGACCTCAAGTCCGATGTGGGATACAGACTCCAACACTCCCCCTCAAGCTGGACATGCCCAGCTTGATTACAAAACCAGACGAAGTAAAAAAAAAAAAAAAGAACGCTGCAAAGGTGGCTGCTCCCCCTCACGATCGAAGCTCCTGCGCAGGAGATGGATGGATGATGTCGCAGACGCAGCAGATGAACCACACAGAGACCGGGTCGGTTGACGGAACGCCAGGACTGCCGCACTAGTGGGGCCGGTCGATGAAACGCCGGGAAACCAAACTAGCACCGAGAAAACCGCACTTGCGGGGCCGGCGACGGGAGGCGGGGATTCCGCAGAAATCGTTGCGGGATCTGGCGGCGCCAACAGACCCAAATCCGAGGTGGTCGAGCTGCTGCGCTAGCGACAGGACGTGCCGACGGAGAGAGATGCGGCTGCCGGGAGGTGCCGGGAGATGCCGGCGAGGCGGGGATGCCGCAGGAGGAGGCCGGCAAGGGTGCAGGAGGCCGGGAGACGGCGCCGGAAGTTGGAGGAGGCCACCTGCGTGGAGCGGCCAGCACGGGTGGAGGCCGGTTGCTGGCCGGAACAGTCCGGATCTGCCCGGATCTGCCCGGAACAGTCCGGATCTGCCCGGATCTGCCCGGAACAGTCCGGATCTGCCCGGATCTGCCCGGAACAGTCCGGATCTCGCCGGAGCTGGCCGGAGTAGCCTGGATCAGGCCGGAGCCGGCCGGAGCTGTCCGGATCTGGCCGGAAATCTCTGGATGTGGCCGGAGCTGGCCGGATCTGGCCGGAAAAAGCCGGGAAGGGCCAGGAGGGTGCGCGGAGGGCCGGCGACAGGATGGGCCGCGACGGGAGGGGAGGAGATCCGCCGAGGCTGGGCGCGCGCACGGTGGGGCTGGCCGTGAGTCGCGCAGGAGGAGTGGGCGCCGTTGAGGGAAGGCGCACCGGGGCGGGAGAGGCCGTCGGGATCGCGACGGCTGGAGGAGGCGCCGACGGCTGGAGAGCCAGGGAGAGGCGCCGACGGCAGACGGCAGGAGGCGCTGCGGGAAGGGGCGGCGACAACCGGGCCGGCGTGCGCAGGGAGTAGGGCCGTCAGTGGGGAGAGGTGACGGGGAGAGACGCGCCGGCAGGAGGTCGAGCGCACGCCGGAGAAGCCGGGGATGGAAGCGATCCGGGGAGGGAGCGCTCCGCCGGGAGACGGGAAGGCGGAAGATGGCGCGGGGGCTAGGGCGCGGGCGAGGGCGAGGGAGCCGCACGGGCGTGGGCGCGAGGGCCGACGGGGCGAGGGAGCCGCGAGGGCTAGGGCGCCGGGAGGGGAGCCCTTGGGGTGCTTTTATAACAAATGGTAAAGACCACACCGGACCTCAAGTCCGATGTGGGATACAGACTCCAACAAACAGCAACAAGTTGGACCAAATGATAAGACCCCTCACACGCACAAGGTTCAGAGAACATACTTCTTGTATGTATTGCAGTATAGGAATCAGAATTACAGAGGGGAAAGAAGAAGAGGAAAGAAGGAGAAGACTTGAGAGCTCGCTGGAAGCTCTTGCCCAAGCCTTAACGGCCGACGTCCCACGCCTATGACCGACTCACTCAACATAAATAATCCCTCCCCCTCTCCTCCGCTACTCCCTTTTTAACCAACTTATCTCATTCCTTACGAGGCCAACTTACTCCCTTCTAGAATCTTCAATTGTTGCCAGTGGGATTCTCTTTATTCCCCTTGCAGTGAATGCTCAAGTCTCTATCCCCTTGCAGTGAATGCTCAAGTCTCTATCACGTACCAAGCAAATAAAAAAACTTGATGTTCAATTTTGGTGCACTGGTATCCATCAACCAAAAATGCAAGAAATATAAGATAAAATGAAAGGAAGAAGACTGGCAAATGAAACGACTGCAAAGGCTTTGCATCCAGAGAATGCCCCAAAAACAATGAAAATTTAAGAGAGAATTCATAAAAAAATGTTAATCCCATAACACAAACTTTATGAGTTAAATTCTTCACTTTAGGGATTTGTCGGGTAAAAGGGTTAGAGACATTATGGGATTAAAGACTTGAGCTCCAACAAGTTTCCAAGGCATCTTGCTAGACACGAAGGTTCGTTTATTATAATCATGTGCAAAAAAACTGAATCCTACTTCAGGAATTTGAGGTTGTAACCAAAACACTAGTATAAACTAAGTTCATTTATGAATTTAGTTGTCTCCATTCAAATTTATAATTTCTTGAATTAAATTTATATAAACATAAGGAAATTAGTCGCATGACAAGAGATTCCATATTTATGCTAAGAGATTATAAATGAGACCTAAACAAAGAAATTGTAAACTTGGGATTGTAAGCCCAGGAGATGAGAAATGTCTAATGTGATTCGTCATATTTATGCACACCAAGTAATGAAAATCATGCTGCTAGAAATGGGCTTTAAGACACAAGCACAGTTTTGTTTTCAATGAACCTGCATGCAGAGTCTATAAAATTATTGGCCAACTCCCCACAATCTCAAGCACGCTCGTCACCAGATGCATTACCCATAATCCATCTGTTATGTACCCCTTCACAGATTGATGCTGCACAGAACAAGGAGAAAGCAATATAGAACTTCCACCGAACACGAGACGCATGACCCATAATCCATCTGTTATGTACCCCTGCACAGATTGATGCTGCGCAGAACAAAGAGAAAGCAATATACAACTTTCACCGAACAAGAGGCGAACCTGCCGCAGGGCAGTATTCAGCCAAATATTCTACTTGTGAAGGAATTCCTTCAGGAATGCCGATAAGTTCAAGACCCCCAGTTTGAGATTTTTCAAATGTAATAATGTAATGCAAGCAGTTGTATGCAACATCGCACATTTGATTTCCAATGGTAGACAATTCTCGGTCAAGAATGCCAGCTACTCTATCCTCTATGGGATGAAATACTAGATTTTCAATCTGATAGTCTCCATGAATAAGGCTTCCTGTTTGCCCAGCAGATTCTTCAGCCGGAATATGCTGGCGTAACCAGCCCACTGGCTCTAACATTTTTGGAATTCTATCAGATTTCCCATCACCAGTAGAAGCAAGATATTGTTTTCCCCACCTCTTTGAGAAACAAAGTGGATCTGCAAGTGCTGCTAGAAAGGCCCATAGGAAACTTAACTCCAGTTTCTTCATTTGCTTTGCAACTGCTGGCAAACATCTGCTACACGTATTGTGCACTGATTCGGTGGGTAAGTCATATAGCCTTAGTAACCCGGTTGCAGTGGTGCTCATGCTGTAGCCTTTCTCCTCCTTCGCAGTATTCCCGGGCAGTTCATCCCAAAACTGATGTGGTCGGTCGAGAACGGAGATAGAAAACAAAGCTGGGCAAGTCCTTCAAAGTCAAGTTGGGCAATCAGTACTCGCAAAATGCTGAAAGGCGTCTCAGTGAAATTAGTCCAAGCAGCAGGAGCAATAGGATCATCTTCCGCAAATGACGCTTAATGACTCGCTTAGCAAAAAATCGCAACTCGTTCCACAGCTCTCTTGCACCCTCTCCTCTCTCGATTTGGCGTTCCTGATCTGAGACCAGCCACTCTTTTCCCTCTCATTTCGGTTCGTACCTCCGAATCAGTAAACTAACTTCTTTGTTGTTTGTTTGTTCCATTTTCCCAGGAAAAGGCTAACAAGAACTCTTCCCATGTCTTTGTCTGTTCATGCTTTCAGAAATACAATTCCACTCAAGTGTCTTGCATCTGATCCTCCGCGACAGTGGTCATGTACTCCATCTCGATCACACCTTTGTGTTGTTCCGCCATTTCCTCAATCACTGAAGATCAAGCGTCCTCATGAGGCAGCCCAAGTGTAGATGACTCACATTGAGCATTGCCAGTAGCATTTGCCGCCAAAACCGCATCCAGTCCCTGCGTTTCGCCAGTCTCCTCTGTGTGCGCCTCAACCATCTTTGTCGTCAGTGAAGGTCGCTCCTTTTGTTGAGGCATCTTCTCCAGATGGCGCACCAGGTATAAGAGGGTTTTCCGAAATTCTGCGTGTTCATGCTTTTCCTGATCCCAGCACTATTGGCGTTGTTGTTCGTCATCCTGTTGTAGTCTCTCCTCCAGGCAACACATCGCTCCAGTGAAGAACTTCCAGAATTCTGTATGAGCTTTATGCTCTTATTCCCACTACTGCATGATGTTTTGCTCTGTTGAAGCCAGTTTGGACACACTTTTCTAGCGCACCAAACGCTGGCCCACCCCAGCAGTCCCCCTGGAGAGGGCTGCTTTGTATTTATTGAAGATAAACGGATCGAGAGACCCCCTGGTTCCCCCGCCCAAGCTCAAAGCCGAAGCTAACAAATTCATCCCCCCCACCCCCATTCTCACCCCCTCCCCTTTTAACAGCGTGGGGCCCCTAACAAACAACCGAGTCGCCCCCCTTTCCACGTTGTATTTCCCCCCCTGTGGTGACCCTTATGCCCCCTTCTAGAAAATGATTCCCAAGTTATCCACCACCTGGGGTGTCACAGTCTTTATCACAAGTCAATCACATGAGGAATCTTAATTTCATGTTTTAATTTTATTCAATTAAATTTAATCTTCAAAGGAGTAAAACGATTATTGGCTTGGTTTGCGAAATAATATGGATTGTTACAAATTGGTAATAGATTCTCCTCTGTTGGATGATAAATGAACTTCTTGCCTATATTGTTACAAATTAGTAAGAGTTTCCTTCTCTACAAAGGTATTGGATCGCGCAACATGAGCAGATGGGTCAGAGATTTAAAAAAATTCATCCTCGAACGACGTAACTACATCGTGCCTAGCGATGCGCAGCCCGGTACGAAATTCGTGGATCTCACGTGAAGAAATTAAGCACGAAAATTAAACTGAAAAATACCTCGTTCGATTTGAAGTCGCGTTTGGCAATCGCTCGTAGTCGGCGACCGTTGCTCGAAAGAACCGAAGTCGGATCCCTCTAGATCGTCCACACGCGCTTCGAAAGTCCCCAGGAACGCCGATCGTCGATATCCGAGTGCTAGTGCGGAGATCTGATAAAGCCTTCGACGTCCCGACGATCACCATTACGCTAATCCTTCGACCTGCGAAGGAGGACTTGGATCAATTGCTTGGAAGGAGCATTTCTCTCTCCAGAATACGGGAGGGAGGAGAGGGGGGCTCTCAAATTTGAGTGGATGAAAAATAGTTTCTCGAAAAAGAGCTCCCACTTGCTTATATAGTCGGGATTAAAAACTCGGAAAGGGGTCTTCGTCCCCCGTATAAGTAATGTCCACTAAATAAGTCATAAATGATGTGTTATGACTAACTAATTGTGTCATAAACATCACTTATATTTTTATCACTTACCTGCAATATAATAAAATATATTACGTGATAAAAGCGGGTCATTAACTTGACTCGTCGTTCCCACAAATATTAAACAAACCTTGAATATTAAAATAATATTCATTCGTTAAATATTTTTCATGTATTCACTTGATATATTCTAAATAATTTTAATAAATAAATTCAATATCAATTATTCTAACTTGATTAATATGAATTTATTTATTTCATGACGATCGTATATTCTCAGACATCACTCGGATCCCGCGGTGGAACACAACGTGTCTTATACTCTTATTGATAAGAATAGGCCAAACTTTTGAATGTGCTTAGTACGTAACACTCTAGAACCTTATCTCGATAGCAATGAATACTATTCACAAACTAAGAGCGGAGTCTAGCAACTCATCAAGACCCCTAAGGAGATAAGGAAAAGTCATAGCAATGACAACCTTTCCTACGAACACAGTCGTGTAATATAATTTTTTTGTCTCACGATATCTCATAAAACAAGACGCACACTTAATGTCATCATTCTTTCTTGATTTATTATTCATTGGCCTTACTGGACGGACTTACCTTCTTCTACCATAGCTATGGATTTAGTAAAAGTACTGTCAACCTGATCAACTAGACCCGCGATATCACTTCTTTTCGGAAGCAACAAATTTTATCTTGATTATTCAATCAATGTCATACCACTAATGGCGCACTCAACGCAAGCTACCTCACCGCGATATAAATGTCACGGTTTTACCTTGCATCAAAGTACGTGACCAAATAATATACACTGATAATAATCTCAAATCAGGAGACCATTACACGTGTTCGAGGATAGGAACTACCAATGACGTCTGAAACATGTGATGTTCCTATTAGTAGGTCAGTGCTCATAATCTCATCTACTCGAGATCACCAAATATGAACTTCATGAGAAGAAATCTCACTACTTATGAGCCCCCAGCACCTAATAGTCAGACATCATCTGTGTTCAGTCAGTATGATGTATCGAGACCAGAGAATATATGCTTAAAATTAATGTCATAATATCTCGAGGTTCTCATTATAACCTAGGAACTATTATAACCTTTTGATACGACAAATAATCTAAGAACATTACCTATTAAATAGTGAACGTGGAAATATAAACACTATTATGGTAAGCTTACATCATGCATAACTCACTGTATACAAGATATGGTAATCAAAAAGTACTATTCATGTTGGGCCCAGGGCACCCACTTTTACAACACTCTGTTGGATGGTAAATGAACTTCTTGCCAATATTACGTGTCTAGTATACTTGTAAATTAGAAGTTAACAAAATTATGGCTTCCATAATGCTGAATTTAAGGTTGTGTTTTGATCCATAAAAACATTTTCTATTTCCATTTTTCAAATATCTATTAAACAATATGTTGAATTATGTAAATGAAAAATATTTTTAGAAAATGAAAAATGTAAAAGGATTTTTGAAACAAAAATTGTTTTTTCATTCTCCAGGAAAATGAAAATGGTTGGGAAAAAAATCTACATTCTATCTTACATTCCTTCCACCCTCCAAAACAAAATTCCATATATATTCTAAACAATTAGAAGATGAAAATAGAAAGTGCTTTTCTAAATCAAACAGAAGATTTTAAATTCAGGAAACATGAACTAAATTATCTGCTAAAATTTTCAAAGGAAATCAATTTGACTTCAATTTAATCACACTTTATTTTTCTCCATTTTATCAAAAAAAGTGCATCACATACTTCTTTCCATTTCTTTCTCCTTCGCAGCAGCCATCCTTCTCAACTTTGCAGCTTGAGCGAATGTTTTTGGCCTATAATCGAGAAATTAGTAAAACAATTCAATTGTAAGACATAAAAATTTACAGAATATCAAATAAAGCTATGTTTGGTTCAATAGGCTCACAATATCTAAAAAAGACTGTTTAGTTTTTGAGA